>CM038672.1:7648280-8848280 GCA_021605145.1 Aegilops bicornis | reverse complement strand
CAAGCAAGCAAGATCTAACTAACTGGTTTAAATCTGCCTCCATGATGAAGCTCTATTGGAAGTTTTTTAAGTAGAAAAGGAAGACCAAAGTTTGCCAAAAACAACAGTAACTCGATATTGGCGTCACCTATTATAATATCTTGGTTAAGGAACTACAATACACTCTTTTACTAGCATACATGGCCGACTAATTGGTTGGGTGTATTTATTCTTTTTGTAAAACACCATTCTACATGATAGATGGTGGATTGCAGTGACCACCGAAAGATCTTCGTGAGGGTTTCTCTCTCCAAGTCTGATGGATGACTTCAACGGTGAGATGCAAACTATGGACGCCGGCTTGACGCGGAAGAATGGTGGTGCAGCGACGACTAACACATCGCTTGCAGCTGCTGGGATCATGGAAATGTGTGCTAGCGACAGCACTTGAGTGACTTGATGGTGGTGCTACTCGAGCACCCGGTCTCGAGCTCCGAGGTGAAAGCCTGGGTGACCCGAGTTGGTTATGCCTGGCAATAGCGATGTTTTTACGTCGTTACCTTGTTGAAGGCATTGCTCGGATATGCTTGGATCGTTTCTTAAAGGTGAAAACATGTATTCCAATCTTGAGTGGTCGAATCTGGCAACGACGGCTATTGAGCGTCGCTCCCTTCTTGAAGGTGTTGATGTTGAAGAACTTCGTTGTTTGTGTGGTGTCATGAGATGGTTGGTGCGGATATGGTCATTGATGTAGTTTGCCAAATGTCGATCTGATCTCTTTTGGGTATTTCCTTCGCTTATACATAGCTTTGGTCTTATATGACTTTGCTATCTGTTGGCATGTTCTTGTATGCGTGTGTTGGTGTTGCCTGTATGCATCTTCGCTATGCAGAGGCCGCCGGGTGGTCTCATTGTGTTTGTATCCTCTTGATGCTTCATTTTGAGCCAATAAAATTCACCATTTGTCAAAAAGATGATAAATGGTGGAGATCAGGGGATCCTGATGCACTTTGTCAACTACTCGCTATCCATCTAGAATAAGCCAGATTTTTATTTGCACATATCTAATTATAAACTAGAAAACAGTTATTGGGATATTTCATATACCACACACTTTTGAGATTCCTGCCAAGATATAACTTATTAATTAACTTACCCAAATTAATCTGGGAATACATGTGTTGTTTCTTTAAACTTCATCTCATTTAGAAAGTTTTTTTCTTTAAAAAATTAGAAGTGTAACACACTAAAATGTAAAATCAACAATTTTAACACTTTATGAGACTTACCTCAATATATTATATATGATTGTAACATAGATAAAATAGTGTAGAAATTACAAATAAATTTAGTATAAATAATGATATTTATGTTTATTCAGGACCCATGTTTTACTTTTTTGTTGAATCATATGAAATTTCATCTTCTTGTTTAAGTCATGAACACCTATACGGACCCTAAGACTGGGGCGACAAATATGAAATCATCATATTCCATATATGAACAAGTTGGGTACATACCCTTTCCTCTTGAACGGGTGGGGGCGACCGTCGACATTGATTCCTCTTGAACCTCAACGGGCCCGGATCCGGTAGATGCGCGGCGCGACTACCACCGCCACCGCCAGCGCCAGTTGGACTTGGGGTCTGCCTGGCGTGTTTCCCTCGGTCGGATGAGGGAACCTCCCTCCGCCTCTTCCTCTTCCAGGTCCTCATCGGCGGCTGCGGCGGCGGTGGGGTGGGAAGGAGTGGTGGTCGAGCGGCGGGTGGGAGGGAGATACTGTGAGAATTAGGGTTGCCTCGTTATATATATGAAACAGGCTTTAAGATGCGTGTCAGCCAGCGTGATCGTCCATTCAGCCAGCCTCCTCTTGGGCCCAGCTGTGCCGGCCCATCAGGAAAAAGGTGCGGGAGCCGGGGTTCCTTCATTGTTGCGAGGGCTACGCCCGTACCACCAGGCCGTCGTTTTTTACAATTCATGAACCTTTTTTTCTCAATTGATGAAGTTTATATAAAATTACATGATTTATTTCAAATTCCATGAACATTTTTCCAAATTATATGATTATTTCAAATTAGATGATTTTTCAAAAAAAATTGATGACCTTTTCTCAAAATCGGTTAACTTTTTTCAAAAAAAATGATGTTTTTTATTCAATTTTGATAATATTTTTCAAATTCAATGAACTTTTTTTCGTAGTCGCTGAACTTATTTTCAACTTGATGAACTTTTTTCGAATCCGATGGTTTTTTCCCAAAATTGTTGAACTTTTAAAAAATTTCTTAACATTTCATGAGCTTTTTCTGAAATCCATGAAGTTGTTTTTGAATTTATGTTTCTTTTTCAGATAATTTATATTGGGTATAACATTTTAATAAACGAAAAGGTTAACTACCGCTGCTTTCTTTTAGTAGACAACAAGGTTACTTTGGTCTAGTGGTTAGTGCGGTGGGCCCCTCTTCATGCGGTTGGACTCCGCCAAACACTAAACGGCACCTTAAGCATCCCTGAATGGGTTATTGGTAAACAACCCCCCCCCCCCCCCCTCCTTCCTACGATCTAAGTGGGCATGAACTTTTTTCTAATTCATGATTTTTTTTTGTTTGTTTTGTTTTTTCCCAAAAAAACATGTTTTTCTGAAATGTATGTGCAATAAATAGCATTGCTGCGTTTTAAGCATCTCTAACAGATCCCGCAAATGCTCGTCCCACAAAACGCGTATAAGGGCTCCCGTTAAAAAAATTCGGTGTGGCGAGCGCTTCGGCCGAACAGATCCTGCAGATGTTTTGTGGGATCTTGTTCTGCTGGACTGCTCGCCACAACGTAAACTTTTCATAAAACAACAAACAAATTGCACATTTCACAATAATGTCAACCGAATGGAATCTAAAATAAATTCAACATACGAATGTATAAATGGTCAAGCAACTCATAATGCAACAACAGTCATCGTTACAAATGTTCGATTTCAAGTAATCATTACAACATCAAATTGTCCAAGTCTCATGGGAATATAAAAGGATACAAATGGGGATCTATCTCCCCCCATAGAGCTGCCACCGATGCTCAATAAGATGATGTTGGAGTTGGTTGTGCGAATTACGGTTCTCGATTTTCCAGTAGGTCTCAAGAAATGCATTGGTCTCATCTATTCCTAGCAGTCATGATGTTTCGGAGGGATTTTTTATCCCAGAAGCGAGCATGACCTCAAGCAATGGCAAACTGAGCTTGCAATACACGAAATGCCCTCTCGATATCCCCGGAAAACCAAAGAAGCAATGACAAATCCATAGATCATGTGAAGCCACAGCTTCAAACACGATGGTGGGTTTACATTTGTGGCCGGTGTATTGCCCTGCCCAAGCCACCGGGATGTTCTTCCACCTCCAATGCATGCAATCAATACTAGCTAGCATGCCCGGCCATCCCCTTGTTTCATTCATTGCCATGAGCTTTCTAATGTCCTCTTCATTTGGAGTTCAAAGATACTCCGGGCCAAAAATCCGGATTATTGTCTTCGCAAAGACACGGGCACTTTTGATGGTCGTATCTTCACCAATGCGAAGATATTCATCCGCGTAGTCAGCCAGAACACCATATGCAATCACTGTCATGGCCGCTGATTTTTTTATATGCACTAAAACCAATCAAACCGGCGGCATTCCTACGTGGGGGTGAAGAAACGGCAATTTTGCTCGCAAGCCTTGACGATGCGGACGAAAAGTAACCTAAGCATTTGATATCGCCTATGAAAGAGGTGAGCCGAATAGGTCGGTACCTCGGTGAGAAGTTGTCCTTCATGAGCATTTTGTCGCCGAGAACTCGGTTGCGGGGAATGCATAGCCGGCCAACCGTCGATCTGTGCCGCTTTTTCTTCGGCCCCGCCTCAAATTCGTCGACGAGATGCAACAACACTAAGTTCTCATCACCGTCGTCGAGGATCAAATCTTCAATGTCCGAATCGTCGGGCAAAGATGACGACGACGAACTCCAATCCATCTACAAAATGCACACAAGCTGGCATGACTTTCACCTGAACCTACTCCGGGCCAAAATCAAGCACGAACCAGCATGAGTTTCGCCCGAAGCAGTGCCGCGCGGCCCCTTCCTTCTTCCCGCCGCCCGAAGCCACGCCGGCGCTTTCTTCTACCCGTCATCCGAAGCCGCACCACCCCTTTCTTTTCCCCGCCGGTCGAAGCTGCGTCGCGCCGCACTCTTCCCCCGACGCGCGTGGGCAACAAATACGTCTGTGTACGCGAAATGTGACCATATTTACACGTCCGTGCAAGTTTGATGACTGCAAGCACATATTTTACAAGTTTATGCATCAAACATGACCATCATGTGCAAATTCTATGACTGCTAGTGTATTTATCTCGACTCTAAAGGACAGACCTGAATAAACCAAATATGCTTCTAAGCAGGAGCAAAGGACATGAACAAACCAAAGATGCTTTCTAAGCGGGAGCGGAAGACCTCACTAGGATTACTCTTACAAACCAGTGATTGCGTAAGCAGATAATAGCTTTCATGATCATTGAGATGATTCATAATGTGCTCTCAGCCTTCATGTAAGCATACATGTTCATGTCAACCGAGTAAATTGCTCAAAACCACCATATTTGTGGCTAGGGTATTAAACAACTATCGTTTTTGCTAAAAATTACAAAAAACCACCAACTCTGCGGGAAGTGAGTAACAAATCGCACTAATTCAAAACTGAACCGCCTCTAACAGCAACACTGACGAGTGGGACCCGTCTGTCGGGCTGATTTGGCATGTCTACGTGAACAATATGGTGAGGTGGAAGATGGGCACACTAGTCAGCCTCTCATCTCTTCTCAATTTTTTCCCTACTTCCATGGTCAACGCCATGCCCACCGGCCGCCGGCTCCGGTCTGCGGCGCGCGGCCGATCTGCCGCCCCTGCAGCTCCCTCTGATGTCGTCTCCCCTCCACGCACCGACCCGGCCTGACTTCATCCGCGCGGCCGTGCCACAAGCGCCACAAACCCGCGCTGCCCATGCATCTACCTCCGACGCCGCCAGCCGTCCACGCCCCGGCGCAGCTTTCGACGCCGCCACCATAGCCGAGGCGACACCTGCTGGGGACCTTCTGCGCGTGCTCGTGTCGTAGGAGCAGCAGCTAGCCGGCCACGAGGCTCCTCGGCTGCGCGTGCTCATTTTTCCAACAGATTTAGCGGGTCTACGGCTTCGCGGCTTGCTTGGTTGCTGGACTCGCCACCATGACGCTGTTTTCAGCAGTTGGATCCTATATACCGGTGGATCAAGAACCATCGTTATGAGTATGCTTACTGTGGAGTACTCCCTCCGTTCGGAATTACTCGTCCAAAAAAATGAATGTATCTAGATGTATTTTAGTTATAGATACATTCATTTTTATGATAAGTAAATTCCAAACGGAGGGAGTACTTCAGAAATGGCTGACGTCATTCCTTCCAAGTATCAAATGTGTGTCATTCAGACATTCAGGCTTACCAAATCTAAGTCTAAAGAAACGAGCCGTAGGCGTAAATGCCTATTTCTTCAGCACTAAGAACTTTAGGTTAGTCAACAATTCAACATAGTGATTTCTATGCTGGGTTTTCTCTTCATGGTAGGCTCGAACGTCATATTTAACCTATCTGTGCTAGTGAACTGATGCTTTATCTTCTCTTAAGTCGGAGTTGATGTTTCAAATGCCATGCTTATGCGATATTTGTTCTGAACAATATTAATCTTCTACATTCGCGTTAGCCATAGTCAAACATTCAAGTGTGAATCATATGATCCTGTCGATGCCAGTTTGATATATATATTCTGCTCTTGCATTGGCTCCACTAGCTTTGTTTCTTGAATATTTGCATTTTGCATTATGCTGATTTGAACCTTTTGCTGGGCAGCACAGCCTTCATAATGGGGCCAAATAAACAACTGAGGATGATGCTTGATCCAGTTCTTGTTTATATTAAACAGCTATTTATGTTGGATGTGTTGCTTTTGCTCTTTTGGTTAGTAACATCTCAACCCTTTGTTAATTTTATGCCCTTATTCCTGCAAGTAAATAGCCTAGTTTCGGCGCCTGATGGTCATTGTCGGCATGCTTCGGTGCCTGAAACCGTATATCTGGTTCCACCCATTTCCCTTCTTGTTGATGAATGATGAACGGTTTATTAGTGCAGCTCATAGCTCCCCTCTGCAATCCTTCATTCCATTTGATTCCGTGTAAATTTGTTGCTTCACTCGATAGATAGGGCAGCATTCTCGGGACATAAAGTGGGACTGTAATAAGCAATAGGTCTACTATTTTGCATGATCACAACACCTACACCATTACCAGATGGACCAGTTTCCAGTGTGAAAGGAAGTGTGAAGTCTGGTAATGCTAGGACTGGAGCTGTAATAAGGGCTTGTTTGAGAGCTTTTAAAAGCAATCTCCTGTGGTTGTGTCCAAACAAAACTGTCCTTCTTTAGGACATCATGGAGAGGCCTTGCAATCAGACCAAAATCCTTGACAAATCTCCTATAGTAGCAACACAGGCCTATGAAACCCCTAAGTTGGGTCACAGTTGTTGGAGTGGGCCATTCAGCAACAGCAGGGACCTTATTTGGGTCTGTAGATACTCCCTCCCCAGAAGTTATGTGACCCAAATATTCCACCTGTGAAACAGCAAATTGGCACTTAGAAAGTTTAACACACAGCTGCTCTTTCTGCAAGACAGACAATACTTCTTCCAAGTGTTGCAAGTGTTCTTCTAGAGTTTCACTAAACACTAGAATGTCATCAAAGAAAACCAGAGTGTGCTTCCTTAGAAAAGGTGGAAAAGAAAAAACACTGTTCATTAGAGCTTGAAATGTGCCTGGTGCATTGGCCAATCCAAAAGGCATAACTAAGTACTCAAAATGCCCAAAGTGAGTGATAAAAGCTGTTTTGTGAATGTCTTTTTCACCCATTCGGATTTGATGATCACCATATCTCAAATTCAATTTTGTATTATTTTTTTGCTCCAGACAGCTCATCAATCACAGGTATAGGATATTCGTTTTTTATAGTCACAACAATGAGTTTCCTAAAATCCTGGTGTAACCTCCAACTTTTGTCCTTTTTGCTGACCAGAATAGATGGTGCAGCATATGGGCTTTGGCTCTCTCTTATCATACCAGCCTTGTGCAAGCACTGGACTTGATGTTCCATCTCGTTCCTGTGATGATGTGGTAATCTGTAAGGCCTAGAGTAAGGTGGCGTAGCTCCTGGCTTGAGAGGGATTTCATGGTCAAAAGTTCTAGGAGGTGGTAGTCCCTTAGGTTCAGAGAACACTTCAGGGAACTTTTGCAATAGCTCAGCAACTTGTACAGGAATTTCATTCTTGGTCAGACCAGTATAGGAACTAGAAGTATTTAAGAGATAAATAGCAAATCCAGGTGCTCCTTTATTGAGCATTTTCTCCGTTTCTGTTTCAGATATTTCTGTGGCCTCTGTAATTGATTCAGAAACTGGTATGCTGACAGGATATTGACCATCTTTCATAATAGTAACAGTTCTATTAATGTGATCAAGTGTTTTAGGGCTGTGTTTTGCTAACCAGTCACGTCCCAGAACTATATATCATGCCCAGGCAAATCCAGAATTCTGAAAGTATGCTGGAACTTTTCTTTTTGCCACTGGGAATAGGGTGTCAGGAATATAAGCTCCAGACCATAGCTTGCCTCCACCAGCTACTGCTATAGGCCTTGATTTGTCCTTGATGATAGTACAGGATGTTTTTAGAGCAAAGGACAAATTCATGAATGTAGAATTACTACCATAATCTACTAGTGCCATGGCCTGTTTGCCCTCAATTGAGACTAAAACTGACATGGTATTAACACTGTCAACCTCCATTGCTTTGAGAGAAATTTGCATACATTTATCAGAGGAATTCTGGCCGTTTTCCTGCTCTTCTTCAGATCCAGATTCTTGTTCTTCAGTCACTTCAGTAGGTTCTTCTCCTGTTAACAAGTTAATAGCAGGAGCTTGCTTACATTTGTGCCCATGAAACCATGCATCACCACATCTTCAACACTTAGCAGGTTCTCTAGTTTTCTGAGTGATATTTGTGATTTTTGGTTGTGGCAATTTTGTGTCAAACCCTACTGTTTTGAAGGCATTATAAGGATGTGTCTCATATCCTCCTCCTCCTCCTACTTGGAATGTGGATTTTTTTGGGAGGCAATGATTCCATTATCTACAGCCAGCCAGTAAGCTTCAGTGAGAGTTGGAGGTCTGAGTGGTCTCATATGGAAATTTTGATGTGTGCTTTCATACCATTGACATAGCATTTGATGAACCATTTTTCAGAAAGAGAGAGATGGATTTTTCCTCTTGCATTTCAGCCGTCAGAGATTCAAACTGCTCTGTGTATTTAGCAATGGACAGATTTCCCTGTTTGAAAGAATTGAAGCTGACAGTTAAATCATAGGAACTTGTTGGTGAAAACATTTTGAGAAGTTGTTCACAAAACTGTGGCCATGTAAGATGTTTCTCAAGCAGGCCTGATCTCCTAAGCCATACATCTGCCCCCCTGTGCACTACATAGAGTTGTGCCAAAGAAACTTTGTAATCATTTTGGGGCACCTGACATTTGGAAGTACCTTTTTCACATTGTCTGATCCATCCCCATCAAACTTGGGAAATTCCATCCGAGCGCCCTTTGTTATGTTCATGAGAAACCGTGTCCTCATCTCCTTGTCATAGTTTCTAGAGTATTCATCCCAAATGGCATTAACTTCCTGTTAATTGGTCGTAGGAAATGCGGTTGTTGGAGCAGTTTTCATTTGGCCCGTAGGAGAGGCAGCTTGTGATATGGATGTCTTGTGGACATCCGTACTTGCATTCTAAATTTTGTTTTATGTGCTAATCCTGCCCGTTTCATTCCCCTCTCGCAGAAGAGAAGAAAATAAATAGCACCTCCTCCCGCACGCAGCAGCAGACGGCGCCCGCGGCCACCCCGACTGCACGGAGTCAGAGAAGAGGAGATGATGTGGATGGGGCTGTGGATGGGGCTGAGGAAACGCCTGAGGCCGTGGCAGCTCCACCCCGACTTGGTCTCGTAGCCCCAGCCCACGCCGCCCAGGACACGGTCGCGGAAGCAGGGCGCGGAGTAGGGGCCACGGCGGGCAGCGGCGGAGAAGCGGCCGGTGCTGAGCAAGAGGGCCAGGTGCGGGCTGCAGCGTGTCGGAAGTCAAGCCGCCGGCGCCGGGCTCCAGCCTTGCAGGTGCTGCGCTCTCTCTCTCTCTCTCTCTCTCTCTCTCTCTCTCTCTTTCTCTCACACTCTCTCTCTCTCTGGTCTCTGGTGTATCCGATCGGCGGGTGCGTTGCTTTGAAATTCTCCGCTATGGTGATAGACTGCTGCAATTCGGATCGATTCGAGTTCCTGCTCTGAATCATCTGGTCTAGAGACCACTGGTTCTGCGTTGTGGTTGCCGCGCGGCGGGTGCGGCGGTTTGAAATTATCCGCCGCGATGGACTGCTGTAATCAATTCGAATGCTCTGCTGCTTGGGATTGCAGCAGAGAGTTCAAGAAACCACCACTAGTGTTATCATCCAGCCAGTATCAGAGCATTCGAATTGCAGCAGTGGTTGATTGGGATGGTGGTTTCCTGAACTTTGGATGTTTGAAATCTGATCAATAATACCATTGTTGGTGCAGGTATGACCCTGACATTTGGACGGAGGTGGCCAAGCACCTACAAGCCCCTGACCTGCTGAGCCTCTCCACCACCTGCCTCTGGTTCCACCGCCTCCTCTCCGACGACTCCATCTGGCGCTACGCCTTCCTCCGCGACCTCTCGCTCCGCACCGACGATCCCAAGATGATCAGGATCCTCCACGTTGCCCGCCCATCCCACTGCTCCTGGCGCATCCTCTACGCCACCGCCTTGGGTAAGTATCAGGTCTTCAATGTCTCCTCCCATTAGTATCAGCCGCACAGAGCCGGTCCAAACTATTTTTGGGCCCGGGCGATGTAAATTAGTTGTTTTTCATACTAAACTTTTATATTTATATAAACAAAGTGTATCATATTACAATTATAATTAATATATATTTTTATTTCTTAGCCACATAAAGTGTTTTCAAATAATAGTTGTATTATTCATTTATATGCAGTTGTAATGTATATCATTGAAATTTTTTATTCTACAAAATGAAAATTTTATGATGTACCAATTTTTTTCTGTATTGTTAAAACAATCTTTCAGATTTATTTTTCTAATATTGCATAAACGATGTAGTGTATACACATATGCATATCTATGCGTGTGTTCATATATATTTTGATATTATTGAATATTATGGTAGAGATTTTTAAATTATATACACACTAACAAATATTTTAATAGTGGCTTCTAGTGTATATTAGGCAGTCATATTCATGGAATCTTCTAAGGGCATAGAAAATACGGCTTCCAAGTTGGGTTTAGTAATAGAATCATCGAAGAAACCAAAATGTTGTTGATTATACTTTTACATATGATTCTGTTAGCTAACATGCTCGTCCAGATTCACATGGTTTGATTTGGTACAAATGAGATGCCTACACACTTATCAAATTATAAATTGGGTATTGATTTAAGCATAGAAATCTACTTATCGTAATTTTTATTATGATACTAAGACATGCATTGTAAAGAGACACAATGTATTTGAACTCAACTTTGCCAGTCAGATTGGTTTGCCTGTGTGTGGTATAAATTATTACTATATGGTGTGAACTTACGCTTCTGCAAATTGAGACTTTATTTTATCCATTTAATAATCTTTCAGATGTAATGTGTACTTCTATAGTTACTAGGAAAATGGCCCGTGCGTTGCAACGGAAGAAAATCTCATCGACTCCGCTATTTCTAATCCAATCATTATGATTTCTCTAGAAAAACATAAGTATGGCCTAAAATATAAGTGATGACAATAAGCAGTGCCAAATTTGAATTCCACCAAATCCCTTTGGATGGGAGGCTCTTCTTCGCCGACCTTTGATCTGGCCGCATGGTTGTTGTACAGGAGCGACGCCAGTTCTATTACCTTCTTCGTCGACAGTGCGGGAGGTGTGGTGGTGCATGCTTTCCGCCTCTTCTCTGGTGTGCTAGGCCGATGGGGCCGTTGTTTGAAGACTCCCCGTCTGCAAAAGGTCTGACTGCGGATTTCAGAGACCGCAGACAGTGGCACTATGCCCTCAATTTGCGGTGGAGTGAGTGGTTGTTGGGTTCCTCAAGGACCTGTATGCAATTTCCTTCTTTGCTCTGTATGTAGTCCATATTGGAATCTTTAAAACGCCTTATATTTAGGAACGGAGGGAGGAGTACGAAGCGGCCCAAAGACGTGATTCCTTGTGTGATCGATTATGTTCTGCATATCAACATATATTAGGATGTTGTATCTCTCGATGACACAACATTCATCCACCTGTTTACATCATCTACCAAACAAGAATATGTTACCCCATGTAATAACTGATGTAACTTTGTTGGCAAAGAAATAAAACACAGAGAGGTTTTCCCGTCAAAGAAATAATAATCTACCAAACAAGAAGAAAGCATGCCTTGCAAACATAGCTGCCATTTTTTACACATAACCTTACATACATACAAACGTTCAGGGCCTGTTTGATTTGCAGGATTTGTAAAATATGGGAATAGAGGAAGAGAAAATTGCTTCTATACCATCGACAATCTCAACAATGGCCGATTTTCCATCCAACAAAGCTCCAATGCTTATATACCAGACACGAACAAATTCTATTGTTTATATACCACTAGCAGTTAGTCCAGCGTTATCTCACACCGGTAAGTGGCCAAAATGACTATCCTGCCCTCAATGGCAAATAAGCAAACTGTGAAACATGTCCAGAAAAAAATTTGGCAGCAGTCCCCCTCTATTTTCAACATTCCAGCAAATATATAGTGACTATCTAACAATTCCAGCATATAAATATTTCCAGCAACAGAGTAATACTCAAGAAAGTCCACATCATTTAGAAGAGATTCAGCAAGCACCATATTAAATCTTACACAATCAGTACCAGGTTCACATCATCCAGAACCAAAATACCACAACCAAAATATGTTGTTCACACAAGCAAGTCTCTAAATAAAATAGCATGCAAATGAGGAGGTGTGCGATACATAAATAATATGCGAGATTTTAGAGAATTTCACAGTTTCAACTTTTTTTGCTTCGACTGGCCATTGCTTGTGTGACGCCCCTGATTCAATCGTACACTAATCATACACGCAAACGTGTACGATCAAGATCAGGGACTCACGGGTAGATATCACAACACAACTCTAAAACATAAATAAGTCATGCAAGCATCATATTACAAGCCAGGGGCCTCGAGGGCTCGAATACAAGTGCTCGATCATAGACAAGCCAGCGGAAGCAACAATATCTGAGTACAGACATAAGTTAAACAAATTGGCCTTAAGAAGGCTAGCACAAACTGGATACAGATCGAAAGAGGCGCAGGCCTCCTGCCTGGGATCCTCCTAAACTACTCCTGGTCGTCATCAGCGGCCTGCACGTAGTAGTAGGCACCTCCAGTGTAGTAGGAGTCGTCATCGACGATGGCGTCTGGCTCCTGGGCTCCAACGTCTGGTTGCGGCATCCGAGAAGAAGAGGAAAACAAGGGAAAAGAGGGAGCAAAGTAACCGCGAGTACTCATCCAAAGTACTCGCAAGCAAGGAGCTACACTGCATATGCATGGGTATATGTGTAAAGAGGCAATATCGGTGGACTGAACTGCATAATGCCAGAATAAGAGGGGCTTCGGTTAAGGACCGAAAAGTGTTATGTACTCCACCTGTCGAGAATATCGACGGTGTTTCCGATAACCAGGCAATCAGGCCATAAGGCTGTAACAGACAAAGCACACTTAGGGAACTTATGTTATAATACTAACGGAGTGTAAGAAGCATCTTCGAAGAAAATAGTACCTCCACCGATACCTTTCTTCGGTGCTCATTGTTACTATGATACTTGTGCAATAGATTTTTTGTACTCATGAGTTCCGTTGTGTGCCGACCATGATTGAAAACAATAAGAGCGCTAACTTTCGGCTTCACCCAGTCTGAGGTCAGAGCTCGGATGACCCGGTTGTGATAATCGCAGAGGTGCTCCCATTACTCCCTAGCCGAACAATCGGGAGCGGAGGGGTAAGCACGGGAGCCAGGCAACCCAGCTTGCAGAATCACTTAAGTCAATATGGTGCATATTGTGGCATAATACACGAACAAGGAACGAAGCCGTACAAGTATAATCATATGCAAGAAGAAAAGCTTCATAAAGGAAGCCCCCGAATAAATGGGGTATATGAATTTGTGCATCGCCAACAAAGTTTTGGCAAGGAATTCTGTCACAAACGACTTTTTGCCAGAAAGTATAATGCTTGGTCGAACCGAACAAAATTTAAAACTGAAAGTTTCTGAGCATGAAAGCGACTTAGCTAGTTAATGTGTTCGGCATTGATGACGCGGTCCGAGCTTGATGCGGGACAAGGTTCCAGCCCCCAGGCTGGTCCCAAGGTGGCCGAGCAGAGAGGTCGGCACTCCGAGAAGATGAAGCCCCCAGTCCAGCCGCGGTAATGGAGCAGGTCAGCGCGCCAAGGCAACAACTTAATTCGGTCGATGGAGGCGACATCACGGCTCAGTCTGAGTCGATTGGCTGCACAGATAAAATAGTGCAAACCAAAAGTAATGACAAATAAAGATAATAATGTATATTAAAAAAATTCTTCTACTTATTTAATACAAGCGAAGTAAATAATGAAAGAGATATGGCCTGAGCATCGAGGTTAATGTCGATGCAAGGCGTGATGTGGTAAAGGCGTGGCAAAGCCCGAATTCACAGGTCGATCCAAGTTCCAGATACGGCGTTTGCCAAACTATGCACGGAAACTGACCGAACCACCATGCGACCGTCGTTAATGCGGACACCCCTTGATAGGCCTGTGTATAGATGGTGGAACAAAGCAGAGTAATAATTCCTTGGGAAAAATAAACACGAACAAGCAAAAACTGCTGGGATTAATAGCACCTGGTTTATTTGTTGTAGCGGTCCGAAGAAAGGTTATTCCCAAAATTGGGACTCGATCCGCACACCCATTGCCTGATGGGTGATGAAGCAAAGGCATGACGATGCTGGCAAAGGTTGGCTCGCCGAGGCAATGCCCGTGGTCCAGCTAATGGGATGAAGCCGGTCGGCCGGTGACACCGAAGTCTCCGAAGTAAGTTGATGAAGGGATGACGAAGCCCCCGGTCTAGGCGAGGAGACGAAGCAGGTCGGTGAGGAGATGTGTCAGTCGAGGTGTTGAAGTAGTTCCGCGCGATGGACATCGGCTCGATGAAGCAACGGTTCGGCCATGCCGATGCAGGTCATAGCTTGTGACGTGGTCAATGTTGGCTTGATGAAGTGATCGTGCGATGATGCCGGTGTGCCCGCTCCGTGTAATCCGTCGGGGGGCGATGTTGGTGATGATTTATTCTTCGCGATGCCGAACTATTGTTCGGCTGGCCGAGATGATGATCCGAAGAAGTTGAGCTCGGCTCAACAAAGCGACGACGTGTCTAGCGCAGGTCGGCCGTCGTGGAGTGATGTTGTCGAGCCGGTTTGACACCGGCGTGATGGTGAAGATCGTATTGTAAAAATACTTTTAATATTAATGGGATGTGTTTGAGAAAAACACAATACCCCATACAAAAACTTCCTTCAAAAGGATGTCTAAAATCCTATTCATAAAGAAAATAAACTCGGGTCGGATTCGTTCTCGCGCAGAAAACAGATCCGAAAAGTGATGCACTAATCGAAAGGTTCCCGGAGTTTGGACGGTCGGGCCGAGCTGAATTTTTGGCAGGTGGTAGATATGGGAATTCCGCAGGCAATCAACGGCTGGATCTTCCAAAGGACGTCCGAGCTAGATGCTGGATACCACGCTCCAAACTCGTCCGGATTCTCGTCCAGATTCAACAGGGCTCCAATATATCGGAGATTGCCGGAGATTCCTCCATCGGAACTCGATGAAATTTTGCAGGGTTGTTGTAGACTTAATTCCACATAATTCCACCGAAGCAATCATTTAGGCAACACTCGAGGAGGCGGTGGCGGCGGATACGAGTTTGCTGTCCAGAAAAACAACACGGTCGCCCGAGGGCAATATTGACGTTGAGCCCCCGAGCTCCATGGATGACTCCTCCATGATCTTGATATAGATCGGAGTTGATGTTGATGAAGGCCCTCATCCGAACATGACGATCGGAGGTAGGGCGTAGTCGAGATGGTGATGAAGAAGCCGACGTCGCAGTTGACCTATAGTTGAGCCATTGATCCTTTTGTCGATCACACAGCGGAACTCTAAAGGAAAGCACCAATGCCGGTGTCAAAACCGGCGGATCTCGGGTAGGGGGTCCCAAGCTATGCGTCTTAGGATCGATGGTAACATGAACACGGGATTTTACCCAGCTTCGGGCTCTCTTGATGAGATAATACCCTACATGCTGCTTGATTGACTTCAATGAGTATAGGGGTTACAAGAGTTAATCTACCCCGAGATCATATGTTGTGGTCTAAACCCTAGAGGTATGATGAGTAATGTCATAATGATCTATCGACTAGCCTACCCTCAGTTTATATAATGTACCAAAGGCCTAGGATAACAAGAGTCCTAGACGAATACGCCGGTGAGGAGGAGTCCTTGTCTTGATCACCAAGTCTTGTGGAATCTTCCTTGTATGCGGCAACTGTCCGAACTGGCCCATGAGTATACGGCCATGGGAGTCCTCGGCCCAATCTAACTGATCGGGGGACGACGTGGTGAGTACCCCCTAGTCTAGGACACCGTCACCCGTCTCTTTAAATAGACGGTTTATTTAAGTAGTTAGGGTGGCAAGTGTAAAAATTCCCCGACTCCTCATATTCGCTTGACATGTGGAAGCTGGAAATTATTGAAGTACAGAAGCCAAGGGAGCGTAACATTAAATAAGGAGCCGGGTACTGCTCTTTGCAACAGGTACTTTGGAAGAATTTGGAGGAGGAATTTGCCTTGCAATGCCGAAGACAATCTGCGCGCCGGACTCATCGACATTGAAGCCTGGTTCGGGGGCTACTGAGGGAGTCCTGGATTAGGGGGTCCTCGGACAGCCGAACTATATACTTTGGCCGGACTGTTGGACTATGAAGATACAAGATAGAAGACTTTGTTTCGTGTCCGGGTGGGACTCTCCTTTGCGTGGAAGGCAAGCTTGGTGATTCGGATATGTAGATTCCCTTCTCTATAACCGACCTGATGTAACCCTAACCCCCTTCGGTGTCTATATAAACCAGAGGGTTTAGTCCGTAGGACAAGAACAACAATCATAATCATAGGCTAGCTTTTAGGGTTAGCCTCATCGATCTCGTGGTAGATCAACTCTTGTAATACTCATATCATCAAGATCAATCAAGCAGGAAGTAGGGTATTACCTTCATAGAGAGGGCCCGAACCTGGGTAAACATCGTGTCCCGCACCTCCTGTTACCATTAGCATTAGACGCACTGTTCGGGACCCCCTACCCGAGATCCGCTGGTTTTGACACCGACAGTCCTCTTGCGCAAGTTGATTATCATCTACCGACAACCTAGACTACCTTCCTCAATATGCGTCAGGAGATCCGAGACCCATAGATGCATCAACAACTGCAGCATGATCTGGTGGAGTACCTATGAGGCTCACTAGTAGAAAAGGGGGCAATGGTCCAGGCCGGGTCAGCCCATTAGTCCCGGTTCAATCCAGAACTGGGACCAATGGGGGCATTGGACCCGGTTCGTGAGCCCGGGGGCCGGGCCACGTGGGCCATTGGTCCCGGTTCGGTGGACCTATTGGTTCCGGTTGGTGGGACGAACCGGGACCAATGCGCCTCGCCTCGGCCCACCACCATTGGTCCCGGTTGGTGGCGTGAACTGACCAAAGGCTTTTTAGTCGGTTCGTGGCACGAACCGGACCAATTAGTTGCCTATATCTACCCTCGCCATGAGCAGAGCACTCCCTGCTTTCTGTTTTTCGTGGCCGGGCGAGGGAGAGCTAATGGTGCTCTAGCTCACCTCCTATGCACACGAGGTGTTCGATGGAATGCCCGAGCCACACTACTTAAGCTTTCTCCTCTCCAAGCTCGACCTCCAAGCTCCATTTTCCTCAATATTTGTCTAGGTTTAGCGGTCTGTCACGTCCCGTCCCCGTCTTCACCGCCGTCGATCGCCCGCGCCGATCTCGTCGCTGGCCCCACCGTGGTGAGCCTCTCGTTCTTATCTTCTTTCTGAAAGGAAAAAAAATTTCTTACTTGTATATTTATATAGATACTTGTATAATTTTCTTACTTTTATTATTGCATCTTATATAGTGCGATGGTTTTGGTATCCGCCCCCGTCGGCCCTCGTCCTGTCTATGATTCAGATGTGGTATATATTATCTTTTCATAACTATTGGTTCATTTATTGTTTATGACAATTATGCCGACCAACGTGACATAGATTTTATTTATCTAGGAGGTTGTTGAACCAGAAATTCCAACCGACCCTATTGTCGAGAGGTTAAATTTAGTTGAAGAAGAAAACAAGTTGTTGAAGGAAAAAATTAGAAAAATTGAGGAGGAGAAC
Organism: Aegilops bicornis; assembly: GCA_021605145.1. NCBI lineage: Eukaryota > Viridiplantae > Streptophyta > Magnoliopsida > Poales > Poaceae > Aegilops > Aegilops bicornis. Next base: position 8,830,641 of record CM038672.1, on the reverse strand, counting down.
AACATATTGGAGTTGCATGTTGCGGATGTCGTCGATGATCACAAGATCAAGATGGATGCAATGCGCTTGAAGATTAGAAAGATTAGAAAATATGCCATTCATACCGAGGCTTGGTATCATTATGCCGTTGGATCAGTTGTTACATTGATTGCGATTATGATCGCATTTGTTTTCGCATTGAAATGTTTTACATAGTTTTAGTGTATGGTTTAATTAATTTAGATGCTCTGCAGAGCTTTATGTTGTTAGATGAGAACTATGTATGTACTTTGGTTTTAATGTGATGATGAACTTATATTAATTTGGTCACTTAATTATCTATTCATGATGTTCTGTAATGATTTTTGACACACTTAATTATATATAATGCACGCAGATGAACCGGCAATGGATGTATGGTTCAAGACACACCTCCGAGTACATTAAGGGCGTGCATGATTTTCTCAAGTGGCTGAGGCAAACAAGCGAGAATGTTTTTATGTGTTGTCCATGCCCTATATGTGGGAATCTGAAGTCTTACTCGACCGGAAAATCCTCCACACCCACCGCTTTACAAGGGTTTCATGCCACACTATAATGTTTGGACGAGGCACGGAGAAATAGGGGTTATGATGGAAGACGGCGAAGAAGAAGAGTACGATGACAACTATGTGCCCCCTGAATACGTGATGCTACTGAACATCAAGAGGAACCAGACGATGTGCACGATGATGCTGCAACGGGCGACGCCGCTGAAGATCAAGAGGAACCAGACGATGTGCCCGATGATGATGATCTCCGCCAGGTCATTGTCCATGCAAGGACGCAATGCGAACGTCAAAAGGAGAAGCTGAAGTTCGATCGCATGTTAGAGGACCACAAAAAAGGGTTGTACCCCAATTGCGAAGATGGCAACACAAAGCTCGGTACCGTACTAGAATTGCTGCAGTGGAAGGCAGAGAATGATGTGCCTGACAAAGGATTTGAGAAGCTACTGAAAATATTGAAGAAGAAGCTTCCAAAGGATAACGAATTTCCCGACAGTACATACGCAGCAAAGAAGGTTGTATGCCCTCTAGGATTGGAGGTGCAGAAGATACATGCATGCCCTAATGACTGCATCCTCTACCGCGGTGCGTACAAGGATCTGAACGCATGCCCGGTATGCGGTGCATTACGGTATAAGATCAGACGAGATGACCCTAGTGATGTTGACGGCGAGCCCCCCAGGAAGAGGGTTCCTGCGAAGGTGATGTGGTATGCTCCTATAATACCACGGTTGAAACATCTGTTCAAAAACAGAGAGCATTCCAAGTTGATGCGATGGCACAGTGAGGACCATAAGAAAGACGGGAAGTTGAGAGCACCCGCTGACGGGTCGCAGTGGAGAAAAATCAAGAGAAAGTACTGGGATGAGTTTGCAAGTGAGCCAAGGAACGTATGGTTTGCTTTAAGCGCGGATGGCATTAATCCTTTCGGGAGCAGAGTAGCAATCACAGCACGGCCCGTGACTCTATGTATGTATAACATTCCTCCTTGGATGTGCATGAAGCGGAAGTTCATTATGATGCCGCTCATCCAAGGCCCTAAGCAACCCAAAGCAACGACATTGATGTGTACCTAAGGCCATTAGTTGAAGAACTTTTACAGCTGTGGAATGGAAACGGTGTACGTACGTGGGATGAGCACAAACAGGAGGAATTTAACCTAAAGGCGTTGCTGTTCGTGACCATCAACGATTGGCACGCCCTCAGTAACCTTTCAGGACAGACAAACAAGGGATACCACGCATGCACGCAATGTTTACTTGACACCGATAGTATATACCTGGCAAGCTGCAGGAAGAATGTGTACCTGGGCCATCGTCGATTTTTTCCGACCAACCATCAATGTCGAAAGAAAGGCAAGCATTTCAAAGGCGAGGCAGATCACCGAAGAAGCCCGCCATGCGCATCGTGATCACGCATTTGCTATGGTCAATGATTTACACGTAATCTTTGGAAAGGGTCCCGCAAACTAGCTGTTCCGGTAGTGACGCCGGGGACACGCACCCATGTGGAAGAAGAAATCTATATTTTGGGACCTACCCTCTTTGGAAAGACCTAGAGGTCCGCTCTTTGATCGACGTGATGCACGTGACGAAGAACCTTTGCGTGAACCTGCTAGGCTTCTTGGGCGTGTATGGGAAGACAAAAGATACAGCTGAGGCACGGGAGGACCTGCAACGTTTGCATGAAAAAGACGGCATGCCTCCAAAGCAGTATGAAGGTCCTGCCAGCTATGCTCTTACCAAAGAAGAGAAGGAAATCTTCTTTGAATGCCTGCTTAGTATGAAGGTCCCGACTGGCTTCTCGCCTAATATAAAAGGAATAATAAATATGGCGTAGAAAAAGTTTCGTAACCTAAAGTCTCATGACTGCCACGTGATTATGACGCAATCGCTTCCGGTTGCATTGAGGGGCTTCTACCGAAAACGTCCGATTAGCCATTGTGAAGCTATGTGCATTCCTCAATGCAATCTCTCGTAAGGTGATCGATCCAGAAATCATACCAAGGCTAAGGAGTGATGTGGTGCAATGTCTTGTCAGTTTTGAGCTGGTGTTCCCACCATCCTTCTTCAATATCATGACGCACGTCCTAGTTCATCTAGTTGACGAGATAGTCATTCTGGGCCCCGTATTTCTACACAATATGTACCCCTTTGAGAGGTTCATGGGAGTCCTAAAGAAATATGTCCGTGAATCGCGCTTAGGCCGTAAGGAAGCATCTCCATGGGCCATCAAACGAGAGGATGTCAACGGGTTTTGTGTTGACTTCATTCCTGGCCTTAAGAAGATAGGTCTCCCTAAATCACGGTATGAGGGGAGACTGACCGAAAAAGGCACGCTTGAAGGGACTCAATAATATGCAGGGATGTATATTCTTCGTCTCAAGCACACTACACGGTTCTACGTAACTCTACCTTGGTGACCCGTATGTCGATGAACACAAGAATGATCTGCGCTCCAAACACCCGGAGCAAAGGTCGACGACCGGATTACATGTGAACACATCGGGACTTTTAGCAGTTGGTTGGAAGCACGTGACGTAGGTGACAACACTGTTTGTGATGAGTTGTACTTGTTGTCCAGGGGACCATCTTTGACTGTATTGATTTGGAAAGGATACGAGATAAACGGGAATACATTTTACACGATTGACCAAGATCAAAAGAGCACCGACCAAAACAGCGGTGTCCGCTTTGATGCAACAACCAAGAGGGGAAAGGACACATATTATGGTTACATACACTAGTAGAAAACAGGGCTTTCGTCCAGGCCAGTTTAGCCCATTAGTCCCGGTTCAATCCAGAACCGGGACCAATGGAGCTATTTGCCCCGGTTCGTGAGCCCAGGGGGCCGGCCGGGCCACGTGGGCCATTGGTCCCAAGCAGGGACGAACGGGGACCAATGGTCCTGGCTCCTGGCCCACCACCATTGGTCCCGATTGGTGGCATGAACCGGGACCAAAGGCTTACATTTAGCCCCGGTTCATGCCACCAACCGGGGCTAATGGTGGTGGCTATATATAGCCCCTCGCGCAAGAGCATAGCACACTGCTCTGTTTTTTCTGGCCGAGGGGGAGAGGGCTTGGTGGTGCTCTAGCTCACCTCCTATGCACACAAGGTGTTCGATGGAATGCCCAAGCCACACTACTTAAGGTTTCTCCTCTCCAAGCTCGACCGCCAAGCTCCATTTTCCTCAATATTTATCTAGGTTTAGCGTTCCGTCACGCCCGTCCCCTGCCGATCACCCGCCCGATCTCATCGCCGCACCACGGTGGTGAGCCTCTTGTTCTTATCTTCCTTCCGAAAGGAAAATATTATTACTTATTTGTTTAGATAGATACTTGTATTATTTTCTTACTTTTATTATTGCATCTTATATAGTGCGATGGTTTTGGTATCCGCCCCCGTCGGCCCTCGTCCTGTTTATGATTCGGATGTGGTATATATTATCTTTTCATAACTATTGGTTCATTTATTGTTTATGAAAATTATGCCGACCAACGTGACATAGATTTTATTTATCTAGGAGGTTGTTGAACCGAAATTCCAACCGACCCTATTGTCGAGAGGTTAAATTTAGTTGAAGAAGAAAACAATTTCTTGAAGGAAAAATAAAAAACTTGAGGAGGAGAAGATGATATTGGAGTTGCATGTTGCGGATCTCGTCGATGATCACAAGATCAAGATGGATGCAATGCGCTTGAAGATGAGAAAGATTAGAAAATATGCCATCCATACCGAGGCTTGGTATCATTATGCCGTTGGATCAGTTGTTACCTTGGTTGCGATTATGGTCGTATTTGTTTTCGCATTGAAATGTTTTACATAGTTTCAATGTATGGTTTAATTAATTTAGATGCTCTGCAGAGCTTTATGTTGTTAGATGAGAACTATGTATGTACTTTGGTTTTATGTGATGATGAACTTCTATTAATTTGGTCACTTAATTATCTATTCATGATGTTCTGTAATGATTTTGACACACTTAATTATATATAATGCACGCAGATGAACCGGCAATGGATGTACGGTGGCAGACACACCTCCGAGTACATTAAGGGCGTGCATGATTTTCTCGAAGTGGCTGAGGCAAACAAGCGTAATGGTTTTATGTGTTGTCCATGCCCTATATGTGGGAATACGAAGTCTTATTCTGGCCGGAAAATCCTTCACACCCACCTGCTTTACAAGGGTTTCATGCCACACTATAATGTTTGGACGAGGCACGGAGAAATAGGGGTTATGATGGAAGACGGCGAGGAAGAAGAGTAATGCGATGACAACTATGTGCCCCTGAATACGGTGATGCTATCGAACATCAAGATGCACAGACGATGTGCACGATGGTGCTTTGGAACGGGCGAAGCTGCTGAAGATCAAGAGGAACCAGACGATGTGCCCGATGATGATGATCTCCGCCGGGTCATTGTCGATGCAAGGAGACAATGCGAAAGTCAAAAGGAGAAGCTGAAGTTCGATCGCATGTTAGAGGATCACAAAAAAGGGTTGTACCCCAATTGCGAAGATGGCAACACAAAGCTCGGTACCGTGCATCGAATTGCTGCAGTGGAAGGCGTAAAATGCTGTGCACGATAAAGGATTTGAGAAGCTACCGAAAATAATGAAGAAGAAGCTTCCGAAGGATAACGAATTGCCCGACGGTACATACGCAGCAAAGAAGGTCGTATGCCCTCTAGGATTGGAGGTGGAGAAGATACATGCATGCCCTAATGATCGTGCATCCTCTACGCGGTGCCTACAAGGATCTGAACGCATGCCCGGTGTATGCGATTGCATTGCGGTATAAGATCCGACGAGATGACCTGGTGATGTTGACGGCGAGCCTCCCGGGAAGAGGGTTCTGCGAAGGTGATGTGGTATGCTCCTATAATACCACGGTTGAAACGTCTGCTCGTAAACGGAGAGCATGCCAAGTTGATGCGATGGCACAGTGAGGACCATAAGAAACACGGAAGTTGAGAGCACCCGACGGGTCGCAGTGGAGAAAAATAGATAGAAAGTAATGGGATGAGTTTGCAAAGGACCCAAGGAAAGAATGATTTTCTTTAAGATCGGATTTCATTAATCCTTTCGTGGAGCAGAGCAGCAATCACAGCACCTGGCCCGTGACTCTATGTATGTATAACCTTCCTCCTTGGATGTGCATGAAGCGGAAGTTCATTATGATGCCAGTTCTCATCCAAGGCCCTAAGCAACCCGGCAACGACATTGATGTGTACCTAAGGCCATTAGTTGAAGAACTTTTACAGCTGTGGAATGGAAAGCGGTGTACGTCGTGGGATGAGCACAAAAAGGAGGAATTTGACCTAAAGGCGTTGTTGTTCGTGACCATCAACGATTGGCCCGCTCTCGATAACCTTTCGTGACAGACAAACAAGGGATACCATGCATGCACGCACTGTTTACTTGACACCGATAGTATATACCGGGAAGCTGCAGGAAGAATGTGTACAGGCCGCCGTCGATTTCTTCCGACCAACCATCAATGTCGAAAGAAAGGCAAGCATTTCAAAGGCGAGGCAGATCATCGAAGAAGCCCGCCATGCGTATCGGTGATCACATACTTGCTATGGTCAATGATTTACACGTAATCTTTGGAAAGGGTCCGGCGGACTAGTTGTTCGAATGACGCCGAGAATCACGCACCCATGTGGAAGAAGAAATCTATATTTTGGGACCTACCCTCTTGGAAAGACCTAGAGGTCCGCTCTTCGATCGACGTGATGCACGTGACGAAGAACCTTTGCGTGAACCTGCTAGGGTTCTTGGGCGTGTATGGGAAGACAAAAGATACACCGAGGCACGAGAGGACCTGCAACGCTTGCGAAAAAAGAGGGCATGCCTCCGAAGCGATATGAAGGTCCTGCCGCCACGCTCTTACGAATGAAGAGAAAGAAATATTCTTTCAATGCCTGCTCAAGATGAAGGTCCCGGTGGCTTCTCGTCGAATATAAAGGGAATAATAAATATGCGGAGAAAAAGTTCCGTAACCTAAAGTCTCATGATCGCCACGTGATTATGACGCAACTTCTTCCGGTTGCATTGAGGGGGCTTCTACCGGAAAACGTCCGATTAGCCATTGTGAAGCTATGTGCATTCCTCAATGCAATATCTCAGAAGGTGATCGATCCAGAAATCGTACCAACGCTAAGGAGTGATGTGGCGCAATGTCTTGTCGATTTAGCTGGTGTTCCCACCATCCTTCTTCAATATCATGACGCACGTCCTAGTTCATCTAGTCGGACGAGATTGTCATTACGGGGCCCGTATTTCTACACAATATGTACCCCTTTGAGAGGTTCATGGGAGTCCTAAAGAAATATGTTAAATAACAGCGCTAGGCGGAAGGAAGCATCTCCATGGGCCATCAAACGAGAGGATGTCATCGGGTTTTGTGTTGACTTCATTCCTGGCCTTAAGAAGATAGGTCTCCCTAAATCGCGGTATGAGGGGAGACTGACTGGAAAAACACGCTTGGAAGAGACTCAATAATATGCAGGACGGATATTCTTGGTCTCAAGCACACTACAGTTCTCTGTAACTCTACCTTGGTGACCCGTATGTCGATGAACACAAGAATAGTCAAGGCTCCAAACACCCGGGCGGTGTGATGACTGGATTACATGTGAACACATCGGGACTTTCAGCAGTTGGTTGGAAACACGTCTCGAGAGGTGACAACCTTGTTTGTGATGAGTTGTACTTGTTGTCCAGGGGACCATCTTCGACTGTAATGATTTGGAAAGGATACGAGATAAATGGGAATACATTTTACAGGATTGACCAAGATGAAAAGAGCACCAATCAAAACAGCGGTGTCCGCTTTGATGCAGCAACCGACAAGGGAAATGACACATATTATGGTTACATAGTAGACATATGGGAACTTGACTACGGAGTAGATTTTAAGGTCCCTTTGTTTAAGTGCAAGTGGGTTAATCTGTCAGGAGGCGGGGTACAGATAGACCCACAGTACGGAATGACAACAGTGGATCTGAAAAATCTTGGGTACACTGACGACTCGTTCGTCCTAGCCAATGATGTGGCACAGGTTATCTATGTGAAGGACATGTCTACCATACCGAGGAAAAGAAAAGATAAGGAAGAGAATACATCATACAATGAGCCAAAGCGCCACATAGTTCTTTCAGGAAAAGGGACATCACAGGAGTGGAGGGCAAGATGTACATGTCTGAAGAGTATGAAAAGTTTCATGAAATTCCCCCCTTCAAAGTCAAGGCTGACCCAAGTATCCTGATAAACGATGAAGATTATCCATGGTTACGGCGCAATAAGCAAACGACACAAGCGAAGAAAAAGTGAAGGCTTTCTCCTGCAACTATTATGATGATACCATGCCAACTTTGTAATGCAGTAGTATGATACCATTGTCCGCTTTTGTACTCACATCGGTTTATAAGCCCGTCCTCTACACGCCTTGTTGAGCTCACAAACTTGTGATTCACACAAATTTCAAAGAAAACTAATGGCACAAACAGAAAGTTTATAATTTTGCTGACCTAAATGCAAAAAAGAATTAAAAAATAAAGCAAAAACCAAAAGAAAATAAATAATGCAGAAAACAAAACAAATGGCACTAATAGAAAAAATAAAAATAGCAACAATAAGTATTTTGTTGTAAGTAGAAACAAAATAAAATAAATAAATAAAGCAAAAAGTGTTTTCAAATAATAAAAATAGCAACAATAAGTATTTTGTTGTAAGTACAAACAAAATAAAATATATAAAGCAACAAAGAAAACAAAAAAAGTGTTTTCAAATTTGAAAACTAGTGGCACTAACAGAAAGTTTATAATTTTTCTAAAACTAAAAGCAAAAACAATTAAAAATTAAAGCAAAAATCAACAAAAAAATGCAGAAAGCAAAACAAAAAAACTGGAAAAAAAATAAAAATAACAACAATAAGTATTTTGTTATAAGTAGAAACAAAATAAAATAAATAAAGCAACAAAGAAAACAAGAAAACAAAAAGAAGTGCCACCTACTGGGCCCCCACGGCCTGAATACGACTAGAAACCCTACCATGGGCCAGGATTCAGGCCCGCGGGAGGCCCAGTAGGCCCACAGGCACGGATTGCACGGTTAGGCCCGAAAGCCTGCAGTTGAGAGGAGCTCGAGTGGGTGGGCGCAGCAACGCTTATAAACCACTCTCGAGCTCTCTCAACTAGCGAGGTGTGACTAAACTTTTCGGCGCGGGGCAGCACAAGGCCTTTGGTCCCGGTTGGTGCCACGAACCGGGACTAAAAAGGCATTGGTCCGGTTCGTGGCACCAACCGACTAATGCCCCCCTTTAGTCCCGGTTGGTGCCACCAACCGACCAAAGGTCGCCGCTTCCGCCCCTTTGGGCTGAAAAATTGCCTTTGGTCCCGGTTGGTGGCACCAACCGGGACTAAAGGGGGGCATTGGTCCCGGTTCGTGGCACCAACCGGGACTAATTAATGCACTTGCTATGTAAGAAAACACTTGGGAAATTTCAGATTTCCCTCGCCAGTTCTCCCCCGGCGACGCCGAGCACATCGACGCCGCCAGGCTGCCCTGACGCCGCTCGTCGCCCCCGTCGTCGCCGTCGCCTCGCCCGTGCCCGCTGCCGCCGTCGCCCCTGCCGCCCCCTGCAGCGCTCCTTGCCCACCACCGTCGCCGTCGCCCGCGCCCGCCGCCCTAAATCGTCGCCTACTTTGTGCCCGTCGTCGCCGTCGCCCGCCCTGCCCGGCCGCCCCGCCCGCCCCACGCGCTCGCCCACCCACCACTGTCGCCGTCGCTCGCGCCCACGCGCCGCCCGCCCTCGCCGTCATCCGCGCCTCTGCCCGACCCGCCATCCTCGCCAAGCTTGGTCCGCCGGCGTCCTCCTTTTTCATATTTTTTTCATATATATATGCTTGTTTTATATATATTTTTGTATGAATGTATGTATTTTTTCAATTGTAATATGCATGGTGTTTTCAATTGTTCTCTGATTTAGTACATTAATTTTAGGTTAGTTTCATTTTTAGAAAAGTTTTATATATTTAGGACGAAGGAAGAGAAGGAAGAAGGAAGAAGAAGAAAAGGTTTTATATATGCAAAAGTTACATTTTTAGAAAAGTTTTATATATCTAGCTAGAAATAAGGAAGAAGAAGAAAAGAAGGAGAGGAAAAGGAAAATAAGAAGAGGAAGAAAGGAGAAGAAGAGGAGAGGAAGAAGAGGAGAAATAAATAAGAAGAGGAAAAAAGAAGAAGAAGAAGGAGAAGAAGAAAAATAGAAAATATTCTATTTTTTCTTCTTCTCTATTCCTTTCTTCTTCTCCTCTTTTTCTTCTTTTTTCTTCGATCTTACCCTGTGTCATCGTCTATATACCCCTCCCGTTAACTTCAACATGCGGGGGGGGGGGTCCATATACCCCCTCCAGATAACTTCAATACGTGGGGGGTCGATATACCCTCCCGATAACATTAATTTCTCCGTGTATGTATCTAAATGCGTTGTCGATATTATCCCCTTGAAGCGTTGTCGATATTATCCCGGGTCAAGGATTCTAGGGTCGAGGATCGAGGGTTCGAGGATCGTCTAGGGGTCGAGGTTCGGGGTCGTCGAGGTTCAAGGGTCGAGGATCGCCGAGGGTCGAGAGGTTCCTAGTGTCAAAGTATTGAAGAAATCCATGGCTTCATCATTAGCGGAAGTAACCATGGCATGATGGTACGAAGTCCTCAAAGTTGATACGGAATGGAGTCCGGATAGGATAATTTGCCTTTTTATGCAATTTCAGCAAAGGCCTTCCAAATAACGATATTTGGAAGGTTCTTGCTGAACTTTGTACCAAAAAGCGAATTATCCTATCTGGGACTCCGTTCAAAATAACTTTGGAGAGCTTGCACCATCATGCACCTCACATTTTCGCCTAATGATGAAGACATGGTTTTGTTGAATCCTTTGACACTAGGCAACCTCCCGACCTCGGCGATCCTCGACCCCTTGACCCTCGACCGCTCGGCGATCCACGACCCTCTACCCTACCAGCGTCGATGCCCACGCCACTTGTAGGACATAGATGTAGTGTTCAACGCCGACCCCTCCCGATAGCTTCAACACGTGGGGGGTCGATATTACCCTCCTAGCTTGAAGCGTTCTCGAGGCCACCCCTAACCCTTGAAGCGTTGTCGAGGCCACCCCAAACCCTAGAGAAGCAGCGTCGAGGCCACTAATATGATTCCTTATTGTGATTAGCTAGCTAGTTCTCGTTTGCCACTAATATATCCATATCTGTCATGTTTGAATAATAATTGTCATGTTGTAAATATTTGTAGAAACTATGGACACCCCCCGAGACGAAGCACAAGAAGCGTTGTTGAGGGACATAATCGCACAAGGAAGTGATGACGTCTGCTCGTTGATGTTTCTCAACGGTCTGCAAGGAGAGGGTGAAGAAGCAGCTGGCTATGATTTACATGGCTTCGATGACCCAATGCCGGTGCAAGAAGGAGAGGGTGAAGAAGTAGACCGTGAGGACGGCTCGGTGATCACCAAACCGAGTCCGGCCAGGTATATATATTAGTTAAGCCTGTCTTGACTAGCTAATTGATGCATTCATTGTTTTGGTATGTACACATATATTAATTAACTCTCGTCTTTGTTCTTTTTCTAGCCCTCCGGATCGAGCACAACTTCGGTAAAGAGACGAGGCCGAAGAAAAAGTTGAGCTCGGACGAAAAGTTTGAGATCATACAAATCGCGCTGACGACGGCCAACCGATTGAACCCTACCGGACAAAGAAGGCATTTGTTGCTCGGTCACGGGGGTTACGGTTAGGGACAAGATCCCGATCAGCATCCACCAATGGTATAAGCCTAAGAACGAAGACCACGAGGTGTCTTATGTCAATGATATGCAGAAAAATGATCTTTGGGTGAGCTGAAGTCAAATTTTACCCTACCGCTAGAGGATGATCCGGAGAAGCCAGATAATAGAGCCATTAATCAAGTCTTTTGCTCTTAAAAGATGGCAGAACTATTCAGGAATTGGAAGAAAGAACTCAATACGTATGTCGAAAAAATGAGACACCAGAATTCAAGGGCAAATATGAGAAGATCGAGAGATGATCGCCCGCATTTGTGGCCTACAAGACATCGGAAAAGAGTAAAAGATGTCGGCGACAAACAAGAGAAATGCTGCGAAGAAGAAGCTTCACCATTGCACGGGGTCAGGTGGCTACCTCGTAGCCCGGCCTAAGTGGGCCAAGGCTGAGAATGATCTGCTTGATAAAGGGATCGAACCAGAGACAATGAACTGGACAGACCGTTGCCGGACATGGTTCTTGAGGGCAGCGGATCCTTGGACCCTATAACAGGGAAGTGCATTTGGACGGACGAACAATTGGACATACCAGTCAAGAGTCTTCAAGAATATATCGAAGCAAGCAGCAAGGGAAGTTCGTTCAGACGAGGAGAAGGACGAGCTCACAATGGCCCTCGGGAATCCACGAGCACCACAGGCGGACACGAGGCACGCCAGTTCGCTTCATGGAAGGCTGGATTTCGGACGCAGGGGTTACAAAACCCATGAGAGGAGGAAGAAACTGGAGCAGAGCCTAATGCAGGCGCTGCACGAAAGGGTAATGGGGCTAGAGGAACGAGAAGCAGCAGATCACAACAAACGACCTGCCGAAGTTTCCCCCGAAGCTACCCCTCCATCTCAGCGGAGAAGCAGCGTGGCTTCACCGAGCTGCTTCAGCCAGAGCAGCATGCCTTGACGGCTCCTGCCAGCTATCCCGTGGATGCTATCACGAATGCTGAACATTGCCACCTTATGGCGCAATGGAGCAATTTGAAGGTCAAGGCGGCTGTTGGCTCTGTTTATCCTACTAAACCCGACTCAACTTTTCACCGCCGCCGATTCCGGAAGGATATACTAAGGTGATGGTCGATGAAATAACGGAGGGATTTGAGGACCTCGGCTTGACCACCCTACCGGTGAAGGGGAGTATCGGCTGGGTTCTCGCCTCAAGACTCCATGCCTATGGCGGAAGGATCTCATCAACCTTCCGAACTGGGCGCCTCCGCCTCCTCCTCCTCCTCCGTGAGTCGGGGCACTCCGCCTCCTCCACCGCCTCCTCCTGAGTGACGATCAGGCACTCGGCCGGCTCCTTCTCCGGCGTGGCGGCACTCCGTCTCCTTCTCCGCCTGCACCGGCGCGCCCAGCAGCCAGCCTCCTCCTTCTCCGCCTCGTCGGCAAGAGGCGGAAGAGACCACGCCGCCCGCTCCGGCTGCTCCGGCGCGTCGTAGTCCTTCTCCTCCGCCTCGTAAGCAAGGAAAGAAGACATCCGCTCCGCCTGCTCTGCCGGGCGTCTAGCAAGACAGCCAAAGGCGGGAGATACAGATTTGGTCCTTCTCTGAAGACTCCAGAGAAGTTACCGTATGAGAGGAGCGAGGAGGAAAACGCGAAGATCGCGCAGACCGAAGTGGATGACTGGTTTCAAGGGTTGAAAGCAAAGAGACATCCACCTCCGGAGGAGAAGGTAGATCCGGTCAAAGCGAAGCGCACTCTGGCTGCCCTGACAAAACCACCCAAGTCTCCGCCGAAAGGCAACTATGAGTGCATTATTGGAAAGGCATTTGCCGAAGCGGAGAGGTCGGGAAGTACTGTCAGTGATCAAAGGATGAAAGAACGACGAGCTGGGAAACAAATTGCCCAGCTCGGCGAACAATCTAAGCCATCGTGCCCCCGCTCAAGGTGCTGCTAGCGACATCATCGATCCGAGGATGGTGCCCGGTTATAACAATCCTGCAGATTACCTGCCCGACGATGTACATTATGATTTCTTGGAGGTGCGAGATACAAAGATACGAGTCTGGAAGCCTCTCATCAAAGATGAAAGCTCTCTATCAACGATGATGCTAAGATTGCATGATTGGTACATGAAAACCTGCAAAGAGTCTCGAGGGAGGAGTACTTTGTATTTGAGAGTTAAAAAGGAGCATGACCTCCTTGGAATTGAACTGCTGCCTATTCCATTTGAGGAGTTCTATCAGTTTTTTACTCAATTGGCCCTCGATAAAGCAACGGTCACCTGCTACTGTCTGTAAGTAGTACTACTTCATCATTAAGTCTCTCTATATAACTCAGCCCTTTCATTGCATGTATTTATAAATATCCTCACTATATTATGCAGATTGAAGATCGCCGAATTGAAGAAAAGACAAGTGGGTGATATTGGGTTCATTAACACATATCTCATAGATGCAACTGAGGTTAAATTTCGTACAAAGATACCGAGGCCAACTTGCTACAATCGTTGGTAATAAATGAACACAAAGATATCATACTCTTTCCTTACAACTTCAAGTGAGTGTTACTGTCTTGTGGCATATTCGGTTTCCTTATTAGTCCACGTCATAGTAATGTAATATTGATGACTTATGCATGTGTGCGCAGCTACCACTATATTCTCCTAGAGATTAAGCTTGAGAAGGGAGTAGTAACTGTCTTTGACTCCAAGCGAAAAGATCCCAAGGAGTATGCGGACATGACTGAAATGCTCGAGAAGTAAGTTAAATCGATCATTATCCACCATATCAACAACTTTGTTCATTTCGATATCAAGTAATTGTTTTCTTTGTATGGCAGGGCTTGGGGAAAATTCACCAAAAAGCTCCGGGACTACCGAAGAAGCTGCAATTTAGACACCGAAAGTAAGTACTATATAGTAGCATATTCCACGCATCTCATAGTGATTCAAGCGCTAGTTTCATCAATACCATTTAGCATGCTTGCTAATTATCAGTTTGATTGACCTCTATTACTTGTAAAGTGGTTGTGGCAGGAACAAGGGAATGATTTCTGTGGATACTACGTTTATAGTCCATCCGCCACACGACCTGTGAGAGGGCTACTCCGACAAACAATATGAAGTGCGTAAATAAAAATATTCACAATTTTATTTTATTACCATCATTTGTGTTGAGTTTCATTTATTCATATATATATATATATATATATATATATATATATATATGTGTGTGTGTATTGACCCCTTTCTTAAAATTAGATGTTTCGGACGCGGGATGAACTCCTAGCACCAGATCGCATGCGAGCAATTCAAGAGGAATTGGCGGCATTCTTTCTTGACCACGTGATCGCTGAAGACGGAGAATACTATGTGGACCACGCGTCCGTATTGTAAAAGATAATTATTGTATATATGTAGCCGGTAGTGTCGGATAGATATACGAGAACTTGTTGTTCGACCAATCTCTCGGAGAAGGAGAGGTGGTTGATATCACTTCTCTCTATATGCATATATGTTCATGACGATCTTCTGTTTGCTTAATTACTAGCTAGCTAGCGTGTCTAGCTAGTCCTCTCTATACGTATGTATACTAGGTAGCGTCGACCAAGCACGGACAAAAGAGAGGACACTTTTCTCTATTAATTAGCTAGCTATAGCACAATATATGAAACACCTAAATTAACCCCCCAAACCCCCCCCCCCCCCTTTCATAAAAAAACAAAAACACAGCCAAAAAAAAGCTGACGCGTGGATGACTATTGGTACCGGTTGGTGCCACCAACCGGGCCCAAAGG
The DNA here is from genome assembly GCA_021605145.1 of Aegilops bicornis. Classification (NCBI taxonomy): domain Eukaryota; kingdom Viridiplantae; phylum Streptophyta; class Magnoliopsida; order Poales; family Poaceae; genus Aegilops; species Aegilops bicornis. The sequence goes on along the minus strand of CM038672.1, from coordinate 8,815,519 downwards.
CCCTCCGCCTGGGCTCAGCAGACAGGCCACGTGGAGGACCATCGGTCCGGTTACAGATAGAACCGGACTAAAGGGCCAGGGTATTAGTACCGACCCTTTAGTCCCGGTTCAGGAACCGGGACTAAAGGCCCTTACCAACCGGGACAATAGGCCCTTATTCTACTAGTGATAGTGGACATATGGGAACTTGACTACGGACATGATTTTAAGATCCCTTTGTTTAAGTGCAAATGGATCAATCTGTTAGGAGGCGGGGTACAGGTAGACCCACAGTACGGAATGACAACAGTGGATCTGAAAAATCTTGGGTACACTGACGAACCGTTCGTCCTAGCCAATGATGTGGCACGGGTTATCTATGTGAAGGACATGTCTACCAGACCGAGAAAGAGAAAAGATAAGGAAGCGAATACATCATACGGTGAGCCAAAACGCCACATAGTTCTTTCAGGAAAAAGGGACATCGTGGGAGTGGAGGACAAGACAGAGATGTCTGAAGATTATGAAAAGTTTCATGAAATTCCTCCCTTCAAAGTCAAGGCTGACCCCAGCATCCTGATAAACGATGAAGATTATCCATGGTTACGGCGCAATAAGCAAATGACACAAGCGAAGAAAAAGTGAAGACTTTCTCACGCAACTATTATGATGATACCATGCCAACTTTGTAACTGACGAGTATGATACCATTGTCCGTTTTGTACATGCACATGCTATGTGGGTCAATTTATGATACCATGCCAACTTTCAACTTTTTCAGAGTTCATTTGAAATGCTTCAATGTCTTATGGTTCGGCCCTCGTAATAATTAAAAATATCAACAATAAGTATTTTGTTGTAAGTAGAAACACAATAAAATAAATAAAGCAAGAAAGAAAACAAAAAACAAAAAAAGTGTTTTCAAATTTGAAAACTAATGGCACTAACAGAAAGTTTATAATTTTCCTAAAACTAAAAGCAAAAACAATTAAAAAATAAAGCAAAAAACAAAAGAAAATAAATAATGCAGAAAACAAAACAAAAAAACAACAATAAGTATTTTTTTGTAAGTAGAAACAAAATAAAATAAAGAAAGCAAGAAAGAAAAAAAACAAAAAAAGTGTTTTCAAATTTGAAAACTAATGGCACTAACAGGAAGTTTATAATTTTCGTAAAACTAAAAGCAAAAAAGAATTAAAAAATAAAGCAAAAAACAAAAGAAAATAAATAATGCAGAAAACAAAACAAAAAAACTGGAAAAAAATAAAAATAGCAACAATAAGTAAAGAAAACAAAAAAATGCCTCCTACTGGGCCCCCACGGCCTGAATACGACATGAAACCCTACTATGGGCCAGGATTCAGGCCCGTAGTAGGCCCAGAAGGCCCATCAGGCACAGCAATAGCAAGTAGGCCCGTAAGCCTGCGGTGGAGAGGAGCTCGAGAGGGTGCGGCGGTGGGGCTTATAAACCATCGCGCCCCTCTCAACTAGCGAGGTGGGACTATACTTTGGCCCCGAGGCGGGCAGACAGGCCTTTGGTCCCGGTTGGTGGCACCAAGGACTAAAGGAGAGCATTAGTCCCGGTTGGTGCCACCAACCGGTACCAAACATGGGTTCCCGCCCTTTGGGCTGCCGAAAAGAGGCCTTTGGTCCCGATTGGTGGCACCAACCGACTAATCGCAGATTAGTCCCGGTTGGTGCCACCAACCGGGACTAAAGGGTTTGCTATATAAGCAACACTTAGCAGTTTCCGGCCAAATCGTCCACTTCTTCCCCGACGCCCCCTGCTCCTCCTCGTCGCCGTCGCCGCCCACGCCTGCTCCACCTTGTTGCGCCGCCACGCCGTCAGTTGCTACGCTGAGCCGTCGCCGCCGCCCCACAGCCTGCTCCGCGCCCCTCCCCCGCCCTCCTCACATGTGCCACGCCTGTCCCTGCGTGGCGCGCGCGCCACGCCCTGCCTCAGACGGCCGGGCGCGTGCCATGTCTGCAGTCGCCGTGCCGCCCCCGCCTGCTTGCGGCCACGCCCGCCATGCCCCTGCAATTTCCATAGCAATTTTTTGCATTTTTTTTGTGTATATGTGTTTGTATGTGTGTGTATATATATGTGTACATGTTCATAGTATTTTTTTTTCATAAGTGTATTTTTTTGTTCATTGCATTTTTTTCATATATATAATGTATATATGTATGTGGTAGCTATATATATGATGAATGGATGTGGCTATATATGTATGTATGAATATAATGTTCATAGCATTTTTTTGTTTATATATGTTTTTTCATATATGTATTAATTTTTTATTTAGGTTGTTAGTAGATATCAATTTTAGGTTAGTGCATTTTAGGTTAGTGTAGAGGAGAAAGTAAAATAAGGAAAAGGAAGAAAAGAGGAAGAAGGAAGAAGGAAGAAAGAAGAAGAAAAAGAATGAGAGGAAAAAGGAAAATAAAAAGAGGAAGAATAGGAGAGGAAGAAGAGGAGAAATAAATAAGAAGAGGAAAAAAGAAGAAAAAGAAGAGGAGAAGAAGAAAGGAATAGAGGAGAAAAAGAAAAAATAGAATTTTTTTTCTATTTTTTCTTCTTCTCCTCTATTCCTTTCTTCTTCTCCGCTTTTTTTTCTTCTTCTTCTTCCTTCTTCCTTCTTCCTCTTTTCTTCCTTTTCCTTAATTATTTTCCTTTCTCGTTGTTGTCGCATCGTTGTCGATATAACCCCCTCGAGATAACTTCGACATGAGGGGCGGTCGATATATATACCCCCTCTCGACTTTGATAACTTATACAACGGCAGCACCCCCCCTCGGCCCTCTCGCTCGACCAAAACTCTCGAGGACACCCAAACCCTAGAGAGAAAACGATGTTGGTCTCCTACCCCCTCCCGCCGCGCCCCTACCCGACAAATTAACTCTCTCGAGGCCACCCAAATTTACCAAGTTAAAAGAGCGTTGTCGTCGAGGCCACCCCAAACCCTTGAAGCGTTGTTGTGTCGAGGCGACCCCAAACCCTAGAGAAGCAGCATCGAGGCCACTAACATGATTCCTTATTGTGATTAGCTAGCTAGTTCTACGTTTGCCATTAATATATATATATATATATCCATCTGTACCATGTTTGAATAATAATTGACATGTTGTAAATATTTGCGTAAACTATGGAGCACTCCCGAGACGAAGAAACAGAAGCGATATTGGGGGACATAATCGCAAATGGAAGGGATGAAGTTGCGTCATTTCTCCTCGACACCGTTGGTCAGCTGGAAGAACTGGGTGAAGAAGAGGGCTATGTTCATGATGGCTTCGGCCCATTAATGTCGGTACAAGAAGAGGACTATGTTCATGATGGCTCCGGTGACACAATGGAGGTACAAGAAGGAGACCGTGGTGACTGCTCCGGAGACCGAACCGAGCCCGGCCAGGTATATATATATTAGTTAAGCCCGTGCTGACTAGTTAATTGATGCTTCCATTGTTTTGGTATATGTACACATATTAATTACTCTCGTCTTTCTTCCTTATAATTTCTAGCCCTCGGATCGAGCACAACTTCGGTAAGGAGACGAGGCCCGAAGAAAAAGTTGAGCTCGGATGAAAAGTTTGAGATCATAGAAATCGCTACCGACGGGCGAACCGATTGAACCCATCCGGACAAGGAAGGCATTTTCTGCTCGGTCAAGGGGTTCTTGTTAGGGACAAGATCCCAATCAGCATCCGACAATGGTATAAGCCTAAGGAGGAAGACCACGAGGTGTCTTATGTCAATGATATGCGAAGAATATCTTTGGACTGAGCTGAAGGCAAATTTCACCCTACCGTCAGAGAAGGATCCGGAGAAGCCAGTTAAAGAGCAATTAATCAAGTCTTGTGCTCTTAACAAGATGGCAACCCTAATGAGGAGGTGGAGGAAAGAGCTGAACCAGTTTGTCGAAAATAAAAAGACACCAGAATTCATCGGCAAATATGAGAAGATCAAAGATCACTGGCCCGCATTTGTGGCCCACAAGACATCGGAAAAGAGTAAGAAGATGTCAGAGACAAACAAGAAAAATGCTGCGAAGAAGAAGCTTCACCATCGCACAGGGTCCGGTGGCTATCTCAAAGCCCAGCCTAAGTGGTCCAAGGCTGAGCATGGTCTGCTTGAAAAGGGATCAAACCGGAGACAATGTCTTGGCGCATCGTTGCGGACTTGGTTCTTGAGGCTGGCGGAACCTTGGACCTATGTGAGGTTGTGCCGATGGGCCAGACGAGCAAGCTGGAAATACCAGTCAAGAACCTTCGACACTATATCGATGCAGCGCAGCGACGGACATTCCTTCCAAACAGGAGAAGGACGAGCTCACAATGGCCCTTTGGGAATCCACGAGCACCACAGGACGGACACGAGGCACGCCAGGCTCCATTCCGTGGAAGGTTGGTTTTCCGGACGCAGGGGGTTACAAAACCCACGAGAGGAGGAAGAAACTGGAGCAGGACCAACTACAGGCGCTGCACGAAAGGGTAATGGGCTAGAGGACCGAGAAGAGGAACGAGAAGCAGCAGATCGCAAAGCGACACGTCGAAGCTTCCCCCGAAGCTACCCCGCCATCTCAGCGGAGAAGCAGCGTGGCTTCCACCGAGCTGCTTCAGCCGGAGCATGTCTTGACGGCTCCTACCAGCTATCCCGTGGATGGTATCACGGAGTCTCAAAATTGCCACATTATGGCGCGATGGATGAATTTGAAGGTCAAGGCGGCTGTTGGCCAAGTTTATCCTAGTGGACCCGGCACAACTTATCACTGCCACCGATTCCGAAGGATATGCTAAGGTGATGGTGGATGAAATAACGGAGGGATTTGAGGACCTCCGGCTTGAGCACCCTACCGTGAAGGGGAGACTAGGCTGGGTTGTGCTCAAGACTCCATGCCTATGGCGGAAGGAGCTCATCAACCTTATGAACTGGGCGCCTCCGCCTCCTCCTCCTCCTCCGTGAGTCGGGGCACTCCGCCTCCTCCACCACCTCCTCCTCCGGCGAGTGACGATCAGGGCACTCGTGGCGGCACTCCGCCTCCTTCTCCGGCGCGTGGCGGCACTCCGCCTCCTTCTCTGGCGCATGGCGGCACTCCGCCTCCTTCTCCGCCTGCGCCGGCGCTCCCGAGCAGCCAGCAGCCTCCTCCTGTTGGGAATATGCCCTAGAGGCAATAATAAAAGTATTATTATTATATTTCCTTGTTCATGATAATTGTCTTTTATTCATGCTATAATTGTATTATCCGGAAATCGTAATACACGTGTGAATACATAAACCATAATATGTCCCTAGTGAGCCTCTAGTTGACTAGCTCGTTGATCAACAGATAGTCATGGTTTCCTGACTATGGACATTGGATGTCATTGATAACGGGATCACATCATTAGGAGAATGATGTGATGGACAAGACAATCCTAAGCATAGCACAAGATCGTGTAGTTCGCTTTTGCTAGAGCTTTTCCAATGTCAAGTATCTCTTCCTTAGACCATGAGATCGTGTAACTCCCGGATACCGTAGGAGTGCTTTGGGTGTACCAAACGTCACAACGTAATCGGGTGACTATAAAGGTGCACTACAGGTATCTCCGAAAGTGTCTGTTGGGTTGACACGGATCGAGACTCGATTTGTCACTCCGTATGACGGAGAGGTAACACTGGGCCCACTCGGTAGTGCATCATCATAATGAGCTCAAAGTGACCAAGTGTTTGGTCACGGGATCATGCATTACGGTATGAGTAAAGTGACTTGCCGGTAACGAGATTGAACGAGGTATTGGGATACCGACGATCGAATCTCGGCAAGTAAAATACCGATTGACAAAGGGAATTGTATACGGGGTTGTTTGAATCCTCGACATCGTGGTTCATCCGATGAAATCATCGAGGAGCATGTGGGAGCCAACATGGGTATCCAGATCCCGCTGTTGGTTATTGCCCGAGAGCCGTCTCGGTCATGTCTGCATGTCTCCCGAACCCGTGAGGGTCTACACATAAGGTTCCGTGGACGCTAGGGTTGTATGAATATGAGTATGCAGCAAACTGAATGTTGTTCGGAGTCCCGGATGAGATCCCGGACGTCACGAGGAGTTCCGGAATGGTCCGGAGGTAAAGATTTATATATAGGAAGTCTTATTTTGGTCGCTGGAAAAGTTTCGGGCATTATCGGTATTGTACCGGGAGTGCCGAAAGGGGTCCGGGGGTCCACCGGGGGGGTCCACCTGCCCCGAGGGGGCCACATGGGCTGTAGGGGGTGCTCCTTGGCCTATATGGGCCAAGGGCACCAGCCCCAAAAGGGCCCATGCGCCAAGGAGACTTGGGAAGGGAGAGTCCTAAAGGGGGAAGGCACCTCCGAGGTGCCTTGGGGAGGATGGACTCCTCCCCCCCTCTTGGCCGCACCCCTTCCTTGGAGGAAGGGGCAGGCTGCGCCCTCCCCTCCTTTACACCTATATAAAGGGAGGGAGGGAGGGGTGGCCGCACCCATAAGCCTGGCGCCTCCTCCTCCTGCAACACTTCCTCCTCCTCCCGTAGTTGCTTAGCGAAGCCCCTTGGAGTTCTGCTGCATCCACCACCACGCCGTCATGCTGGATCATCATCAACCTCTCCTTTCCCCTTGCTGGATCAAGAAGGAGGAGACGTCATCCGCTCCGTACGTGTGTTGAACGCGGAGGTGTTGTCCGTTCGGCACTAGGTCATCGGTGATCTGAATCACGGCGAGTACGACTCCATCAAACCCGTTCCATTGAACGCTTCCGCACGCGATCTACAAGTGGTATGTAGATGCAATCACTCTCCCATGACTCGTTGCTAGATGAACGCATAGATGGATCTTGGTGAAACCGTAGGAAAAATTTTAATTTTCTGCAACGTTCCCCAACACCTCCTTCTCCGCCTCGCCAGCAAGGGCGGAAGAGACCCGCCGCCGCCCCGGCTGCTCCGGTGCGTCGTACTCCTTCTCCTCCGCCTCGTAAGCAAGCACGAAAGAAGACAGCCGCCGCAGCCGCTCCGTCTGCTCCGGCGTCTAGCAGCACAACCAGAGGCGGGAGGCAATAAAAATACGGTCCATCTCTCAAGCCTCTAGAGAAGTTACCGTACGAGAGGTCCAAGGAGGAAAATGATACGATTGTGCGGACCCACGTGAAGGAGTTCTTTAAAGGGGTGAAAGCAAAGAGACATCCACCTCCGGAGGAGAAGGTAGATCCGGTGAAAGCAAAGCGCACTATCGATGCCCTGAGGAAACCACCAAAGTCTCCGCCGAGAACCAACTATGAGCGCATTACTGAACAGACATATCTCCAAGCCCAGCGGTCGGGAACTACTGTCAGTGCTAAAAGGTCAAAAGAACGAGCAAAGGGGAAAAAATTGCCCAGCTCGGTGAACAAGCACAACAATCGTGCCCCCCACTCAATGTGTCTAATGCTCCGGGGACGGTGGCCGGTTATGGCAATCTTGAAGATTACCTGCCTGACGATGCACTTCCTGATTTCTTGGAGGTGGACAAACACGAATCTGATCAGGGAAGCCTCTTGTCAAAGATGAAACATCTCTGACAACAATGATGCGAAGATTCCATAATTGGTACATGGAAACCTGCAGAGAGTCTGAGGGTACGAATGCTTTGTATCTGCATATTAAAGAGGAGCATGACCTCGTTACAAATGATCTGTTGACTGTTCCATTTGATGAGTTCTTCGTGTTCTTCAATCAAAAGGCCCTCGATAAACTAATGGTCTTTTGCTACTGTCTGTAAGTACTATTTCTGTCATTAAGTCTCTATATATAGCTCGACTCTTTCATTTCATGTATTTATAATTAATTATCCTCAATATATTATGCAGATTGAAGATCGTCGAGTGCAAAAAACAAGAAATTTTTTATATTGGGTTCATTAACACAAATATCATAGATGAATTTCTGGTTAAAAAGGACATCAAAGAGGCCGAGGACAACGTGCTACAATCGTTGATCAAAAGTCAAAACAAAGATACCATACTCTTTCCTTACAACGGCAAGTGAGTGTTACTGTCATGTGCATATTCGGTTTTCCTTATTACTCGAGCGAGGTTATAGTAATGTAATTGATGAGTTATGCATGCGTGCGCAGGTACCACTATATTCTTCTGGAGATTAAGCTTGAGCGTGGACTAGTAACCGTCTTAGACTCGAGACGAAAAGATCGCAAATCCTATGCGGACATGACTGAAATGCTCAGCAAGTAAGTTCAATCGATCATTATCGCACCATATCGGCAACTTTTTGTTCATTTCCTGATATCTCAAGTAATAATAATTATTTTCTTTGTCTTGCAGGGTTTGGAAACAGTTCACCGCACAAGCTCCGGGACTGCCGAAGGAGCTGCGATATACATACCGAAAGTAAGTACTCTTGGCTAGCTAGTTGCGCGCATCTCCTGTTGATTCTATAGCTATACTTTCATCAATGCCATTTATAATGCTTCATTATCAGTTTGATTGACCTCTATTTCTCGTAAAGTGCTTGTGGCAGGAAGAAGGGAATGATTTCTGTGGATACTACGTGTGTGAGTTCATCCACAACGCGACTTTGAAAAACAAGCGGGGCTACTCTCAAAGACAATATGAAGTGCGTAAGCAATAATATTCACAATTTTATTTTATTACACCATCATTTCTGTTGAGTTTCATTCATATATATGTATTAATTAACCCCCTTCTTCAAATTAGACGTGGCAAATGTGGAATGAACTCCTAGAACCAGATCACATGAAAGGAATTCAAGAGGAATTGGCGGGATGCTTTCTTGACCACGTCATCAATAAAGCCGGAGAGTACCATGTGGAAATTGATTTCAATTGCTAGGGGATTGTAATTAAGAGATCTTATACATATTGTACATGTATGTAGCCAGTAGCATCAGATACATGATATACGAAAACTTGTTGTTCGACCAATCTCTCGGAGAAGGAGAGGTCGATCGATCACTTCTCTCGGTATGCATGACGAACTTCTGTATTGAATGGTTCTCTCGATCACTTATGTATATATAGTACGTAGCGTCGACCAAGCACGGACATAAGAGAGGACACTTCTCTCTATTAATTAGTTAGCTAACATAATATATGAAACACCTAAATTAACCCCGCAAAACCCCCAACCCCCCCCCCTCCTTTCAAAAAAAAAACAAAACCCCCAGCCCTTTGGAATCTTGTGGCGTGGATGCCTTTTGGTCCCGGTTGGTACCACCAACCGGGACCAAACTTTGAGCTCGGCGCCTGAGACCACGTGGAGGCACATTGGTCCCGGTTCGTGTTTGAACCGGGACTAATGGGTGGAGGTATTAGTAACGATCCATTAGTCCCGGTTCATGAACCGGGACTATTAGGTATTTTTCTACTAGTGCTCAATATGCGTCAGGAGATCCGAGACCCACAGATGCATCAACAACTGCAGCATGATCTGGTGGAGCACCTATGAGGCTCAAGAGCAACGCCTAGCTCGACATGTGATGAAATAAGAGTTTTTATTTGTTGAACTTTATTTGTATTGAATTATTTGTTGTTGAACTATATGATTCTATTGATTTTCGGTAATGAACTATGTGATAAAAAAAATTACTTGTGTTGAATTTGCGCCCAACCACGGCGAATAATGGCTGATTAGCGCTGATATCGGGCCGATTTGTCACCGAAATTGGGCCGAAAAGCGGGCGCTTTGCGAAATAGATGGGACCCAATCGTCCCCAGCGCCGATTTTTGCTCCGGCTCGCCCCTAGGCGGCGATTTTCAGGCCTTCTGGGGGGCCAACGGCTGGAGATGCTCTTAGCAGGTTAGTTGGTGCATGTAGTTGTGTCAGTTGAGTAGTGGATGCTGGCCGAGTCATCCGTAGGACCTATTCCAGGAGGTGGGCGTGCTTGTGTGTGTGCATGGTTTAGGTTAGTGGCCTCCGGCAGTGTGTCCGTCTGCTACTTAAGCGGCTGTTATCAGTTTGTGAGATGCGGTGTGTTATCGAGCAGTTTGAGCTGGGAATAGAAAAGGCCGTACATGTGGCAATGTCGTTCGTCGCCTGAAAAAAAATCTGTTGTCCTCCTCTCCGTGGTCTACCTCTGTCCGCCACCGAGCGAGAGCTGATCCGGGGTTAGTTCCAACAGTCGTTACCACGGATTAAGATGGCCGAAGACTTCCTGTATAGTTTACCTAAGCCCGGCCAGACGCCTCTCCAAACGCCGGAAGGAGCCGTGCTATACACACGACAAATTCAGACGACTCATGCACGATAAACTAAATCCAGCCGGACATGCGTGCATGCATCGGGACATCTGCCGCTGGATTTCCCTGTCGTGCATATATCGGCCACAAGGATCGTGCATGAATCAGTTTCGATCTTCGCCAGAAGATACGCAAGGGCCTGGTCGTCGAGGTCATTGAACGCTACCTCCACGACGCAAGGGCCCACTTCCATTTCTCTCATGTCGCTAGCAAGAGTTTGTCCGCTGATTCCTTTTCTTATATTACTTGTTTCTGGTTTTCTGTAGCTTCCTGTTTGGGTTTTCTTCCCTTTTGGGGGAATTACTTGTTTTTTCTTCCATTTCTATTTAAGCTACTTATATATATATATATATATATATATATATATATATGTTTCCTTTTCTTTATATATTTTGTTCATTTCCTTTTTTTATTTTTCCCTCACAGTTTTTTGTTTGTTTCCTTTTTATTTTTATTATGATTTTAAAATTCATGAACCTTTTTTCAAAATCAGTTCAGTGTATGTAGAACTATTGGTTATTGTGAATGACCTATCCTGTACTCATATCAACTCTGCTGGATATATCAACTCTAAACCGATATGAAAAAAGTAGAACTCATTCGCAGATGTCATTGGTTTCTGCTAATAAAGCAAGTAACAAATAGTAGAAACCAATGACAGCTTATTGTGAATATATCAACTCTAAACCAAGGGTGCATGTTGGAGAGTACAAGTTGTAGCATTCTACATCACTCTGGCACATGTAGGCTAGGCGCTAGTCCTAGCCAATGGCCCAATATGTACCACCAGGCACTCTTCTAACTAAATACCTGTGTAATACTGTAACAAGGAAACTCTGCGCAATTGCTACTGCCCCCCAAGACCGCAACCAACTTATCAAATATACCTCCTCTTCTACAGTGTTCCAAAAGAATAACTTCTGGATTTGCTTCCAGTGCATCCAAATCCAAATGGATAATATCACTGCATCACTATGTTTATATGGTGCTCGTCTAGACATGGCAGTACATTATAGGTGTTTTTATGTCATGAATTCTACTTTTTTTCAGCACCCTTGGCAGGTGTTGTCTGCAAAATATTATAAAAGAAAACCAAGTTATGCGCATGGTTTACGAGTGCACAGGTTGCAGAATCTATGACATGCAATAAATCTACAGACAAGAGGACAGTACTACAAGAATTTGCTCAAAGCTTGGGCATTTTCAACTGATGTTTGCTTTAAACATGAGAAGTTGCAATCAATCAGACTAAAAACAGCAAGGTCCTTTGCCTACAATCGCCTTTCCATATCCGTTGGTGCTCAAGTAATCGTCTGGCTTAGTGCTAGAAATCTTGCTCCAATTAAATGCACCTCCCAACTGCAAACAATATTAATTAGCACTGAAGGTTAGAGGTAAACTTCTTGAGGTGTCTGGAAAACTGAAAGCAACCTACTGAAAGAGTAAACCTGAGCTACAAAGTGAACCTTCTAAAGGTATCTGAGTGACCTACTTTACTTTGTACACTATAATAGATAGAGAACCTAAAGGAGAAGCTAACTTAGATTCATTTGCAGATAAGTATCATATACCTTTCATAGCGAAGCAGGCCGCTTCATCTTTCGCATGATTTCCCTTACTTGTTTCAGTATGCGGACATAATGGTAGAACAGCCTAGACTGCTCTCCCCCCAACCCTACACGGTTGTACCTGTTCCCACCAGAAATATTGTTGCATGGGCTTCCACCAATGATCAGATCGAACCCACCAAATCTCTTCACCAATATCTCGAGCTCATTGTAATTGACCTTTTCCACGTCATCCCTCTGAATCAGCACCCCAGTTTGCTGCGATTCTTTCCACCAATTGCTCAAGATGACTTTGTTCACTTTAGATTTTTCGACAGAGACCACGACATTTAGACGAACACCTAGGCGATGCAGGGCAACCTCTGCACCACCAATGCCACTGAAGAGTGACAGGGGCCTTGGATCCCATCGAACTGCTCCTTTAGAACAGAGAGGTGGAATGCCACAGTGTCACCTGAAAGGCGTTGCCAAGAGACCGGTACCTATCTGTCCTGTTAAAGCCGACTCTGGTGTGTTCCGTTGGGAAACCCAACAAAGACTCAACCTCGCCAGCCTCCAATGGAGCAACAGTGTTTGGCCCAACCCAAATGAGATTCCAATGCCTGCATAGATGGAGGATTTCTTTCTGATGAGCCTCCTTGGGGTGCCATCAGAATCACTAAGGATCTCTCGGACCCTATCGGATGCTGTAGCGGGGGCCATCACGGTCTGTATACAATTCAGTTGTGTCCTTGTATCCCACCAAGGCCACCATCTTTTTGTCTGTGGAAATTTCTCCTGTATAGTCCTTGCTTGCATTGGCTTGATACTGAACCTTCCTTTTACTGGAAGATTGTGGATATACCCTCTCTTTCTTGTTGCTGCACAGAAATCCTTTGAGTCCACATACTCGGGCGCTAGGTTGTAAAGACATCGAGACATCTCGTCCCAAACTCCTTTCGGGGCACGTTCAACATTCTCAAAGTAAAAATACGGACGTTCTTTAGGCATATCAACTAGCACAATTTCAGCTGAGTCCTCTTCTCTCTTAGCTATCTGTGCAGCCAATATTGCATCAGCAAGTACTGAATCTTCTTCATGCACACCTGGTACAAATATTGATAATGTTAGAAGTAAAACAACAAGTGGTGGGGCACGGGCTGCAGTAGAGGAGACGTGCTAGTTCGTATTGGTCCTTAAACTTGTTGCAAAAGGAAAGGACATTCAGATCTGCAACAATGATGCAGGTAGCGAGCTAGTCCCCAATGCAAAGCATAGAAATCATAGAAAGTGTGTGAGGCACATATATATGCTAGATGGTTTACAGGAGATTTTGGGCACGTACAAAAGCTTCAGACAGGATAACATTCCGATACTACTCCCTCCGTCCGGAAATACTTGTCATCAAAATAAATAATAGGGGGTGTATCTAGATGTATTTTAGTTCTAGATACATCCCTTTTTGTCCATTTTGATGACAAGTATTTTCGGACGGAGGGAGTACTAAGGAAAAGAAAGAAGAGCAAGATGGGATACATGCTCTTTGGGTCTGGAAACTGAACTTTGTGATCTTGTGGTGCTTCTTTTGCTTGCTGATCAAGCTACAGATGATCTGCTCATGATGTGTTTCGTGAATGTCCTAGACCTCAAGATGCCATCTTCTTGTCTGTGGATGCTTTATCTTAATTTCAGTACAATGAAATGCTAGTGTTCGTTTTAATTTGATCTCTGTGTGGATGTGTGGATGACATATATTGTGATCTGAACATATAATGCTATATCAAGAATGTGTGGCTACACTACAGCAATGTGTATTTAGCTTGGAAGGGTGGGGGATTTGGCGCCCTTTGGAGCAACTGGAGGGAAATGCTTGTGCCCATGTGGTAATGTGCTGCTAGAAGGTCCGGATATGGTACGGGGACTCATGTGGCACTCCAGCAAGCCTACATGGCACAGGGCACCACATGTGCAATACCGGTCGACGAGAGAGCTTGGAGTGGGCCAGGGGGTGACATAAATGGTTTTAAATGAATGATGGTGGCAAAAAATAGAGTCTAGTGACATGTCAAGAACCATGTATAAAGAATAACATTAGAGGAAATGTTTGAGAGTGATTTACCGCATAGGTCAATGGCTGAAGAGGCATCTTCTTCGGTGAAACCCATCTCCACTAGTGTCAAGAACTTCTTGTCTCTCTCTGTCAGCTCTTCGCCAACCGCCTGTGGGAAACGTAGACAAAAGGTAATTCGACACTCACTTATCAAATGCAGCAAATTTTCACAAGAAAAGCGTAATACATCTAGGCCTGTTGATGAGCTGAGAAACAACTCCATGTCACTTGTTGAACTGTTGAACCCCTCCAGGTCACTTGATGAGCTGGACCCCTGTAGATCAGCCTACAGAACACACAAAAATGTATAAAATCCCTGCAGCTACTGCACCATACACTCTGCTAATTAGCGGAATTGAACAACTCACATCCTCATGATTAATCAACCAGTCAAGGACGGCATCATCCTCGTCCTGTCCTCCTCCAGCGTGCTTGACAGCCATCGCGACCTTCTCTGCAGGGGAACCCCATCTCGATGAGACGGGCGTCCGTCAATCTCGTTGAACCCGACGGGCCATGCCGGGAGGAACCCTGAACGTGCACAGAGAAACGAAGCAACGGTCAAATCGTGTTCGACGAACGAGGGTAGGCGCACAATTTGTGTTGCACTTGTAATAGAAATAGGCGTTATGCCTCACTCTATATACACAGACCCCAACGACACTAATAAATTAGTGATCGCACCAGCACAAACCTGAAACAAGGTGCACTAGATGAGTAGAAATTCATGAACTCAAGACATGTTACTTCAGAAAGATGTAGCAGCCGCAGTAGATATATATGAGGCATATGATTGCGCCTCCACCAGAAAATATATATGAGAGACCAGCAAAATTCATACATTCCCCATCCTGAGATCCTGACGAACTGATGAGCCAATCACGGCCCAAAGCAGCACCCTTTGAGCACCGAATGGGGTAAAACCAGAGGAGGCACACGGCACACCGCAGCACTTGGAACTACAAAATCCTAACTTTGCCTAACTACTATGACCTGTCGTGGGTTTCAGCTAAATGGATTGCTGGTGAACCTGGGCATCACCATTTCGCTCGGGCACCATCATTGGATGACCTTCAGCTCACACAGCACAGTAAAAACCAGAGGAATTGCTACACCGCCGCAACAGCCGGATTGGGGTTTTTCCCCGCCGCCGCAAGATTGGGGCCTTTCCCCCGACGGTCGACCTCATCTGAAAACCCTCACTGGAAACCACTGCGAGGTACGTACGAGCACTTACCGGACTGTCCGAGACGTCCTGCGGCGGGGGTTTCCTTCCTCCATCGGTGGCATCGGCGGAGGCGCTCGTGCTGCCCCGATGCTGGGCAAGCTGGAAGCCGCGCGCCGCGCTGCCCCGGTGCTGGGCAAGATGCAAGCCGCGCGCCGCGCTGCTCTGGTGCTGGGGAAGCAGGAAGCCGCGCGCGCGCCGTTCGCCGTCTCCGCCGCAGGTGCTGGTGCCGCCGCCGCCGCCGTGCTGCGCCAAATCGAAGCCCGGCGCGCTGCCCCGGTGCTGGGCCAGATGGAAGCCGTGCGCCGCGCTGCTCCGGTGCTGGGCCAGATGGAAGCCTTGCGCGCGCCGTTCGCCGTCTCCGCCACGGGTGCTGGTGCCGCCGCCGCCGTGCTGCGCCAAATCCAAGACCGTGTTAAGGTACAAGTTATCGGGATTGACATTGCAGTCAATTAAAAAAGATGGTAACTTTATTTACCATGGCTCCTCTCGATCCTGATGCCGGAGGGAGGGGACAGAATTCAAGTGTGTTGTGTGGGGAAGATAGCTTGCACAAAGGTCTTATATTGTATTCCCTCTGTCCTAAAATATAAGGCTGGCCATAATGGGAGTAACATAACCGGTAACGGACAAGACTTGCCTGCTCCCCGCGTGTGTGCCCATCCGTGCTCCCGCATATGTGGCATGATTTGATTGGAACAAAATAAGGCTCGGCCCAACCCCCTTAAAATCAGGGGGGAGATGATTAGATTAGAAAGGAAAAAGGAAAAAAGTGGACCGTAGGATGAAGCGGGAGCATGGGAAGGGAGCAGGCAAGCCGGATCCACCGGTAACATGCACTTGGGACTAACAAACATGCTTATGTGGCACACAATTTAAGAAGAGAGAGGGTTAGAGTAACATAACCGGTAACATGCACTTGGGACTAGCAAACATACTTATGTGGCACACAATTTAAGAAAGAGGGGGTAACCGGTAACATGCACTTGGACTAGCAAACATGCTTATGTGGCACACAATTAAAGAAGAGAGGGGGTTAGAGTAACATAACCGGTAACATGCACTTGGACTAGCAAACATGCTTATGTGGCACACAATTAAAAAAGATAGAGGGTTAGGGGCTGTTTGGTTTGTGACTAACTTTGCCAAAAGATTTCCACGCCTAAGGTTAGTAAAATTTGACCAACTTAGGTGAGTGTTTGGTTCAAGCCATACCTTAGGCAAGCCACACTTGAACCCCACATGGCATACACACAAAAAGTGCGGCAAGATTCCCTTAGGCTTTCCAATTGTGGCTCTCATTTTGATGAACTAACCTTAGATAAGCTTGGCAAAGTGTGGCAATGCTAGTCCTAGAACCAAACAGCCCCTTAGAGTAACATAGGTAGATACCGTATCATGTTAAATGCTATGCTACTTTGTGTCATGCATGGAAATAAATATGATCATCTATGATACTCTGTATAAGGGAATGAAGGGAGTACTTTTTTTGCGGGCAGATCATCTATAATATTACTGCATGATACTAGTATATGACACTCCCCACTATGAGTAGCCTAAGAGCAACTCCAGCCGTTGGCCCCCAAGGGTGCTCTTAAAATCGCCGCCTATGGGCGACCCGACGCTAAAAATCAGCTTGGGGGCGATCGGGTTATCAGCCGCCGCCCCCAGGGTCGCCCCCAAACGCCCTTTTAAAAATTGTTTTTAAAAAACGGCTAAAATTCGGCAAACATGACAAAGTTTCGGCGAACAAGGCATAAACTTCGGCGTTCAACATTTTTTTACATAGAAAACAAGAAATTTACTAAAAAACAAAGTGCCGCGACTACAGGCCGAAGAACTCGCTGAACACACGGTGTAGTCGCCATCGTTGTCCTTCTCCTTCTTCACGCTGCTGGACCCCTGCCCGGGGTTGCCCAAGCGGACCGATGGCGGCGCGTCGTCGTCGTTGTCTTCAAGCACGGCGACGCCCCCTTCATCGCGCCCACGGCGGCGTGCGGTGATCTCCTCCAGGGCGTGGCGCTGGCGCTCCATCTCCAGTCGTGCCCAGTCTTCGCGCGCCCACTACATGGTCGCGTCGTCGTCGAGCTCGAGTCCCGGCTCCGTCTTCATGTCGGCGAGCCCCGGCTTCGTCTTCACGACGGTGAGCCCCCGCTCCGTCTTGGGCTTAACGAGGTGGGGAAGAGCCGAGGAGGAGGGACGCCCACCCTCGTTGATGATGATGTCGGCGCTGCGGGTGCGCCGGCCGAGCGGCGTTTCCGTGAGCTCGACCTTGACACTAAAGAGCGCCGGCGCCCCAGAGGAGTGGGAGGAGGATCGGGTGGAGGAGGAAGAGGAGCCGGTCCTCCTCGGCATCCATTGGCCGCCACTCCGGCAGGGGACCGGGGCGGCCGGGTACATCAACGGCGGATCGTTGCCGCCCTCGAGGTACACGAGGACGGCGTGGAGCGTGCGGACGGGGGCGCCCCACCACAGGCAGCGGCCGTCGCTATTCTTGCTCCCCCGCACCATCGGCGCGTTGTTGGTGGAGACCAGCCGCTCCGCCTGCCGGCATTCGAAGTACGCCGCCCACGCCTCGTGGTTGCCGGCGGCGTACTCCGAGAGGGCCCGCTCCTCCTGCGACAGAGACGCCCGCGCATGCTCGATCTCGGTGCGGAAGTTGTCGGGACGTGTGACATCGGGCATGGGGGGACGCCGCCGGCGTTGAGCCTCCACCGCCCCGACGCGCGCATGTCAGGAGCACTGGGTAGTTGGCTTCGTGCAGGAGATGGGCTTCCAACTCGTGCGATGGCGCGTCGCCGGGAACCTTCGCCCATCGGCTGCGGCGGTGGGAGGAGAGGAAAGAGAGCTCATTGCGGCGGTTGTACGCAGGAGAGAGAGGGGCTGCGGGCGGTGTGTATCCACCGGCGGGGGAGGTGCTATTTTATATAGTGACTGGGGGGTGTCGCCGCGTGTACGCGTGGCGGGAGGGGGCGCGTCGCCTCACCGTGTCGCCCGTGAGGAATCAATGGAAGGCTGATCGACGGCAGCCTTGGCATTGATTCCCCGCAGGAAACCGAGGTGATGTGAGGACGACGAGGCGCGGGGGTCGCTGACTCAGTGGGCCCGCCATTCTTTCGCGCCAAAAATGATTGCCCCAACGCCCCCAGGCGCCCCCAGCGCGCCGGGTTCGGTCTGGGTCCGCTGATGCCAGTTTTGGACCTAATCGGTGAAAAATGGGCTTCTGGGGCGTGACTGGGCCACTTTTTGGGCGCCGGCACCAAAAAAGGGGCCTGGGGGCCTGTTGGGGTCGCGGTTGCAGATGTTCTAAAAACGTTTTTAACACTACACTAGTATCAAAAACATTCTTATATTATGGGACAGAGGGAGTAGGATGAAGCAAGTACAGTAGTTTTTATCCATGAAAATGAGGGGAAGTATCTTTAAGCACTTTACCTCTGTCCTGCTTTACCATTCCATCGTATTTTGGATTATATTTTAATTACAAGAAAAAAAAATGAGATGAAAAGAGCCACAACCAAATATGCCTCTCTTAAGCCGAAGTCATACATAATCTTAGAAACCCAACACACCCAAATATAAAAGGGGAACAAAGGATAGTTTATTTCCTAAGGAGGTCTTGTATTCCAAGAGAAGAATATTCTCTTGATGGAAGTCTTGAACCCACATTGGAGATTCTCTTGGGGAGGCAGATTAAGCAAATCTCTATCGAATTTAGTCTCTCATATTTTCCTGACCCTAGCATGCATCTCACCTGAAACTTTCCTGTAGCGCGCACGTGTGGGATGGCCAAATAGTATGTTACCCCTATGTTTGTTCATCGGTCTTGCTCACTGATGTATTTGTGCGGGCTATTATTTTCCTTTTTAGTTTTCTTTTGTTTTTGTTTGATTTTGTTTTTTTCATCGTTATAGTTCAGGCTTTTTCTTTGCTTTCTCTTAGTTAATTTCATGGTTTTCATCGGTTTCTCTTTTCTTTCTCATTTTCCTTCTTTTTTATCTTTAGTTTTTTATTTCTTTCTTGATTTTCAATGGTTCTTTTGTTTTCTTTCTTTATTAGTTTTCATTGTGTTCCATTTTGTTTGCACTTGTTTCTTCATGTTTTTATTTGTTTCTTTTTTGATTTGTTTGTTGTGTTTGTTTCTTTGGGTTTTCATTCTACATTTTTTGTATATGTCATGAACATTTCTCTAATACATGTTTACCTTCTTTTAATAGACCTTTAATATTTTAAGAATACATTGTCAACATTTTTTCTGTACATATTTTTTAATACTTAGTTAACATTTTTTAAATACAAGATTAACATTTATATAACACGTAGTGAATAATTTCCCAATACATATCTAAAAAAATTAAATGCTTGATTAACTTTTTTTAAAATCATGATTAATATTTTTTAATACATGATCAACTTTTTCTATACATATTTAATATTTTTCAAATGCTTGATTAAAAATTTTCAAATACATGATCATTTTTTTCAAACTTATTGTATATTTTTTGTAAACATGAGAAACATTTTTCTGTATACACATCTAACATTTTTGAAATACAAGTTTAAAACCTTTTTAAATACATGGTCAACATTTTTCCTGTACAAAATTTTAATATTTTTCAAATGCTTGATTAACATTTTACAAAGACAAGATTGCCATTTTTTTGAATGCATCATCAATATCGTTTCTACACATATTTTAATTTTCAAATGCTGGATTAACACTTTTCAAATATGTGTTGAACATTTTTTAAATGCTTGATTAACATTTTTTAAATACATGACCAAAAAATTCACACACATTGTACTTTTTTATACATTTTTCGTATACATGAAAAGATTTTCTTGATACATATTTAACATTTTCCAAATGCATGGTTAACATTTATATTCAAATATTTTATGTAATGTGTTTTTTGTAATACATTTATTTAGAATGTTTGGAAGTATAAATGAAAGTCAAATAAAGACAGAAAACAAAAAATGTGAAAAAAAAACAAGGTTGTGGCCTCCCACGCACCTGGACCAACCCATCTAGAGCTCCCCTTGACACGAGGCTTCCCTATGTCTCGCTATAAGCGACAGAGGGGCGATCCTCTTCAGCACCTTAAGCGGTGCTTGGCATGTTGGCGTTCACGCGCGTCCTTATGGGTCGCGACCCATTGTTTGCCTATGGGCCGTGGCCCATTAGTTCGCTCGTTGGTTGGTTGTCTCTCGCTAGCTTGTTATCACTTGACCGATTTGTGAAGTTTTCATTCATGCTTTGGGCCATCTGGTGAGCAAGACACAAGGCCAATCATGAAGGGGTCTTTCAAATCCCATAAGCGATCCATACTTTCATCAAGAGATTCATTGACGAGCTTGATATGATCAATGAAAATCGGTTAGACACTAACCTGGGCACGTTCATCCCATATAAAGTCACACATATGTGACCAAAGGCACTACCAGTGGCTATGCGAAAATCCATGTTGATGTTGGTGTACAACCAAGAAGGGGAGGATCAGCGGCAGTAGTTTGCCGATACAAGGACGGAAATTTCTTGGGCAATTCAGCATTGGACATAGGTGGAGTGCATGATCCAGCAACCTTGGAGGCCATTGCATGCCGAGAGGCGCTTGCCTTGCGGAAAATCTCCATCTTCAGCAATTTGTTATTGCTTTCTAACTCAAAGAAAGTTACAGGAGACATCAACAAAGGTACCAGAGGAAGCTAGGGTACCATCATTAGATAGATTAATCATCAAGCATCCCCTATTTCAATGTAATTTTACTTTCAAAGGTTGTGTTGTCAATGCTGAATCACACAGTCCAGCCAAGTTTTCTCTTTCTCTTTATCAAGGGCATCATGTGTGGTTTGGCCAACCCCATGATCTGTCATATGACAGTGTTCCATAATATCAAAGGTGGGTAAGGAGTGTTGAGCGAGCCACCAAAGAAAAAAAATTCAACTTGGATGGGACATTGCGATTCCAAAGGTCGATCCGGTCCTTTGCTTCCTGGGAAGAATTCGAAGAACCACCCTCATGATACAGCCAGCCTTTGCATCAACAAATTCGAGATCAACTGGTGCATGTACACCCACTCAATGATCATGTGAAACATATGTGGATTCATCATTGAACTCATTAGATTTGTGATGTCGTTTGAGTTTTATGTTTGAACAGCGTACTTCAAATAATATTAATATTTAAATTACGCACTTTCTAGTTTGAGCTACTTATTTCTTCATTCAATCCATACCGTTCTAGTTTTGAACAAATACAGTTAAAAAAGAAAAACAATAAAAAAGATATTTTTTTCGACAAAAGGTGGACTTAAAAAAAGGAAAACAATAAAAAAGATATTTTTTCGACAAAAGGCGGATTAAAAAGAGGGAAACAATAAAATACAATAAAAAAAGATTAGCCGGACAAATGAAAAAAAGGAAATGAGCGCGTCCTTGCCTAAGCAGACAAACAGGTTCGATCGTTTCCTGTCCACACCACACACACATGCGCGCGTCCGGATCATTTTATTTTACTTTTGTGAGGAAATATAATCATGACAGTACAATGAATATAAAAAATAGTAAAAATCACACCCAGATTCATAAACCATCTAGCAGCAACAACAAACATTGAAGCGAGCCGTGTAACTGAAGATATCAAATTTATTATGGTACTGTGTCAAACACTTCAAAGTCAGCCGGCTTAAGTTCGTTAGAGGACAGCAGTCTCATGCAGTGGTAGTGGACAAAACTGGCCCTTATCTGAAACTTAAACATAAAATGGCCCCAATCTAAATTATTTTTCATAAAATGGCCCTTTTTGCATGACGCCTGAAATTTGAGGCGTCGTCTTTATTTATAGTGCCCTAGGCGTTATAAGCTACCATGACGCCTTGCCGGGGCGTAATGCTCTCTAGCACGTGGCCTACAGTGTCATATGCAAAAGAGGGCCATTTCATGAAATATTTTCAGATTGGGGTCATTGTGTGTTGAAGTTTTAAATAAGGACCAGATTTGTTCATTTTCACTCTCATGCATGCATACGGAAGACTTTGACAGAATTCCCAAATCGCAGAGGAAGAAGAAGAAGCAGCCGGTCTGGTCTCCGTCTCCGGTCGCAGAAAGTCTGGTGCGTCTGCACGTAACAGAGCTCGCGACAACGCTAGTTGAGACCGTCTGACTGAAGGACCGAGTCTATGGACCAGTCTCACACACGGGCAGGCCCGAGATTAATTACTGTCACCATCATATCATCCGTGTCACTGATCCAGATGAGAACTTACCCTGTATTTTAGAAGAATTCAGAGCAGCATTAGCAGCCACAGCAGTCCTCATCTGAGATCTCAAAAAGGTATATCCTTTATCTTAGTAAAAACTTGTTTAACTAACCAACTAGTAGTAACTACAAACGAACACCATATCTAGCAGGCCCCCTATCCTGAAATCTCAAAAAGGTATATCCTTTATCTTAGTAAAAACTACTCCATTTGTCCCAATATAAAATCATTCTGGGACGGACCGAGTACTTTTTAGGATATAAACTTCTCTTCGTCTAGCGGATTTTCTATGACTTAATCCCTACGAATTTCCATACACAAATTTAAACAAGTTCATTGCATAATTCTACGATAAAAAAAAAGTTCATTGCATAATTCGACAACGGTGCCACGTTAACATCATACATATATAGCATAATTAAATTGCCCATTGCATACTACATCACCATTGAAGTAGGTTAAGCATACTACACAACTCGACTTGCCATTAAGGTACTTTTGGAACTCCGAGTAGAACAAGGCTTGGTTCTTGGCGAGGACCTCCAGGTCCTCCTTGAGGAGCTTGGCGAGCAACTCGACATCGGTGCGCTCGGCCACGAGCAGCGCATCAGCCTTCCGATGCCCTTTCTCCTCATCCCGGGAGACAATCCAAACGATGGAGGAACGAGATCAACCGCAGTCACAGCGGCAATGAGGAAGTTAAGCCTCACTCTTGCCCACAAGAGTGACACACAACCACGGCTTGGGCGTGCACCACCTCCTCCGTGGGGGCAGACGTGCCTTGCTATATGTGGCCCGCGGTGGCGTTGCATATCTCCGCCACAAACTTGCCCCACAACTGGTACAAGATGCCGTGGTACTTCGTTGGCGATGACGGTTGCGATATCGGCGGCGGAGCTAGGGTAGACGATGCTGGGGCTCAAAGCTGCAACCGCAAAAGAAACCCGGGGCGACGGTAGTGTCAGGTAAGACGGGCCGGAAGCGACTCAGGGAGATGCGGTGCCAAAGTCAAAGAAGACGGCGAAAAGGGGCGGTAACAGTCAGTGCGTAGAGCGGTCGTGCCATCGAAGAGGCACCGCATGATATGTGAGAGGTGGTGGATCTTTACCGGCGGCCGTGACCTCAAGCTCGAGAAAGGCGGTGGCGGCAGCCCGAGTTGGTGGAAGGTATGCCCGAATCAGGGGTGACGGCGACAAAAATGGATGCACGGCGGTGTGGGCTAAGGTTTTGGGAGGCGGCGTCGGGTTTTATAGCCGGAGTTGGGCCAATCGGCCAGTGCACCACAATCTGTAGGCCATGAATGCCCGAGGGGAGCAGTCTCCCTACTTTTTCTTTTTCTAAGAATACCAATACCATTCTTAAATTAAAATTAGGCTAGATAGCAAACATGGATACATGATTCTTTTAGAAACTAGAAGTTTGAGAAATCCGCTAAAATAGATACTCCCTTTATCTGACCCAAGCTTGTTTCTCAAATTGAGGTATCTAGCATTAACTTGGTGTTAGATACATCCATTTGAGGGACAAGTTTTTCGGACGGAGGAAGTATCACTTAAGATCACTGCTACTTCCTCCATCCCAATATAAGATCGTTTTTCAAGCTAACCAGGAAGTACTTCCTCCGTCCGGAAATACTTATCATCAAAATAAATAAAGGGGATGTATCTAAACGTAATTTAGTTTTAGGTACATCTCTTTTTATCCATTTTGATGATAAGTATTTTTGGACGGAGACATCTCTTTTTATTCATTTTGATGACAAGTATTTGCGGACGGAGGGAGTACTAGTTTAGCAGTAGTATTAGCCATGACATGTGCAGCAGTCCCTTGACGTTGAGAGATCATGGAGCAGTACGTAGTACTACACTATGTTAATGTCATGGAAATTCCCTCGCTCGTTCGCTGGCCGCCTCTAATCAATAAACATCGGACCGGAGCGTCGTCTTCCGCCGGCCGGCCGCTCGTGCTCATAAATTGCCGCCGGCAGCTTTCCTTCCCTCCGCCCTTTATAGTACACCACGCGTACTCCTCTCCTATCCATCCTAGGTAGAGTAGACGACGACGGTTGACGGTCGTGAGATTTTCTCCTACCTACCTACGCATTCGCCCTCCTCTCGCCGAGCCTCCGGCCGACGATGCGGAAGGACTTCTCCTGCTTCCGCGACGGCGCGGTCACCACCCTCGCCGTCGCCGAGCCGGGCTCCTCCGCCGACCGCCTCGACCGCTCGCTCCAGGCCGCCACCGCCTGCGTCTACCGGGTCTCGCTGGCCGAGCGCAAGGAGCTGCTCGTCACCGTCACCTGGACCCGCCGCTCCGTGGTCACCACCTCCGTCGCCGACGCCGCTGCCGCCGGGGCCGCCGGGCTCTCCGTCGCCGTCGAGGAAGTCCAGGCCGAGGCCTCCACCAACTCGAAGCCGACGCTCCCCCCGTCGTCCGCAACGCCGCGGAGGTCGGCCACGGGCACCGCGCAGCAGCGGGTCATGCACCTGATGCAGAAGAGGCGCGGGAGCAGGTCGTTCGTCACGGAGGGGGGCACGGCGGTGGCCGTGCACTGGGACACGTCGGAGGCCAAGTACGCGGCGGCCTCGCCGGAGCCCTGCGGCGGGGAGTACCACCTGGCCGTGGTGGCCGACGCCGAGCTGGCGCTGCTCCTCGGCCGCGGGGCCGCGCGGGAGGAGCTGTCCCGCCGCTTCGGCGCCGCGTCGCCACGCCCCTTGGCGGCCCTGGTGAGCCGGCGCGAGCAGCTCCGCGCGCCGTCGTCCGCGGAGGCGGCGTCGGTGGCGCACAGCACGCGGTGCCGGTTCCGGGACGGCGGGGCGGAGCACGAGGTGACGGTGCGCTGCCGCGGGGAGCGGCGGGGCGCGTCGCACGGCGACGGGGAGGTGGCGGTGAGCGTGGACGGAAGAGCATAGTGGAGGCGCGGCGCGTGGGGTGGAACTTCCGCGGCAACCGCACGGCCGTCCTCGGCGACGGCGCGGTGGTGGAGGTGATGTGGGACGTGCACGACTGGTGGTTCGCCGGGGGCGTCGGCGCGGCGCAGTTCATGGTGAAGGCGCGCGGGCCCGGGGCGGCGGACGGCGGGCGGGTGTGGATGGACGAGGAGCTGGCCAGCAAGGGGCAGCCCCCCGCCGGCTTCTTCCTCCACATGCAGTGCTACCGCCGGTGACCGACCGCCGCGCCCGAGAGATTCTTCCGTCCCACTGTCATTACTACGTACTACCTAGCCGTGCCCTGTATGTATGTATGTATGTATGTACTCCGGTAGTCCGGTCGCCGTGATTCTTCTCCCTCCGTCGATCGTACAAACAAAGCGAAGTCGCCGTTTTTTGCCCGCCCGACGTCCCTTTCCCGACGTTGATAGTTCCTCATATCATATGGCGATTTGACTTTGGAATCGAGGAGCCAATCAAATCAAGAAGGAACGCATTTTTTTACCAGATCGACAAGGAGATGAGCATCGGCATCATCTGACATCTGCTGCTAAGCAGCTTCCAAATGGCGTAGATTTAATACAGGAGTGGTGTGTTTGGCCGGGAAAGAGGCTGGGCTGCCTGCCTGCATCACCGATGGTGGTTGTGGTTGACTGCCGGCCTACTCCTACCTCGGCCGCCATTACTGCGGGGAGCAGGCAGCTCGGCTCACGAGGCTGGCGGTCGCACGCTCACGGAGGCGTTGTGTTTGGCAGGGAGCGCTTTACGCCACTGATCTACTCTGCCTCTGCCTCGATCGGCCGGCCGCCATTAATGAACAGAGCAGCTAGCTCCATCGTGCGCGCGTGCGTGCATGCATGCAGCTACCGGTGGATGGACGGATGGATGCCGGGCCGCTCCGGCCGGGGCGGGTCGCGGTCGGTAGGTCGGAGCATTTAAGGCGGGCACGGGCCGGCGCAGCTACGCTACAGGTCGACGACGGCAGCCGCGCGCAGCAGACCAGATGGCGTCCGGTCCGGCCAAGTCAGGTCAGTCAAGGGTTTGACCGCCACGTCGGGTTCTGAGTTTGGCCCCACCGGTCATTGACCCAAAAACCGCAACCGATCAAACCCTTCGTACTGGTCCAAATGTTCGGATTGTTTGGCACGCCTCAAACCAAAAATGCTAGATGCACCTCTAAAAAAAACGTTTTACAGGGCATCCTTCTTCTAATCTCTTTGCTCCCCCTGATTTTCAGAGGGTGTGGGCCGTTCCTCCCCCCAATCCTTAATTCTATTGGTCCATGTCAACCAATCCATGAAACTCCGTAAAAAAAGCCCGTTGATGTAGCATTGCCGCGCCTCAAACCCAGCCCATATACTCCCTCGGTCCTTTTTATTCTGCATATAAGAATTGTCTAAAGTCAAACTTCATAAAGCTTGACCATATTTATATAAAAAAATATCAATATCTACCATGCTAATGTTATACAATATGAAAATTTAACTCATGACGCATCTAGTGATATCGATTTCACATTGTGAATGTTAATGTTTTTTTTTTCTATATAGTTGGTCAAACTTTACGAGGTTTGACTCCAGGCAAATCTTATATGCGGACTAAAAAGGACCGGAGGGAGTATCTGGCACCACGACGATGACGCCTGTCGGTGTCAAAACCGGCGGATCTCAGGTAGGGGGTCCCGAACTGTGCGTCTAGGCGGATGGTAACAGGAAACAAGGGACACGATGTTTTTACCCAGGTCCGGGCCTTCTCGACGGAGGTAAAACCCTACTCCTGCTTGATTAATATTCATGATATGAGTAGTACAAGAGTAGATCTACCACGAGATCAGAGAGGCTAAATCCTAGAAGCTAGCCTATGGTATGATTGTTGTTCATCCTACGGACTAAAATCCTCCGGTTTATATAGACACCGGAGAGGGCTAGGGTTACACAGAGTCGGTTACAATGGGAGGAGATCTACATATCCGTATCGCCAAGCTTGCCTTCCACGCCAAGGAAAGTCCCATCCGGACACGGGACTGAGTCTTCAATCTTGTATCTTCATAGTCCAGGAGTCCGGCCAAAGGATATAGTACGGCTATCCGACACCCCCTAATCCAGGACTCCCTCAGTAGCCCCTGAGCCAGGCTTCAATGACGATGAGTCCAGTGCGCAGATTGTCACTACTAGGGAAAACCCTAGCAGTAGCGCTGGTTTTGTGCTCACTAGTAGCGCGGGTAGGCGCGCTACTAATAAGGCGCTACAGCTACTGCTTAGCAGTAACGTGTTCCCGCAGCGCCATCGCTAGGGACGAATAGTTGCAGCGTTTGTTCACTCGGCCATCGCTTGTAACTCTTTGGCGTGTTTTCTCTCCATCGCTACTAGTATTCTTTTTTTATTTTATTTTATTTTTAGTTTATTTATTCGCCATCGTACAAATATTGATACTATACCAGTTATGAGGTTTACATCATTATGTCCATAACCGTGTCAAATAAAGGTGGATTAGGTTCAAGTGGAGGCAATATGTGGTGCATGTCAAAAGTATACTACTAATCCAAACTTGATCTAGTTTGGACTAGTAGTACTTTCGATGTGCACCACATGTTGCCTCCACTTGAATCTAATCCGCCAGCATAAGATATTTAATCATCATCATGGTCATTACCATCAACAGTATTTATTTAATCACCACTAACACTAGCTAATAATAATCATCATAGTCATTACCACCAACACTAGCTATTTTATCATCATAGTAATAGTGTAGCACATCATCATCCTGAAACTCATTTCTAGCTAGCTAATCACTCCTGCTGCTCTCTCTTAGGTAAAACAACATAAAACATGTGTAGCTCTCCTCCTTGATCAAGTTGGAGCATGCAGATGAACCTGTCTCCCTAATCGTGGGTAGCGCCTCTGTTTGCTCCCTAGTACTTCTCTGCGCTCCCCATCACATATTTGGTCCAGTCTTGCACTATTAAGCATCCGTCGCTAATCTTGAATGCACTAAAGTAATCTGTAGGATATCTTGGCCGTAAGCTGATAATACTCATGGTACCTTTAGTCTCGATCCCATAAGGCACAACATTCATCAAGAGTCCCTGTTGAAGAACATCGTATGGCAACATACTTAGCAATGGAGTTTAGCTTCAAAAATAATGTATGGAAAAGATGCACTGAGGACAAATAGTAAAAATCTTACCATCCTTCCTAAATAGATGTGACCGTAGTTCATTACGAACACTATTGGTCGATCGTTTGCAGTACTAACATTTCTAAATCCAGGAAGAAAATTTGTCTTGACGGTATCAAGATCCTCAAGCCATGAAACATAATGACTTAGCTCCTCGCAGTTTAGTTCAGCCTCGGGACAGTAGTAGGTCCTGTCTACCAAGTGTCGTGGTTCTAAGTCTGACAGTAGAATGGGGGGTAGGTATGGAGAGGCAAGTTCCTAGCTATGGAGTAGTTGTATACGCAAGGGATTTACGAGTTCAGGCCCTTCTCGGAGGAAGTAATAGCCCTACGCCTCGGAGCCCGGAGGCGGTCGACTGGATTATATGCGTATGTGTTACAGGGTGCGAACCCTTCTACCTGTGGAGGGTGGCTTATATAGAGTGCGCCAGACCCCAGCCAGCCCACGTAGCAGAGGGTTTAAGGTGCGTTAAAGCTAGGCGTTACTGGTAACGCCTTACATAAAGTGTCATTAAGATCATAAAGACTATTTAACTACATACCGTTTAGGCACCGAGTGGCTCTTGGACTCCTGGTGGTCGAGTGGGTCTTCATGGTCGAGTGTCTTTGAATATGTCGAGTGGAAACCTACCAGGTCGACTGGAAGGCCGCTTCTCTTGTGAGTGTCCTTGTGGAGGGTACCTTTGGGCAGGTCTATGACCTTACCCCAGGTACATGACTTCATCATTAGCCCCCGAATGGATCGAGGTTTGAGTGAGGAAGGAGTTGATAATCTTTCTGACCTATTCTTCGTGTTGCGAGTGTGTCTTACTCTGGATCAACGACCTTTTAGTGATGGCATCAACTTCTCTTTCAGTCGCCTTGATCCATTCTTCACGCTTTTGTCGAGTGAACTCGTGAACTTGAGGATTTCAAGCGACGGATTGGAGAAAATCTGTTATCGACGGGTTGCTCAGCGGTTAGCGGATTTCGCGAGATCTGAATTTTGGGAAGCGCGAAGCGGAGAAAACTACGGCACTTTCGGATGGGATAAGACGATGACGCCTCGATCTTCGCCGCCTTTTTCGCCACGACGTATCGCGTGCGTGCTATTCTTGGATTTGACGGATTGCACTGGGCCTACCGGTCAGCCACTCGAGCGGCCCCATATAAAGCGTGGGGCAGGGTATTTTGAATAGTGCAACCCCAATCTTCTCCTCCCTCCGCCTCAAACCTTCTCGCCACGCTCTTAGCCTGTCCAGCCGCCCTCGGTGCTTGCTTCACGGCGACCATGGTGAAGGAGAAGACCGCAGCCCTGGAACGGGTGAAGAAGGCGGCGGCGAAGGCTAAGGAGAGCGCCCGGTCAGGTGGATCCTCTTCAAGCGGTCCAAAGCGCCGCAAGGCTGGGTCCAAGGAGATTGGATCCGCTCGACCATCACCGAGAAGGACCTCACCGATCTGGCCAATGAAGGACTGATCCCCCATGGGTCGGCGAGGCTTCCGGGAACGGAGTGGCAACCGCAGCCTGAAGAGGGTGAGTGCGTTCTCCTGGCCACCCACGTAGATCGGGGATTTTCTCTGCCACCGAATCCTTTTTTCCGGGGGTTTCTGAACTTTTTTGGAGCGCAACTCCATCATTTCACTCCCAACTCCATTGTCTATCTTGCTGCTTTCATTTCGTTATGCGAGAACTTCTTGGGTTGTCGACCGCACTGGGTCTCTTCAAGCACATATTCACCTGTCGCTCTCGACGGTGAAGAAAACGAACCGAATGACGAGAGAACCCACGCAATCCAGATGTGTGGGGACTCGGGGTCCAGATGAGGGGAAGAGCGCCTTCCGGCTATGACTCTTCCCGACTAGGTTAGAGGGTGGCGATCGACTGGTTCTCTTGCCAAGACCAGCCGGACCAAAGCGATCGACTGGGCTCCCTCCTTTCTCCATGAGTCGAGTGAACAAGCCATCTTCCCTGAAGGTGTTACCAGAGGAGAAGGCCCAAGTAAAATTACTGATGGAGCGCGTAGTCCAGCTCATTCGCGACGGGGTGACCGGCATGGATCTCCTGGAGGTTTTCCTTCGACGGCGTATTCAGCCACTCCAATACCGAGGTCATCCGATGTGGATGTACTCTGGTACGGATGATACCACTCGGGTCCATCCGGAGGAGGTCGATGACGCCATCGCCGAGAAGTGGATGACCGCCATCACAGAAACAAAGATAACCCTCATGAGCTAGGAGGATTCCACCACTCGACCGGACTTACGAAGTAGACAAGGTACAACCACTTATCTTCGATCGTGATTCGGTGCATTCATTCTGTTTAGATGCCAATTCGTCGACTGACTTTCGCCTTGTTTTATTGTCTTCTAGGTCACCACTGAGATGTACTCGATGCCCAACGGGGCGCAGGAAACAGTCGAAGAAGAAGAAGGAAGTGGAGGTGAAAGTCAGGAGGAATGGGAGTCCAACGGCGAGGCGGATGAGGAGGATGACAGCTCTGATGAAGAGGAGGAGGAGGAGGAAGAGGAGGAAAACGTCGATCCTCCTCGCTCGGAGGGAAGGTCCAAGTTGACGCATGACCCGGCGGCCGGGCGCGGTAAAGCTGTTGTGCCCACTAGGCAGTCGACGAAGCGACCTAGGACAACTTCCCCTGAGCCGACTGAGAAACCGCCAAAGCAACCTCGAGCGACGTCGTCAAAGCCGGCAAAGGCTCTGCCCAAGATGCGTATGGTCATCCCCACCATCTCCGGGTAACCAACAGAACCTTGTATTTCCTTATTCCACATGAGTGAACTTTTGGTCGACTTGATGACTGATCAGCCGATTCTTGAAATCTACAATGCCGCTACCTTCGAGACTTCAGCCAAGCACGAAGATCAGGAAATGGGGGATGCTGCCACTTCCAACCTTGGTATGATCTCTGAGGTTTCGCTTTTAGTCGATTGGACTTCCATGTTTTACTTTTGAATCTTTCTTGTAGTTCCGCCTCACGTCATTGATCTCCCCGATGATGATGAGGAAGCGCCATTGAGGAAGAGGAAGAACAAGAGAGTTCCTGCTAGCAAGGCTGCCCCAGTCGCGGCGATTCCTGAGACACTGATTTCCGAGGGAGGCAACCCCACTCGGGCTTCTGTGTCTTCATTTATCACGACAAGTGCCCGACCCACTTCGGCCGATTGCTGATCCACCATCTCTCTTTGCTATACACCACGTCCGGAACACCAAGTGAGTGTTGCTAAGGAGGCCATACGCCGTGACAGGGATCATGATGGAGCAAGTTAAAGCGGTCCGAGAGGCTAGCCAGCGGCCTATGATGCTAGTTCAGCTCTCGCAGCAATGTCCAAGTAAGTCGATTGTTGCTTGCTTTGTTAGGATATGCTACCAAAGCGCTTCTTTCTGGAGATTTCCATATCTGTACACCCACTGGGTGGGTGTGTCGATTGAATTTTTGTGGGGGCACGCTGAGTGCACCCACTGGGTGTAGTTCCCGAGACTATGGTCGACTGCGTGCAGTCGGCTATAGTCTTTATGTTGTGAACTTCTTTACTCGACCTGGACAGACCAAGTCGAATGGAACCGTAAAACCGGTGGGGGCACGCTAAGTGCACCCACTGGGTGTAGTCCCCGAGACTATGGTCGACTGCGTGCAGTCGAGTGTAGTCTAAGGAACTGTGTGTTGTTGTCGTTTTTTTTTCACGGCTGACCGCTGACACATAACCTTTTTGCCTCTTTTGGTCGACTGGTCGAACCAAATTGGTAAAACCGATGAAACGCTGAGTGCAGCCTCTGGTTGTAGTCCCCGAGACTACTGTCGAATGTTTTGATTCGATTGTAGTCTTAGAAATGCTACTATTTTTCCTTAATCACTCGGAAGTGATCTATCTTTGATTTCTTTCGTTGGTTGACTCTTTGTAGAAATCTTGCGAGCTTGTGGCTCGCTATACTGAGTTAGAGAACAAACAGATCCAGCTCAACCTCGATTTGAAGCTTGCTCAGAGAATTTGCGAAGGCAAAGGATGAAGCAAAAGGTATGGCTGGTGAGAACTTTTGACGATCGCCTTTGTTTTTCCGCTCATTCTCAACTCTGTTCTCATTGTTGCTTTGCAGATAAACTGGAAGAGACTTTGAAGAAGAAGGACCTTGACCTTGCAGAGGTACGTATAAGGCGGCTTTGGAGAAAACAAAGCTCATTGAAGAGAAGCTTGCCTCGGTCGACAAACTTGAAGATGAAAATGCCAAGTCGAAAGCCGCTCTTGACG
Source organism: Aegilops bicornis (assembly GCA_021605145.1). Lineage (NCBI taxonomy): Eukaryota > Viridiplantae > Streptophyta > Magnoliopsida > Poales > Poaceae > Aegilops > Aegilops bicornis. Next base: position 8,782,810 of record CM038672.1, on the reverse strand, counting down.
CTGACTAACAAGGAAGTTAGTCGATCAAGAATGACAAGATTGCTCTGTCGACAAGGCTGGCCAACCGCGAGGAAGCGAAATGACCTGGAGATTTATCTTGGAGGGCTCGCCAAGAAGCTGTTTTTCATGCTTGAAGGTAATCTCTTTTACCCGACTATCTTGCTATCACCGGCTCATCACATGATCGTTATTTTGAATCTGAGCTGTGTTTTCAGAATTCTGTCAAAACTTCGAAGAAGAAACCAGTCGAGTGGAAACCAGCTTGGACCCCATCAACTCTCCTGTGAAGGACGAAGCTGCTATGAATGTGCTCCGACTGGAGTCTCGCATTGCTAGCGTGGTGGATTATCTTGCTCGACCGAAGTTGCGATGTCGCGGATCGACTCGACTCTCTGGCGGATCGGGCCTGTAATGACCTTGAATCTCGATGACTCGGTGAATGAGATTCCAAGTCGAGTGCAAGAATGGAAAAGTCTTACGCGGTGTGGTCTTGATGTTGCTCTATCTACGGTTCGTGTCCACCGCAAGGAAGCGCCAAGAGGACAAGCTGGTGTCTCTCAAGGTTGCCAACACCGGGAAGCACGACTTCGGATCTTTCATGGAGACTTTCATCACTGCTGCTACCCGTATTGCCGGAGAATCGACCTCGACCAGTTTGTTGCACCTTCCGGTCCTCCGCGGAGGAGTAAAAAACTTCTAAGTCTCACCTTAAATTTGCCTCGGAATGCCGAGTGGTTTTTGTAACCGATAAACTTTAACAGGCTTAACGCCTGAGCACCTTTGGATCCGTAGGACATTTATCCGAACTTGATTTATCCTTTAACATGCTTTGTTTGCCTTCGAGAGAACTTTGTTCCTCATTCGGAAGATATTCCGTTGAAACTCCAGTAGACTTGTGCTTCATCTATCCTGCAAGTAGAGATGGAACACAGACTGCGACTGACCTTGTCGTCCTTGCGGATTGGGATGAACCGCACGTTGTACTTGTGGCGAAGCTCCGAAGGAGGAGGTAGCAGTCGACCTGCACCTCGTCGTCCTTGCGGATTGGGATGGACCGCACGTTGTACTTGTGGCGAAGCTCCGAAGGAGAAGGTAACAGTCGACCTGCCCCTCGTCGTCCTTGCGGATTGGGATGAATTCCTTACTTAGGCGAGCACTGGACCGCAGCTAAGCCCCTGAGTGGGAGGTTTGCTCTCTACTCGGTAGGGTTTTTATTACTTAGGCGAGCACTGGGCTGCAGCTAAGCCTCCGAGTGGGAGGTTTGCTCACCACTCGGTAGGATTTCTATTACTTAGGCGAGCACTGGGCTGCAGCTAAGCCTCCGAGTGGGAGGTTTGCTCTCCACTCGGTAGGATTTTTATTACTTAGGCGAGCACTGGGCTGCAGCTAAGCCCCCGAGCGGGAGGTTTGCTCTCCACTCGGTAGGATTTTTATTACTTAGGCGAGCACTGGGCTGCAGCTAAGCCTCCGAGTGGGAGGTTTGCTCACCACTCGGTAGGATTTTTATTACTTAGGCGAGCACTGGGCTGCAGCTAAGTCTCCGAGTGGGAGGTTTGCTCTACACTCGGTAGGATTTCTATTACTTAGGCGAGCACTGGTTGGGTTGACTAAGCCTCCGAGTGGGAGGTTTGCTCTCCACTCGGTAGGATTTTTATGGCGCAGCTTTGAAGGAGAAGGTAGCAGTCGACCTGCACCTCGTCGTCCTTGCGATTTTCATTATTTTGGATGTTTAAGGCGATCCTTGGACTGTTGCAAGCCCCCGAGTGGGAGGCTGGCTCACCACGCGGTAGGATTTGAATAGTTAGGCGAGTACTTGGACTGCAGCTAAGCCTCCGAGTGGGAGGCTGGCTCGCCACTCGGTAGGATTTTGAATACTTAGGCGAGTACTTGGACTGCAGCTAAGCCTCCGAGTGGGAGGCTGGCTCGCCACTCGGTAGGATTTTGAATACTTAGGCGAGTACTTGGACTGCAGCTAAGCCCCCGAGTGGGAGGCTGGCTCGCCACTCGGTAGGATTTTGAATACTTAGGCGAGTACTTGGACTGCACCTAAGCCCCCGCGTGGGCGACTGGCTCGCCACTCGGGAGGATTTTGAATACTTAGGAGAGTACTAGGCCTGCAGCTAAGCCCCGAGTGGGAGACTGGCTCGCCACTCGGTAGGATTTTGAATACTTAGGCAAAGCGGATTCGCAGCTAAGCCCCCGAGTGAGAGACCTGCCTGCCACTGAAAGGATTTTTTTACAAACTTAGGCGAACCGGATTCGCAACTAAGTCACCCATCGGGGAAATTTCAACAAAAAGTAATAACAATCATGGGAAAATTATAACATTCTTGTCTTAGGTAAACAAACTACAAAAGTACTTTTATTACATCTCAACCGAAAGTGAGTATTAAGTGTAAAAGGCGGAGCAGCTCCGCGTTCAAGCTCGAGGCTCGTCGATCTGGCGATCAACGTTGTAGAGATGATACGCTCCGTTGTGGAGTACTCTTGTGACGATGAAGGACCTTCCCAAGTGGGAGCAAGCTTGTGTGGTTTCTGTTGATCCACTCGAGGACCAAATCTCCCTCTTGGAAGGCTCGACTCTTCACATTTACGGCATGGAATTGACGCAAGTCTTGCTGATAGATAGTCGAGCGGATCAGGGCCATTTCTCTCCTCTTCCAAGAGGTCGATTGCATCTTGCCGGGCTTGTTCCGCTTCTTCTTCGTGAGTATAGTTCGACTCGAGGCGCATTGTGAAGCAGGTCACTCGGCGTAACTGCTTCAGCTCCATAGACCGGGAAGAATGGAGTTCTCCCAGTCGACCGATTAGGAGTGGTCCTCAATCCCCAGAGAACTGATGGAAGTTCGTCGACCCAAGCTCCTGCTGCGTGTTTGAGATCACACATCAGCCGTGGTTTCAGCCCTTTGAGAAGGAGGCCGTTTGCACATTCTGCTTGTCCATTCGACTGAGGATGAGCCACTGAGGCATAGTCGACCCGCGTGCCTTGAGAGGTGCAGAAGGCTTTGAACTTGTCATTATCGAAGTTTGACCCATTATCGGTGATGATGTTATGCGGAACTCCATATCTGAATATCAACTCTCGATGAAACCGATAGCGGTGCATGCATCGAGGTTCTTGATGGGCTTGGCTTTGATCCACTTGGTGAACTTGTCGATCGCTACTAGCAAATGAGTGAAGCCGCTTCGCCAGCTTCTCAATGGTCCAATCATGTCCGATCCCCAAACAGCGAAGGGCCGACGAGTGGGATGGTCTTCAAGGCCGAGGCGGGCTTGTGCGACATGTTGGAATAGAATCGACATCCTTCACACTTGTGAACTATTTCTTTTGCCATTTCATTTGCTTTCGGCCAAGAAAATCCGCCGGTATGCTTTAGCCACAATGGTCCGAGAGGACGCATGATGGCCACAGTCCCCAGTGGATATCCTCAAGAATTATCGACCTTCTTCTCGGCGTGATACACTTCGGGTCGACTCCATCCACGCTTTCTCTGAACAACTGTCCCTTGATCATGTAAAGGCCTTGGATCGCTTGGACGATCTGTCGAGCCTGTTCTTCATTCTCTGGGAGCTCTTTCCTTAGGATATATGCGATGTACGGCACCGTCCAGTCGGGAGTGATGACCACAACTTCCATAATTAGGTCGACCACGGCTGGGACCTCAACTTCAGTTGGATCATTGGCACTCTTTTGCTGCGGGGCTTCTTTTGTGAAAGGATCCTCCTGCACTGATGGTGCATGAATGTGCTCCAAAAATACATTACTAAGAATGGCTTCCCTCTTGGATCCTACCTTCGCCAAATCATCTGCAGATTGATTTTTCAATTGGGTATATGATGAAGCTCTAACCCTCGAATTTCTTCTCCAGCTTTCTCACCGCACTACAATAACTTTGTCATGGCTGGGCTTCGACATCCCACTCCTTCATCACTTGATTAACAACCAGATCCGAAGTCGTAGTAGACCATAAAGGCGGACGGACGCCGAAAGTGAAATGGCCATGCAACCCATACAAGAGTGCTTCATATTCGCTTCGTTGTTGGAAGAATCAAAGTGAATCTGGAGAACATATTTGAGCCTATCTCCTCGGGGAAACCAATACAACCCCTGCACCGTAACCGTTCAAAGATCTTGGAACCGTCGAAAAACATAGTCCAAAGTGTTCCGAGTGAACTTGAGTCGGAAGGCTGTTCAGTCCACTCGGCGAGGAAATCTGCTATTGCTTGGGACTTGATGGCCTTCTTTGCCTCGAATTTGATATCAAGGGGAAGGAGTTCAATCGCCCATTTTGCCACTCGACCAGTTGCATCTCTGTTATGAAGAATTTCCGACAATGGGCGTCATTGACGATCGTAATGGAATGATCGGAGAAATAATGAGCAACCTTCTTTGTGGTCATATAGATCCCATAAACAAGCTTCTGATAGTGAGGGTATCTTTGCTTTGATGGGGTCAGCACTTCAGGAAGATAATAAACTGGGCGTTGAACTTTGAAGGCTTTTCCTTCTTCTTCCCGCTCGACCGTAAGTACGGTACTGATGACTTCTCCAGTGGCTGCAATGTAAAGCGGCAAAGGCTCTTTGCTGATTGGGGCAGCAAGCACCGGCTGGGTGGAGAGCAGAGCTTTGAGCTCTGCAAACGCTGCATCAGCTTCTAGAGTCCACTCGAACTTGTCTGACTTCTTCATCGATCGGTAAAGAGGCAATGCCTTTTCACCGAGGCGAGATGAATCGACTTAAAGCGGCCAAGCATCCAAAGAAGTTTCGACATCGTGCACACGACAGGCCCTTCATTCGGAGTATGGTGCCAACCTTTTCGGGTTAGCATCGATTCCTCGCCGTAAAGCAGAAACCCGAGTAACTTTCCACCAGGAACTCCAAATGTACACTTTGATGGGTTAAGCTTGATATCATACCTCCTGAGATTGGCAAATGTTTCAGCAAGGTCAGTCAACAGGTCAGAACCCTTTCGTGACTTGACCACTATATCATCCATGTACGCTTCCACATTCTGACTGATTTGAGTGAGCAAACACTTCTGAATCATCCTCATGAATGTGGCTCCGGCATTCTTGAGACCGAATGGCATGGTGACATAACAGAAGCACCCGAATGGAGTGATGAACGCTGTTTTAATCTCATTGGGCCCATACAGACGGATCTGATGGTACCCGGAATAGGCGTCTAAAAAAGACAACCTCTCACATCCCGCAGTTGAGTCGACTACTTGGTCAATGCGAGGAAGAGGGAAATGATCTTTCGGGCAGGCCCGATTGATATGCTTGAAATCGATGCACATGCGCAACGACTTGTCCTTCTTGGGGACCATGACGACATTGGCGAGCCACTCGGAGTGGTAGATCTCTCGGATGAACTCTGCTACTAAGAGCCGAGCCACCTCCTCGCCAATAGCCTTTCTCTTCTGGACAACGGACCGCCGAAGATATTCTTTAACCGGTTTGAATTTTGGGTCGACTCGTAGGCGATGCTCAGCCAGTCCCCTGGGAACACCCGGCATGTCAGCAGGCTTCCATGCAAAGATGTCCCAGTTCTCACGGAGGAACCGGATGAGCGCTTCTTCCTATTTTGAGTCGAGTGTTGTTGAGATGTTGGTCGGAGCAGCATTGGGATCAGTCGGGTGAATGTGAACCTGTTTCGTCTCACCAGTCGACTGAAATGCTGACTCCGTAGTAGGCTTCTTAGCTCGCAATAAATCACTCGGATCTGCAGTTTTATGATACTCTTGTAGCTCTACCACTGCCAACTGAGCATCGGCGATCTTAGCGCCTTTATGGAAGCACTCTTCCGCCTTCTTCCGATTGCCCGTTACAGTGATCACGCCCTTGGGACCAGACATCTTCAGTTTAAGATACACGTAACATGGTCGGGCCATGAAACGTGCATAAGCTGGCCTTCCCAGAATAGCGTGATAAGCGCTCTGGAAATCCACGACCTCAAAGGTCAACTTTTCTTTCCGGAAATGCTTCGAATCAGCAAAAACTACATCAAGAGCAATTTGGCGAGTGACTCAGCCTTCTTTCCAGAATGACTCCGTGGAAACTCACGTTCTTGGTAATCGAGTCCGGACATCGGAATGCCCATTCCTTTCAACGTCTTCACAGACAATATGTTCAGGCCACTACCACCATCCATCGGGACTTTGGTCACCGAAAGTGCCCTAAACAACTGGGTCGACCACCAATGCTTGCCTCCCAGGGGTGGCAATGTGCGTCGGGTGATCAGACTAGTCGAATGTGATGGCGGTCTGGGACCATTTCAGATAATTGGGAGTCGCCGGAGCAACCAAGTTTACTTCCCGATTGATAACCTTCAATCGACTTTTGCTTTCGACGTCAGCAAAAATCATCGTGGTGGAATTGACACGGGATATCCATCATCACCGTCATCTTTGTCCTCAACTTTATGCTTCCTTTTCCTTATCCTTGAGTTGTTTCCCTTGGGCTGCTGAATCAAGAGCCGACACTGTCGAGTGGTATGCTTCGTGTAAATGAGTTTACCCTCTTCATCTTTCTTTGTATGAATATGACATGGCAAATCCAACACGTCGTTTCCATCCTGGTCTTTCACCTTCTTGGGGTTCCAAGGACCCTTGGGTTTCCTTGAACTTTCCTCGGGTCACAGCCAAGGCCTCTCCGGAGCGGCTGGCTCGGCTTTGCGCTTCCGCTCGATCGAATTTCCTCCGCCCGGCCTCATTGGCGGCCAATTTATATTTACCACTCGGAGCCGATCCTCTTCTTCACCATTTGCATACTTGGTGGCAATCTCCATCATCCGACTCAGGTCATATCTCCGGTTCGACCAAATTTCAAACTCAACTCTCATTCTTGACACCTTCTTTGAAGGCACAGACGCTGGTGATCGAGATACATTCTCGATCGTGTGTGGTGCAAAGTGATCCACCTCTGGATATAATCTCTCAAAGTTTCACTCGACTTTTGCACACACGATCAACTCCGTCAATCCTGCTGGTCGCTTGCAAGTTCCTTCAAATGTCTGACAAACACTCGGGCAAGATCTTCCCAAGTGTAAATCTTTGGGTGCTAACTGATTCAACCACGCCCTGGCTGAACCCTCCAACATAAGAGGCAAATGTTTCATGGCAACCTCATCGTTGCCACCGTCGATCTGAACAGCCACTCGGTAATCTTCAAGCCAAGTGTCAGGCTTGGATTCACCAGTGAACTTACTGACTCCATTCGCCAACCTGAAGTTGGGAGGAATCACCATGACTCGATGGCTCTGCTGAAACACTCTGGTCGCAAGACATGAACTCTGCTGCTGGAAGGAACATCTCTATCATGGCCGTCTCGGTGAGCTCTGTTCCTGTCGACCAAACCTTGAACGATAATAGATCTCGCATCAAAGCCTGATTCCCGGTGGTCGACTGGAACTCTTCACCCAACATTGTGCTGGCGTCTGTCGTCCTGCTGCCGAGGAGCGTATGATCCACCCCTTGGGGGAGGAATGGGCACTCGACGTCGATCGTTGCGATCGAATCGGTGCTCATACTACTCGCGGCCCTTTACTGATCATCACGCTAGCTCCCACGTTCCTCACGCCTCGGGGGCAATCTCGGACTATGGGCTGACTGGACTGAATTCGCAGCGACGGATCGGTTGTGAATCCTGTTCCGCGACTGTGATACAACTGAGTTTTGATCTCCTGCCGCCCGGAGCAGATCTCTGATTTGCTGCAAACCTCTACCCGCCTCGGTAGGAAGGCTGAATTGACTCTGCTATCTGGTGGCGGCTGCTAAATTCTGAATCGGAGTTTGATATACCTGAGTTGGCGGTTGAAAGAGCCGACGTCGATGGATTCTCGAACCCTTGGCATGGCAGCCGAGTACTCGCTGAAGGTTCTCCAGTCGAGTGCGCTCAGCCAGGTTGGCCAAGCGCGCATCCTCCAAGGCACGAGCCTCGAGGGTTTCTCCAATGATAGGAGTGTGAAGTGCATCCATGTTCCGACGGTGAAGCTCCTCCCTCTGGAGCGAAGTGAGGGGCTCGGGCAAGTACTCTTCGTGGGCTTGCTCCGGATCGCCTCCACCGTCACCTCCGTTAGTCTTGAGTGAATCCGGGGGACCGTGGTCCATCGACCATTAGAACCTCTGCCGCCGGTCATCGCTATCGCATTCGGACGCAATCTCTGCGAGCCAGTCGAACAGGCCGTAGAGAGATTCGTCGGGCTCGATCGCGCGACTTGGGGTGTGGCCGATCACGGGCCATCACATGCCTCACCCACCGCTGAAGCCTCGACCGACCGGGCAGCTTGCGCCGGTGGGAGGCCCAGGGCGAAGACGCAGCCAGAGCCGACTCCATACTTTGGGTCGACGGTTGCCGCAGGAGGACGCCGCGGACACACGCGCGAAAGTGCGTCGCCCCGCGGACGGGGAGCGCGTCCACGTCGAGTGGAGCCTCCTGAAGCCAAGCGGAGTCGTCGGCGACGAACGTGAGCGCACCGAGACGGATCTCATGGCCGTCAACCAGAAATCCACTTGAAACCATGATGTAGGAGATCGAAAGAATCCCAACTTCTCCAACAAATCGCTAGAACACCAGCCCCACGGCGGGCGCCAACTGTCGTGGTTCTAAGTCTGACAGTAGAATGGGGGGTAGGTATGGAGAGGCAAGTTCCTAGCTATGGAGTAGTTGTATACGCAAGGGATTTACGAGTTCAGGCCCTACTCGGAGGAAGTAATAGCCATACGTATCGGAGCCCGGAGGCGGTCGACTGGATTATATGCGTATGTGTTACGGGTGCGAACCCTTCTACCGTGGAGGGGTGGCTTATATAGAGTGCGCCAGACCCCAGCCAGCCCATGTGAGAGGGTTTAAGGTGCGTTAAGGCTAGGCGTTACTGGTAACGCCTTACATAAAGTGTCATTAAGATCATAAAGACTATTTAACTACAGACCGTTTGGGCACCGAGTGGGTCTTCATGGTCGAGTGTCTTTGAATCTGTCGAGTGGAAACCTACCAGGTCGACTGGAAGGCCGCTTCTCTTGCGAGTGTCCTTGTGGAGGGTACCTTTGGGCAGGTCTATGACCCTACCCCAGGTACATGACTTCATCACAGCATGCGGGAAAAATCACACTCGATGTGGTGTTCGGCACCCCGGAGAATTATAGGTCCGAAGAAATCACGTTCCAAGTGGCCCCGTTCAGCACCGGATACCACGCCCTTTTAGGACGGGACGCATTCACGAGCTTTCAAGCTATACCCCCTTACGGGTACATGAAGCTCAAAATGGCCGGACCCAATGGAATCATCACTCTGTCCAGTGATCTGGACGTCGCACTCCGTGCTGAAAATAAAACTGCCGCACTAGCCCTGGAAGCATTATCCGAAGCCCTAGCGGCCGAACAACTAACAACGTTGCACGCAACAGTGGACAGGGACGACGTGATACTCGACAAACGACCCAAGTCCACCTCATTGAAGCCCGCGGACGAGATACTCAAATTCCAGGTCCATCCAACAGACCCCACAAAGACAGCTTCCATCGGGACACAGTTGAGCCCCACAATGGACGCCGCACTGCGAGACTTCCTACACGAGAATTGGGACATTTTCGCGTGGCATCCTTCAGACATGTTGGGCATCCCACGCAGGCTGGCCGAACACAGCCTCAATATACTGAAAGTGTACAAGCCAGTCAAACAGACTCTAAGGCGCTTCTCAGAGCCTAAACGGCAAACCATGGGAGAAGAGCTAGCCAAGCTACTTGAGGCCGGATTCATAAGAGATATAAAACATCTGGATTGGCTGGCAAATCTGGTAATGGTACCAAAGAAGGATAAATCCTGGCGCCTATGTGTCGATTTCAAAGACCTCAACAAAGCCTGCCCCAAGGATCCCTTCCCCCTCCCTCGCATTGACCAAATCATCAACGCCACCGCAGGACACGACTCACTATGTTTCCTCGACGCATACTCTGGATACCATCAAATAAAGATGGCAGAATCCGACCAAGCCGCAACGGCCTTCATAACGCCATATGGCCCTTTCTGTTTCAACACTATGCCTTTCGGGCTCAAAAATGCTGGCGCAACCTATCAACGTATGATTCAGACATGCCTGAAGAAGCAAATCGGCAAAATAGTGGAGGCATACATGGACGACGTGGTCATCAAAACAAGACACGTCGAAACTTTAATATATGACTTGAGACTCACGTTCGACAACCTCCGAACAACATCAAGCTCAACCCGGAAAAATGTGTTTTCGGCGTACCCTCCGGGAAGTTGCTCGGCTTCATCGTTTCCAATAGAGGAATCGAAGCAAATCCGGCAAAAATTCGAGCTCTGTCGTAGTTGGCTATCCCAATATACCTCAAGCATATCCAGAAACTAACTGGATGCGTGGCTGCCTTAAGCCGCTTTATCTCCTGATTAGGAGAAAAGGCGCTACCTCTTTACCGCCTACTTCGACGCACCGAACACTTCGTGTGGATGGATGCGGCCGCGGCCGGACTGGATGAAATAAAGACCCTTTTGGCCACCAATCCAGTCCTAACCGCGCCAAATACTGGCGAACCAATGCTATTGTACATAGCTGCAACACATCAGGTTGTAAGCGCAGCGCTCGTCGTCGAATGAGAAGCAGACGGATACAAGTTCCCGCTCCAAAAGCCGGTATATTACGTGTCCACTGTCCTTACTCCATGAAAATCCCGATACCCACACTATCAAAAGATAGCATACGCGGTCTTCATGGCATCCCGGAAGCTATGACACTACTTTCAAGAGTGTTCGATTACGGTGGCCTCCGAAGTACCACTCAACGACATAATAAACAACCGCGACGCCACGAGACAGATTGCTAAATGGGCTATCGAGCTCCTTCCATTCGACATAACATACAAACCACGGCGGGCCATTAAGTCGCAAGTATTGGCTGACTTTGTCGCTAAATGGACAGAAGCCGAACTCCCTAAAGAGTATGGCGCATACTCCAATTGGATCATGCACTTCGACGGCTCTAAAATGCTGCCGGATTGGGAGCGGGTGTAGTCCTGACATCCACCACCAGAGACACGGTCCAATACGTACTCCAAATATTATACACAGACTCCAACAACGCAGCCGAATACCAGGCTCTATTGCATGGTCTTCGGATGGCAGTCTCTATGGGCATCTAGCGCCTAGAAGTGCGCGGGGACTCAAACCTCGCAATATCACAAATAAACGGAGATTTTGATGCCAAGGATCCAAAAATGGCGGCCTACTGTAATGCCATCCTCAAAATGTCAGCTCGGTTCGAGGGGCTCGAATTCCACCATGTGGCCCGAGAAAACAATAAGGCGGCGGATATCCTCGCCCGCATCAGCGCTAAACGCGACCCCGTCCCACCTAATATATTCTTCGAAAGGTTTTTCAAGCCATCCATGGTATGGGAAGGGGAATCCGGCAACACCAGTCCGGCTCCGAATAAAACCCCAGATTCCGAACCATCTGACGTAATCGGGGGCTCCTCCACCAAAATAACACCTTCGGCCAACGAAATCATGGCCGTAATCGCCCCGTGGACCGAGCCCATCTTGGCCTACCTAAATAGGCAGGAGCTCCCCGAGGACCAAAATGAAGCACGTTCTATTGTGCGGCGTTCCAAGGCCTACAAAGTCCATGAGGGAGAGCTCTATAAGAAAAGTGCCACCGGAGTGCTCCAAAGATGCATCTCCGAAGAGGAAGGGCGGCAGATCTTGGCTGAAATCCATGCCGGACTTGGCGGGCACCACGCTGCGGCTCGGGCACTTGTCAGCAAAGCCTTCCGTACAAGTTTTTATTAGCCGACAGCCCGAGCAGATGCACAGGACACGTCGGTTGCCAGCTCTTCGCCAATCAGACCACATGCCCCCTACCGCTCTCCAAACAATCCCCATAACTTGGCCCTTCGCGGTCTGGGGGCTGGATATGGTCGGGCCTCTTAAAGGGGGAAGCCATAAGAAAAAATACTTATTGGTCATGGTGGACAAGTTCACCAAATGGATAGAAGACAAACCGGTTAAAACGGCCGAATCCGGACCAGTGATAGACTTCATATCAGGGGTTGTACACCGTTATGGTGTCCCCCACAGCATCATCACTGACAATGGCTCAAACTTCACAGCCGATGAAGTGAAAACTTGGTGCAGGAACATGGGCATTAAGCTCGATTACGCCTCCGTCTATCATCCCCAAACAAACGGCCAGGTCGAACGTGCAAATGGTCTCATCATGAGCGGCATCAAACCCAGACTAGTGCGATCCTTGAAGAATCAGACACGCACTGGGTCGAGGAGCTCGACTCCGTACTCTGGGGGCTGCGGACCACGCCGAATCGAACGACCGGATATACACCATTTTTTATGGTGTATGCGCGAAGCGATTACTACCTGCGACATAATCCATGACTCACCTCGCGTGCGCATGTACGAAGAGAAGGAAGCCGAGCTAGATCGGCAGGACAACTTAGATGCCCTGGAGGAGGAGCGCGACGTTGCAAAAGCCTGTTCTGCATTCTATCAGCAGCATGCTCGAAGGTATCAATGCAGAGAAGTGCGGGCCAAAACTTATAATGTTGGCGAACTCGTTCTACGCCTACCGGAGAAGAAGAAGGACAAGCTCAAACCTAAGTGGGAGGGTCCCTTCATCATTGATAAAGTTCTCACCGGAGGAGCGTACCGCCTGCGCAATGCATCTGATAACAGACTCGAGCTGAACCCATGGAACGCGGCCAGACTCCGGAGATTCTACGCCTAGTGATGAACTCAGTGTTCGTCTCCTTACCCCCGCACTTCTAATTATGTTCTACCTTTTTCCTTTCTCGCCCTTTTTACCTTCTTCACACAAAGTATTAAATACAGTGTGGATGCTCGGATCACTCCGGCCACACTATGTGTGCTCACCATACCTGGGGGCTTCCTATACGGAAGCTAAATATAATTACTTTTATGGCTTCCCGCCTACCACATATGCGTCCTTTTTTCATATGTGCCTTTTCTTCACCATTATATGCATTGATATGACTTAAGATTTGGCCATGCTGGCTTGCCTGGCTCTTGTGTTTATGCCCTACGTTCCTATTAATTCGGCTAGGGCATAAGGGGAGCACCTCTGCGATTGTTACTGCCGGTTCAGCCGGATGTGTACCTCGGACTGGGTGAAGCCGAAAGCTAGCGTTCTTAAGGGAATATTCGGTCGGTGAACAAAAGATGTTTCTTTCGTTTATTACAACGTGAATCCCCAGATGTTTTGTATCCTGCGTTTCTGTTCGCAGTTCGGACATGCACATCGATGCATGCGTACCCAGGGAAAGGAACCCCTAACGGAACTATTCTCCCTGGAAGATGTTTCTTACTACCCATGTAATATAACATAACTAGTTGGGTACTTGTCTTTTCAAGGACTTATGACCCCTACACCTAGTTTCCACGCATACCCCGGTTTTACATAACTGAGTGGGTATTCGGATACACCCCGGACTGTCGGATCCGGGGGCTGAAGCGAAAAGGTCCGCCATGACAAAAGATTTTCAATCCGGCTAGGGACTACATATGTCCATTGAATTACATAGTCACTTGGACTGGCTATATTCTTCCTCTATACCATCCAACAGGCTATCTAGCTTGCAGTCTTGTTGGGAATACTTTGCGGCTAACGCTACCTGGTCATACACCAGACTTACCGGAAAATCTTGCCCATCTGGCCCCGCCGGTCCGACCTCGGCCATATGGTTCGGGTCAATCTTGGCGTATCGCGTCTTCACCATGGCCCAGGCTTCCCTCGCACCTTGTCGGCAGGCTGATACCTTCCATAACCGGAAGCGCCGCCGTGCTCCTTTGAGCATATCCACGAGCTCCCCCATGCCTCCTGGCAGGGTTGTGGATGGCCACAAGGCCTGGACAATACCTTGCATCACCTGTCGAGCTCGTCCGTGCAGTTGTGAGAGATCTTGCAGCAAATCGCCTGCAAACCCGGGCATCTCCTCTTCAGGACGGCCCGTCAGCATACCTACAGACATAAACTCTTTTAATATGCTTCCTCGCCGAACTGTACTGCAGTTCATTTAGGCACTTACCATAAATGCCGCGACGAAGCCTCATTTTCTCCTTCATGGAGTCCGCTAGCTGAGCTCGAACATCTGCTAATTCGATGCCCAGTTGGACGTTGGCATCTTGGAGATTCTTTTTCTCCTGCCTAACCTACGTAAGAACACGCTCGCCAGCCTTTAGCTGTCTTTGGAGATGTGACTCACTATCTCGTACGATCTCCGGATTCTCCCCGGGATTGTCTGCAGAATTTTCTGTTGGACTTATAAAGCAAGCCAACTACTAACTGGTATATTTCTTTAAAAATTTCTCTATTGAGACAAATGTTACCAGATGAGGCCTTCTGGGATTCCTCTAGTTTGGCAACCATGACCCTCGGTGGGTCTTGCACTCCTCTAGCTCTTGAGACAAATGGGTATTCTTCTCTACAAGAACCTGTGCATACAATGATCCTTAAATCAGTTGTTCCAACTGTTTCAAGTCTCAGGGGCTACTGCTATACATGGTTATCAAATTCTCTTACCCATATATCTTTTGCATACTGGTCCGTTGCTCGGGCGAGCCCATCTTGGGCAGCTCGGATGTATGCGTCTCCTGAATTGAGGGCATTGAATGCCTCTTCGGAAAAGATACAATTACAAAGTATGGCCCATCGGCGCCGGTGATTCATGGCACTCTCTACTTCAGAATTGGTGGCGGAGAGCCTATCCGCATCCTCTGTCGGAGGACAATTCGGCATCGGCCCCGCATTGGCCTCCTCTCTTGAAGCCAGTTCCGGAATCCGGCTAGTGGAGGCGTGACCGGCAGGATCTCCAGATATAGTCCGGCGACTACTCTTTCTGCCAGGACACGATGGACGCTGTTACATTTCAAACACGATAATCACAGAGCAGATTTTAAATATACCTCTGTGATGAAGTTCCAACCCTAACCGCTTTCCTCTTGAGCCTGCCAGGCCCGGATGCCCTTTGCTGATGAGCCCCCAGGGGCTCGGCGCCGCATTCCGATGGTCGTCTCTATAAAAATAAGATATTTGTGCATAAGGCACGTTATAAGAAAGGAAACCTCTTCAGAAATTAAAGCTTCAACTTTGCTTACACGCGACGCAGGGAGCAGTCCGGGATAATCGGCGATAATAGCCACCAAGGTGCCGTCGCAGCTTGCCTGATAAAATGTCCCGTCGACAAGCTCCACAGATATCTCCAGATCTTCTTCAAGTCCGGGGTCGAAGGCCCGGCCTAGGTCCTCTGGCTGCAGAGGAGGGCTGTTGAACTCTTTCACGGCCTTCCTCAGTTCCTGCTTAGAAATATCAGGATAAATGATTGTGATGAAGGGCGCCAGAATGGATACAGTTGGGTAAAGAATAATGGCTTAACCAGCTTGGGGAGATGTACATGGAAAATCCACGACCTCAAAGGTCAACTTTTCTTTAAGGAAATGCTTCGAATCACCAAAAACTACATCAAGAGCAATTTGGCCGAGTGACTCAGCCTTCTTTCCAGGAATGACTCCGTGGAAGCTCATGTTACTGGTACTAAGTCTGGACATCGGAATGCCCATCCCTTTCAACGTCTCTTCATACAATATGTTCAAGCCACCACCACCATCCATCAGGACTTTGGTCAGTCGAGTGCCCTCAACAACTGGGTCGACCACCAATGCTTGCCTCCCAGGGGTGGCAATGTGCGTCGGGTGATCGGTGACCGTCGAATGTGATGGCGGTGCAGGACCATTTCAGATAATTGGGAGTCGCCGAGCAACCAAGTTCACTTCTCGATTGATAACCTTCAATCGACTTTTGCTTTCGACGTCAGCAAAAATCATCAGGGTGGAATTGACCTGGGGATATCCATCATCACTGTCATCTTTGTCCTCAACTTTGTCTGTTTCCTTATCCTTATCCTTGAGTTGTTTCGGGTAGATAAGTTTACTGCTGAATCAAGAGCCGACACTGTCGAGTGGTATATTTCAGGTAGATAAGTTTACCCTCTTCATCTTTCTTTGTATGAATATGACATGGCAAATCCAACACGTCGTTTCCATCCTGGTCTTTCACCTTCTTGGGGTTCCAAGGACCCTTGGTTTTCCCCTTGAACTTTCTTGGGGTCACAGCCAAGGCCTCTCCGGAGCGGGCCGCTCGGCTTTTGCTTCTACTTCCGATTGGAATTTCCTCCGCCGCCTCATTGGCGGCCGATTTGTATTTACCACTCCGAGCCGATCCTCTTCTTCACCATTTGCATACTTGGTGGCAATCTCCATCATCCGACTCGGGGTCATATCTCCGGTTCGACCAAATTTCAAACTCAACTCTCTGTTCTTGACACCTTCTTTGAAGGCACAAACTGCACAGTGATCGATACATTCTCGACTGTGTGGTGCAAAGTGATCCAGCTCTGGATATAATCTCTCAAAGTTTCACTCGACTTTTGCACACACGACTGCAACTCCGTCAATCCTGCTGGTCGTTTGCAAGTTCCTTCAAATGTCCTGACAAACACTCGGGCAAGATCTTCCCAAGTGTAAATACTGCTGGGCGCTAACTGATTCAACCACGCCCTGGCTGAACCCTCCAACATAAGAGGCAAATGTTTCATGGCAACCTCATCGTTGCCACCGCCGATATGAACAGCCACTCGGTAATCTTCAAGCCAAGTGTCAGGCTTGGATTCACCAGTGAACTTACTGACTCCAGTCGCCAACCTGAAGTTGGGAGGAATCACCGCCGCTCTGATTGCTCTGCTGAAACACTCTGGTCGCAAGACATGAACTCTGCTGCCGGAAGGAACATCTCTATCATGGCCGTCTCGGTGAGCTATGTTCCTGTCGACCAAACCTTGAACGATAATAGATCTCGCATCAAAGCCTGGTTCCTAGGGTCGACTGGAACTCTTCGCCCAACACTGTGCTGGCGTCTGTCGTCCTGCTGCCGAGGAGCGTATGATCCACCCCTTGGGGGAGGAGTGGGCACTCGACGTCGATCGTTGCGATCGAATCGGTGCTCATATTGCTCGCGGCCCTTGTACTGATCATCACGCCGGCCCCCATGTTCCTCACGCCTCGGGGGCGATCTCGGACTATGGGCCGACTGGACTGAATTCGCAGCGACGGATCGGCTGTGAATCCTGTTCCGCGACTGTGATACAACTGAGTTTTGATCTCCTGCCGCCCGGAGCAGATCTACGATTTTGACAAACCTCTACCCGCCTCTGACTGGGAAGGCTGAATTGACTCTGCTATACGGGCGGCAGCTGCTAAATTTTGAATCGGAGTTCGATATACCTGAGTTGGCGGTTGAAAGAGCTAACATCGACTGGATTCTGGAACCCTTGGTCGCGCGTGCTCGTCGAGTACTCACTGAAGGTTCTCCAGTCGAGTGCGCTCAGCCAGGTTGGCCAAGCGCGCATCATCCAAGGCATGAGCCTCGGGGGTTTCTCCAATGATAGGAGTGTGAAGTGTATCCATGTTCCGACGGTGAAGCTCCTCCCTCTGGAGCGAAGTTAGGGGCTCGGGCAGGTACTCTTCGTGGGCTTGCTCCGGATCGCCTCCACCGTCACCTCCGTTGGTGCGGGTGAATCCGGGGGGACTGCATGGTCCATCGACCATCAGAACTTCTGCCGCTGGGTCACTGCTATCGCATTCGGACGCAGTCTCTGTGGAGCCAGTCGACAGGTCGAACAGGCCGTAGAGAGATTCGTCGGGCTCGATCGCCGCGACTTGGGGGGTGGCCGACTGGCGGGCCACCGCAAGCCTCACCCACCGCTGAAGCATCGACCGACCAGAACGCTTGCGCCGGTGGGAGACTATGAGCGAAGACGAAACAGGAGCCGACCCATACCGGGTCGACGGTTGCCGCAGGAGGACACCGCGGACACACGCACGAAAATGCATCACCCCGCGGACGGGGAGCGCGTCCACGTCGAGTGGAGCCTCCTGAAGCCAAGCGGAGTCATCGGCAACGAACGTGAGCGCACCGAGACGGATCTCGTGGCCGTCAACCAGAACTCCACCTGAAACCATGATGTAGGAGATCGAAAAAATCCCAACTTCTCCAACAAATCGCTAGAACACCTGCCCCACGGTGGGCGCCAACTGTCGTGGTTCTAAGTCCGACAAGAGAATGGGGGTAGGTATGGAGAGGCAAGTTCCTAGCTATGGAGTAGTTGTATACGCAAGGGATTTACGAAGTTCGGGCCCTTCTCGGAGGAAGTAATAGCCCTACGTCTCGGAGCCCGGAGGCGGTCATTTGGATTATATGCGTATGTGTTATTGGTGCGAACCCTTCTACCTCTGGAGGGTGGCTTATATAGAGTGCGCCATGACCCCAGCCAGCCCATGTAGAAGAGGGTTTAAGGTGCGTTAAAGCTAGGCGTTCTTGGTAGCATGCCTTACATAAAAGTGTCATTAAGATCATAAAGACTATTTAACTACAGACCGTTTAGGCACCGAGTGGCTCTTGGACTCCTGGTGGTCGAGTGGGTCTTCATGGTCGAGTGTCTTTGAATCTGTCGAGTGGAAACCTACCAGGTCGACTGGAAGGCCGCTTCTCTTGCGAGTGTCCTTGTGGAGGGTACCTTTGGGCAGGTCTATGACCTTACCCCAGGTACATGACTTCATCACTAAGCGCTGGACATGCTTGCTTGCACCGAAATAAGCTGACAATACAAATTAGTTGTCAACTATTTTTGAATAAACTGTTGGGGAACGTTCCAGAAAATAAAAAATATCCTACGGTTTCACCAAGATCCATCTATGAGTTCATCTAGCAACGAGTGATAGGAGTGCATCTACATACCTTTGTAGATCGCGGCGAAGCGTTCAAGTGAACGGGGTTGAGGAGTCGTGCTGCCGTGATCCAAATCACCGATGACCAAGTGTCGAACGACAGCACCTTCGCGTTCAACACACGTATGGAGCAGATGACGTCTCCCGCACCTTGATCCAGCAAGGAGGAGGGAGAGGTTGATGAAGATACATTAGCACGACGACGTGGTGGTGGATGCAGCAGGGCTCCGGTAGGGCTTCGCCAAGCAACTACGGGAGGGAGAGGTGTAGCAGGGAGGGGATGGAGGCGCCAGGTGTTGGGTGCGGCTGCCCTCCCACCCCCTCTTTATATAGGGACCCCAGGGGGGGCGCCGGCCCTAGGAGATGGGATCTCCTAGGGGGGCGGCGGCCAAGGGGGGAGACTTGCCCCCCAAGGCAAGTGGAGGCGCCCCCTCCCCTAGGGTTCCCAACCCTAGGCGCAGAGGGGCCCGAGGCGCACCAGCCCACCGAGGCTGGTTCCCCTCCACTTCAGCCCATGGGGCCCTCCGGGATAGGTGGCCCCACCGGTGGACCCGGGACCCTTCCGGTGGTCCCGGTACAATACCAGTGGACCGAAACTTTCCGATGGCGAAACTCGACTTACCATATATAATTATTTACCTCCAGACCATTCCGGAACTCCTCGTGACGTCCGGGATCTCATCCGGGACTCCGAACAACTTTCGGTTTGCTGCATACTCATATTCATACAACCCTAGCGTCACCGAACCTTAAGTGATGCTGTGGGGGACGCCGTAACGGTGTACGACCCCTGATATGAAGTCTATCACCGGTCCGGATTCAGCCGTCTTAACAGGCTTGGCCTCTATCCGTTTGGTGAATTTATCCACCATGACCCGATGGGTATTTTTGCTTGTGGGTTCCTCCTTTAAGGGGTCCAACCATGTCAAGCCCCTGCACCATGAAGGGCGGGTGATGGGTATAGTTTGGAGGGCGGTGGGTGGCATATGGCTTTGGTTAGCAAAGAGCTGGCAACCGACGCATCGTTGGACTAAGTCCTAAGCATCTGCCCGGGCCGTCGGCCAATAAAATCCTGTACGGAAGGCCTTGCTTACAAGGGCCCGGGATGCAGCATGGTGCCCGCCGAGTCCGGCTTGAATTTCAGCCAGAAGATTCCGCCCTTCCTCTTTGGAGATACACCTTTGAAGGACTCCGGTGGTGCTTTTCTTATAAAGCTCTCCCTCATGGACTTTATAGGCTTTAGATCGCCGCACTATGCAGCGTGCCTCGTTTTGGTCCTTGAGAAGTTCCTGCCTGGTTAGGTAGGCTAGGAATGGTTCTGTCCATGGGGCAATGACTGCCATTATTACGTGGGCTGAAGATGTTACTTCGTTGGCAGAGCCTCCTGTTGTGTCAAAATGTTCGGTGTCGCGCAGTGCGGTTGGGTCCGGGCTGTTATTTCCGGATTCCCCTTCCCATAATACGGATGGCTTGAACAACCTTCGCAAGAAAATGTTGGGGGGGGGGGGGGACTGCATCGCGCTTTGCGCCAATGCGTGCCAAGACGTCTGCTGCCTGATTGTTTTCCCGGGCTATATGGTGAAATTCGAGCCCCTCGAACCGAGCTGACATTTTTAGGACGGTGTTGCGGTAAGCTGCCATTTTCGGATCCTTGGCATCAAAGTCTCCATTTATTTGGGATATCACGAGGTTCGTATCCCCGTGCACCTCTAGGCGTTGGATGCCCATGGAGACTGCCATCCGGAGACCATGTAGAAGGGCCTCGTATTCGGCTGCATTGTTGGAGTCCGTATACATTATCTGGGGTACGTATTGAACTGTATCTCTGTTGGGGACGTCGAGCAGCCTTGACCCCAGACCAGCCAACATTTTGGAGCCGTCGAAGTGCATGATCCGGTTGGAATATGTGCCGTACTCTTTAGGAGTTCGGCTTCAGTCCATTCGGCATTTAAGTCGGCCAAAACTTATGCGACTTAATAGCTCGCCGTGGCTTATAGGTTATGTCGAACGGGAGGAGCTCAATGGCCCATTTGGCAATCCGGCCCGTCGCGTCACGGTTGTTTATAACATCGTTAAGATGTACTTTGGAGGCTACTATGGACGCTAAGTCAGCGAAGCATGTAATTTCACGGCGACTTATAGCGTTGATGATTTCGTTGTCCATGCAATTATTGCAGAAGAATGAAATCGCATCCTCCTCGCGGCAGTCTTTTATCCTGTTCATGACCAGGAGGAATCTGGCCCAGTAATGGTGTACTGTTTTTGCGGGCTCTTGCCGAATTTGGGATAGATCGCTTATGTTTGGGTGGGCGGGTGGAATTAAATCCGGAACCTCGCCCAATCTGAGACTCGAGGCCAAGGGGTTTCGAACTCGGAAGCTTGGGTTCTTGGATGTTGTCCAATGAATCTAGCCCGCTGCCGACTTTAGGTTCGTGGCTTGAGTGACGTCCTCCCCTCCGCGGGTATCCGGCTTGGAGGGATCGGGAATCCGGACATAACTAGTCCTTAAGATAGATGAAGGCTTGCCGCATTGTTCCTCCACCACTGCAACATGATGGGTGACCTGGGGAGAGTTAATCTCTCTCGGATCGGGTTTATGCCTAATCTGATCGTAGTCTGTAGCGACTCCCAGGGCGGCGATGCGATCCAAGAGCTCGTTTAAGAAAGAGAGCTCCGTCAGATCTAACTACTCGGCGAGTTCCGAGTTGACATGAAGATTGCTTCCGACAACGCCCCTTCAGTCGTCGACGCCTACGCCGAGGAGTACTATTGCCGCTCCAGAGACCCCATGGGGAAGGAACAGTGAGGAAGTGGTGAAGTCTGACGCCCCCTCGCTCCATCTTTTATCTATTGTAGTGTTTTCGATGAACTTGGTCTGTCCAATCTCTCGTTAACTTGCTATCCTGTGTGTTCGGTTGTAATTAAACTTGCTATGTGCGATCTATGATCTATGCTATATGTTGAATTTATCTACGTACTTTTTTTATCATGTTGCATGGGGTGCCTGGATTTGGGGTTCAGATATGAGGAGGATGGCCACGGACGCGGAGAAACGAGGGGTGACCGGGCATTGTTCATGGAATATAGGGGTTCGAATTTGGACATTATGGTTGTAGATACTTTAAAACCAAAAATGCTTTATGAAATGGAGCTTCGCTCTCTACTCATTGTACCCCACTTCCCTCCCAAACGCCCAGTGGACAGAGCGAACACCATCCGAACCAAAACAGTCACCCAATTAGACACCCAAACTTAGCCGATATGTTCGGCTTGTCCGGCACCCCTCAAATCTAGCTCACATATGATGTGGGTATGGGCAACCCAAACACGCCCAGACGCGTCCGCCATGCTGACCGGAGGGACCAACCCCAAATCCATCCAAACCATCCCAAACCTCCACCAACCTGCCCTTTCCACCGCTTCGCCCTTTGCATAGCTTCGGCAGTGTCTCCACCCTAGCTCCGCCACTATCCACAACACACAGCGTTGCCACTATTTCTCCCGTCTCTCTGAGCATCCTTCATTGCCCCGGACTACGCCCCCTGTGCATCCTACTCTATTGGCCATACAACTAGCCTGACTTATGTTTGACGAAATGTTGAAGTGGATTTTCTATATTCTTTTGCTCATTTTCGGGCAAACGATGTATTCGTTGGACGAAGAGTTTGACTACAATGAGGTTGATGACTACATGGTCAAAGAGTTAATTGATTCGTCGGATTTAGACATCAATGACGACGAACATGCTGGCATGATGGTGGTGATGATGAGCAAGCAGCAATTTTCCTCAAGTGGGCGACCTTAAAGTTTATCCAACTAGTAAGAGCTTGAAAAACAACCAATTATCAGTATCTACACATAGGTACAATACTTGTCTTGGTGCCCAACGAAAGTAGCATTGCTAGTTACAAAGATTATTCAACTGGTAGTAGGAATTGATTAATGTACCTGTCGGTGTCAAAACCGGCGGATCTCGGGTAGGGGGTCCCGAACTATGCGTCTAGGTGGATGGTAACAGGAGACAAGGGACATGATGTTTTTACCCAGGTTCGGGCCCTCTCGATGGAGGTAATACCCTACTCCTACTTGATTAATATTGATGATATGGGTAGTACAAGAGTAGATCTACCACGAGATCAAGGAGGCTAAACCCTAGAAGCTAGCCTATGGTATGATTGTTGTTCGTCCCTGGGACTAAAACCCTCCAGTTTATATAGACACGGATAGGTTAGGGTTACACGTAGTCGGTTACAATGGCAGGAGATCTACATATCCGTGTCGCCAAGCTTGCCTTCCACGCCAAGGAAAGTCCCATCCGGACACGGGACGAAGTCTTCAATCTTGTATCTTCATAGTCTTGGAGTCCGGCCGTGATGATAGTCCGCTATCCGGACACCCCTAGTCCGGGACTCCCTCGGTAGCCCTCGAACCAGGCTTCAATGACGCACGAGTCCGGTAGCGCATATTGTCTTCGGCATTGCAAGGCGGGTTCCTCCTCGAATACTTCATAGAAGGTTTTGAACACAAGGATAGTGGCGGCTCGCAAAACAAGTTCCACATAACACCGTAGAGAGAATAATTTTTGCAGATCTGCTGGCGTATTCTGCGGCGTGACATCACACCACGGCCGAGCCTTTATATGAATCGTTTTCTTTGTTCCACCTCAGCGTGTTTAGCGAGGCGGTTTCCTTGGCATGTCTTATCAAAGCATAGATCGTGCCCCTTATTCCGGGATTCTCATCAATACGGACATGGGTAACCCATCCGCGCCATTGATTCTGACGCTTGGGAAATAAGCGAGTTTTACCAGTTGGTGGGGACGATAGCTTCGTCCGTCTATATAAGGGGATAAGGATCCACCTTTTCACCTACGCCTTCTTCCTCCTTTGCTTATCCATTTCCGCGCACTCGAGCTCCAGCGCCCAAGTCCGCACATCCCACCTCAACCTTCTCCAACCATGTCAGGAGCGGGAGGCGGGTGGATGGCCTCCTCCGTCACGGAGGGCACATCAAAAAGACTGCGGGAGGCCGGGTACTTGTCCCGGCGACATTGCGCATGGCTGGTGAGCGGGCAGCTTATTCCAACCCGGGCCCCATGAGAGGGTAGTGTTTCTCCCCCACTTCCTCCATGGACTAGGTTTTCCACTTCACCCATTTGTCCGGGGCTCATGTTCTACTACGGCCTGGACTTCCACGACCTGGCCCGAATTTCATCCTCAACATCTCGGCGTTTATCGTCGTGTGCGAAACTTTCCTCTGCATCCAGCCCCACTTGACTTATGGCTGAAGATCTTCAACGTTCGGCCGAAGGTAGTGGGCGGCCGTCAAGCCGGAGTCTTGAGGCGCCATGGTTGGCAAGATGGCCAAGGTCCTATGGCTCGAGGGCGCCTTTGTGGAGACCATAAAGGGGTGGCAATCGGGTGGTTCTACATCACCGAGCCACGCGACCCCGAATGGGTGGCGGCCCCAATTCAGATCTGGCTTCCCACACGGCTCTCGTCATGGAAGGAGACGGGCACGGCGTGGGGGATTCGGAAGAGCTATCCGGACTCCAATCATGTGTCCGAAACCTGGTGGACAAGAATCTCAGGCTTGTCGACGTAATCCAGGTGATGCTCATCCGCCGGATTCTCCCATGCCAACAACGGGCCTTTAACTTGTGGGAGTTCGATCCGGCACAGCACCGAACCTTGAGCCGGCTCTTCGACACTACGTACGAAGATGCCTGGAAGGTGCTGTTAAAGGGCGCTGAAGCCCCATCATCCGCTAACAAGGATCGCGGATACAGCAAGCGTCGGCCCGGCGAGGTAAGTTATTTTACCCTTTTACGGGACTCTTTTTCATAGATTGACTCTCGTGGGATCTAAAATTCCCTAATCTTTGTGCGACTGGGTGAAGACGTCCGGACAGATTAACTGTCCGGCTCCTTTCTTGCGGAAGACCGGAGGATGCCCGATTAATGAGGTTCTTTGGCTCCGGCGCCCGTCGTGGTCTTGGGAGAAGAAGGCTAAGAAGGAGGCCACGGGAACTCGAAGGAGCTCCCCGACGCCAGTGCCGCTGATTCTGAAGCGTAATCTTCTCCTGAAGACGAGGAGGAAGAAGAAGAAGCTCCTCCCCACGAGGGAGGAGAAGAAAGGAAGGCCGCCTAACCGGGAGGCCGGAGGGTCCAAGAAGGGAAGAACCCTTCCTCCGGACTTCTCCACCAACGTCGGCGACGACAAGGAGGATTGGCCTACAAGGGCCAAGCCTGGCCGAGATCGTAAGTGTCCGGATACCCAAGGTTTTTATTATTGCGAGTGTTCTCTAATGTTGAACAACCGTGCAGCCCGCCTAAGGGCGAGTTCGCCGATTCATCGAAAGCGGGTCCCACAGGCTCGTCGGAAATGGAGAGTACTTCGCTTCCGACCGCCTCCTCGCCTCATACTGCGGATGACGCCGCGGTGGGGCCCCAAGGGGGGCTTGGTCAAGAGGAGGTAGCGCCGGAGGTGCCACAATGCAACCTCCCGGACTCCAGGCACGCGGGGGGCAAGACCCCCAGGGGCTCTAAGCCCGACCCTCGTCCAGACTCCATGCCGGAACCATCAGCGGTTCCGAAGTCCGGCCAGCGGATCCTTCGCAAGAAGGATAAGAACCGGTGTCCCCCGTCCAACCGGAGGCACCGGATAGCTTACTGGAGGCGCTTAACAACGCTTCCATCAAGGAGGAACCTTTGCACCGTCATGAGTGCGGTGATCCGACGATTCGATCTGCCAAGAGCGGGCGACCGAAGCTATACCGACCTTCTAACAGGCTTTGAGGTAAGCTTCAAATATATGAAAATGTTACCGCATAGACAGTAGCCCCTGATGCTTAGTTCGGTGTTCGGAAAGAAAAGCTGGACTAAGGATCTAAAAAGATATACGCAGGAGTCTAACATAAGTATGCCAATATGGGAATGTAGGCTGCGCTGCTGACCTCTGCCCGCCGATCGGAGGTCAATGCATTGAAGCAACCTCGGCGGTCCGAGAACGAGCTCGGACAAGCCAAGAAGCAGCTCGAGGACAAAGAAGGTAAGTAATACCTTATTAAAAAATACCTTATAGAAAAGGTTTTGGTTGCAAAAATAACAGAATAACTTGGGTACTACAGGGGCCCTGAACGAGGTGGCGACCACAGAAAGAGGCGGTGTCCGTGGCCGAAAACACAGCGGCCATGAGCGCACCGAGCGAGAGAAGGGGAGGCGCTGGCCAAGGTACGGCAAGAGCTCCAAGCTCTCG
Source organism: Aegilops bicornis (assembly GCA_021605145.1). NCBI lineage: Eukaryota > Viridiplantae > Streptophyta > Magnoliopsida > Poales > Poaceae > Aegilops > Aegilops bicornis. The sequence continues at coordinate 8,756,726 of CM038672.1, read as the reverse complement.
TGGAAAAACACGAGGGTTTGGAGCGTGACTCGAAGACTCGAGAGTCCGAGCTCGCCTCGACTCTTGAAAGTGCCAAAGCTGCTAAGGCCGAGGCCCAAAAAGCCCTCCAAGAAATTGAGTCTTTAAAGGAGATAGCGGCGGGTAAGGCATTCTTTATGCAAAGCAAGCATGTGAAAGTGAATTACCTATTACTTACCCGGATTCGGAGCTCTCCAGGAGCATTCGCAGATTTGCCCAGGTGTGTACGATCTTGCCGCATTCTCTACAGCGCCAAGGAGGGGAGCTCGACGGAAAAGGTGTTCTGGTCTCAGTACGCTGAGGCCGAACATTCAGTGCCCCTGAGCGACTAGCTGAAGCAGCTGGTCGAGCTCCACAAGGTCGCCGAACAGGCCATGAAGGGCCTTATAAGCGGCCGTGGCCATTGGAGGCCATGCCCGTAGCTACTTCGCTTGGTGCGGCTGGTGGATGCTGTCCATGGCTTGAAGTCATCAAGCGCTCCGTCTGCATTGAAGGTGTCCGTCGGGCCATTGCCCGTGCTAAAGTGCACTGGGGCAAGCTGGATGCGGAGAGGCTTGTGACGGACGGGCCACCGAAGGGCCATGAGCATCGCACGCCCGAAATGTACTATGAGGGCCTCCTGAAGGGTGCCCGCCGAATAGCGGATGAGTGCTCCAAAGATGTAATTTTTGAATAAACTCGCATTTGTTATCATGTACGCTGAAAACTTGTTCATATGCGCTAAGCAACGCTTATTAATTTAAAATATTACCTTCTGTGCGGCCGTTTATCAAATTTGAGAGATGGCAAGTCGTTGGCTTCAGCCCCCATGCCACGAGTCTTTGGGGTGTTCGGGATAAACTTGAGCACTCTTGTTCCCATTCTTGGGTCCATCTAGGAGGCGCTCAACACAACGAACAAGGCAACCGGACTTATAATGCTTGAACACTCTCACTTAGCCATAGAATTCTATAATTTTAAATTTCGCTGAAGCCCCTAGTATTCGGAAGACCGAGTTCGGGGCGCTATCCACGCCTTGGAAGGACAATTCCGGTTCCTCGCTCTAAGCGGCATAAGTCTTTAGGGACCCGAAAAAACCTCTCGAACAGCGACCAGCTCTCGCCCTATCATGATGGTCAGTTTTAGCTTTCTCCACCGAGGTGCTCGACCTAGCTCAATTGGGGCACAATCGCAGTGGTTCTCCCGGTGCTACCTTAGCCGATATAGCGGAACGTAAGGTACCAAAACACGGGAGCCGGGCAAACCCAACTATTGACCCAAGACATGATTCGGAGCCAATTCATATAATGCTATAAGTTCGGGTGCCGCACTTGTGAAAGTGTTCGGACTTATCACACCATAATTTTGGGATACTTAAGCCCCTGGTGTATTGGCCGTACCAAAGTGTACAGTTGCAACATGTTGTGAAATGAACATATGTATATATAAAGGAAGTAGAGCAATAATAAGCAAAGGCTATGTATTGTTTATTCAAAAAGGTACCGCAATGGGAGCAGAACGATACAAATAGTGCGATAAGCAAGGGATGGGACTATCTAACATGTCCCCCTCCAGGGGTAAGCTGCGGGATGGTATGTAAAACAGGTATAATGCTCGTAATAGAGACCACCAGAACACTCTAAGATGCTTTACGCTACCTTGGCAGTTGCATCGTGAGTTCGGCGATTCAAGTGACGGACAGGACTTCTCAAAGACGGAGTCCTGAAAGAAAAAAAAAGGAAGAAAAGATGAAAAAAAAGAAAAGACACAAACGGGAGCCCCAGCAGCGGTCGAGCCGCATTCTTGGCGTGACGTTGTTTTGCCCCTCCCCATATGCCCATGGTATCTCCAGAGCGTAATTATGTACGCGTAATACTAGCTTCGCAATTTCGCGAGGGCTGGGGTTGGAGCCGGATTGCTAATCATGCTTGAATCGTGCCAGGTGGTCTTGTTGTAGGTTACTCCGGGCGCGCTTGACAGTGTCCAGACGCTTAGTGGCTGGACTCAAGAATTGCTGTGAGAGGCTGCTTTGTACCTCCGCCGCGAGGGCTGCCGTGTGCTCCTCCTTTCGGTGAGAGCGTTCGGTGTTTCCATTGACCGTGATTACTCCTCGAGGGCCTGGCATCTTGAGCTTGAGGTATGCGTAGTGCGGCACCGCATTGAACTTTGTAAATGCGGTTCGTCCGAGCAGTGCATGATAGCCGCTTCAGAATGGGACGATGTCGAAGATTAACTCTTCGCCGGAAGTTATCCGGGATCCAAAGACCACTTCGAGTGTAACCGAGCCCGCATAACTGGCCTCTACACCGGTATGACGCCTTTAAAGGTCGTCTTTGTAGGTTTAATCCTTGAGGGTCAATGCCCATTTTATGCGCAATGTATCCTGATAAAGCAGGTTCAGGCTGTTGCCGCCGTCCATCAGGACTCTGGTGAGGTGAAATCCGTCGATAATTGGGTCAAGAACCAATGCGGTGAAGCCGCCATGACAGATGCTAGTGGGATGGTCCCTTCGATCGAAGTTGATCGGGCAGGAAGACCATGGGTTGAACTTCGGGGCGACTGTCTCCATCGCATATACGTCCCTTAGTGCACGCTTCCGCTCCCTTTTGGGTATGTGGGTTGCGTATATCATGTTCACCGTCCGCACTTGTGTAGGAAAACCCTTCTGTCCTTTATTGTTCGGCGAGCGGGGCTCTTCCTCGTCATCGCTATGCAGCCCCTTGTCATTGAGTTCGGCACTTAACTTGCCTGCTTGCTTGAACACCCAACAGCCCCTGTTGGTGTGATTGGCTGGTTTTTCGGGGGTGCCATGTATCTGGCACAAGCGATCGATTATTCGGTCCAAGTTGGACGGGCGCTGGGTATTTCTTTTGAATGGCTTCTTCACGACCGGGTTTAGAGCCTCTGAATCCGGCATTAACGGCCGTATCTTGATATCGCCGTTGATGCGGCGCTTGTTCTTGTTGCGACGCGACCTGCCATTCTTGTCCTTGGTATCCGGACTATCGGGATGTTTGGCCAAGTTGTTGCTTCGAGCTAGCTGCTTGTCCTCTCCCGCACAAAAGCGAGTCATGAGGGTTGTGAGGGCTGCCATAGATTTCAGCTTTTCCTGTCCTAGGTGCGGGCAAGCCACTCATCGCGGATGTTATGTTTAAAGGCTGCAAGGGCCTCTCGTGCATCCGGACAATCAACGATTTGATTTTTCTTTGTTAGGAACCGAGTCCGTAATTGTCCGGCCGATTCTTCCGGCTTTGAATTATGTGGCTAAGGTCATCGGCGGTCGTGGTCGCACATATGTGCCTGGAAGTTATCAAGGAATGCGGCTTCCAGGTCCTCCCAACAACCAATTGATTCTCCTGGCAAGCTATTGAGCCAATGTCGAGCTGGTCCTTTAAGCTTGAGTGGGAGGTATTTGATGGCATGTAGATCATCACCGCGGGCCATGTGGATATGGAGGAGATAGTCCTCGATCCGCACCGCAGGATCTGTGGTACCATCGTATGATTCAATGTTTACGGGTTTGAAGCCCTCGGGATTTGATGATCTATTACTTCATCTGTGAAGCATAGTGGGTGTCTTGGCGCCTCAGATTGGGCTATATCACGGCGTAGCTCATATGAGCTTTGTCTCATCGTGTTCGGCCCGGCGATTCGATCCGCGCGACGGTAATCATCCCGTCGTTGCTACGCCCACGCGATCCGTAGATCGATCTTGTATGTTTTGCCTTATCCTCCAATATATCACGCAAGTCCGCGTGTTTTCCAAAGGTTTTGGTACTTTTTGAGCGGCGTCGGTGTGGCTTGAGCGGAGGGCCGAGAGGCTTCTGTCGCGCCACGCAGGGGTGGCCGGATGCTGCCATGTCGTCTTGTTGGTGACTTGGGTGCTTCCTCCTCTAGTCGAGGCAACGGCATGCGTTTGGGGTAGCTTTTGGAGGCGTTCGATTTCATACTCTTGGCTGCAAGGACTTGATCCATCTGTCACCAACAGGTCTTGATCAGCTCTAAGTCGTTGCTGCTTTCTTGAGGCTGCTTCCGTGGCTATAAGCCTGCGTTTGAAACGCTCTGTTCGGCGGGATCCTCGGGCACGACGAATTAAATCGTCGTCGAGGCTTGCCTCATCTTCGGAGGAGGGCGCATAATTATCGTCCTCAACCTCTCTTTACGCTGCACCGTCGTGGGCTTGCTTCTCCCTCCTCCCGCGCCGAGTCCCGCTGAGAGGGTTCTCTTCGGCACTGTCCAGGGTGTTATTATCTCCCGTGCCGGAATCACCGTTTTTATTGTGGCGGGATTTAGAGCGGCGCCGCTGACGTCGGCGCTTCGGCTATTTCTTGGAGGGGTCATCCTCCGTTGTTCCATCGCCGTTCCCATCTTTTGGGATATCCACCATATATATGTCATATGACGAGGTGGCCTTCCAGTGCCCTGTAGGCGCTGGGTCTTGGTCGTCTCCGGCATCGTCGTCCATACCGTCGATGTCTTGAGTCGTAGTCTAGCATGTCGGTTAGATAAATCGACAATGGCTACAAAGTGGGTGGTGGGTGGGCGTTGAATTTCTTCGTCGTCCGCATCCCAACCTTACATCCGTAGTCCGCCGAGGCTCTCCGGATAAAGAGAGAGACTTTAGTGAATTCAGGATGTCGCCAAAGGCGCGTCTTTGAAAGATGTCCGCGCAGTGAATCATGACCGGGCGCCCAATCGTATTCGACAAGGTGGGCGTGGAGGGTTCGGAGTCCGGAGAGGAGTCCGCACCGGAGTCGAGGTCTTCGCAAAGGACGGATGGAGTTCGCTCGATCGCCGTAGAGATTGTAGCCCCGAGGCGGTGTCCAACCACTCGTCCTCGATCGGGAATCCGGCTCTGGATTAAGGGTCGGAGCGGATCTTTGGTGCGGCCTCCGTGGCACTGTTAATTTGCAAAGCTAGATCATGCCCATCGAGTCGATCTTGGCACGCTCGGCTGTGCTCGAATCCGTCGAAGATCAAGTCTCCGCGGATATCGGCCGTATAGTTTAAATTTCCAAATCTGACACGATGGCTGGGGCGTAGCTTTCGATCTGCTCCAGATGGCCTGCGAATTGGCCCGCAGCAAAGCTGCCGAACACGAAGATCTGTGCGGGAGAAAAGTCTCACCACTGGACCGCGTCGTTGTTGGTGATCGAAGGAGCCATCGAGCCTATCGGTGACGACACGGAGGAACTCTCAATGAAAGCACCAATGTCGGTGTCAAAACCACGGATCTCGGGTAGGGGGTCCCGAACTGTGCGTCTAGGCGGATGGTAACAGGAGACAAGGGACACGTTGTTTTTACCCAAGTTCAGGCCCTCTCGATGGAGGTAATACCCTACTCCTGCTTGATTAATATTGATGATATGGGTAGTACAAGAGTAGATCTACCACGAGATCAAGGAGGCTAAACCCTAGAAGCTAGCCTATGGTATGATTGTTGTTCGTTATACGGACTAAAACCCTCCGGTTTATATAGACACCGGATAGGTTAGGGTTACAATAGTCGGTTACAATGGCAGGAGATCTACGTATCCGTATCGCCAAGGTTGCCTTCCATGCCAAAGAAAGTCCCATCCGGACATACAGGTTCGCTTCCTTTCTTCCAGGGGAAGAAAGAAAGGCGATCTCGCCTCCGCCGCCAGGGCGCCTTACTCCGCCGCCGTCCTCCGGCGGCTCTCCTCCGCCGACGACCTCGGTCGTCGGTGGTGAGGGGAGTCGCTGGATCCACGCGTGTGGTTTGTTTTTAGGCATTAGTTTCTTAGGGTTTTGGGTTGTTCATCGTCATGGCTTCGGCGATGGTGATGACGGCGCCGACTAATAAATCTTCAGATCCTTCCTCAATGAGGCGATCCGCTTTTGGGGTGGATTTGGAAACCAGACTGTTCAAGCAAGGATGATGGCGCGGCGGCGGCATCCTTGTGGTGGACCTTGTCCTCGGGCTCCGCCCGCGACGGCGTTTGCTCCAAGCGCCGACGCCGGAGTTTGGGAGGTAGTCGAGAGCGGATGCAGATTGTGGTCTGCATCAACGGCATCTGGAATATGCTGGATCTGGGTTCGTGGTTTGTGGTAGGCAGGTATGGTTTTCTCCTCCAACGTCTTAGTTGGGCAGGGGTGCCAGATCTGGAGTTCGATGGCGTGTCCGGGGTGTTGCCCCGGTCTGATTCTTTCAACGGTAATGACTTCGCCTTAATTGGCGAGCCACCTTGGAGGTCCGCAAAGCTGCATATCAGCGATGGAGCCGCGTCGAGCTCGGGTGTGAAGGTGATCCGTTATTTTCTCCTTTGGTGGCTGTTATGGTCGTGCCAGAGGCAGGTGACGGACGTTGGTGTCAAGCTCAGATGATTCTTCAGTCTTGTTTGTAATTTTACTTCTTGGCTGGTGCTCCTATGTGCAAAGGCTAGTGTTCTGCTGTCTTTTCAGTATTGTCAGGTCGGTATGTACGTGGCTTGTACTATGATCCTTATAATATAAATGAGACACGTTACCATGCAAAAAAAGAAAAAAAAACAAAAGTCCCATCCGGACACGAGACGAAGTCTTCAATCTTGTATCTTCATAGTCTTGGAGTCCGGCCGTGACGATAGTCCGGCTATCCGGACACCCCCTAGTCCGGGACTCCCTCAGTACCCAAAAAAATATAGATCAAATTTGAAGTGAGAATTAAAGTGAATTGACCGAGGTTGAAAGCAATTAAGATGAATGGAACATGATCCATAATTTCACTAGTGGCAACTCTCCATAAAAGATAACATCGCATGCATGGTGAATAACTTATAATTGTGTGTTAGTTAAATTACAGTTTTTATGACCATGCTTATACATGGCGTAATTGCACATACTGTAGGTATCTTCTTGCGGACGAACCAGGTTTAATCATTAAACACCCAATGCATGTGTCTGAATATTTATTCTTAATAACTAAGATAACCTCGGGCGACGGTAAGGGCCATCGGTTGGACAATTTAAATGACTTTTGATGTAGGATGCATACCGGTCAAGACGTGCTTTGAACATATCCTCCACATCTAAGAATCACAAGCACATCATAAGGGTTGTCTTCCAGAACACGGAATTAATATCATTAAGACCCCGAGCACAAATATAGGGTTGTGAGAGTTAGACCTCATACCCATGTCTGTTTTTACTACTAGCGTTTATACCCCTAAGGCGGTTAAAGGTCCGGTTGGAAAACTAGAATTTAATTCTTTAGTAAAGACTTGTCAGAGTCTTTGTCATCGTGCACATTCTCTCGCGGGTTCGATAACCCAAGATCACTCGTTGGGAAAAAGACAGATAAACTCCACTATTCAAATCAGATATAAAAGGGCATCAGGTGGTACAGGGACAGAGAGGGGGTTAAGGGGAGCGTCATGAGTTAGGGCCCAGGCTGGACTATCCATGCCATTGCTGACATCACTGAGCAAGGTTGTACAATGGATACATATGGGATTACAATAAAACAGGTTTATTTTATACGCAAGAAAAGCGTGCATGTATAAGAATGGATGGCGATTAATGATGGTTGATGAATGGTGGGATATCAGAGGCGTTGGGCGGTTCTCCATGGCATTTCTCGTATATTTGCATGTTAGAACTGTTTCAACATCTGAGTATGATATTTACCCAATCCAACCTACAGATTATGCACCATGCACCGATAAACTTGGAATATACTACCACCTTCCGGTCCAACAAAAGACAATTATAGATGCGATCGTTGTTTAACGAGATGGCGTCATGAAAACAATAGGTAAATAATACCATGTCGTGACAACGTACCATTGTGCTACTCCAAGTTCTCCACCGTGCTTTCTTAAACATAGATAGACGTTTGATTTCGTGAAGTGCGGCAAGAACGAACAATCGTTTAACTTATTACTCTGCATTGCAAGTTTCGAGTGGCCACTTGGTTTGATTTTCCACAACATCTTAGAAACTAGAAAAATCATCAAATGTTTTGCCCTGGCCCTGGCTTTCGTTGTAGGATCGTTGTAGAGCGAGGGCTGCCTCGTCTCAGCGAGAGGGGTGGCTCGGACATCGCCATGGTCTTTGGTCTATAAAGTCGGCGTCTCGAGAATGAGGTTGGGCGTAGCTCTTCTGTATTGGATCATCTTGTCCTCTTCTTTCCGGGTTCTGACCAGTTGTGGGGAGAAAATTTTGAAGAAACTAGATGATACCCCGCGCGTTGCTGCGGGACTTTGTAGTTTTCATTAGCAGATCCAAAGAAGAACATATACCATATGAATGAAAAAAATGGCTTGAAATGTATAACAGTATAATTACATTTTTTATGTTAGGGATACAATGGAATATTGATATTTACATTTGAAATGTTAAACGAATATGTTTTTGCACAAACATAAAAGAGATTTATAACTACGTGTACTGAATCCTCTCCCAAGTAGCTATGTTCGCTTGTAAGAGCGGTGAAGTAATTCTAGTACACTTGGTTAGCCTATAGTCACTTCAAATAAGGATGTTGACCTAAAAGTGTTTAAATTTGAGTGGCCAAAATCTTAACAACTGGAAAAATAATGCATGGACATAAGAATTGACTATGGGCATATGATATTACAGGTAAAGCACACCTAAATAGGCAGTTCAGATATATGTTCCAAACATCTAGAGAGGCAACATGAATAGCATACATCGATATAGTTCTTTAAATTGCCAAGGAAGCAGTACTGTACATAAACAAAACTAAATTTTATTTATTTATTTATATTTGCATGGTATTTTTTACATGAAAGGCCTATAGTGGTAGGTTGTACCTTGTCTAGATATCTCCTACTAAGATGATTTTATATTTTTTTATTCCTAGCAAAGCACCAATTGGGAGCTGGGTTGTACTTGGTATCTTGATTCATCAAAGAAGCTACAATGGGAGAATAGACTCTTATATTCGATCCTAATATTTTCTTTCATAGCCACTCCAATAAGATTGCGGATGGGTGGAAGCTGCAACATCTCCTAGGAAAGTGAGGCACGACGGTGAAACAAAATGTGCTTCGACAAATGGAATTTATGTTTTAAAACATGACTATGTATGACATTCCAGAGTTAGGGAAACAACCTGCAATGCTCAATAATTGCTCGGTGATACAGCATGCAAGAGAGACGATCTTTATGGTGGATTTGTCGGTGATAGCAGTACAACATCAACCACGGAACACGTCCACAACAACCTCGAGGTACCACGTCATGAAATGCTTTGTTGGTGCTCAAGGAGCGTTGTGTTGACGCCTCCTAATTAATTCACCATGTCTAAAAACAAATGTACTCCCATATTCTTGTTTCTTAGAAAATCCTGTATCATGGTAACCTTGTAGTATCGTTTTTCCGCCACTGATCTTCACAGTAAAACAACATCACCACCATGCGTGTATATGTAATCAAAATACCTGCAGGTTCTTTAAGGAACTTGCAATTTCTTCTCATAGGTACTGTACTTTTAATCAATAACTGAACCAAGATGCGTGGTCTTCAGATTTCAATCTTGAGTTAAAATTAACTACTACTGAAGGTGATCCAAGAAAGAACCAAATGATGTATTTACCAAACTGTTTATCAAAATGGTACTGCTTATCATTGTCAGATCGAGGACCAAATATCAGGAAATCCAACATTTCAAATAGGTAGAATAATGAAGAGAAGAAACATTGCTAACCAAATAGACATAGATAGCAGCGGTGGTGAAGAGGGAGCTGTTCAACCCTTCCTGTAAGGGCAGGGAGACGGCGAGTCATGTGACGGTGGTCGGCGGTCGAGTCCAGAACAAGCATCCCAACGATTATCATTATACCCGTGCACTTCTTTTCAAAAAGAATTATACTGTGCACACGTCACAGGATAAGAAAGCCATATGCCGATGTTGGATGGGGCAGCGCTAGAGACGTACCTTGTGGTGAAACCTTGATGATCTGGGCCACGCCCGAGCAGGGTCGTAGGATAAGGAAGACGGCGCCACATGCAAGGCTGCGACGTAGCCGACGTGTCCCATCGATGGCCGATTGGTTCTAGAAGCTTCCATGCTATGCCCTCCTCGAGACCTGTACCGGTAGGCGATGGACGTCGACAGTGGGGACATGAAACCGACCGTCTCCAGATCCTAATCTTCTAATTGTTGTTGTGAGGATGGAAGCTTAAAGGAAGAACGACTCCATCTGTTACTCAATATATTTGACGGGAGATGAATGGTGATAGAAATCAATGGGTGGGTGAGTTAATTGGAGAGATGATAGGTTAAGGATAAGTACATTCCATGTGGAAGAAATCAATTCGGGGAAAATAAGAGGTTCCTCCATCGTGCGGTAGGCTGCGCACCGATAATGAAGGCGTGGCTTTTACAGATCGAGGGGGAGAGTCGATGGATCAGATTTTGGTGGCCTGTTCGGTTTCCCATCTTTTTTTAGCTCCGGTGACCGTATCCTAACTGGCAGGGAAGGGGCGTGGAAGGGAATGCGTGGGCCTAAAAATAAAAAAACGCTGATGTGGCATAATGATGAGGTGGACATGTTGCATGTTAAGAGAAATATGTTAGTGGGGATGAACTATTTAAGTATTATAGATGACACACCTTTATTGGCACTTTGATAGGAATGACACACTTTGTGTAGTTGACCCAGACGGCCACTGGCCCCACATGTCATCCGCACAATCGTGTCAAAATTACTCTTGACTTCTTGAGGGCTGGTTGCTCTCTGAAGGCTTGGATTGTGCTAAACTGCTAAAGCCACACGCACACACACTCGGCCCAAGGCAGACGGCGACGGCGACGGCGACGGAGCACGTCACCCGCGCCGGCCGGCGGCGCCGCCCCGCCCCTCCGCCCCCCGATCGATCGATTCGCGCCGCAGTTCGTCCACCTACCCCGGCCGCGTAGGGTTCGCGTAGGGGATCGATCATGGAGCTGCCGGCGGCCGGCGGGGGCCGGCGCACGAGCTACTCGCTGCTGTCCCAGTTCCCCGACGACGCGGCGGCGGCCGGGGCCTCCCCGGCGGTTCTGCAGCGGCAGTCCAGCGGCGGCAGCAGCTACGGCGCCGGTAGCTCCGTCTCGGCCTCCAGCGACTACCCGTTCCACCTGCCCCCGGCGGCCGCCGCGGGGGGAGGAGGGGGAGGGGGAGGGGGAGGGGGCACGCCCTCCCCCTGCAAGAGCTGGGCGCAGCAGGCGGAGGAGACGTACCAGCTGCAGCTCGCCCTCGCGCTCCGCCTCTGCGCCGACGCCGCCTGCGCCGCTGACCCCGGGTTCCTCGACCCCGGCGACTCCGGGGGGTCCAAGATGGGCGGCGGCGGCAGCGGCAGCGGCAGGGCCTTCCCGCTCGCTCCCCCCTCCCCCTCCCCCACCGCCGAGGCCCTCTCCCACCGCTTCTGGGTAGGATCTCCAATCATGCTCGTACCATAGTCTTGTCCAAGCCAACATCTTTGGTGGATTGCTGGATTCAATTGCCCCACCTACTTGATCATAGTGAATTTACCCTCTCATCACATCACATCCAGCAGCCATGATGAGCCTGTGAGGATTATATGATGCGCTGAAAATGGTTGTAAATACGATGCCGTTAGCTCCGCAGGGTAGACCATGCAGCTGCATCAGAGTGACCTTATTCAGTACTCTGCACTCTGAGCATAAAGTTGTTAATTGTTAGTGTACTGTGATTACTCCAGCTTAACATGGCATCTCACTTCCCAGGTGAACGGCTCGTTATCATACAGCAACACGATACCGGATGGGTTCTACTTGATCCAAGGGATGGACCCCTTTGTGTGGTCGATGTGCACCGACGTGCACGAGGAGAACCGCATACCCTCCGTGGAGTCGCTCAAGTCTGTCCGCCCCGACGATTCTTCCATCCAGGTGGTCCTCGTCGACAGGAGAGCTGATTTCGATCTTGGTATGCTGGAGAACTACGCGTCCAGCTTTCTGTCCAGCTCCTCCGACATGAAAGATGTCATAAATCAGCTAGCCAAACTAGTGTCTTCCAGAATGGGGTGAGCGGTCGTATCCCTAAGCTTTTTAATTTGAACTGAGTTGTGGTTTGCTGAACTTCTTTTTTATGTTCTTCAATCACTAAGGGGTACTACCTCCAACGAGGAGAACTTGCTTCCACGCTGGAAAGAGAGCAGCGAGGCGATCAAATCAAGTGCAGGATCTATTGTGCTTCATCTGGGGAAGCTGCCGATTGGTCTCTGCAAGCACCGCTCTCTGCTTTTTAAAGTACGTTTTCCGTTTTAAGAAACTTTGCTGTTTGTTCGTCTTGTAACTGTTGCTCTTACCAACAACAACTGCAACAGATTTCAACAAATAATTTCGTTTCTCTTCCATCATAATTGAGAGTTCACACACACACAAGTAAATGTGTAGCTTGGTTAGATATGAATTAAAACTTATTTTCGTTAGTACTACCTCTGTCCCTTAATGATTTGAACTGCAAAAACGTCTTATATTAAGAGATGGAGGGATTACATCTTTTAGTTACTCCTATCTTAAGTCATTACTTACTGAAGCTTATACATTTGCAGATGTTAGCAGATAAAGTCAACATACCATGCAGATTAGTCAAGGGCTGTAAATACTGTAAAGCTGAAGACGCTTCCTCCTGTGTCGTACGTTTTGGGCTTGAAAGGTACTTCCTTGGTTCACAATGTATATGGACATGTTTTAGTGTGTTTGTTCACTCATTTCAGTCCGTATGTAGTCCATATTGAAATATCCAAAACATATTATATTTGTGAACGGAGGGAGTATATCCATGGACTAGGATCTGTTTAATATTGGATGTACATTTCAGATATCAGTACTTGACTTGCTGGGAGGTACTGCGGCAAATTAACCAAAGTCCGACTTGTTTACAAAAATCTTGGACTAGCATTGAATAGAATATTTGCCTTATTTTCCTGTTATTTTGATATGGTTGGTGGATAGCTATATGCTGACTTTTGTTATTTCCCTTTGACAGGGAATATCTGGTTGACTTATTTGGGGCTCCAGGCCAATTATCTGATCCTGATTCTTTCGTCAATGGTCCCTACTCGCTGTCGGTTCCATCACCTCTCCGCCCACCAAAATTTAGGTCGTTAGAGATCACTTCAAATTTCAGCTCAGTTGCCAAGCAATACTTCTCAGACTGTCACTCGCTCAATCTATTGTTCAGTGATGCTTCCACAGGTATATCTGTGAAACTTGCTGTAATTTCATTCCTCATGTGTCAGCAGGACTTCGTTACGTATAGCATATATGATTGTCCACCAAATAAGTAGTTGGTATGCCAAACTTGTCGTTTTCCATCTATGATGGTTTTGTTTGGCAGGGGTGTGACAAAGGCCAATCTTTCATTTTCAGGTGCTTCTAATGGTGCTGCAGTTGCTGTAGACCAAATGTATTCGAAGAAACATGATGCAGGGGACGGGATTGCCAACAGCTGGGTGCCGGTGAAAGGTAACAGCTGATGACAATCTCTTGGGCTTGTTAAATCTTGAAACATATTGTTTCTTTTCTTTTGAATTTTGACTATTAGATAGGGGCTTCTTTGTTTACCATGTTGCATTGAATACACCTGAGCACCAAATAATGTACCCCCAAGGTCTTCACTTTGCAGCGGCCTGTGCTGGAGCATCTGAAATATTAAACTATAGCATGAACATTATGTTTGCATACTGTATTGAGTCGGTATATTCTGATGATGCAGGGCAAGCAATTGCAAACTCGGACATTATTCTGCCAGAAGCTCCTCGGGAGGTTTTGCCACTGATGACACCATCCAATTTGACAGCTGATAAAAAGAAAGAGTTTCAGTTGATCGAGGGGAATCAGTATCTGCGAAGTACTGTCAGTGATCTGTCACTTGCTGTGGATGATCTGATCATTCCATGGAGTGAGCTGGTTTTAAAGGAGAAGATTGGAGCAGGTACACTTGTGCAAATAAGACTGAAGTTTATCCTTCTGTGGTTCTTTTCGAAAAGGAATATCTATTTTCTTTGTTTGCTAATAGACCTATGTTACCATTGCATTAGTAGTCGCAAGACTTGTAACATCTAAATCATATTTGAGATATGGTTAGATATTTACAAGTTAAATATTTATATGAACCGTACTAAAAGAATAGTTTGGTGAAATTTAGTTTTTCTAAACTTATTTTTTTTTCTTCCAGGTTCTTTCGGAACAGTTCATCGTGCTGATTGGCATGGATCGGTATGCCTTTTATATGCCTGGTTTATCAATAATTTGTTACTGCTAAGAGGGGGAAAGTTTCTCCTTTGGATTCTTTGTCCCGATAGACTTTTCCCTGTATTCTCAATTTCTCATTGAACTCTTATTAGTGCACAACTTCACGCTTCATCTGAGCTTTTTTGTCCTAGTTTGTTGTAACTAGAAGTGAGCCTTTTGTGCTGAATATTTTTGGAACCAACATTGCAATGAATTCTGTATTACTGCAGGATGTTGCTGTGAAGATACTGATGGAGCAGGATTATCATCTAGATCGCTTCAAGGAATTTATGAGAGAGGTTTGTTGAACAAATCTTGGCATGAGTTGATGTTATAAATGTCGTCAAACTTTGCCGTGTGGTCACTAGTTAGTGTCATGATTCTTGAATGAGTGGTTATCACTTATCAATGATTTTGTTCTGGACATTGTTGTCAATTACAGTGATTATGTTCTTCATCCAGTTGATGTTTATGCCTTAATGAAGCATTCATGTCCATGTTAATCACCTTATAAATGTTTTTTCTATGTGGTAGGTCGCAATAATGAAAAGTTTGAGGCATCCAAATATTGTTCTTTTCATGGGTGCTGTTACTGAACCCCCAAACCTATCAATAGTCACGGAATACTTGTCGAGGTATTAATATGCATTTCACTTACTCATTTGGTACTACAGTACTTCACCCACTTGAGTGATTCCAGCGAGTGATGCACTTGTTTCGTTGCAGAGGTAGTTTGTATAAACTTTTGCATAGGAGTGGTGCAAGGGAGGTTCTGGATGAGAGACGCCGCTTGAACATGGCATTCGATGTGGTATTGTCTTCTCTACTCCCAGGCTATAAACTTGAAGCAGTCATACTCCCAGGGTATAAACTTATAGCAGTCATACTCTATCTAAATTATCTCTGCTTGCTTTACAGGCGAAGGGAATGAATTATCTACATAGACGTAGCCCTCCTATTGTTCACCGTGATTTGAAATCTCCAAATCTTCTTGTCGATAAGAAGTATACTGTGAAGGTATGATTATACACTATATAATCTAATGCATTAGATAATAAACTGTACGTTCTGTCCACATTTTTATGTTGATTTTGTTTTGACACGTGAGTTACTGTTGTTTCCTGAGCGGTAACTAATTTGTTCTAATAATAAATAGAAGAATGATTTTGTATGGTTTTCTGCTTCTTTTATCTTATTTTCTTCAGTTATCGACATCACACATCATTTGCAGCTTCCAGTTATATTTCTTGAAGCAGCTTCTGTGAAAGCAATACCAGGAACCCAATCATCATTAGTCATCCTTGTCAGTAAACATATTTAAGGAAAATACTTGCAAAAAGCTGCTAATTTCCCTGAAGAAATGCTTACATAGCAGTAGATTTGACATAGTACATGAATATTCAGTCATGGTATTATCCCCCCCAGAGGCTCCATCTGAAATGATAGTGTTCGTATGGCAATTTTGTCTATGGTATCAGTCTCATATACGATTTATTAGCGACTTGTTTGTCTTACTCACACTGTTATTAAATCAAGACAGGTACTTCCACTTTGTTTAAACCTTTTTACTATTTTCTGTTTGTAGGTATGCGACTTTGGGCTTTCGCGACTAAAAGCCAACACCTACCTGTCCTCGAAATCTTTGGCAGGAACAGTAAGAACCTTTTCCATTTCTTCTCAAGTTCATCTTGCCCATTCATTCCTTGGCTTATCTTTTCATTTAAACATTAGCCTGAATGGATGGCGCCTGAAGTGCTTCGAGATGAGCCATCCAATGAGAAGTCTGATGTCTACAGTTTCGCTGTAATCCTGTGGGAACTTATGACATTACAACAACCATGGTGTAACCTGAATCCTGCCCAGGTAGTTATCTAATTTGGCTCCAGCATTGATGCCTCGATGCTACCGCTCGTCGAAATTATTCAGTTTATTCAGAACATATTTTGCTTATCCGCAGATGAACACCTGATCAACTCTGTATTTAACTTCTATACGCTGCCCTATGATGTTCTACAGGTAGTTGCTGCTGTTGGCTTTAAAGGAAGAAGACTTGAAATTCCGAAAGAATTAAATCCTCAAGTAGCTGCATTAATCGAATCCTGCTGGGCAAAGTATGTGTTCCATCTTCATATTTCCCTCTCTTAAGCTGATTCCAGTGCCGTGTAAGGCTAACTAGAATATTAATATGCCTCTTTTTTGTAGTGAGCCATGGCGGAGGCCCTCATTTGCTAATATTATGGAAACTCTGAGGCCTTTAATTAACAAGGTCCCGGTGCCGCAGTTGATCCGTTCAGACTCATAGCAGTTCCAAATTGTTAAGGAAAGAAGCATTTCCTTAGTGCTGTCATGATAGTATCGGGAGGGCAGGGAGGAGTTTATTTATTTTTGGTATTTAGGCTGTTTATGATGGATAATTCATCAATACTATTACTCAATGCTAAGAATAAGGAGGACTTCTTGATTTACACTTTCAAGTAAAATGTACCTGGCAAAACTCCCTTCCATGGCTTAAGGTATGCTGCTATTTTCTTAGCTTCCTGTTCCTCGTTCTATATTAGCAAAGAGCGCAGGCTTAAATATTTTAAGAGAAGGTTTTCATGTCGGTCAAATGCAGAACTGTCAAATGTTAGATAACTTGATAAAATATTTCCTTTAGTGACCACGGCAGCAGTGGGTTAATGTGTTTGCTGATAATGTGTGGTGCGCTAATTTGCAGATAGTTCACATATTGTATTTGGGCAGCCTAGGCCTAAGCACTCGCTGCCGTTGTTAATATTTGCGATAGCTGAGGCGTGTTGGACGCTTGTTTCGTTTTATAAGCATATACTGTATGATTGAGCATCCGACATCCATGAGACGCAGTGCGGCGCTTCCCGGCACCATTTACCGACACATGTTTTCTGTTGCCTGCAGACACATCGTCAAGAGAATCATCCTCCTCCCCGATGACGGCACGGCGTGATCGCACGCTGGAAAACACACGTTCGCCGAGTTCCAAACACCAGAAACCTATGGCTATTAAGCTGTGTAAATTATAGTTTCCCACTAGATGTCTTTGTATAGTATGTTATGATATGTTGTATGTGACTAACTGTAGTTACTACTGTGTATGTATGTGTTGTATTATCATGTGGTTGTTGTGTGGCATGTTGTAATAGTGCTTCAACTGTCCATTGTACTAGCTGTTACTGAGCAATCAGTGCCTACTGGCCAACCTGGAGACCCAGTCAATTAGTACTAGTATCAAATGTGCTGTCCTGTGTACTACTACTCAATATCTAGATATTTTGTAGTGTACAATAGGAACATTTGGTGTGACTCTGTTGAAGAGCCTGAGAGCATTCTTGCCTTAGGGCATGTCTGGTTCATGCCAAAGCAATGCCCTACCAAGATTCGCCGACCGTTGGTTAGCGGCGAAAGATCGGTTAGAGAGATTCCTTGACCCCAAAAAATGGTAACATTTGTGAGGAGGGTTGCCAAAGGTTGCATAGGCAACCAACCAAGAGCCAAAGTATCATAGGTTGCCAAGGTTTTGGCAGGGCAAGTTTTGGCACCAACCAAACATGCTGCTGATTCGCATTGGCCGAAATAATGTTGAGTAATTTGGTTGGTTTACGAAATTGTGTTGCCGACCGCATATAAAATTGTGTTTTCGGCAGAGTCCTAGTGTTGCCAAAAATTTAGCCTCCCCGGTGAATTTTGATAGCAAACCAAGCATATGCCTTGGAACCCTAGATTCGACCATATCGACTATGGTAACCTAGGCCCCTAAAAAAAAAAGACTGGTAACCTAGGCGACCACCTCCTCGTTGGCAACTCTGGAAAGAAATCAACCTACGATCTCAGAGGTCTATCAGAAGAGCACCCCCTAAACAACGCGGACAATCCAAAAACAGTACTATTATCTTCACTGCAAAAATGCACCTTGTGCGTTGACTCCGTGACATCAGAGGAAGCGTGCGCCCGCCACACTACCCTATGCACCGTAGATCAAGGGCAAACTGCCGTTGCATCGAGCGACGACAAGAAAAGCACGCGAGCTCCACACGTCCTGAACGCGGATCCTCCGAAAGAGCCCCCCCCCCCCCCTCTAATCAGCTCCAGAAAAGAGAACGTATGCCAGCCAGCGGGACCTATCTCCGCACCCTTTACACATCATAAAATAACGCAAACCGCCGCTCGCTACACCGCGCGACGACAAGACAGCTGCCCGAGCTCCCCACATCTTAAATGCTCACCTTCACGCGACCGAGCTGGCGAGTAACTCCGCGAGATCCTCCGCGCATTACTCCCCCCCGATCCCCCCTTCCTCCCCTCCGCCGAGGACGACGACGATGCTCTTTCCATCACAAAAAATTACTAAATTTGCCATTGAATCATGGATGAAGAGCTCAACCCAAATGAGGAGGTGAGGGGGAGGGGGGTGGCAAGAGCAAGAGTGACTGACACAAGTTATAAAAACGGGCGGCAGAGCCGCATCATCTTCCTCGCGCAGCCTCCTCCCCCCCTCCTCCTCTCCCCCAAATCGGACCCAAAATCCAAGACGAAGTCTTTCTCCAATCCCCACTCCCCCACCCCCACCCCTACCCCACGCCGGCGGCGGCGGCGGCAGCCGGAGAGGAGGAGGGGGCCGCCCGCCCATTCCGACGCCCCAAACCCTAGCTCGGCCGGCCCATGCGCCCCAAACCCTAGCCCGCCGCCCCGCGTCGTCTCCCCCCGCGCCGGAGCCGCCATGCGCGCCTCGATGGAGGCCTCCGCGGCCGCGGCGCGCAGATCCGCGGCGCCGGACCCCCCGGGCGCGGCCAAGAAGCAGCGGCTCCTCGCGCCGCCGCGGGACCCCAGATCCTCCGCCGCCGCGTACGCCGGCGGCGGCGGCGCGTCCAATGGGAGCGGCGCTGCGGCGGCGGCGGCGGCCGCGGCGGAGCAGCAGGCGCAGGTGGACGAGCTGGTGGCGCAGTACCGGACGGCGCTCGGGGAGCTCACCTTCAACTCCAAGCCCATCATCACCAACCTCACCATCATCGCCGGCGAGAACCTCCACGCCGCCCGCTCCATCGCCGCCCTCGTCTGCGCCAACATCCTCGAGGTGACCCGCCCTTCTTCTTCCCCGGCCTCCCCCCTCCCCTCCCCTCCCCATGTAAAGAAAGCTCAGAGCCCCTTGGTTGTGGTTCGATGAGCCGGTGCATGAATGAATGGTAGCTAGTTGTAGGGATGTAAAGCTCAAAGCTCAGTAGGTATCCGGTGTGCTAGGTAGGAAGAGGATGGATTTCTTGGCTGTTGTTTGATGAATGAATGGTAGCTAGTTAGTCTGGTTTGCTGTATTTTTTCCGCGTTGTCGAGGGCTGTGTCGCTTGTAAAAAAAATCATTGCGAGTGAATTTGCAGTGCCATTGGCATTGGAAAAATATAGAGTGATTTTGCTTTGCCCAGTATTCTTGCGCATGGTGTACGGTGCCTCGCTCTGATTCTGTCAATGCTAATGAATAAAGCATTGCCCCTCCCCCCTCTCCCCGTATCTCCGTGTCTCTTGGTGCCTGTGTACAATGCTAATACGTCATTCACCATATGTACATCGGACCTGTGTGGCGTAGCAAATCACTCCTTTTTCTTTTGGGTAACACGAGTGCTGCAGCGATGTTCAGTCACGCTTAAATCATCGAAAGATTATTGTTGAGAAAACGGACAGGGTTTGGAACTGTTTCATTCCCGCTGTTCCACTACCCGTTCAGCAGAAAAAGTTCATAACCTTTTCCTGCACAGAAAAATGATTCATATTCCTGAACGGCTTATCTATATCTGAACTCTCTGATATGTTTGCACGAAGACTGAGATTTATGAACGGAATGACAAACGGACGATGAAACACTATACCTCTTTTATATAGCTGGACTCTGATATGTTTGCACAAAGATTAACCTTTATGAATTGAATGATGAGTGGATGGGGAACCCTGCACCTCTGATGTTGCAGATGCTGGGTCTTCTCTGTTGCTCCTTCTGGATAGGCTCTGGCACTTAACCCACTTCCATTTATTGTTTGCTTCTTCTCTGTAACATTAGGAAGCTACTGTTGTATCTATCATCTTTGGCTAGAACTCATTTTGTTGTCACCTCTTATATGCTTATAAGAGAAACCTCATTAGACTTCTACAGAGGCTCGGGAAACTCCTCCTGATATCAGTACCAGTAGAAAAAAACATTGTGTTGTTGTGTCCAGAGTGGGGCATGTAAAACATGCTGCTATTAGTTCCTTTGTATAGCATATTTGCTGTTGATTACTCTTGCCGAAAGAATTAGTGTAGCAGATTGCCCTCTGTTTGTTCTGTTGTCAATCTGTGATAGTTGTCAATGGAATTGTTTTATTATCCTGGAGGGGCCTCTGAAAGTTTTTGAGCTGTTTCCTTATGATACCATTTCCTTGCTTCTGTTCTATTTGTTCTGTTGTCAATCTGTAATAGTTGTTAATGTAACTGTATTTATTATGGTGGAGGGGCATGTATATCTTACTTGATGGTTGCCTGTGATTGTAGGTTCCAAGTGATCAGAAGCTACCATCTCTTTATCTGCTTGACAGTATAGTCAAGAATATTGGAAAAGATTATGTCAAACATTTTTCTTCAAGATTACCTGAGGTTAGCCTTAACCCTACATTTTTTACTTGACATAACCATCTTCATGATGACCTAATAAGCCCCACTTTCCTTTTTATGGGACGAGTCTGACTTTGACATCCTAATGACGTTATTCCCTTCTCTTTTGGTTGTTCTACTATAGGTGTTCTGCAAGGCCTATAGACAAGTTGATCCTCCTGTTCATACTAGCATGAGACACCTTTTTGGAACATGGAAAGGAGTGTTTTCTCCAGTTTCGCTGCAAATGATTGAGAAGGAACTTGGTTTTCAATCATCTGCTAATGGATCATCAGGTGCTGCACCATCGAAGGCCGATTCTCCATCCCAGCGGCCGTCCCACAGCATACATGTAAACCCAAAATATTTGGAAGCAAGACAGCAGCTCCAACAACCAAATAAGGCAAGCCACATCTTCTTTCATCAAATTCATTTGATATTTGCTGCCCGCTGACCAGTGAGCCAAATTCAATCAGTTGTACACCTTGTAAAAAAAAATCATCCGAGCATGGTGTTGTAGCTGCTTTTTCCCCTTCTGTTGAACACCGTGCAATCTTTCTCTGATACTGATTCCCTTCAATTCGGACAGGGGATTCTGGGAGCCGGTGCCAAGACACCTATAATTTCTGATGCAGATGATGTTATCGAAAGGGGCAACAGGATTGGTATTGACAAAGGCACAGGGAGACGCCTGGATACTCTGAACTCTAGGCCTGTAAGTTAGTTACTTCTTGATCTTTGATATTTCTACATGTTACTTGCCCTTCTTTGTGTTTCTCTATGTATTTTTCCTGATATATTTTGGTATGATCTGCCAAACTTACAGCGTGCTCAGAAGGATACTTTTAGTAACCCCATTCATGAAAAGCCAGAGAGAGATGTGAGGGGCCCTGGAATTGCGGGAGCTGGTCAAGTTCGCTCAAAGCCCAAAGGCCAAGATGGAATTGTGGGGGCATATTACACTGGAGCTGTTGGTTCCCCTGAAGAAATATTTGACAGACGCAACCATTTGTATGCAACTAAGGATGTTCGCTCTTCCGGCTCTGTACGTTTGGACAGTGCACTTCTCCCAACTCCTGTTAGTAATTCTGATAGGATTGGTAGACTGTCATCATCTGATAAAAGCTGGAAGAACTCTGAGGAAGAAGAGTACATCTGGGACGACATACGTTCTCAAGGAGCAGATTATGGAGGTGCCAGTACTGCAAGAAAAGGAGAACCCTTGGCTGATGATGTCAATATTAGAAGCTTTCATAGGGCTAATTGGGCAGAGCCTGGAGACCCGTTGGACCCTGACTTCCACAAACAAGATACCATCCCAAGATTTGGACATCCAACAAGCCAAGATAGAAGACTTGCACCGTACATGGTATGTGGAGCAAAACCATTAAAAAAATATATGCAGTGCTATTTTTGTCATGGGAAGTTATTTACTTGTAATTTTCCATGTACCGTGATTTGCCATGTACCGTGTTGAATTTTCTTCATAGATGCCTTTAAACTATATTTCTATGTTCTAATCATCTTTAATTGTTCAGGATCATGCAGAGTATCTTCATAGTAAGCGTGAGGGGGATCCAAGAATTGATAGGGAAATGTGGCCTGAAGGACAACCGTTCCCGGAATCTCGTGGCTCCTCTCTCTGGTTATCCCAGGAAAAACCTCGTCCAGACATTGGGCGGGATCCCAGGATATCAAGGTTTTCTAATCAGTCACCAAGCATCACTTCATCTGTACCTGTTGGATTATCAGGGGCCTACGCTGGACGATCAAGCCTTGAAAGTGCAAAACAAAAATATTGGCCACCTTCCTCGCCACCTCTCCAGGCACGTGAAAGCTCCCCAAGTTCCTCGGAGCATGACATTTATGCTTCCAGACCATTTCTGCCACCCCAGGAAGAGCATAACCAAAGAGCTCATGCCTTGTCTCAAAATTCCGCGAATTCTCAGGGTCGGCCTAGTCTGCAAGCAACTCTGTCACAGCCTTCTCAGCAGACTCAAAAGCACCCTCCTGTGCAGTCAAAGCCACATCCGAAGCCATTTCATCAACCCTTTTCACAAGAAAATTCTTCATCGCTGTTTAGACCGTCTGTCCATCTGCCTCTGTCTACCGCAATGGAAGAGCAGCCTGAAGAGTTGCCCAGTGGTCCCGCACATGCAAAGTCAGATCAGATAAGTGCTAGTAATTTATTGGCTGGTCTTTTTAAGGGTGGATTCATACCAAACACAAGTGATCATGCTGTCCCACATTCACATGGGCTGGCATCTCTTCCATCTTCCTCGGCCAGCGAAAATGCCCCTTTGAAGCCTCATGCACCAAACTCTCTCCGCCCACCTTTGCCACCAGGTCCGCCACCAACACAGAGTGCTGAGAAAGCTGCTGCTGCACCACTGTCAAGTCTTCTCAGTTCTCTGGTTGCAAAGGGGCTAATTTCTTCACCGTCCACCGATTCATCTTCTGCTGCAAGAAAGCCCAGTAAATCAAGTCCGAGCACATCAGATGTCAGCGCATCAGCTCCACCTCCACCAATCATTCAGCCTTCAGTTGCTAAGGAGACACCTGCTCCTATAAAAGCTTTGTTGCCCCAACCTCCTGTAGTCGAGATGGCTGACCTAATCGGCCTTGAGTTCAAGCCAGTGGTGCTTCGCGAGCACCGTACAGAGGTGGTCAACAGACTCTTTGATGACCAAAGCCATCAATGCAGAACATGTGGTTTAAGATTCAGACTTGAAGATGAGCTCAGTGCACACACTGCCTGCAATGGACCAGAGGAGGCTAGAAATACTGGCATCGCACCTGAAAGATGGTACCCTAGCAAGAGCCGCTGGATTGACAGATTACCGGAACCGCAGAGCATCTTCCTGGACTCTGCATCTGATTCAGACCTGGGAACCGCAGAGGAAGCTTGTGAGTTTATGGTCCCTGCAGATGAGAGCCAGATTATCTGCTGTCTTTGTGGGGAGCAGTTTGATGACATGTATTCCATCGATAGGAGCGAGTGGATGTACAAGGATGCTGTGTATTATGATCGCTCAAAGGCAGAAGGTGGCAGCTCCCAGAGTAAAGAGCTCGCACCCATAGTCCATGCAAGATGTATGCCGGGAATCTCAAACGATGGCATGGAGGTGGATTAGTATGGTTGGCATGTCATATTTAGCAGCAGAAACAGCAGCAGCAGCTCAGATGATGACATTGAGGTGGATTGTCAAAGAAGTCTGGTGCCCAGCCGAGCCTCAAACATTCCGTGAGGTCGGTGCACAGCGACGATCGGTAATATACTGCAGGTGGGGTGATGACAGCTTCGGCAACATTTTGGTCCCTTGATCTCCACCATTTGTCATGTAGAAAAGGTGTTCTTACAGAAAGAATAAACATACCGAGCCAATTAGTCGGTCCATTTTGATCCCAGCGAGTCAGCATTTTGGGGTGGTGGGGTCAGATTGACATAAGTTTGATCTTTCTGTTGTTCATAGGAGGCCATGCATGTATGCTAGTGAAAAGAGTGTATTATTATTGTCCCTTAACCAGGCGAGCGAAACGGGTGACGCCAGCGTCGTCGTCGAGTTACTGCTGTTTTTGACAAACTTCTTCTCAGCTTTTGAGATGTAGTAGCGGTTTTTGTACTTAAAACCAAACTGACAATAGAACTTCATCATGGATGGATGCAGATTTGAACTACCAGTGTTGTTAGCTCTTGCTTGCTTGTGCCATGTCTGTCATTGTATCTGCCATTGTTATTCAGCCATGTGCCATTCTGTTATTTCTGTTATTTGCACAGTTGAATGTACACAGGATTCTGTGTCTGGAGATGTTCTCTTTTGCAAGGCATTTTTCCCCTTATATTTTTTTTGCCCCCCCCCCCCCCCCCCTTATATTTTGTTTGAAGGCAGCTGTGTTTGGATTGTATTTCCTTTTGTGTGGATGCAGCTGTGCAATGTATTTCCCTTTCTGGACATGTATCACTCTGGTATTGCCCATAGCTGAGGGGCCCCCTTCGATCCAAAGGATTCCTAAAGGAATTTTGAAGGATTGTGCAACCCTTGTAGATTGTTTCGTAGGATTCAATGGTACTGGTTTTTGAAGGGAAATTTCCATCCACTTCAACCTCGTGTGAAGAATCCTACGTATTGAAGATGTCATGCAACTCCGTTTCTGTGTTTTTCTCTATTCTCATATTTTACAAATCCTGCATGCAAATAAATGGCAGCTGTGTTTGCAAGGCATGTTTTCCTCTTGTTTGGTTAGATGAATGTTGTGTCGTCGAGAGATAATACTAGTTTTATGCAGAACAGAATCGATCACACAAGGAATCACGTCTTTGGGCCGCTTTTTCGTGCTACTCCCTTCGTTCCTAAATGTAATAAGGCCTTTTAGAGATTCCACTATAGACTACATACGGAGCAAAATGAGTGAAATCTATAGTATCCCCATGGACAAAAAAAGAAAAGAAAAAACACACTCTAAAATATACACCCACACGTAGTCTATATTGAAATATCCAAAATGGCTTATATTTAGAAACGGAGGGAGTGCATACATTCGCATTAAAAAAACACAAATGAGCGGGCAAAATACATAAGCAGAAGAGTATTTATTTTTTATATAGATTTTGTTCGAGTTGTGTGAACAACCCTGATCTAGTAATGGACTAGTAGTAGTGCTGTGTTACCCAGTCCTCTGTAGTTGGTTAAGCCATCAGATAACTTGTCTGAAGAACTCTAGCGCAGATACAGACGCAGACGCAGACGCAGCAAGCCAAAAAGCAAGTAGGGACAGTAAACCCAGCACATGCCCCAAAAGATTGTGCAGCTCTTGGATGAAGTACAACAAACATACTAGTGCATCAAGGAACCTCGACAAAAATTAATCACAGGAGGAGGTGCTGCGCGATCCTGACAGACACGATATGCCCGTCCCTTGTCGTGTCCCGCATCGCATGGAACCTCGACAACAACCCTGTCATGACAGACACACACGCACGTGCGTGCGCCACAGCAAAAGATTCATGTCAGAACTAGACTCCAGCCAGATAAATGCTTTTGCTTCAGGTCGTGATCTTGCCAGAACTAGACATACCGCCATTGGGCATCAGGTTGGTGCTGAGGGCGACGCCAACTGGGGTGAGGTACGCCCTGGGCAGCAGGTTGGAGCGACCCCGGATCCAGGACTGGGCATTGAGAATATCTGCACACACGACGCCGCACCCAGTCAGCATGAGTGCCATCCTCATATCCATCCAGGCAATTAGTTAGGGGTAATTGAGTGCTGGAATGGATGGATGGTTGAGGAACAAACTTTTGACGCGTGGGGTATTGAAGTAGTGGTGGTTGAAGATGGCAACGGCGACGGTATCTAGCTGCCCGTTGCTCAAGTGACTGCCGAGGTCCTCATACTCCCAGGTCCCATCCCTGAACTTGTTCTCCAGGTACAGCTCACAGTGCCGCGCATCCAGAACCTGCACGGTCCCTGTATGTACCACAGGTTGTTCCAGTCCAAACCAAACTTAGAAGCAAGCACCACAATGGCCAGGACCAAGAACAACCTCCAGCCTAGCATCATCACCTTGGCATTCGTGGTCGTCATCATTGGGGCATCGCACTATGTGCATGTCTGCAACATCCAAGAGGACCAAATAACAATGATTGAAGAATACCAGGCATTTTAACAGGACCAGCAAGTGAGCAAGGAATGGCCAAGAAGAAGGGACATGGTGTATGCACGCATGTACCAGCGATCCAGATGCTGGGGCGGACGTTGGTGAGCAAGCATGCTCCGATGGACGTCTCTGGACTATTGTCATCCAGCATTGGCATCAACCACGGTGGCAGTGCCAGCTTCGCCGTCAGCACCAACTTCGAGGTGTCCATCAAGAATCCCCCAAGGCAAAATGATTCTGCACCACACCAAGCTTCAGGTAAACACATGACAGATTGACAGTAAACAACAAGGAAGTAAGGAAGGAAGGAAGAATTTGAGGAGCTGGGATGTCGCTGCGCTGTGCTCCCTCACCAATGTACTTCTCGGGCTGACGAAAGCAATACGAAATTGTAGGGTATGAAAGAAACAGAGGAAAGAGGAGCACACATGTCAGTGTGTGCGGCTTGTATCGGTGGGAGGAGACACTGACGACCTGGTGCTTACCCAAGGCAGTGGCGTAGAGGAGGCGCCAGGAGCCTGATCATGTTGGGATCGTCGGTGCGGAGCGAGAGGTCGTGGAGGAAGGCGTAGCGCCAGATGGAGTCGTCGGAGAGGAGGCGGTGGAACCAGAGGCAGGTGGCGGAGAGTCTCAGCAGCTCAGGGGCTTGTAGGTGCTTGGCCACCTCCGTCCAGATGTCAGGATCATACCTGCACCAACAATGGTATTAACTCTGATGCTGGCTGGATGATAGCACTAGTGGTGGTTTCCTGAACTCTCTGCTGCAATCCCAAGCAGCAGCAGAGCAATCGATTTGTCTGGGCGTCGCATGCCGCCGATTGCCTAGACGTTGTGCGCCATCGATCGCTGCCCTGTGCATTGATCTCCAGATCGCTGGGTTCTGCAGCGGCAGAATGGAATCCAATCCTTGTACACAATATTCTTCTACCTGTACCTTTGGTTATGTCATTACTTGTGTTAACCTGCACATCAGAGACAACTTACAGTTAGTCGAGGTATACTAGGAAAATTTGAGAATATGTAAATTCTATTCTTCATAGTTCAGTTAGCATGATGTCATGTTATCCTACATGCCATTGGAACCACATTAGATTCAGACAAAGTGTACTAGCGAATTTTCTGAATCTCTTAATTTCTAGATGCTACAGTACTAGTTCAGTATGGTGGTAGCAGAATGGGTAGACTGAAATTTGTGGCATTCCTTTCTTGTATTGTTGCTCAGTTGACCCAGGCCGTGAAACTAAACGTGGCATCCTATTCTTAACGTAGTTTCCAAATTTCAATCCAAGTACAAGTAAATGAATTGCATCAAACATGACTTACAGGTTACTTCTTACTTGCATTCTCCATTTTCAGCACCTGCGCACGCATCCATCTCCTCCTCACGGCCACAAGTCAATGCCGCCATGACTCCACTGCTGATGTTGTTCAGTACCACCCTCGCCACTGCATGTTCACTCGTGTTCAAGGACGCGAAATCACCGGCGCACCTCTCTAGCATTCCGCGCGGCGAGCTCCGCCAGCACGCAGGCGAGGGAATTTCAAAGCCGATCGCATACACAAGAGAGAGAGAGAGAGAGCAGCGGCAACACCTGCAAGGCTGGAGCCCGGCGCGCTGCAGCTCGCACCTGGCCCTCTTGCTCAGCGCCGGCCGCTTCTCCGCCGCCGCCCGCAGTGGCCCCTTCTCCGCGCCCTGCTTCCGTGGCTGCGTCCTGGGCGGCGTGGGCTGGGGCGACGAGCCCAAGTCGGGGTGGAGCCGTCGCGGCCTCGGGCGCTTCCTCAGCTCCATCCGCATCCCCATCCACATCTCCCCCCCTTCTCTGTCTCCTGCAGTCGGGGTGGCCGTCTGTTGCTGCGTGCGGGAGGAGGTGCAGGGCGGGCGGGCGGCGTGTCTCTATTTTCTTCTCTTCTGCGAGAGGGGAATGAAATGGGCAGGATTAGTACATCAACAAAATTTGGAATGCAAGTACGGATGGATGTCCACAATTTTGTGGGGGCCTGCTTGAGAAACATCTTACATGGCCACAGTTTTGTGAACAACTTCTCAAAATGTTTTCACCAACAAGTTCTTATGATTTAACTGTCAGCTTCAATTCTTTCAATTCTTTCAAACTGCCCATTGCTGAATACACGGAGCAGTTTGAATCTATGACGGCTGAAATGCAAGAGGAAAAATCCATCTCTCTCTTTCTGAATAATTTCTGGGGAGGGAGTATCTACAGACCCTGAATAAACATGGGTCCTGAATAAACATAAATATCATTATTTATACTAAATTTATTTGTAACTTCTGCACTATTTTTTATAAGTTACAATCATATATAATATATTGAGGTAATTGTCATAAAGTGTTAAAATTGTTTATTTTACATTTTAGTGTGTTACACTTCTAATTTTTTAAAGAAAAAACTTTCTAAATGAGACGAAGTTTTAAAGAAGAAACACATGCATTCCCAGATTAATTTGGGCAAGTTAATTAATAATTTATATCTTGGCAGGAATCTCAAAAGTGTGTGGTATATGAAATATCCCAATAACCGTTTTCTAGTTAATAATTAGATATGTGCAAATAAAAAATCTGGCTTATTCTAGATGGATTAGCGAGTAGTTGACAAACTGCATCAGGATCCCCTCATCTCGACCATTTATCTTTTTTTTGACAAAGGGTGAATTTTGTTGGCTCAAAAAGAAGCATCAAGAGGATATAAACACAATAAGACCACTCGGCCTCTGCATAGCTAAGATATACATAGCCAATACCAACACACACACACACAAGAACATACCAACAGATAGCGAAGTCATATAAGACCAAAGCTATGTGTAGGCGAAGAAAATACCCAAAAGAGATCAGATCCACATTCAGCAAACTACATCAAGGACCATATCCGCACCAACCATCTCATGACACCACACAAACAACGAAGTTCTTCAACATCACACTACTAGGGAAAACCTTATACACAGAACTTTAGCAGTAGCGAGGGTCAAAAAAGCACGCTGGTGCTAAGTAGCAGTAGCGCTCCTGTGCAAACCGCGCTGCAGATAAAGTTCTAGCAGTAGCGCGTCTTGTTCTAAACACGTTACTACTGAAATTCCCACGGCTTAGCCGATAGGCTACACATAGTAGTAGCGACCTATAACGAACCGCGCTACCGCTACTTTCTTTGTAGCAGCGCGTTTTAATCTAAACTCGCTACTGCTAAAGGATATAAAATTAAATGGAAAGCAAATAGAAAGGTAATTGAAAATGAAAGAAATAGAATAAGGTGAAAGGAAAAAAATAAAATGTGAAGAAAACTAAATGAAAAAGGGAAAAAAGAGAAAGGAGTAGCAGATGGCGTGTATCCCGACGCAGCCAGAAGCTAACTTAGTCATAGCGCTTTCGAACGCAGCCATCGCTACTTCGACTTACCAGTGGTTCGGCCCTCCCCACGGCCACTTTCCCCAAATCCAACTCTCCACTCTCGCCGCAGCCGTCGCCCGTCGGCCACCGCGCGCTCTCCGCACACCCTCAACGCCGCCCCCGACCCCAGATTCAACGCCGCCCCCACCCCCGACCTCAACGCCGCCCCGGACGCCGCCATCCGCCGCGCGCCCGAGCCCCGACCCCGACCTCGACGCTGCCTGCCCCTCCCTCGTCGCAGGCACCCGAGGTGAGCACGCCTGCTCCTCCCTCTCCCCTACCTCTGCCTAGGGTTTCTTTATATTTTAGTTGCATCAAATTAGTTAGGGTTCATGTAATGGTGGAAACGAATCGGATGCGGATGCGGCTCAAATGAGTTAGGGTTCATGTAAGGGTGGAAACGAATCAAATTTCTAAGATGAATCATAAAACGAGTAAAATTTGACCACTTATTTCACTTTATAGTTGGATAATTGGAATATCCGCTACCACTTTCCACCTCTAGGTTCTTCAAATTAGATGGTAATTAGGGCAGTAGTTCCTAGGTACTAATTAGTTAGTAAGAACTAGGTACTAATTAGGTACTAGTCTATTTTTATTTATTGTAAGTTTATCTTTAGTAAGAACTAGTTGAATTAATAGAACTAGTTAGTAAGAACTTTGTGCTATTTTTTTTAGTTAAATCAATTTTTCCCGCATCGACGTGGACGATGCCTATCCCGCATCCTCGTCGTCGAGTCGGCGGAGGACGACACCTTCTTGACCAGATGGGCCATGTCCGGGACTGAGCTCCGCTGGAGTGGTACTGGGAGGCGCTACCTACCGGGGGGCGCAGGTTGGTGAGGAGCCAGCCTGCTGACCCGAACCTTCTTTGGTGGCGGTCGCGTGGGCCAGTGACGGTCCAGAGGCTCGAGGACTCCGCGGAGGTGGTGCGTCACCGTGTCAGTGAGGAGGACGCGCACGTCCGTCGCTACTTGTTTGCATTGGAGCACAGGTTCTCCAATACCTGGCAGGTTCTCTAGGGATCTCACTAGAGCTATGATCCCGTGATGGTTCCTTCTCTACGGGTGTCCACCGCCCGCGCCGATACCCGTCGTGTGCTAGGGTTTTAGTTGTATTAGTGATGTTATATGTATGACACTATTCATGATGTATTAGTGATAATATTCGACGATGTACGGATGCATGAGATGATTTACTTTTGCTCATTGAATGCATGCTAATTTGAGTCCTATAAGATATTTGAAATGTATATCTTGTGTTGCTCAATATCCAAGTGGCCGGTCATGTTTGCAGGTTACACCTCCGAGTGGCCTATGTTTTACCGGAGTGTTGATTCATTTCCGTTCTGGCAAATTTCAGGCGCTCGATATGTCTTATTTTAGCAAAGGTCATGCCGGATTTTTCCGTGAATTTTGGCATGACTTGTGCCAGAATATGTAGGAAATATCGAGTGCCCCGGATTTGTGTGTTGAGTATCCTGGTAGTTGTCTTCGATCGATTTTCAATTAATATTTTGAACTATGAACATAGGAAATGTCTGGCGACGAAAAGGATTTCGGTATTTGCAAATACTACGAAGACGAGCGCGACCTGTGCGACGGAATCTTCCTAGATGATGATAGGCGCTTCAGCATCAAGCTGGACGAGAACTTCGAAGTGGATACAGTAAGTCACAACGACAAGTCTTTTTTCGTAATTAAGCATGACATCTGCTTCATTTGCTTCAACTTATTTTTTTTACTATTCTAATAGCGTATCCCCTGCCTGCAAGAGTTTTTATATTGGATAAGATAGGTTTCAGTCATACTATGGAGGTAAAGAAAGTTTACTTGAAGACCGAGCATGGTTATATTTTCCACGCAAAATTATACAATTCAGACCATACATATTCGTCCGGAAGATGATATTCGTCCGGAAGATGATATTGAAGGTAATACCAACATCTGGTCGATGTGCAGACGCCTCCAGTTATATCATTATGTAAGTTTCTCAACCATACTTATGTCTTTGATATTGTTTATTCAAAAATAGTTGACAACTAATTTGTACTGTCAGCTTATTTCGGTGCAAGCAAACATGTCTTGCACTTGGTAGACAAGACCTACTACTGTCCCGGGGCTGAACTCAACTGCGAGGAGCTAAGTCATTATGTTTCATGGCTTGCGGATCTTGATACTGTCAAGACAAATTTTCGTCCTGCATTTAGAAATGTTATACTGAAAACGCGTACGATCAATAGTGTTCGTAATGAACTACGGTCACATCTATTTATGAAGGATGGTAAGATTTTTTACTATTTGTCCTCAGTGCATCTTTTCCATACATTATTTTTGAAGCTAAACTTCATTGCTAAGTATGTTACCATACGATGTTCTTCAACAGGGACTCCCGATGAATGTTGTGCCTTATGGGATCGAGACTAAAGGTACCATGAGTATTATTAGCTTACGGCCAAGATATCCTACAGATTACTTTAGTGCATTCAAGATCAGCGACGGATGCTTAATAGTGCAAGACTGGACCAAATATGTGATGGGGGGCGCAGAGAAGTACTAGGGGGCAGCAAACAGATGCGCTACCCACGATTAGGAGACAGGTTCATCTGCATGCTCCAACTTGATCAAGGAGGAGAGCTACACATGTTTTATGTTATTTTACCTAAGAGAGAGCAGTAGGAGTGATTAGCTAGCTAGAAATGAGTTTGAGGATGATGATGTGCTACACTATTACTGTGATGATAAAATAGCTAGTGTTGGTGGTAATGACTATGATGATTATTATTAGCTAGTGTTAGTGGTGATTAAATAAATACTGTTGGTGTTAATGACTATGATGATGATTAAATAGCTTGTGCTGGCGGATTATATTCAAGTGGAGGCAACATGGGGTGCACATCAAAAGTACTACTAGTCCAAACTAGATCAAGTTTGGATTAGTAGTATACTTTTGACATGCACCACATATTGCCTCCACTTGAACCTAATCCACCTTCATTTGACACACTGTTATGGACATAATGATGTAAACCTCATAACTGGTATTGTACCAATATTTATACGATGGCGCATAAATAAACTAAAAATAAAAAAATAAAAAAAGAATACTAGTAGCGATGGAGAAAAAACACGCTGCCGTGAGTTACATTAGCGATGGCGCAGATTGAACAAACGCTGCAGCTATTTGTCCTAGCTGTAGCGCTGTATGGCACGCCGCCATCGCTAAGCAATAGCTATAGCGCCTTATTAGTAGCGCGCTGCCCGCGCTTACTAGTGAGCACAAAACCAGCGCCATCGCTAGGGTTTTCTAGTAGTGTCAACACCTTCAAGAAGGGAGCAATGCTCAATAGCCGCCGTCACCAGATCCGACCACTCAAGATTGGGATCTAGGTTTTCATCCCGAAGAAATGGTCCAAGCATATCTGAGCAATGCCTTCAACAAGGTAACAACGTAAAAACATTGCCATTGCTGTGCATGACCAACTCGGGTCACCTGTGCTTTCACCCCAAGCTCAAGTAGCACCACCATCAAGTCACTCAAGTGTTGTCGCCACCACGCTCCACGATCCCAAAGAGCTGCATGCGATGTGACAATCGTTGCTGCACCACCATTCCTGCGTCAAGCCGACGCCCATAGTTTGCATCTCACCGTTAAAGTCATCCACTGACACGGAGAGAGAAACCTCACGAAGATCTTTCGGTGGATCGCAATCCACCATCTATCATGTAGACTGGTGTTTCAAAAAGAATAAATACACCTAGCCAATTAATAGGCCATGTGATGTAGGGCGGAACCTCACGTTGACGATCTTTCACGTTGGAGCGGATCCTACGGTGAATCACGAAGAACACGCGGAAGAACAAGAGGGAAAACACGGGAAAACGAGAGAGAATTCACTCAACCGACAAGAGATCAATCACACAAGCGCTAGATCATCGAACACAAAGAGGTACATATGATCCACAATCAACAAAGGTAAGGATACACGAGTAGCCGTTCTTCTCCGAGAGGAGGTCTTGATGGGGTCCACCCTAGAAGGGGGTCTTGAATCCGCTTGGGGATCTTCTCCGTAGAGGTCCTGAGCTCCGAGGAGAAGTAACCAAGTGGATGAGCAAGGCTCTCACACAAACATGAGCTAAACCTAAGCTAACCTTAACTAGGAGGAGGTGGAGGAGTATATATAGTCATGGGCCACGAAGGGGTAAGTGAAGGGGTACATGGGCTGCGGCCCAACACACTGTGCGCAGACAGGCGTCGGACGTCCGGAGGGTTCCGGTCGTCCGGAGGCTCGGGAAGGTCCGGACGTCCGGTGCTCTTCGGACGTCCGTAGATTCGGCTCGGGTGCGCTTCGGTCGGACGTCCGGAGGGGGCCGGTCCGGAGGTTTCATGGGGTCCCGGACGTCCGGAGTTCTTCGGATGTCCGCAGATTCGTTCGGTGGTCGCTGCACGGTCGTCCGGAGGGGCCCGGTCGTCCGGAGCTCGAGTCGTCGGACGTCCGGTCCTGGTCGGACGTCCGCCGCCAGAAGCTTCGGGCATCTTCTTCTCTGGGTCCGTGTACTTGGTGTCCTCGGCGTCTTGTCCATGCTCTTCCTCGTTTTTCCTTGTGTCCATGGGAGTTTGTTCGATGTCTCGGCATATGTCCACTTGGGGCTTGGAGAGTAGTGGGAGTGTACATGGGGATGAACGTGGGATGCTCCGCATCATCTCCCCCCCTTGGGAAAGATCCGACCTCGGATCGTGATCCTCATCACCATGGAAACGGTTGTCGTAGACGGACTTGTAGTTGGACGAAGTTGAAGACATGGAGCAATCCAAGTAGTCCAAGGTGTCGCCGGAGTGATAGACATGCAAAAAGAGCAAACACAAGCAACACTCGAAAATACAATGGTTAACGCACACAAAGTGTCCATCATGTAAGAATGAGTCCGTCGAAAGGAATTGTTGATGACAAGGCATGAAATGCTTATCCAAATGATGTAAAATGACATGTAAAGCATTCATGAGAGAAAATTCATGCATTGGGACAACAAAGGTGTCGTGAATGTGATCAATGCAACCACGGTGCAAAATAATGTCATAGTGAGACGGTTTATCAATAGCATGAATATGACAATGGATGCTCAATATGATTATGTTATCATGCAATTGATGGTAGGCAATATGATCATGATGTATGAATATGCCATCAAGAAAGATCACAACAAATTTGCTAAGAAAATGCACATGCTCATATATCATGGATGACATGGGAATAGGTGCAACAAGACAAGCATAATGTGAGTCAATCCATGCATGGGGTGCAAATTTGTCATGGGTGGTGTTGTACCATAGCTCGATGTCGTGGCACTCCTCAACTTGAAGGTCCATAGGGTCCATCTCCAATGTCGGTCCTCCATCCAATATATGTATCATGTAGAAAAGAAGAAGGAAACAACAATGAAAGAATGACCCATCCAATATGTGTATTTGAGGATGGCTCAAAGGGAAGGAAGTCACCTTTAGGAGGTTCTCAAGGATGATGGAGTTGTGCATCTTGTATGCCTTCACATAAGCAAGTTGTCTCGTGATGTTACCGCCTTGTGAATCCTTCAAAATGAAAGAACATGACAAACACTCGGAAAAACAAATGAGGTTAGCGGAAGTGCAAAACCTAACATTCGTGTGGTAAGATACCCAACAAGTGTTCTCATCATTCATATCATAAGAAAGTACAAGGGAGCGTTTCATAGTATGGAGGCATATGATGCAAGAACAACCAAATGCAATAGGCGCAATCAAACAAGCATGCATCACAAGTAATATGTCAAAGTCTCCAAGATCAATAATCATAGTATGGTTGCACTCAATACAAGTGGATATGAGAGAGGCAACTAATGGACACAAGAGACAATGACCAAGATATATCATGTGAGAGGCATGAGCATATATGTCATCAACCCAAGAAAGCAAGTGATAGTGGAACATGGGTGATGCACCATAGCAAGCAATCATAGCGATCAAGTCAAGCAAGCTAGTAGTGCGAAGATGCAACATACTAGAAGGAATCATGGCAAGCATGTCATATGTGCAAATAGTGGGCATGAATAATTCACATGGCATAGCACAAGCATGAAAGCAAGATATGAGAAAATTATCATCAATGTATTGGCGAGAGGTCAGATGTAAATAGCAATGGGACATCATGACTCTCCCAACACAACAATCAACAATAGCATGGGGCACATGATAATCATGGCAAAAGCAACAAGGATCTCCACCAAGCATGCAAATACACATAGGAGTAGCATAATGGTGAATCATGGGTATATGCAAGCAAGGGTCACAATTGCATGGTAAAGGCATAGAAGTAAGCATAACATGCAAAGTGAACACGATAGAATGGGCATAAGGTAACAAGTGGTAAATAGCCCAAAGCCGTGTGAGAGCCAAGTAGAAGAGATGCGCGTAGTCCTTGCGCAAAAGGAATGGTGGGAATGAAAGTCCACGTGATCCCAAGTCATCGTTGCTCTCAAGAGCTCGTTTAAATCAACTCATGGGATTGAGATGTTGACGAGTGTATGTGGGTACCTACACAAAACAAAGACAAAGAGAAAATTGTGTGTGCGTGGTAGATGTACACATCATCCATCATGATGCATACGTGCATGTGTCGGTTAGCACAAAATAGCCAATGCTCAAATAAATGAGATGCGTGATATAGAAACATGTCATCCATCATGATAGGTTTGTTATTATGTATGGCATAATGGAGACTCAAATTGTGCAATGCATCATGAGAAATATCTAGAGCATTGTTATTCATGTAATGCATATGGTTCAAGCAATTATGGGAATCATGCAAAGTATGAAATGCATCAAGATCTCCTAATATGTATGAGGAAACTATGGGGGTCTCCTCATGAGCATTAATGGAAACATCACATGGAGAATATTGACAACATCCAAAACAATGCATATTTGGAACAATGTGATCATGGCATGGAATAGTAGACGAATTCATGCAAAGGAAGTAGTGCAATATCATCACAAGAGAAGCAAAAGCCAATGACCATCATCTCGTCATCTATGCCATAAGTGCAAATGGGATTTATTTTAATGGGGCATGCATAGTTACTATGTTGAGATTGAAATGAGGCAATATGGGAGATCTCACTCATAGCATATGACAAGTTCAATGGATTGTCAAACATAATGTGACCAATAGAATTTTCACATGATATCCTATGAAGCATAGCATCACAACTAGGCAGCTCAACATGCTCATCATCATATTCATCATAAATAGGTAAGTCAAGGCATGAAGAAGTTTTACTAGCATGAATCATGGTAATAGGTGGGTCAACATCATGGGAGCAATCGATGGCAAGAGAGTCCACTAGTGGGACAAGAGAAGCACCATCACCTATGTTACCTTTGGAAGGTCGCTCATGAGTTGTAGGTGAGGTGTTGAAGATCGTCTCGTTGTCATCTTCATCTTGATGGAACCATGTGGGGGTGCATCATCATCCACCATGGCCATCGTCGTCTCCAATGTAGGAATAGACTCACAAAGATAGGCATGTCGTCATGTAGGAGACCTAGCACCAAAGAAGAAAACACACTAGGAGTAGAGGTTAAGTCAGTTAGAAATCATAGTGGCCTCATGTGCCGTGTCAACTACCTCACTCACTAAGTGTTGTGGCTCACTCACTCCCTCAAGGATGCTCTCACCGTATGGTGGGTGGAGTCACTCAAATGGCGCTCAACCTCACATAGGATGTGTGGCATGCTCTCATGTGTGGGGCTAGTGGTGGTCACACTCATCCTCTCATAGGAAATGCTCTCAATGTCACGTATGGTGGAGTCACCGATGTCACTCATGGGGTGGTGGCTCTCCTCACATGGCAATTGGGGCATCTCGACATATATGGGTGTCGGAGAGATGTAGGTGCAAATGTCTCCATGCGCTGGTCGCGTAGCTTGACTCAGTATGAGTCCAAAGTGGGCGCTGCCTTCATGTTGGTGAAGAGGTTGGCGCTCGTCGCCCGTGGTCGAAGGGATGGCCCTTGCTCGACTGGCCATGTCACCGTCTTGGTGTTGGAGCCCCATATGATGTGGCACCTCATAGCTCGTCTCCATGACCGAAGGGAGTTTCCCATGCTCGGCCATCTTCCTTGAGGGCTTCAAGATGGAAGTGTCGCCCTCGGTCGTGGTGGCCGCCTTGGACTTGATGAAGTCGATGTAGGCGCACACGGGAAGTAGGCGAAGATGTCAGACGTCCAAAGGCAAAGATGCCTTGAGAACACTTGGCGAAGATGCCAAGTGGTTGATGTAGCCGTAGCGCCGCCTTGGTGGTGCTCGCCTCACGGTCTTCTCTTGTGCTTATGAAGCTCGACTTGGCGTGAAGTAGGGTTTGTTGGGACTTGTGCATTTGCGCTTGTGGAGCATCTTCATGATGATGATGTCGTTGTCGTGTTTGAGTTCCTTGGCGTTCCTCGTCGTTGTGCACATGATGCTTGGAGGTGACTTGCCCTTCATGACGATGTGGATCACGAACGTGATGGTGGTCGCCATGTAGATGTGGACGAGGACGATTTGCACTTGCGCTGCTTCCGCACTCAAGACTTGTGGCTTGAATGTCGCCGCCTTGAAGATGACGAAGGGGAAGTAGACTTGATCAAGGCTCTAATCTCCTCCATCCTTGCATCTTGCTCCTCTTTATGTGCGGCAAGCTTCTTGTCGAAGTAGTCCCTTCTCCTTGCTTCGGAGTGATGGATGTCGATGGAGATGTTCTCGGCGCGCTCTCGCAATCTTGATTGTGTGCCTTGCACTTGTCGTTGTAGATCAAAGAGAGACGCTTTGGTGATGTAGTTGTTCACGCCATCGTTGTTGTCGAAGACCGGAGATGAAATGCCTTGCCTATCCATCACAAGACTCGAGCAAATATGAGTGGGAGAAAGAGAAGAACTTATACCAATGTACCTTGACCGATGTTGACAATGAATCAAGTTCACTCAAATGCGGACAATGAAATAGCACTATTGGTACCAATCCTTGTCGGCTCTCACACCTACACAAGTAAAGCTTATGGAGGAGCTCGGTGAGGATAGTGGCACAAAAATTTAATGCAAAATATTAGCAAGAGTCAATAATGTTGAAAGAGATTCACAAATTTGCAAGCGAAACAAATGGACCAATAGCAAAGAATGGCACACGGAAACACACACACGGATAGATAAATGGGGTCGTGCAACCAAGGAATGAGCACAAAATGTGGAATCCACGGAAACGCCGTGTTGCACAACTCAAGAGAGACGCTAGCACGATTGCTCAATAGGCGGATACGACACTTGTGCACAACCTATTTGATGCAAAATGGATAAACTTCTATCCCAAGTATGCTATGTATGTATGGTTCCCAGTGTTTCTCTCAAGATGATCCAAGATGATCGGATATGACAATCTTATATGCAATATGGTATGATGCTATGGCACTTGCTTACAAGCTTCTTTGCTCTCTTTCTTTTGCTTAAAAGCTTTTTTTTTCTATGGCCACTTTGCACAATGCACAAACCAAGATAGCAATTGTGTGTATGCGGGAACAAACTTGAGACACAATGGATGATATGATACCAATATGATATGGTATGGTATGTAATGGAAGGTATGATCACTAATGTGCACAAGTAACGTTGCCGGCAATACTCAAATGGCTAGTCTCGATAGGCAAGTAACGCAAAAGTAAGGCTAGGGGTTAACAATGCAATGGCAAGGGGAATATACAATGGAGGGATACCACGATACCAAGATGATATGGAGGTTACCGTCCGGCGATGACGAGTAGCGGTGTTCTTGATGTAGATACCAAGATGATGGAGACTCGTCCCTAAGTAGCCTAAACACCTTAGGAAACGGAAAACCGCGAACTCAAAATCTCAAACGTCAAATGTCAAAATGGTGGTAGCGGGAATGCGGTGGTGGTTTGCACTTGGCAATGCGGAAGTGGAATGATGGGCTATACACGTGTCGGAGTTGAAGTTGCCGTCCCTAAGTAGCCTAAACACCTTAGGAGACACAAGCCACAACTCAAACAAGCTCAACCAACTATTGGGTTAAGTTGGGGGTGGTTGAAGTGTATGGTGGGCAAGGTTATGTGGAAGTGGTGGTGGTGGTTGATGAAGAAGCAATCGTCCCTAAGTAGCCGAAACACCTTAGGAGACTCGAATCACTACTCAAGCAACCACTAATGCTATGGGGAACAAAATTGGTTAGGTTGCGGAAGTCGGTGGTGGTTATGCGGAGGATGTGGCGGAAGCCCTAGGCAAAGATGCCAAAGTTCACAAAATTTGATGGAGTCAAATGGTGATGGTAGTATTTTTATGGGAAGGGGGATGTCAATAGCTTCAAAATGAGCTAAAGAACGTCAAAATCAGAGTTCGGATGAATTAGTTATGGACAAAACAAAAATCAGCCGAAATCTGAAACTACAGGTTACAGACGTCCGGAAAGGTCGGATGTCCGGGGCGTCGGACGTCCGGAAAGGTCGGAAATCCGTAAATTCGGTGCGGGTTAGGGGTTCGGCCGTCCGGAAAAGGTCGGACGTCCGGTGCAATGGGGGTCCGGACGTCCGTAAATCGCCGGTCGTCCGGTGGGTCGGGTCAACTCGAAATTTCAGATCCGGACGCGATTTTGGGCGGAAATTGGGGATTTCGGGGTCAAAATTCACGGGATTTTGTGGATGAAAGACGGGGAAAATTGGGGACATGCTAGATCCACTCGAAATCAAGCAAATCCATGGATCAAAATCAACAAAACATCATCACACTAACAAATCACAAAAAAAAATTTGGGGCTATTTTTGGCGGGGATTTTTGGATTTAGGACGAAATCAACAAAATCAAGCTAGAAAACACGGGTAGGGGCTCCAAAACGTGATCAACCTAAGCTCGATCCATAGATGATGTAGGGCGGAACCCTATATGGACGATCTTTTACGTTGGAGCGGATCCTACGGTGAATCACGAAGAACACGCGGAAGAACAAGAGGGAAAACACGGGGAAAACGAGAGAGAATTCACTCAACCGACAAGAGATCAATCACACAAGCGCTAGATCATCGAACACAAATAGGTACATATGATCCACAATCAACAAAGGTAAGGATACACGAGTAGCCGTTCTTCTCCGAGAGGAGGTCTTGATGGGGTCCACCCTAGAAGGGGGTCTTGAATCCGCTTGGGGGATCTTCTCCGTAGAGGTCCTGAGCTCCGAGGAGAAGTAACCAAGTGGATGAGCAAGGCTCTCACATAAACATGAGCTAAACCTAAGCTAAACTTAACTAGGAGGAGGTGGAGGAGTATATATAGTCATGGGCCACGAAGGGGTAAGTGAAGGGGTACATGGGCTGCGGCCCAACACACTGTGCGCAGACAGGCGTCGGACGTCCGGAGGGTTCCGGTCGTCCGGAGGCTCGGGAAGGTCCGGACGTCCGGTGCTCTTCGGACATCCGTAGATTCGGCTCGGGTGCGCTTCGGTCGGACGTCCGGAGGGGGCCGGTCGTCCGGAGGCTCGCGGGGTCCCGGACGTCCGGAGTTCTTCGGATGTCCGCAGATTCGGTTCGGTGGTCGCTGGCACGGTCGTCCGGAGGGGCCCGGTCGTCCGGAGCCTGGGAGTCGTCGGACGTCCGGTCCTGGTCGGACGTCCGGCCGCTGTAGCTTCGGGCAGCTTCTTCTCTTGGTCCGTGTACTTGGTGTCCTCGCCGTCTTGTCCATGGTCTTCCTCCTTGTTCCTTGTGTCCAATGGCGTTTGTTCGAGGTCTCGTCATATGTCCACTTGGGGCTTGGAGAGTAGTGGGAGTGTACATGGGGATGAACGTGGGATGCTCCGCATCACCATGTATGCTAGTAAAAGAGTGTATTGTAGTTCCTTAACCAAGAGGTTGAAATAGGTGACGCCAATATCGAGTTACTGTTGTTTTTGGCAAACTTTGGTTTTCCTTTTCTACTTAAAAGACTTCCAATAGAGCTTCATCATGGAGGCAGATTTAAACCAGTTAGTTAGCTCTTGCTTGCTTGCTGCCATTGTATTTACCAGTGTTATTCGGCCATGTGCCAGTATGTTATTTGCACACAGTTTAATGTGCCCAAGATTCTATGTCAGGATATGTTTTTGTTTGGAAGGCAAATTTCTTTTCTTTATTGTGCTTGAAGGCAGCCGTGCTTGGGTTATGTATGCCATGTGTCATTCTGTTATTGCAACGGCTGAATGTATGCATGTATGCAAGATTATCTCTGTGGACATGTTTTGTTGTAAGATTATATCTTTTTTCTCCTTGTAAAGGCAGTTGTGTTTGCAAGGCATTTTTTTCTTCTTGTTTGATAGATGGATGTAAACAAGTGGATGGATGATGTGTCAATGACTAGACGGATCTTTTGCAAATATGGATGTGGGACTACTTTGTCCGAGTGCTGCTATGCACACGATGATGTGCAGACGATGTGTGAACAAGAACATATATCAGTCTGTCTATGCATATCAGTAAAGTGCAGCCGACGGTTGGATCGGGCATCGTCCCGCTGTCGTCCAGGCTGTGTCGTTCACACAACAGTTTGACTTTGTCCCCTCTCTGTGTTGTGCACTGCTAACTAACCAAACATGGACTTCACAC
This sequence comes from Aegilops bicornis, assembly GCA_021605145.1. Lineage (NCBI taxonomy): Eukaryota > Viridiplantae > Streptophyta > Magnoliopsida > Poales > Poaceae > Aegilops > Aegilops bicornis. Next base: position 8,714,189 of record CM038672.1, on the reverse strand, counting down.
TTTTCCTCCACCTTTTGAATTTTCTCTCTGGTTAGCACTCCCTGGCATTCTTTTATTACTTTAAATATTTTTTTCTTACGTCAAACTTTCTTAAATTTGACCAACTTCATAGGAAAAAGGGGTGAACATTCATAGTATACCAAATTAATACCATTAAATTTATTTGGGAAGGGGAGTTCCAACGGTCATGTTAATAAGGATGACAATTTTATCCATGGACATGGATACCCATGGATATCTGACCCGAATGGATAGGGTTTGGATATGCTTTTGTGCCCATGGGCAACACTCAAACCCGACCCGGTTGCTCATCGGTAGGGCCTGTATATAATCTTGTACCCATGGGTATACCCAAACCCGACCCGATAGTATGACTTAATGGGCAAAAAATTGGCTATGCCTACCCCACAGTCACATGTCCCACTGCAATTTTCTACTTTGTTATCTAAAACGTGCAAAAGAATTCGCACAATCCCCACCGTAACTTTTATTAATTGACATTCAATCCGCACCATAACATACTCCAGCACTAAAACAACATGCGGTGCACCCATGTTTGGTTTTGGTAGACAATTACTATGGACTAATAGTTGCCTTGAGTTATATTTGAAAGATTTGTCCATAGGCTTTTCTTGAAGTCCATTTTTTGGTTCTTCCAATCATGCTACCTCCGCTATCTCTTTCTTAACTGTTGAAGTTGGTGGTTGTTGCAGCGATGTAACTTTTCTGGTGGATGAGATGTGGGAGCAGAAGACATTTGATCTGAGGATCAAGTTCTTCGCTCTCAGGAGGGCGGACAAGAAAGCCGCTGACAAGATAAGAAACGAGAAGAGCAAAGGGTATGCACCCAACTTGTTCATATATGTATACATTTGTACAATGTTGAGTTTTTTTATGATGATTTCAGATTTGTCGGCCCAGTCTTAGGGTACGTTTAGGTGGATCTGTGTTGATTGACATACTATTAAATCTGGCTCGGCAAATCAAAGTTTGAACAGTTGGTTTGATTTTCTTTTACTTAATTTCTTTGACTTATGGCAGTGATGATTTGCAAATATTCAAGCTCAACAGACCAAATCAGAATCGAACCAATTAAACATTGCCACCACCTAGTAACTATATCTTGAATCTTTTTGGCTGTTATTTTTGCGTTTCAATCTAGATGATCTGTTTAGATTGTGAGGAGGTATTGATGCATAATCCAACACTTGATCTGAGGGGTGGCATGAGCTGCCTGTGTGATGTCATCTTTGCAATTGAATCCAGTATAGATCTGTTTCTAATAGTTTATTTTCTTCTTGATTTCGTTAGTATCATGTGATGAAACCTTATTCAATCTTAGGACACCTTTTGACATAGTGCCTATGGATGAGAAGGCTTTTATATTCTGATGATACGCCATGTTTTCTTGTAAATTATCTTCGTTTTTTGGTATTGGCTGGTGAGCATTGTTCTCTTTTACACTTGCGACCTGATGTAATTAAAGCGCATGATGATTAGTATTATGTTGGAATTACCTCAGATTCTGAATCACTATAATTTTGAGGCTATCTGATGCATAAAACCAGAAGCATAAAATTTTCTTTATTTTATTATATTGTTAATTTCATTCAAATTAAATTATCCCAGTGAAGATTCTTAGACCAGGGCGTGTCGTATGACACTATAAACAACAATCGCTTTCTCTCCTTTGCATCTGTCCTCACTTTGTCTATAACCTTTGTGGTTCGGTCAGGGATGGAATATCCATTTGCACCTGGTTTGGTTCAGCTGTGTGCATGATTTTAAATGGGTCTCTGAGGGATTCCCTCATATTGTTTGCTCTGTTTTGTGTGTGTTGATAGGAACCTTCCTTTGTATTTTGGTTAATATACACTGTCTAGAGTTGATTGTTGTGGTTACAATATTTTTGTAGTGGCTGAATAAGGTACATCAACAAAATTTGGAATGCAAGTACGGATGGATGTCCACAATTTTGTGGGGGCCTGCTTGAGAAACATCTTACATGGCCACAGTTTTGTGAACAACTTCTCAAAATGTTTTCACCAACAAGTTCTTATGATTTAACTGTCAGCTTCAATTCTTTCAATTCTTTCAAACTGCCCATTGCTGAATACACGGAGCAGTTTGAATCTCTGACGGCTGAAATGCAAGAGGAAAAATCCATCTCTCTCTTCTGAATAATTTCTGGGAGGGAGTATCTACAGACCCTGAATAAACATGGGTCCTGAATAAACATAAATATCATTATTTATACTAAATTTATTTGTAACTTCTGCACTATTTTTATAAGTTACAATCATATATAATATATTGAGGTAATTGTCATAAAGTGTTAAAATTGTTTATTTTACATTTTAGTGTGTTACACTTCTAATTTTTTAAAGAAAAAAACTTTCTAAATGAGACGAAGTTTTAAAGAAGCAACACATGCATTCCCAGATTAATTTGGGCAAGTTAATTAATAATTTATATCTTGGCAGGAATCTCAAAAGTGTGTGGTATATGAAATATCCCAATAACCGTTTTCTAGTTAATAATTAGATATGTGCAAATAAAAAAATCTGGCTTATTCTAGATGGATTAGCGAGTAGTTGACAAACTGCATCAGGATCCCCTCATCTCGACCATTTATCTTTTTTTTGACAAAGGGTGAATTTTGTTGGCTCAAAAAGAAGCATCAAGAGGATATAAACACAATGAGACCACTCGGTCTCTACATAGCTAAGATATACATAGCCAATACCAACACACGCACACAAGAACATACCAACAGATAGCAAAGTCATATAAGACCAAAGCTATGTGTAGGCGAAGAAAATACCCAAAAGAGATCAGATCCATATTCAGCAAACTACATCAATGACCATATCCGCACCAACCATCTCATGACACCACACAAACAACGAAGTTCTTCAACATCACACTACTAGGGAAAACCTTATACACAGAACTTTAGCAGTAGCGAGGGTCAAAAAAGCACGCTGGTGCTAAGTAGCGATAAGCGCCTCTGTGCAAACTGCTGCAGATAAAGTTCTAGCAGATGCTGCGTCTTGTTCTAAACACGTTACTACTAAAATTCCCACGGCTTAGCCGATAGGCTACACATAGTAGTAGCGACCTATAACGAACCGCGCTAACGCTACTTTCTTTGTAGCAGCGCGTTTTAATCTAAACTCGCTACTGCTAAAGGATATAAAATTAAATGGAAAGCAAATAGAAAGGTAATTGAAAATGAAAGAAATAGAATAAGGTGAAAGGAAAAAATAAAATGTGAAGAAAACTAAATGAAAAAGGGAAAAAAGAGAAAGGAGTAGCAGTAGCGTGTATCCCAGAACGCGCTGTAGCTAACTTAGCCGCAGCGCGCTTTCTGGAACGCGCTACTGCTACTTCTGACTTACCACAGGGTTCGTCCTCCCCACGGCCACTTTCCCCAAATCCAACTCTCCACTCTCGCCGCAGCCGTCGCCCGTCGGCCACCGCGCGCTCTCCGCACACCCTCAACGCCGCCCCCGACCCCAGATTCAACGCCGCCCCACCCCGACCTCACGCCGCCTCGGACGCCGCCATCCGCCACGCCTCGAGCCCCGACCCCGACCTCGGCGTTGCCTGCCCTCCTCGTCAGCAGGCACCCGAGGTGAGCACGCCTGCTCCTCCCTCTCCCTACCTCTGCCTAGGGTTTCTTTATATTTTAGTTGCATCAAATTAGTTAGGGTTCATGTAATGGTGGAAACGAATCGGATGCGGATGCGGCTCAAATGAGTTAGGGTTCATGTAAGGGTGGAAACGAATAAAATTTCTAAGATGAATCATAAAACGAGTAAAATTTGACCACTTATTTCACTTTATAGTTGGATAATTGGAATATCCGCTACCACTTTCCACCTCTAGGTTCTTCAAATTAGATGGTAATTAGGGCAGTAGTTCCTAGGTACTAATTAGTTAGTAAGAACTAGGTACTAATTAGGTACTAGTCTATTTTTATTTATTGTAAGTTTATCTTTAGTAAGAACTAGTTGAATTAATAGAACTAGTTAGTAAGAACTTTGTGCTATTTTTTTTAGTTAAATCAATTTTTCCCGCATCGACGTGGACGATGCCTATCCTGCATCCTCGTCGTCGAGTCGGCGGAGGACGACACCTTCTTGACCAGATGGGCCATGTCCGGGACTGAGCTCCGCCGGAGTGGTACTGGGAGGCGCTACCTACCGGGGGGCGCATGTTGGTGAGGAGCCAGCCTGTCGTTGACCCGAACCTTCTTTGGTGGCGGTCGCGTGGGCCAGTGACGGTCCAGAGGCTCGAGGACTCCGCGGAGGTGGTGCGTCACCGTGTCAGTGAGGAGGACGCGCACGTCCGTTGCTACTTGTTTGCGTTGGAGCACAGGTTCTCCAATACCTGGCAGGTTCTCCTGGGATCTCATCGAGCTATGATCCCGTGATGGTTCCTTCTCTACGGGTGTCCACCGCCCGCTACCGATACCCGTCGTGTGCTAGGGTTTTAGTTGTATTAGTGATGTTATATGTATGACACTATTCATGATGTATTAGTGATAATATTCGACGATGTACGGATGCATGAGATGATTTACTTTTGCTCATTGAATGCATGCTAATTTGAGTCCTATAAGATATTTTGAAATGTATATCTTGTTTTGCTCAATATCCAAGTGGCCGGTCATGTTTGCAGGTTACACCTCCGAGTGGCCTATGTTTTACCGGAGTGTTGATTCATTTCCGTTCAGCAAATTTCAGGCGCCGATATGTCTTATTTTAGCAAAGGTCATGCCGGATTTTTCCGTGAATTTTGGCATGACTTGTGCCGAATATGTAGGAAATATCGAGTGCCCCGGATTTGTGTGTTGAGTATCCTGGTAGTTGTCTTCGATCGATTTTCAATTAATATTTTGAACTATGAACATAGGAAATGTCCGCACGAAAAGGATTTCGGTATTTGCAAATACTACGTAAGACGAAGCGCGACACTGCACGGAATCTTCCTAGATGATGATAGGCGCTTCAGCATCAAGCTGGACGAGAACTTCGAAGTGGATACAGTAAGTCACAACGACAAGTCTTTTTTCGTAATTAAGCATGACATCTGCTTCATTTGCTTCAACTTATTTTTTTTACTATTCTACTAGCGTATCCCCTGCCATGCAAGAGTTTTTATATTGGATAAGATAGGTTTCAGTCATACTATGGAGGTAAAGAAAGTTTACTTGAAGACCGAGCATGGTTATATTTTCCACGCAAAATTATACAATTCAGACCATACATATTCGTCCGGAAGATGATATTCGTCCGGAAGATGATATTGAAGGTAATACCGACATCTGGTCGATGTGCAGACGCCTCCAGTTATATCATTATGTAAGTTTCTCAACCATACTTATGTCTTTGATATTGTTTATTTAAAAATAGTTGACAACTAATTTGTACTGTCAGCTTATTTCGGTGCAAGCAAACATGTCTTGCACTTGGTTGACAGGACCTACTACTGTCCCGGGGCTGAACTCAACTGCGAGGAGGTAAGTCATTATGTTTCATGGCTTGCGGATCTTGATACTGTCAAGACAAATTTTCTTCCTGCATTTAGAAATGTTATACTGAAAACATGCGATCAATAGTGTTCGTAATGAACTACGGTCACATCTATTTATGAAGGATGGTAAGATTTTTTACTATTTGTCCTCAGTGCATCTTTTCCATACATTATTTTTGAAGCTAAACTTCATTGCTAAGTATGTTACCATACGATGTTCTTCAACACGGACTCCCGATGAATGTTGTGCCTTATGGGATCGAGACTAAAGGTACCATGAGTATTATTAGCTTACGGCCAAGATATCCTACAGATTACTTTAGTGCATTCAAGATCAGCGATGGATGCTTAATAGTGCAAGATTGGACCAAATATGTGATGGGGGAGCGCAGAGAAGTACTAGGGGGCAGCAAACAGATGCGCTACCCACGATTAGGAGACAGGTTCATCTGCATGCTCCAACTTGATCAAGGAGGAGAGCTACACATGTTTTATGTTATTTTACCTAAGAGAGAGCAGTAGGAGTGATTAGCTAGCTAGAAATGAGTTTGAGGATGATGATGTGCTACACTATTACTGTGATGATAAAATAGCTAGTGTTGGTGGTAATGACTATGATGATTATTATTAGCTAGTGTTAGTGGTGATTAAATAAATACTGTTGGTGTTAATGACTATGATGATGATTAAATAGCTTGTCTTTGGCGGATTATATTCAAGTGGAGGCAACATGGGGTGCACATCAAAAGTACTACTAGTCCAAACTAGATCAAGTTTGGATTAGTAGTATACTTTTGACATGCACCACATATTGCCTCCACTTGAACCTAATCCACCTTCATTTGACACACATCGTTATGGACATAATGATGTAAACCTCATAACTGGTATTGTACCAATATTTATACGATGGCGCATAAATAAACTAAAAATAAAAAAATAAAAAAAGAATACTAGTAGCGATGGAGAAAAAACACGCTGCCAGTAGTTACATTAGCAGTAGCGTGTGATTGAACAAACGCTGCAGCTATTTGTCCTAGCTGTAGCGCGTGCGGGCACGCGCTACTGCTAAGCAATAGCTATAGCGCCTTATTAGTAGCGCGCCTGCCCGCGCTACTAGTGAGCACAAAACCAGCGCTACTGCTAGGGTTTTCTCTAGTAGTGTCAACACCTTCAAGAAGGGAGCAATGCTCAATAGCCGCCGTCACCAGATCCGACCACTCAAGATTGGGATCTAGGTTTTCATCCTGAAGAAATGGTCCAAGCATATCTGAGCAATGCCTTCAACAAGGTAACAACGTAAAAACATTGCCATTGCGTGCATGACCAACTCGGGTCACCTGTGCTTTCACCCCAAGCTCAAGTAGCACCACCATCAAGTCACTCAAGTGTTGTCGCCACCACGCTCCACGATCCCAAAGCAGCTGCATGCGATGTGACAACAAGTTGCTGCACCACCATTCCTCTGCGTCAAGCCGACGCCCATAGTTTGCATCTCACCGTTAAAGTCATCCACCAGACCTGGAGAGAGAAACCCTCACGAAGATCTTTCAGTGGTGACTGCAATCCACCATCTATCATGTAGACTGGTGTTTCAAAAAAAGAATAAATACACCTAGCCAATTAATAGGCCATGTGATGTAGGGCGGAACCCTACGTTGACGATCTTTCACGTTGGAGCGGATCCTACGGTGAATCACGAAGAACACGCGGAAGAACAAGAGGGAAAACACGGGGAAAACGAGAGAGAATTCACTCAACCGACAAGAGATCAATCACACAAGCGCTAGATCATCGAACGCAAAGAGGTACATATGATCCACAATCAACAAAGGTAAGGATACACGAGTAGCCGTTCTTCTCCGAGAGGAGGTCTTGATGGGGTCCACCCTAGAAGGGGGTCTTGAATCCGCTTGGGGATCTTCTCCGTAGAGGTCCCGAGCTCGAGGAGAAGTAACCAAGTGGATGAGCAAGGCTCTCACACAAACATGAGCTAAACCTAAGCTAACCTTAACTAGGAGGAGGTGGAGGAGTATATATAGTCATGGGCCACGAAGGGGTAAGTGAAGGGGTACATGGGCTGCGGCCCAACACACTGTGCGCAGACAGGCGTCGGACGTCCGGAGGGTTCCGGTCGTCCGGAGGCTCGGGAAGGTCCGGACGTCCGGAGCTCTTCGGACATCCGTAGATTCGGCTCAGGTGCGCTTCGGTCGGACGTCCGGAGGGGGCCGGTCGTCCGAGGCTTGCGGGGTCCCGGACGTCCGGGGTTCTTCGGATGTCCGCAGATTCGGTTCGGTGGTCGCCGCACGGTCGTCCGGAGGGGCCCGGTCGTCCGGAGTCTGGAGTCGCTTGACGTCCGGTCCAGTCGGACGTCCGCCGCCAGAAGCTTCGGGCATCTTCTTCTCTTGGTCCGTGTACTTGGTGTCCTCGCCGTCTTGTCCATGGTCTTCCTCCTTGTTCCTTGTGTCCAATGGCGTTTGTTCGAGGTCTCGCCATATGTCCACTTGGGGCTTGGAGAGTAGTGGGAGTGTACATGGGGATGAACGGATGCTCCGCATCATCTCCCCTTGGGAAAGATCCGACCTCGGATCGTGATCCTCATCACCATGGAAACGGTTGTCGAGACGGACTTGTAGTTGGACGGTTGAAGACATGGAGCAATCCAAGTAGTCCAAGGTGTCGCCGAAGTGATAGACATGCAAAAAGAGCAAACACAAGCAACACTCGAAAATACAATGGTTAACGCACACAAAGTGTCCATCATGTAAGAATGAGTCCGAAAAGGAATTGTTGATGACAAGGCATGAAATGCTTATCCAAATGATGTAAAATGACATGTAAAGCATTCATGAGAGAAAATTCATGCATTGGGACAACAAAGGTGTCGTGAATGTGATCAATGCAACCACGGTGCAAAATAATGTCATAGTGAGACGGTTTATCAATAGCATGAATATGACAATGGATGCTCAATATGATTATGTTATCATGCAATTGATGGTAGGCAATATGATCATGATGTATGAATATGCCATCAAGAAAGATCACAACAAATTTGCTAAGAAAATGCACATGCTCATATATCATGGATGACATGGGAATAGGTGCAACAAGACAAGCATAATGTGAGTCAATCCATGCATGGGGTGCAAATTTGTCATGGGTGGTGTTGTACCATAGCTCGGATGTCGTGGCACTCCTCAACTTGAAGGTCCATAGGGTCCATCTCCAATGTCGGTCCTCCATCCAATATATGTATCATGTAGAAAAGAAGAAGGAAACAACAATGAAAGAATGACCCATCCAATATGTGTATTTGAGGATGGCTCAAAGGGAAGGAAGTCACCTTTAGGAGGTTCTCAAGGATGATGGAGTTGTGCATCTTGTATGCCTTCACATAAGCAAGTTGTCTCGTGATGTTACCGCCTTGTGAATCCTTCAAAATGAAAGAACATGACAAACACTCGGAAAAACAAATGAGGTTAGCGGAAGTGCAAAACCTAACATTCGTGGTGGTAAGATACCCAACAAGTGTTCTCATCATTCATATCATAAGAAAGTACAAGGGAGCGTTTCATAGTATGGAGGCATATGATGCAAGAACAACCAAATGCAATAGGCGCAATCAAACAAGCATGCATCACAAGTAATATGTCAAAGTCTCCAAGATCAATAATCATAGTATGGTTGCACTCAATACAAGTGGATATGAGAGAGGCAACTAATGGACACAAGAGACAATGACCAAGATATATCATGTGAGAGGCATGAGCATATATGTCATCAACCCAAGAAAGCAAGTGATAGTGGAACATGGGTGATGCACCATAGCAAGCAATCATAGCGATCAAGTCAAGCAAGCTAGTAGTGCGAAGATGCAACATACTAGAAGGAATCATGGCAAGCATGTCATATGTGCAAATAGTGGGCATGAATAATTCACATGGCATAGCACAAGCATGAAAGCAAGATATGAGAAAATTATCATCAATGTATTGGCGAGAGGCCGTATGTAAATAGCAATGGGACATCATGACTCTCCCAACACAACAATCAACAATAGCATGGGGCACATGATAATCATGGCAAAAGCAACAAGGATCTCCACCAAGCATGCAAATACACATAGGAGTAGCATAATGGTGAATCATGGGTATATGCAAGCAAGGGTCACAATTGCATGGTAAAGGCATAGAAGTAAGCATAACATGCAAAGTGAACACGATAGAATGGGCATAAGGTAACAAGTGGTAAATAGCCCAAAGCCGTGTGAGAGCCAAGTAGAAGAGATGCGCGTAGTCCTTGCGCAAAAGGAATGGTGGGAATGAAAGTCCACGTGATCCCAAGTCATCGTTGCTCTCAAGAGCTCGTTTAAATCAACTCATGGGATTGAGATGTTGACGAGTGTATGTGGGTACCTACACAAAACAAAGACAAAGAGAAAATTGTGTGTGCGTGGTAGATGTACACATCATCCATCATGATGCATACGTGCATGTGTCGGTTAGCACAAAATAGCCAATGCTCAAATAAATGAGATGCGTGATATAGAAACATGTCATCCATCATGATAGGTTTGTTATTATGTATGGCATAATGGAGACTCAAATTGTGCAATGCATCATGAGAAATATCTAGAGCATTGTTATTCATGTAATGCATATGGTTCAAGCAATTATGGGAATCATGCAAAGTATGAAATGCATCAAGATCTCCTAATATGTATGAGGAAACTATGGGGGTCTCCTCATGAGCATTAATGGAAACATCACATGGAGAATATTGACAACATCCAAAACAATGCATATTTGGAACAATGTGATCATGGCATGGAATAGTAGACGAATTGCAAAGGAAGTAGTGCAATATCATCACAAGAGAAGCAAAAGCCAATGACCATCATCTCGTCATCTATGCCATAAGTGCAAATGGGATTTATTTTAATGGGGCATGCATAGTTACTATGTTGAGATTGAAATGAGGCAATATGGGAGATCTCACTCATAGCATATGACAAGTTCAATGGATTGTCAAACATAATGTGACCAATAGAATTTTCACATGATATCCTATGAAGCATAGCATCACAACTAGGCAGCTCAACATGCTCATCATCATATTCATCATAAATAGGTAAGTCAAGGCATGAAGAAGTTTTACTAGCATGAATCATGGTAATAGGTGGGTCAACATCATGGGAGCAATCGATGGCAAGAGAGTCCACTAGTGGGACAAGAGAAGCACCATCACCTATGTTACCTTTGGAAGGTCGCTCATGAGTTGTAGGTGAGGTGTTGAAGATCGCCTCGTTGTCATCTTCATCTTGATGGAACCATGTGGGGGTGCATCATCATCCACCATGGCCATCGCTGCCTCCAATGGAGGAATAGACTCACAAAGATAGGCATGTCGTCATGTAGGAGACCTAGCACCAAAGAAGAAAACACACTAGGAGTAGAGGTTAAGTCAGTTAGAAATCATAGTGGCCTCATGTGCCGTGTCAACTACCTCACTCACTAAGTGTTGTGGCTCACTCACTCCCTCAAGGATGCTCTCACTCGTATGGTGGGTGGAGTCACTCAAATGGCGCTCAACCTCACATAGGATGTGTGGCATGCTCTCATGTGTGGGGCTAGTGGTGGTCACACTCATCCTCTCATAGGAAATGCTCTCAGTGTCACGTATGGTGGAGTCACTGATGTCACTCATGGGGTGGTGGCTCTCCTCACATGGTAATTGGGGCATCTCGACAGATGTGGGTGCCGGAGAGATGTAGGTGCAAATGTCTCCATGCGCTGTCGCGTAGCTTGACTCGAGTATGAGTCCAAAGTGGGCGCTGCCTTCATGTTGGTGAAGAGGTTCGCGCTCGTCGCCGTGGTCGAAGGGGATGGCCCTTGCTCGACCGTCATGTCACCGTCTTGGTGTTGGAGCCCCATATGATGTGGCACCTCATAGCTCGTCTCCATGACCGAAGGGAGTTTCCCATGCTCGGCCATCTTCCTTGAGGGGCTTCCGAAGATGGAAGTGTCGCCCTCGGTCGTAGGTGGCCGCCTTGGACTTGATGAAGTCGATGTAGGCGTACACGTGGGAAGTAGGCGAAGATGCCGTACGTCCAAAGGCAAAGATGCCTTGAGAACACTTGGCGAAGATGCCGAAGTGGTTGATGTAGCCGTAGCGCCGTCTTGGTGGTGCTCGTCTCACGGTCTTCTCTTGTGCTTATGAAGCTTCGACTTGGCGTGAAGTAGGGTTTGTTGGGACTTGTGCATTTGCGCTTGTGGAGCATCTTCATGATGATGATGTCGTTGTCGTGTTTGAGTTCCTTGGCGTTCCTCGTCGTTGTGCACATGATGCTTGGAGGTGACTTGCCCTTCATGACGATGTGGATCACGAACGTGATGGTGGTCGCCATGTAGATGTGGACGAGGACGATTTGCACTTGCGCTGCTTCCGCACCAAGACTTGTGGCTTGAATGTCGCCGCCTTTGAAGATGACGTAAGGGAAGTAGACTTGATCAAGGCTCTAATCTCCTCCATCCTTGCATCTTGCTCCTCTTTATGTGCGGCAAGCTTCTTGTCGAAGTAGTCCCTTCTCCTTGCTTCGGAGTGATGGATGTCGATGGAGATGTTCTCGATGCGCTCTCGCAATCTTGATTGTGTGCCTTGCACTTGTCGTTGTAGATCAAAGAGAGACGCTTTGGTGATGTAGTTGTTCACGCCATCGTTGTTGTCGAAGACCGGAGATGAAATGCCTTGCCTATCCATCACAAGACTCGAGCAAATATGAGTGGGAGAAAGAGAAGAACTTATACCAATGTACCTTGACCGATGTTGACAATGAATCAAGTTCACTCAAATGCGGACAATGAAATAGCACTATTGGTACCAATCCTTGTCGGCTCTCACACCTACACAAGTAAAGCTTATGGAGGAGCTCGGTGAGGATAGTGGCACAAAAATTTAATGCAAAATATTAGCAAGAGTCAATAATGTTGAAAGAGATTCACAAATTTGCAAGCGAAACAAATGGACCAATAGCAAAGAATGGCACACGGAAACACACACACGGATAGATAAATGGGGTCGTGCAACCAAGGAATGAGCACAAAATGTGGAATCCACGGAAAACGCTCGTGTTGCACAACTCAAGAGAGACGCTAGCACGATTGCTCAATAGGCGGATACGACACTTGTGCACAACCTATTTGATGCAAAATGGATAAACTTCTATCCCAAGTATGCTATGTATGTATGGTTCCCGGTGTTTCTCTCAAGATGATCCAAGATGATCGGATATGACAATCTTATATGCAATATGGTATGATGCTATGGCACTTGCTTACAAGCTTCTTTGCTCTCTTTCTTTTGCTTAAAAGCTTTTTTTTTTGTATGGCCACTTTGCACAATGCATTAAACCAAGATAGCAATTGTGTGTATGCGGAACAAACTTGAGACACAATGGATGATATGATACCAATATGATATGGTATGGTATGTAATGGAAGGTATGATCACTAATGTGCACAAGTAACGCGTTGCCGGCAATACTCAAATGGCTAGTCTCGATAGGCAAGTAACGCAAAAGTAAGGCTAGGGGTTAACAATGCAATGGCAAGGGGAATATACAATGGAGGGATACCACGATACCAAGATGATATGGAGGTTACCGTCCGGCGATGACGAGTAGCGGTGTTCTTGATGTAGATACCAAGATGATGGAGACTCGTCCCTAAGTAGCCTAAACACCTTAGGAAACGGAAAACCGCGAACTCAAAATCTCAAACGTCAAATGTCAAAATGGTGGTAGCGGGAATGCGGTGGTGGTTTGCACTTGGCAATGCGGAAGTGGAATGATGGGCTATACACGTGTCGGAGTTGAAGTTGCCGTCCCTAAGTAGCCTAAACACCTTAGGAGACACAAGCCACAACTCAAACAAGCTCAACCAACTATTGGGTTAAGTTGGGGGTGGTTGAAGTGTATGGTGGGCAAGGTTATGTGGAAGTGGTGGTGGTGGTTGATGAAGAAGCAATCGTCCCTAAGTAGCCAAACACCTTAGGAGACTCGAATCACTACTCAAGCAACCACTAATGCTATGGGGAACAAAATTGGTTAGGTTGCGGAAGTCGGTGGTGGTTATGCGGAGGATGTGGCGGAAGCCCTAGGCAAAGATGCCAAAGTTCACAAAATTTGATGGAGTCAAATGGTGATGGTAGTATTTTTATGGGAAGGGGGATGTCAATAGCTTCAAAATGAGCTAAAGAACGTCAAAATCAGAGTTCGGATGAATTAGTTATGGACAAAACAAAAATCAGCCGAAATCTGAAACTACAGGTTACAGACGTCCGGAAAGGTCGGATGTCCGGGGCGTCGGACGTCCGGAAAGGTCGGAAATCCGTAAATTCGGTGCGGGTTAGGGGTTCCGGTCGTCCGGAAAAGGTCGGACGTCCGGTGCTTCGTGGGGGTCCGGACGTCCGTAAATCGTCGGTCGTCCGGTGGGTCGGGGTCAACTCGAAATTTCAGATCCGGGACGCGATTTTGGGCGGAAATTGGGGATTTCGGGGTCAAAATTCACGGATTTTGTGGATGAAAGACGGGGAAAATTGGGGACATGCTAGATCCACTCGAAATCAAGCAAATCCATGGATCAAAATCAACAAAACATCATCACACTAACAAATCACAAAAAAAAATTTGGGGCTATTTTTGGCGGGGATTTTCGGATTTAGGACGAAATCAACAAAATCAAGCTAGAAAACACGGGGTAGGGGCTCCAAAAACGTGATCAACCTAAGCTCTGATCCATAGATGATGTAGGGCGGAACCCTATATGGACGATCTTTTACGTTGGAGCGGATCCTACGGTGAATCACGAAGAACACGCGGAAGAACAAGAGGGAAAACACGGGGAAAACGAGAGAGAATTCACTCAACCGACAAGAGATCAATCACACAAGCGCTAGATCATCGAACACAAATAGGTACATATGATCCACAATCAACAAAGGTAAGGATACACGAGTAGCCGTTCTTCTCCGAGAGGAGGTCTTGATGGGGTCCACCCTAGAAGGGGGTCTTGAATCCGCTTGGGGGATCTTCTCCGTAGAGGTCCTGAGCTCCGAGGAGAAGTAACCAAGTGGATGAGCAAGGCTCTCACATAAACATGAGCTAAACCTAAGCTAAACTTAACTAGGAGGAGGTGGAGGAGTATATATAGTCATGGGCCACGAAGGGGTAAGTGAAGGGGTACATGTGCTGCGGCCCAACACACCTGTCTTGTGCAGACAGGCGCCGGACGTCCGGAGGGTTCCGGCCGTCCGGAGGCTCGGAAGGTCCGGACGTCTGGAGCTCTTCGGACATCCGTAGATTCGGCTGGGTGCGCTTGCCGGACGTCCGGAGGGGGCCGGTCGTCCGGAGGCTCATGAGGTCCCGGACGTCCGGAGGTCTTCGGATGTCCGCAGATTCGGTTCGGTGGTCGCTGGCACGGTCGTCCGGAGGGGCCCGGTCGTCCGGAGCCTGGGAGTCGTCGGACGTCCGGTCCTGGTCGGACGTCCGGCCGCTGTAGCTTCGGGCATCTTCTTCTCTTGGTCCGTGTACTTGGTGTCCTCGCCGTCTTGTCCATGGTCTTCCTCCTTGTTCCTTGTGTCCAATGGCGTTTGTTCGAGGTCTCGTCATATGTCCACTTGGGGCTTGGAGAGTAGTGGGAGTGTACATGGGGATGAACGTGGGATGCTCCGCATCACCATGTATGCTAGTAAAAGAGTGTATTGTAGTTCCTTAACCAAGAGGTTGAAATAGGTGACGCCAATATCGAAGTTATCGTTGTTTTTGGCAAACTTTGGTTTTCCTTTTCTACTTAAAAGACTACCAATAGAGCTTCATCATGGAGGCAGATTTAAACCAGTTAGTTAGCTCTTGCTTGCTTGCTGCCATTGTATTTACCAGTGTTATTTGGCCATGTGCCAGTATGTTATTTGCACACAGTTTAATGTGCCCAAGATTCTATGTCAGGATATGTTTTTGTTTGGAAGGCAAATTTCTTTTCTTTATTGTGCTTGAAGGCAGCCGTGCTTGGGTTATGTATGCCATGTGTCATTCTGTTATTGCAACGGCTGAATGTATGCATGTATGCAAGATTATCTCTGTGGACATGTTTTGTTGTAAGATTATATCTTTTTTCTCCTTGTAAAGGCAGTTGTGTTTGCAAGGCATTTTTTTCTTCTTGTTTGATAGATGGATGTAAACAAGTGGATGGATGATGTGTCAATGACTAGACGGATCTTTTGCAAATATGGATGTGGGACTACTTTGTCCGAGTGCTGCTATGCACACGATGATGTGCGTATCGATGTGTGAACAAGAACATATATCACCGTCTATGCATATCAGTAAAGTGCAGCCTACGGTTGGATCGGTCATCGTCCCGCTGTCGTCCAGGCTGTGTCGTTCACACAACAGTTTGACTTTGTCCCCTCTCTGTGTTGTGCACTGCTAACTAACCAAACATGGACTTCACACTTTTCCTCTACCTTTTGAATTTTCTCTCTGGTTAGCACTCCCTGGCATTCTTTTATTACTTTAAATATTTTTTTCTTACGTCAAACTTTCTTAAATTTGACCAACTTCATAGGAAAAAGGGGTGAACATTCATAGTATACCAAATTAATACCATTAAATTTATTTGGGAAGGGGAGTTCCAACGGTCATGTTAATAAGGATGACAATTTTATCCATGGACATGGATACCCATGGATATCTGACCCGAATGGATAGGGTTTGGATATGCTTTTGTGCCCATGGGCAACACTCAAACCCGACCCGGTTTCTCATCGGTAGGGCCTGTATATAATCTTGTACCCATGGGTATACCCAAACCCGACCCGATAGTATGACTTAATGGGCAAAAAATCGGCTATGCCTACCCCACAGTCACATGTCCCACTGCAATTTTCTACTTTGTTATCTAAAACGTGCAAAAGAATTTGCACAATCCCCACCGTAACTTTTATTAATTGACATTCAATCCGCACCATAACATACTCCAGCACTAAAAGAACATGCGGTGCACCCATGTTTGGTTTTGGTAGACAATTACTATGGACTAATGGTTGCCTTGAGTTATATTTGAAAGATTTGTCCATAGGCTTTTCTTGAAGTCCATTTTTTGGTTCTTCCAATCATGCTACCTCCGCTATCTCTTTCTTAACTGTTGAAGTTGGTGGTTGTTGCAGCGATGTAACTTTTCTGGTGGATGAGATGTGGGAGCAGAAGACATTTGATCTGAGGATCAAGTTCTTCGCTCTCAGGAGGGCGGACAAGAAAGCCGCTGACAAGATAAGAAACGAGAAGAGCAAAGGGTATGCACCCAACTTGTTCATATATGTATACCTTTGTACAATGTTGAGTTTTTTTATGATGATTTCAGATTTGTCGGCCCAGTCTTAGGGTACGTTTAGGTGGATCTGTGTTGATTGACATACTATTAAATCTGACTCGGCAAATCAAAGTTTGAACAGTTGGTTTGATTTTCTTTTACTTAATTTCTTTGACTTATGGCAGTGATGATTTGCAAATATTCAAGCTCAATGCATCAAATCAGAATCGAACCAATTAAACATTGCCACCACCGAGTAACTATATCTTGAATCTTTTTGGCTGTTATTTTTATGCGTTTCAATCTAGATGATCTGTTTGGATTGTGAGGAGGTATTGATGCATAATCCAACACTTGATCTGAGGGGTGGCATGAGCTGCCCGTGTGATGTCATCTTTGCAATTGAATCCGGATAGATCTGTTGCTAATAGTTTATTTTCTTCTTGATTTCGTTAGTATCATGTGATGAAACCTTATTCTATCTTAGGACACCTTTTGACATAGTGCCTATTTACCTGTGGATGAGAAGGCTTTTATATTCTGATGATACGCCATGTTTTCTTGTAAATTATCTTCGCTTTTTGGTATTGGCTGGTGAGCATTGTTCTCTTTTACACTTGCGACCTGATGTAATTAAAGCGCATGATGATTAGTTTTATGTTGGAATTACCTCGATTCTGAATGACGATATTTTTGTGGCTTTACGATGCATAAAACCAGTAGCATAAAATTTTCTTTATTTTATTATATTGTTAATTTCATTCAACTTAAATTATCCCAAAGTGAAGATTCTTAGACCAGGACGTGTCGTATGACACTATAAACAACAACTGTTTCTCTCCACTGCATCTGTCCTCCCTTTGTCTATAACCTTTGTGGTTTGGTCAGGGATGGAATATCCATTTGCACCTGGTTTGGTTCAGCTGTGTGCTTTATTTTGTTTGCTCTGGTTTGGTTCAGCTGTGTGCATGATTTTAAATGGGTCTATGAGGGATTCCCTCATATTGTTTGCTCTGTTTTGTGTGTGTTGATAGGAACCTTCCTTTGTATTTTGGTTAATATACACTGTCTAGAGTTGATTGTTGTGGTTACAATATTTTTGTAGTGGCTGAATAAGGTACATCAACAAAATTTGGAATGCAAGTACGGATGGATGTCCACAATTTTGTGGGGGCCTGCTTGAGAAACATCTTACATGGCCACAGTTTTGTGAACAACTTCTCAAAATGTTTTCACCAACAAGTACTTATGATTTAACTGTCACTTCAATTCTTTCAATTCTTTCAAACTGCCCATTGCTGAATACACGGAGCAGTTTGAATCTATGACTGAAATGCAAGAGGAAAAATCCATCTCTCTCTTTCTGAATAATTTCTGGGGAGGGAGTATCTACAGACCCTGAATAAACATGGGTCCTGAATAAACATAAATATCATTATTTATACTAAATTTATTTGTAACTTCTGCACTATTTTTTATAAGTTACAATCATATATAATATATTGAGGTAGCCGTCGCCCGTCGGCCGCCGCGCGCTCTCCGCACACCCTCAACACCGCCCCCGACCCCAGATTCAACGCCGCCCCCGCCCCCGACCTCAACGCCGCCCCGGACGCCGCCATCCGCCGCCACTGCGTTCTCGACCCGACCTCGACGCTGCCTGCCCCTCCTCGTCAGTAGGCACCCGAGGTGAGCACACCTGCTCCTCCCTCTCCCTACCTCTGCCTAGGGTTTCTTTATATTTTAGTTGCATCAAATTAGTTAGGGTTCATGTAATGGTGGAAACGAATCGGATGCGGATGTGGCTCAAATGAATTAGGGTTCATGTAAGGATGGAAACGAATCAAATTTCTAAGATGAATCATAAAACGAGTAAAATTTGACCACTTATTTCACTTTATAGTTGGATAATTGGAATATCCGCTACCACTTTCCACCTCTAGGTTCTTCAAATTAGATGGTAATTAGGGCAGTAGTTCCTAGGTACTAATTAGTTAGTAAGAACTAGGTACTAATTAGGTACCAGTCTATTTTTATTTATAGTAAGTTTATCTTTAGTAAGAACAAGTTGAATTAATAGAACTAGTTAGTAAGAACTTTGTGCTATTTTTTTTAGTTAAAGCAATTTTTCCCGCATCGACGTGGACGATGCCTATCCCGCATCCTCGTCGTCGAGTCGGCGGAGGATTTACACCTTCTTGACCAGATGGGCCATGTCCGGGACTGAGCTCCGCCGGAGTGGTACTTGAGGCGCTACTCACCGGGGGCGCAGGTTGGTGAGGAGCCAGCCTGTCGTTGACCCGAACCTTCTTTGGTGGCGGTCGCGTGGGCCAGTGACGGTCCAGAGGCTCGAGGACTCCGCGAAGGTGGTGCGTCACCGTGTCAGTGAGGAGGACGCGCACGTCCGTCGCTACTTGTTTGCGTTGGAGCACAGGTTCTCCAATACCTGGCAGGTTCTCCAGGGATCTCACTGGAGCTATGATCCCGTGATGGTTCCTTCTCTATGGGTGTCCACCGCCCATGCCGATACCCGTCGTGTGCTAGGGTTTTAGTTGTATTAGTGATGTTATATGTATGACACTATTCATGATGTATTAGTGATAATATTCGACGATGTACGGATGCATGAGATGATTTACTTCTTCTCATTGAATGCATGCTAATTTGAGTCCTATAAGATATTTTGAAATGTATATCTTGTGTTGCTCAATATCCAAGTGGCCGGTCATGTTTGCAGGTTACACCTCCAAGTGGCCTATGTTTTACCGGAGTGTTGATTCATTTCCGTTCTGGCAAATTTTATGCGCTCGATATGTCTTATTTTAGCAAAGGTCATGCCGGATTTTTCCGTGAATTTTGGCATGACTTGTGCCAGAATATGTAGGAAATATCGAGTGCCCCGGATTTGTGTGTTGAGTATCCTGGTAGTTGTCTTCGATCGATTTTCAATTAATGTTTTAACTATGAACATAGGAAATGTCCGGCGATTTAAAAGGATTTCGGTATTTGCAAATACTACAAAGACGAGCGCGGCCTGTGCGACGGAATCTTCCTAGATGATGATAGGCGCTTCAGCATCAAGCTGGACGAGAACTTCGAAGTGGATACAATAAGTCACAACGACAAGTCTTTTTTCATAATTAAGCATGACATCTGCTTCATTTGCTTCAACTTATATTTTTTTTACTATTCTACTAGCGTATCCCCTGCCATGCAAGAGTTTTTATATTGGATAAGATAGGTTTCAGTCATACTATGGAGGTAAAGAAAGTTTACTTGAAGACCGAGCATGGTTATATTTTCCACGCAAAATTATACAATTCAGACCATACATATTCGTCCGGAAGATGATATTCGTCCGGAAGATGATATTGAAGGTAATACCGACATCTGGTCGATGTGCAGATGCCTCCAGTTATACCATTATGTAAGTTTCTCAACCATACTTATGTCTTTGATATTGTTTATTCAAAAATAGTTGACAACTAATTTGTACTGTCAGCTTATTTCGGTGCAAGCAAACATGTCTTGCACTTGGTAGACAGGACCTACTACTGTCCCGGGGCTGAACTCAACTGCGAGGAGCTAAGTCATTATGTTTCATGGCTTGTGGATTTTGATATTGTCAAGACAAATTTTCTTCCTGCATTTAGAAATGTTATACTGAAAACGTGCGACCAATAGTGTTCGTAATGAACTACGGTCACATCTATTTATGAAGGATGGTAAGATTTTTACTATTTGTCCTCAGTGCATCTTTTCCATACATTATTTTTGAAGCTAAACTTCATTGCTAAGTATGTTACCATACGATGTTCTTCAACAGGGACTCCCGATGAATGTTGTGCCTTATGGGATCGAGACTAAAGGTACCATGAGTATTATTAACTTACGACAAGATATCCTACAGATTACTTTAGTGCATTCAAGATCAGCGACGGATGCTTAATAGTGCAAGATTGGACCAAATATGTGATGGGGGAGCGCAGAGAAGTACTAGGGGGCAGCAAACAGATGCGCTACCCACGATTAGGAGACAGGTTCATCTGCATGCTCCAACTTGATCAAGGAGGAGAGCTACACATGTTTTATGTTATTTTACCTAAGAGAGAGCAGTAGGAGTGATTAGCTAGCTAGAAATGAGTTTGAGAATGATGATGTGCTACACTATTACTGTGATGATAAAATAGCTAGTGTTGGTGGTAATGACTATGATGATTATTATTAGCTAGTGTTAGTGGTGATTAAATAAATACTATTGGTGTTAATGACTATGATGATGATTAAATAGCTTGTGCTGGCGGATTATATTGAAGTGGAGGCAACATGGGGTGCACATCAAAAGTACTACTAGTCCAAACTAGATCAAGTGTGGATTAGTAGTATACGTTTGACATGCACCACATATTGCCTCCACTTGAACCTAATCCACCTTCATTTGACACACTGTTATGGACGTAATGATGTAAACCTCATAACTGGTATTGTACCAATATTTATACGATGGCGCATAAATAAAATAAAAATAAAAATATAAAAAAAGAATACTAGTAGCGATGGAGAAAAAACACGCTGCCAGTAGTTACATTAGCGATGGCGTGTGATTGAACAAACGCTGCAGCTATTTGTCCTAGCTGTAGCGCTGCGGGCACGCGCCATCGCTAAGCAATAGCTATAAGCGCCTTATTAGTAGCGCTACGCCTGCCCGCGCTACTAGTGAGCACAAAACCAGCGCTACTGCTAGGGTTTTCTCTAGTAGTGTCAACACCTTCAAGAAGGGAGCAATGCTCAATGGCCGCCATCACCAGATCCGACCACTCAAGATTGGGATCTAGGTTTTCATCCTGAAGAAATGGTCCAAGCATATCTGAGCAATGCCTTCAACAAGGTAACAACGTAAAAACATTGCCATTGCCAGGCATGACCAACTCGGGTCACCCAGGCTTTCACCCCGAAGCTCAAGTAGCACCACCATCAAGTCACTCAAGTGTTGTCGCCACCACGTTCCACGATCCCAGCAGCTGCATGCGATGTGACAGTCGTTGCTGCACCACCATTCCTCTGCGTCAAGCCGACGCCCATAGTTTGCATCTCACCGTTAAAGTCATCCACCAGACCTGGAGAGAGAAACCCTCACGAAGATCTTTTAGTGGTGACTGCAATCCACCATCTATCATGTAGACTGGTGTTTCAGAAAAAGAATAAATACACCTAGCCAATTAATAGGACATGTATGCTAGTAAAAGAGTGTATTGTAGTTCCTTAAGCAAGAGGTTGAATTAGGTGACGCCAATATCGAGTTACTGTTGTTTTTGGCAAACTTTGGTTTTCCTTTTCTACTTAAAAGACTTCCAATAGAGCTTCATCATGGAGGCAGATTTAAACCAGTTAGTTAGCTCTTGCTTGCTTGCTGCCATTGTATTTACCAGTGTTATTCGGCCATGTGCCAGTATGTTATTTGCACACAGTTTAATGTGCCCAAGATTCTATGTCAGGATATGTTTTTGTTTGGAAGGCAAATTTTCTTTTCTTTATTGTGCTTGAAGGCAGCCGTGCTTGGATTATGTATGCCATGTGTCATTCTGTTATTGCAACGGCTGAATGTATGCATGTATGCAAGATTATCTCTGTGGACATGTTTTGTTGTAAGATTATATCTTTTTTTCTCCTTGTAAAGGCAGTTGTGTTTGCAAGGCATTTTGTTTGATAGATGGATGTAAACAAGTGGATGGATGATGTGTCAATGACTAGACGGATCTTTTGCAAATATGGATGTGGGACTACTTTGTCCGAGTGCTGCTATGCACACGATGATGTGCAGACGATGTGTGAACAAGAACATATATCAGTCTGTCTATGCAAATCTGTAAAGTGCAGCCGACGGTTGGATCGGGCATCGTCCCGCTGTCGTCCAGGCTGTGTCGTTCACACAGCAGTTCGACTTTGTCCCCTCTCTATGTTGTGCACTGCTAACTAACCAAACATGGACTTCACACTTTTCCTCCACCTTTTGAATTTTCTCTCTGGTTAGCACTCCCTGGCATTCTTTTATTACTTTAAATATTTTTTTCTTACGTCAAACTTTCTTAAATTTGACCAACTTCATAGGAAAAAGGGGTGAACATTCATAGTATACCAAATTAATACCATTAAATTTATTTGGGAAGGGGAGTTCCAACGGTCATGTTAATAAGGATGACAATTTTATCCATGGACATGGATACCCATGGATATCTGACCGAATGGATAGGGTTTGGATATGCTTTTGTGCCCATGGGCAACACTCAAACCCGACCGGTTGCTCATCGGTAGGGCCTGTATATAATCTTGTACCCATGGGTATACCCAACCCGACCCTATAGTATGACTTAATGGGCAAAAATCGGCTATGCCTACCCCACAGTCACATGTCCCACTGCAATTTTCTACTTTGTTATCTAAAACGTGCAAAAGAATTTGCACAATCCCCACCGTAACTTTTATTAATTGACATTCAATCCGCACCATAACATACTCCAGCACTAAAAAGAACATGCGGTGCACCCATGTTTGGTTTTGGTAGACAATTACTATGGACTAATGGTTGCCTTGAGTTATATTTGAAAGATTTGTCCATAGGCTTTTCTTGAAGTCCATTTTTTGGTTCTTCCAATCATACTACCTCCGCTATCTCTTTCTTAACTGTTGAAGTTGGTGGTTGTTGCAGCGATGTAAATTTTCTGGTGGATGAGATGTGGGAGCAGAAGACATTTGATCTGAGGATCAAGTTCTTCGCTCTCAGGAGGGCGGACAAGAAAGCCGCTGACAAGATAAGAAACGAGAAGAGCAAAGGGTATGCACCCAACTTGTTCATATATGTATACCTTTGTACAATGTTGAGTTTTTTTATGATGATTTCAGATTTGTCGGCCCAGTCTTAGGGTACGTTTAGGTGGATCTGTGTTGATTGACATACTATTAAATCTGACTCGGCAAATCAAAGTTTGAACAGTTGGTTTGATTTTCTTTTACTTAATTTCTTTGACTTATGGCAGTGATGATTTGCAAATATTCAAGCTCAACAGACCAAATCAGAATCGAACCAATTAAACATTGCCACCACCGAGTAACTATATCTTGAATCTTTTTGGCTGTTATTTTTGCGTTTCAATCTAGATGATCTGTTTGGATTGTGAGGAGGTATTGATGCATAATCCAACACTTGATCTGAGGGGTGGCATGAGCTGCCTGTGTGATGTCATCTTTGCAATTGAATCCAGTATAGATCTGTTGCTAATAGTTTATTTTCTTCTTGATTTCGTTAGTATCATGTGATGAAACCTTATTCTATCTTAGGACACCTTTTGACATAGTGCCTATTTACCTGTGGATGAGAAGGCTTTTATATTCTGATGATACGCCATGTTTTCTTGTAAATTATCTTCGTTTTTTGGTATTGGCTGGTGAGCATTGTTCTCTTTTACACTTGCGACCTGATGTAATTAAAGCGCATGATGATTAGTTTTATGTTGGAATTACCTCTGATTCTGAATGACGATATTTTTGTGGCTTTCTGATGCATAAAACCAGTAGCATAAAATTTTCTTTATTTTATTATATTGTTAATTTCATTCAACTTAAATTATCCCAGTGAAGATTCTTAGACCAGGACGTGTCGTATGACACTATAAACAACAACTGTTTCTCTCCACTGCATCTGTCCTCCCTTTGTCTATAACCTTTGTGGTTTGGTCAGGGATGGAATATCCATTTGCACCTGGTTTGGTTCAGCTGTGTGCATGATTTTAAATGGGTCTCTGAGGGATTCCCTCATATTGTTTGCTCTGTTTTGTGTGTGTTGATAGGAACCTTCCTTTGTATTTTGGTTAATATACACTGTCTAGAGTTGATTGTTGTGGTTACAATATTTTTGTAGTGGCTGAATAAGGTACTGATCAATATGATTTGATCAGTTTTGGGGATATGTTATGGTAATGATGTTAAATTTAAGGCTTATTTCTCAACACATTTGTAGATGCAGCCTAAGAGCTTTCACCCAGCCAGGCTAGAGAGCTAATGCTGCTAATTCCTTCCTTGGATGTCTGAGCCTTATTAATATCCTCAATACTTTGTTGTTCTACATTTGATGATTTCACCTTGTTATGTGGGGAGCATTGTTTCAAATTTTGGCTGATGTTGTTGCATCCGAGTTTACAAAGCTTTTGAGATGTACTCAGGTGGCGCTTAAAGCTCAAATCCGTCCAGATGGATCTTGGGTTATGCTCGCCTCCAAATTCCAGTTTAATCTCTATTCTTTCTTTTTTTGTTGATGAGTAAATGTACTCAGGTAGCGCCTAAAGCTCAAATCCGTCCAGATGGATCTTGGGTTACGCTCGCCTCCAAATTCCAGTTTAATCTTTGTTCTTTCATTTTTTGTTAATGAGTGAATTGAGCCTTGGTGCGGTGATTATAAACATTCCTCATACTGAGAGGGAAATCCTTGTGAACGACATCTATACACCCATAGAATCTGAGCACCAATGGACAATATTTCCTTTTGTTTTTAATGCGTGTTATTGTGTTGTTTCCTTTTTTTTCACTGAGATATTGTTTTTTTATTATTGAAAGAATCTTATGGAACGTTAAATATCTAGCTTATGACCCTCCAGAATCCGAGCACCAGTACTTCTTCTCTGTTTAATTATTTTTTGTTGAGACCCCTGCCACCAGTTCATAATGAGAACTATGGAGCACTGTTCAATTGCGTGGACTGTATAATGATCTGAGACTATACAACTGTAGAATCATTCCAAACTGCTCTATACTACTCGGCATTGCTCTGTTTTGAAGCATTGATTTCTATAAATCAGTCCATGAAATGTACTCCATGTTGTGGAAATAGACATGATGTAATGAGATTTTTGCTATTGCTGGTTTAGTGATCGGTTTATCTATGCTGATTAATCTTACTACTGATGTTCTTAATCAATGTGACAACTTGTAATTTGTTTGTCTGCAATAAGTAATATATTGAAATTGACAGCTTGTAAATTGTATGTTCCTTTTGTTGAAATTTGATCTCAGGTCATAACAGACCAAGAGAAAAGGGGGAGCTCTTCCCCATCTTTTGTGCTATGATCAGAGGCACACAGAAAGAAAACTTTTGGTTTTGGTCCCTGTCCCTTAGCACCAAGTATAAAAGGAGGAGGTGGTGCCCCTTGGGCAATGACACACGCATACTTGCTGTGTTACAATACAGCCATGTCACTCCAATTGTATTTTTGGAGCGGAGGATATAGCTTTATTTTTTTAGAGAAATAAAGCAGATATAACTTTATTGGATGAATGTATCAATGGTAGGGTCTTGGCTGCAAGAATATGTAAGGTTTAGGGCCTGTTCTGCAACGCTCCAGCTCCGGGCTTCGTCAACTCCACCCATAAAGCTGACCAGAACGCTCTAGCTCCAAGAAGTTGGAAATCGAGAAGCCTGCAACCTGTCTAGCGTAAAAAAGGAGAAGTTGGGGAAGCTGGTCTGGACCAGATCCGTAAAAACCAAGAAGTTAAAGTTGAGATGAATTACACCAGGTTGCCACTGCCAAGTGACTTCCTGCGTACCGGTTCGATTTTCTTTCCCGAAACTCTCGCTGTCTCACGTTAGCAATCAATTTTGGGCCCCAACCTGGCCTGCCAATCCCTCCGAGTTGGGCTTATTATGCTCAAATGGGCTGGCAGCCCCATGCCAAACGACAGAATACGGAAGCTACGAAGCCGAACGCTTTTTATTTCGCCACCTGAAGTGAAAAGCTATGCGACAAAATGAATCTAGGAAGTTTTTAAGAAGCTGGGCAGTTTCAGAACACTCCCTTAGGGTGTTGGGTGCAAAATGGCAAGGTCTTGGCTGCAAGAATATGTTATTTGTGGGGATGGAAGAAGAAAAGACAGGCTGATCAAACTTGACTTTCCTCGGGGAAAAAAAAGAACCCCGAAATAATCGCTTGATGCGTTGATATAATAAAAAGATTAAGAAAGAAGGAAAAAGGAAAATAAAAGCAAAAACACCACGACGGGGAGGAGGAGAGATGCATGCATCGCCTCATGTGTACGGACGTCCTTGAATTGAATAGTGAGGCTTGACTTAGAGAAAAAAAAGGCAAGACACAGCCGGCCGCCGAATCAATCATCTATACGGGCTACACTAATCACCAATCTCCTTTGCGCTCGCATGGTAGGAGTCGGAACCGGACACCCATTCATCAACATTAGCTTGATGTTTTTTTTTGTTTAGCTCCTTCATGATTTGTCCTTCTTTTACGAATCCTTACTTCTTCGAGAGGGCCTTCGTTCATAATGATCATCTCTACTCCTTCTTTTCCTTGACGGTGATTCTTATTTTCTATTCCTTCTTTTGGAAGAATCTTCTTTTCTTTTGTAGGAAGGCGTACACTCATTAGAATAGTGCCCGGGTCTTCCACAATTGTAGCAATTTCATTCACGACTTAAAGATCTCTTGTCATTGTAGGATCTTGACTTGGAGCTTCATTCCTTGCTCCTACTCTTGTAGAATTTGTTGAAGTTCTTCACCATTAGACTTAATTCTTCATTGAAGGTTTGCTTCTCACTTGATGATGTGGGAGCTTCACATGAGGCTTTGTAAGCACCACTTGACTTGTTATGGAGCTCTTCCTTATCCTTTAGTGATATCTCATGAGCAAAAATTCTTCAAATGACTTCCGTTGGCTTGAGATCTTTTTAGTTGGGCATCATTTGGATCAATGTGCACACGGTATCATATTTTCAATCCAAAGCTCTTAGGATCTTCTTGATGATGAATCTATCGGTCATCTCTTCACTTCCTAAGCCGGCAATCTCATTTGTGATGAGAGCAAGCCTAGAGTATATTTCAGCGACAACTTCACCATCCTTCATGTTGAACTTGTCAAGTTGACTTTGAAGCACATCCAATTTGGATTCCGTAACGGAGTCGGTACCTTCGTGCATATCAATCAAAGTATCCCAAATTTCCTTTGCATTCTCAAGACGGCTGATTTTGTTGAATTCTTCGGGGCACAATCCGTTGAAAAGAATATCACAAGCTTGAGCGTTGTATTGCAGCATCTTCAACTCTTCCGCGGTAGCTTCACGGTTCGGTTCTCTCCCATCAAAGAATTCACCTTGCAAGCCAATACACACAATAGCCCAGACGGCGGGGTTATGCCCAAGAATATGCATTTTCATCTTATGCTTCCAACTAGCAAAATTAGTACCATCAAAGTAAGGACCTCTACGGTGGTAATTTCCCTCGCTAGACGCCATACTCTCCTAGGTTGTGAAACCAAGGCTATGATCACGGAAAGCTATGGAAATCAAAGCAAATGGAGACCAAAACTCTGATACCACTTGTAGGATCGAAAGTATGTCTAGAGGGGCGTGATTAGACTACTTGACCAAATAAAAAGCTTATGTGGCAACGACGAAGTGATTGGCCTCCGGCTCCGACTCTCCATGCCGATGGGGGCGTAGGATAAAGCGGCTGTCGTCGCCGGTGCGTTTGCGCATGATGGCGAGCGAGCTCTCGTTGATTTCGTGTTGGGGGCCGGGGCGCGGGAGGCGGTGAAGGGCGCGGGTGAGGGCGTCGTAGACGAAGTAGTGGCGGTTCCTGGGACGCAGGTCGTCGGTGGGATGGTCGCCGGTGGCGACGCATAGGGGGACGAGGCTGCCGTCGGTCTTTGTGGGCAGGATGTAGGGCGCGACGGGGAACTGGGTGTGGTCCATGTGGGTGGCGTGGACGCAGAAGTAGGAGACGCGTGGCGGGGCGACGGCGCAGAAGGTGACCTTGAGGCGGCCGGTGAGACCGGGGCCGTCCATCTCGCGGACGGCGGTGGTGGCGTTGTCCCGGTCGGTGTAGTAGGCGCGTGGGTCGATGAGGACAAACGGCGGCCGCTCGCCGGCGCCGTCGTGGTGGCCGTACGCGGGAGGAACCGGGGGCCACCGCTCGCCGTCCATCGATTCCTCACCTCGCCGGTCGCCGGCCGCCGATCGTTCGATCTCAAATCCGATGGATTCAGGTTGGGGGACTGCGAGGTGCGAGGTGCGAGCCGCCTCCTCTCTGGGGACTGGGGGCGAGTGAGCGGTAGGCAGTTTGGGTTCTACCCACTTTGGGCTGCAACTTGGCCCACCGACATAGACTGCAGCCCAGCCAGGGTGGCAATGCGCATCAGTAGAGTAGTTTTCCATTTATTTATTTTTGGGTTCTAAGAAAGCAGAGTTTTCTTTTTTATTCTCAAAAAATATATGGTGTGTTTTGTTTCTCCTTTGATGGAAAGTCAAACTTCTCTATATCTATGGAGGAAGGCATTAAAGTATGTAGTAGTTCTTTTACATATATTTAGTGGGTCCAAGCATGGAACCCAAATATCTTATCAATGTGTATTTATTGGCACTACAGGAGAATCAAAAGTTGTCGTGCATTTGGATAAAAGTCTGTGATTTATCAGCCAATCGGCTTATAGAGGTGCAAACCAAGCCCTTATGTTAAGGAACACGAGCCCTTGGCTAACGACGCCGTACACCGACAAACACTTGAAGAACACTCAGCTTATAAAAAGCTCTTCACATACTGTGGTAAAAACGCTCAGCTTTTACAACCCACACGGCTAGGGCCGGTAAAATCCGAGGCCCTGTGCGAAACAAAGAAAATGAGGCCCTATCTCACTGAAAAAATAAAACTAACTAGCAATTATAATATATATATGTTCCGCTTATATGAACCAGACTGATGTTTCCCCATGATGACTCAAATCTGTATTATTAAAACACAAGATAAAAAAGATGAATAAAATAAATTAAAGTTATACGGTACCATATATCAATTGAAGATCATGCGTCAATGTTTTGCAATTAGGCCAACCGTCTAACTCACCTAATTTTGGGACCTATCCGGTTGAACTACTACACTGCGATCTTTAACCGAGGAGGTAAGACTGATCTCTAACAAAGTAACGATCCCTGCCAAAAATTTAATTAGGAAATTAGGAATTAGGATTTAGGAGTAGGACCAAAGTTAATCGAAAAGGAGGATTCACTAAGCACCTGAAACTGCTGGACGCTGGAGTCGGTCAGTCGGTCACGAATTAATCCGACGAGGCGACATAGTCTGAAAATTAGGAAAGAAAGCTAGGAAGACAATGACAGCGGCCTGAATGCTATTGGCCTGTTGCAGTTTCCCGATACGATCCCGTTGCCATCGCTAGATCGAGCAGTTCCTCTTTTTATGAGACTAGTAAGCTTGCACGTGCACGCACGTATCATCATGTGAAAATAATCATCATTCATTCTAGAAAGAAATATATTAATAAAATAAAAAAAATATTTCTTGTACAAAATATATAAGAGAGGCAATAGAGATGTTTAAAAATGTTGTATCACATGAAAATTACTCGGATTAAAACCCTAGTGAACATATTGGCAAACCCTTGTATTCAAGTTTTCCTATCAAATAGGTAATGTTGAGAACCTACTTTTGTAATTACACAAATGAAAAATTGGCAAAAAATACTGAAATATTTTTCCTAGTGGAGCGCATTATTCATCGTAATCAACTCCATATCATTAGGGAAAATCTACAAGGCTGCAAACATAAACCAATGCATCCATCCACAAAATAAGCTCTGCTACATGAAACCAGCCAGTGATTCTAATAAGAATTATTATAATCAAACCAATCGGGCATCATGCAATATAACTGAAAATCATTCAAGTCTGTCATGTGTATTTAGGTAAAAAGCAAATATTGCAGTAACTTTTTGTGATGAAGTAATATAAAAGAGGTTCTGGAACATATTCATTGGCTTCTTCTATGCCTTGGTAGAAGCTTGCTTGCTTGCATTTGAGATGGTGCGAAGAGAAAATGACATTCAGAAAGGCACCCGCATGCTTCAACCGACTGAGAAAATCAGAAGCACCTCAAGTCCTCAACTAACAACTGAAAAGGGTTTCCTGAAATAGAATCCCACAGATAAAGCTACGCATAAATAACAAGCAATGTAAAATCAAAAAAGATACATATCTGTGCAGCACATAATACTTTTATATTAGTATTCCTATAGATAAAAATCAAAAGAGATACATATGCCATCATAACTCAATGCCGAACTAAACCAAATAAGAAGGGAGTTTGCTGGCCCAAAGAGCAATAACCAATACATTTTCTGTTGGGAAATGTTTCACCCTGAAATACAATCTGAAGTAACCATTTTCATAGGATAAAATTTGGCCATTCTGTACTATAGATAAAAATTCTAATGTATGAAATTACACACGCAAACAAATAAAATATACTTGGTTGTACTTGAATTTTGTGTTGTTATCCCTCCTTTTTCATATATCTAAACTACGTAGACTCCGTTATAAACATTGAAGCAGTGTACAAAGTTACTATTCTCAAAATGTAAGACGTTTTTGTAGTCTAGTTTATCTACAATAACACCTTATATTTTGAGATGGAAGTAGTATCACTGAAGCAGTATATAAAGCAATCACATTGCTATTCCGTTTTCCCTGAAGTGTATTTAAAACCACAACTTATTTCTGTACTTTTTGTCAGGAAATATCCACCCGGTGATTTTTCTTTATATTTGCATAATAATATCTAGCCTCTAAATATTCGGAGTAATACATCTTGCCCAGTTTCGCCATGTGGAAGCCCTCTTGTAAGGTCAAGATCCCTACAAGATCAAAATGGTAGAAGGTCCGGCATGTCGGTAATCTGCCGTGGACCGTGGCACAGATGGGCTGGGTCCTCGACTCCATCGTCCTGATGGGTTGCACCTACATGACATACTACACCGCCGTCATCCTCTTCGACTGCTACCTCGCCCGAGCCGTCCACGGCAAATGGAACTAAACCTGTACATGGTTGCCTTCCGCTACTGCATGGGTAACAAATAATCCTCAAATTAACTACTCTTGCCATGTATAAAAGGACGTTGTCAGGACGCATGCGTGTCCATGGTTAGGCAGAATAAATGGGTATTACAGTCTTGATCATGTCCATGCAGGGCCTAGAGATCAAGGTGTAGCTGTGTGTGGCATTACACAATACACGCATTCTCTATGGTGCAATAGTGGGTTACAGGATCATATAAGCACAAGCAGTTTCACTACTTAAGCATCTTTGGCTTCTAAGATCTGTAAATATTTTGTTCACAAAAGTGATGAGACTGAAAGAAGTTCCTTGCCTCGAGAGGGTAGGTCTGTGGTGCTCAAGAATCGCCGCCATTACAAGGGCCATGACGTGAACTGCTGCCAGGATGAACGGATGTACCTAGTGTTGTTCAGCCTCGCCGAGGTCATCCTTCCGCAGTTGCCGGGCCTGGAGAAGGTCACCTCCATCTCCATAGTTGCCGCCGTCTAGTTCTTCACCTACTCGTTCATCACGCTCTTCCTGAGTGTCACGACCTGCGCATAAGGAGAGGCCAGCGGCGGCGCGCGGCCACGTGCGTCGGCCGGTCGACAAGCGAAGGAGCGGCGGGCGGTGACCTCTGCACAAGGAGAGGCCGGCGGCGGCGGCAGCGGAGGCCGACGCGGATCGGTGGCGGCGGCCCGTGTGGCGTGGGTTGGTAGTAGCCTGGTAGGGCGTCGCCGGAAGCCGCGGTAGCGCGGGCAAACGATGGCGGCGGCGGCGACGACGCAGGCAAACGATGGCGGCGGCGGCGACACAGGCAAACGATGGCGGCGAAGGCGACGGCGGTGTGAGATTTTTTTTGCCCTAAGTTTTTTCTTTGCAGGACATTTGGCGCTGAGTGGTTGCGGGCGGACGCAGGACGGGGATATTTCTTCATCCGGTGGAGCACAGTCAGCCTGCGGTAATTGCTAAGTGCACACCGTCTCAGGATCAGATTAATCATGACGGTTAAGATTTACTTAAGAGGGATAATCTGATGGTGCTAA
Organism: Aegilops bicornis; assembly: GCA_021605145.1. Lineage (NCBI taxonomy): Eukaryota > Viridiplantae > Streptophyta > Magnoliopsida > Poales > Poaceae > Aegilops > Aegilops bicornis. The sequence continues at coordinate 8,681,352 of CM038672.1, read as the reverse complement.
TCTAGCCGTGTATGTTTTCTGGGGTGTCTTTAAGATAGAAAAAGTTTTATTGTCTATAATAAATAAATAAAATAATAAATAATAAATAATAAAAATAATAAATCATAATATAATATAAATAATAAATAATAAATTATAAAGTATAGTAGAATAGTAGATAGTAGATGTATGCAGTACACAAGGCTGCGTTTCAAAAAAAAAATGATGGCGTAGATCATAATAATTATTGCTAATTGATATTTTCTTTCTATGTATGCAGCACACAAGCGTATATCATGGTAATTTTTGCTAATTGATATGATTAAAATATGCTCAGATTGGAGCGAGACCGTGCTAATTATTGCGTAATTATGATGGCGTAGATCATGGTAATTATTGCTAATTGATTATGGTAAATAATGTGATACAACATTGAGGCAATCTGGTCCATTGAGAGATGGCGGATGTGTGGCTGAGATGCAATGTTTCTGCCACAACTCGATTGTTTAATAGTAGTAGAGAAAAGATCGATCGAGTTGAGCAACGAGCGGACGAGTACCAACGCTCGATGGCCTCGACTCAGGCCAAGCTCTAGTGACGTGGCAAATATTTGTATTGGTGGCATGGCATAAGGTAATGACATTTTTCCCATGGCAAAATTTGTGTTGGTTACATGGCAAAATTTTGGATTCAATACATTATAAAAGAGTTTTAAAAAATATTTTTACCATGGCAAAAACTTTAACAGATTATGAAGTGCAAAACATCTTTAAAAATGGCCATGTCAGTTGTAGAAAAAAAATGAAAATCTAAGATTTACCATCTAAGTACTACACATGATGGCAATTGTAGAATATCATGGCAATTGTAAAATGTATTTGCCATGGTGCACAAAAAAATCCATGATCCATAAACTGAATTTGCCATGACAAGTAGACAAAATTGCCATGGTCCCATAGAAAAGAAAATTTCCATTTTACATGAACAAAGAAAACTTGCCATGATCCGTGGAGTAAAATTGCCATGATTAAATAGAATGCATTTGCTTGATCTAATTCAAGCACACCCTTTCACGTGTACTATACATCGCCATCAACAAATTGGGGCGAAGAAAGCAAAGAAATGTAAAAAGATCAGCTCACAAAAGCTTTTGTCATCATAACATTGTCCATTAAAGACTTCAACCACAATTTCCCACATTGTACTTGGTAAAATTGTTATTTGCTTATGTTGACAAACTATTGGAGTATCGCCGCAAAAAAAGGGATAAACCAATATTCTAGACCACGTATCTGATTATTTTCGTCACTATGTGATCTGAACCATATTTGGAATATGTATCATGAATACTTTTATATGTGAAATATTATTTATGATACATAATTTTTTGAAAGAAAGTTAATTCTGTGATATGTGAAATACGATTTGTGATATGTAGAATATACTCCTTCCATTCCTAAATATAAGTATTTTTTAGAGATTCCACTATAGACTACGTATGGAGCAAAATTAGTAAATCTACACTTTAAAATATGTCTATATACATCTGTATGTAGTTTGCAGTGAAATCTCTAAAAAGACTTATATTTAGGATCAGAGGAAGTACATGTGAGATCATTTCATGTGTATTCTTCATATTTAGTTTCTGAAATATGTGGAAGTGTTGAAATTTTAGCTTTCTGAAACTCATGCAATACTTGGGAAAATGCTAAAATTTAGATTTCAAAATATGTTTAAAAATACAAAAATAAAATAAATAGTTTATGTGATAGTTGTGTTAAGTATTGAAATAGTGATTTATGAAGTTGTTGTTAATATTTAGAATTTTCTAATTTGTTAAACATTACAAACTGAAAATTTTGTAATTTGCGATACGTGAAATATTACCAAAATTGAACTTTTTTTTGAAATTTTTGGTATGTGAAATAGTCATGAAAATGTTTTTGAAATTGAAATGTTTAGTTATTATTATAATTTTGAAATATGAAATCTATGAATAATCGAAATATGTAGATTTTTCATTAATTTGTTGAACTAATGAAATGGTTTAATCATTTGTTTCAAAAATACATTAGTTTGAACTTTGAAATTGTCACGAAAATAATTATTTTTAGAAATATGTGTTTTAAGATTTTTAGAAACAATCAGGAAAATAATGATTTCAATGAACAGTTCATGGCATTTTTTTCTTTCGGGAAATCACTGAATTATTTTGAAGTTAATCAATAATTAAGTAATAAAGTATAATTCATTATTTTTGTATACAAGTAATGAAAATCACAATGCATTAATATATGGAAGCAACACACTAAACAGCTAGAAGATGACACACACGTTGTTGCGGGATATTAGAAGAAGTCAGATATTTGTGTTGATTCATAATGATGGTCTCGCTGTAAAGGAAAAATGATCTAGTACGAAAAGTAACTCATGTTTTCATCAAACAAAACTAATCTCTCCCTAATAATAAAGCACGGATTGACTTTGTCGGGTTCACCGTCACAATACGCTTTCCTCTCATGTCATAATACGCTTTCACAATTTGTATGGACAATCGCGGTGTTTTGCAGAAAAACCCTTGGCTTTTATGGAAATAAACCCGCAGTTCACCGAAGCCTGACCGTAAGTGAAAAAAAAAACGTTTCGTATGCAACCGAGACTCACCCGTCGTTACATCGCTGCCGCGCACCAGAACGAGGGTTCCTTCCGCCACCACCACCGCGCCCACATCCCTCTCTCCGCCTCTGGTGCCCGCCTCTCTCCACCCTCGCCGAATCCGGATGAGATCGGCAGGATACGCAGCATCTCACGCCCGCTGCCCACCGTGGCTTTCGCGGCGTTAGAGCGCTGGTCCACCCCGCCTCCGGGCTGGCGGAACGGGCGGAGCGGCGCTCTGGTCAGGTTCCTCTGCTTCGAGGGCGGCGCGTGGGCTGATGTCGAGGGCGAGTCGGTGTGCCTTTGCGCCGGGCGTTCTCGGACGGGAGGGTGGTCGCAGAGGCCGTGTATGCCGGCAGGGAGTTCCTGTTTGACGCTGGCACCGCCGAGGAGGTCGCCATGGGCTGGATTGATGATCGCGGGGCCGACTTCTTCCCTGTGCCAGAGAGCGGGAGGAAGAGGAAGAGGGGCGAGCCTGAGATGGAGGATGGGGCGTTGTTGTTAGTATATAATCGGCAAATCTGACAATTTTGACCTCGGGACGAAATCATTTCATGGAATGAACTGCCCGTGAAACTATTTCAGACCAGACCTTTTTGTGTAGCGCCCGCCACGACGGCGCCACACCCTATGGTGCAGCGCCTAGCTCGGGGGCGTTGCACTCTAGTCCACCGTGGCAGCCCTTGGGCTCAAGATTCAGCAGCAGTAACGCCTCCGAGCTAGGCGCCACACATGTAATGTGCAGCGCCTAGCGCTCGGGCGCTGCACTGTGACTTAGATGCAGCCGCGCGCGCTAGCCGTCCCCAACCCACCCCATTACCAGTTACAGAACAGCGGCGGCGGCGGCCCTCTCCTCTCCCCCTCTCAATCCCCTCTCCCAAATCCTTCAGATCTGACGATTTGGCCCGTGGATTCCTTCACCAATCCATCCTAGAAGGTACTTTTCTCCGATCCTCTTCTTTCTATCCATAGAATATATGCTATTTCGGAGATTTGAGGAACCTTTGTTTGAATCTTGCATGTATTAGATTTGCGGAACTTTTGTTTGAATCTTGCATGTATTAGATTTGGGGAACCCTTGTTAGATTAGAATGTGGTTTGGATACATAGGTTGACATGTTATTTATATAGTTTGGATACATAGATTGACATTTTATTTATATGGAAAAGATATTTGTATTGAATCTTGCATGAAGTAGGCTTAGTTTAGTTTATTGAAATCACATTTGTATTGACAAGAATGGTTTGGATACATATGCTTTGAAATTTGCATGTAGTAGCCGTACTTTAGTTTTTTTGTATTCAAAAGATAATCGTGTTGACAAGAAAACTTTCTTGCAAATTGTTAGGATGGTTTGGCTTCTCAATGATCATTGGGACCTACAACACCGGTCGTACGCTATGTCGGTGAAGCAGTGGGTAATAATGAAAGTTGTCGGTGTTATGAATTTCGTGTTTTTTTTCAAACACATACCCCCCATATGTAATGATTTGTTTGTTTGCTTGTAGGAGCTTGCACCTCTGAAGCTTCGGGCTCACGGGTCAACCTTGGGTGGATGCGCTATGATGAGCGGTACACGCCGTATGTTAGGGAGACAGGACTTCTCCCTTTCATTCAGTTGGTCAGCCGGTCGACGCCACCCAACAATGCTCCAACACTCACCCCGCTTATTGATCATTGGAGGCTGGAGACACACAACTTCCATCTTCGGACCAGGGAGATGACCGTGACGCTCCAGGATATAGCTATGATCACCGATCTTCCTATCGATGGGAATCCTCTATGTATGAGCACCGATTCTGATGGGTGGCGCGAGCAAATGCTTGCCCTTATCGGTATGGTTCCTCCGGAGCCTCAGAAACCAGAAGTAGAAGGCAAGAAGAAGGAAAGAGTCGCAGCCGGTGCTACTTTCACGTGGATTGTATCGAACTTCAGTATTTGCCCTGAGGATGCTAATGAGGACACGGTGAAGACATATGCTCGTGTCTACATGTGGTTCGTGATATCCAGGACTATGTTTGCTGATGGCACAGGCAATAATGCTCCATGGATGTGGCTGAAGGCGTTGACCGTCTTCGATAGCAAATGGAGTTGGGGTTCGACGACACTGGCTTACTTGTATAGACAGGTATGAAGTTGTTTCTGTTTCACTTCATTGGTACATTATGAATGCGATCTTGCTGTTGATTCAACCATGTTCTCTTTTATGTGCAGTTGGACGAAGCCTATTGTAGGCTATCTGGAGGTATTGGTGGTTGTTTGCTCGCACTTTCCATATGGAGCTGGGAGCGTTTGCCGGTTGGACGACCGAAGACCGTGAAGTACGAGGATTGACGACAAAGACGACCCACTACGGCTCCCCACTTGGGCTTACAAGTGGGATATGTTAAATGAGATGACGGATGATCCCTCGGTCATGTACAAGCTGTACAGGAGCGAGTTGGACGTGATCACGCCTGAGCAGGTGAATCGACATTGCACAAGTGATTATCATGCTTCCATCGTAACTCGATATCAATTTTGCATTCTATCCCATTTTGTAGGTTGTATGGGAACCGTATGGAAAAGGAGAGAGTTTTGGGAACCCTATAGAGTTCAAAGCTGAATCTGATGTGCACTAGGGATAGGGATCTCTGGCATATGCAGTGTCCACTCATATGAAACTGGGCGGTTGAGCTTCACCTGCCACATCGGGTGTACCGTCAGTTTGGTTTGTTCCAGCCACACCTGCCGGAGTGGGAGGACACGGACATAGTGCTACACGCGTAACATATAATCAACCTTGGACAATTAGCAGCTTCTCGGCGGTTTCGATGATGCTAATATTATGTTTCTAACTTGCAGGTTGGATAGGAAAAAACAACGGAAGATCAAGGATTGGGCCAAGCATCACAACAAGTATGTCATACAGTTCGCGCTTGCTGTGGAGCAAGCTAGGGCTGGAAAACGAGCCCAACTTCATGAGCACTGCCAGATCGCGTTCAACAACTATCTCACATGGTTTCTTCGAAGCACCTGCAAGCCGGCGTATGCTGAGGAGATTTTGGAATACCCACCGTCTTTGATGAGGTAGCTCAGCACCAGTACAACGCATTAGTCAGGAAAGGCAACTTAGTGATCCCTTCAGCTCCAATGATGAACTTTGTGGTATTTGCCCTTTTTGCTTTTCCATTCGCACTATTCACATCTTCACTTGCCTAACACGTTAATACCGTTTCTGTTCATAGTGTGCCCAGATCAAGAAAGCAGTGATGAGACCGAAACTATTCGAAACAACCCGGCCGGCAAAAGCGATGGGGAAGGTGCACGTCGAGCATTCATTAAGGTTCACATCTCCTTCAAACTAGCACTTAACATGTGTTGCTATGTTCGATGTCTCATTCACTTGTTCATGTTGCAGCGCCAGGGCCAAAAGTTAAGGCGGCTATCAAACCTTTTCGGTTGTCGTGACCCCGAGTATGTATCACCAGAACGTTCTAGGTCGGCGACACCATCGGATCCAACTTCTGGCCATGCTGATCCTTTGGAGAATGAGGATGTGGGTGTGGTCACCCAAGAGGTATGGCCTGAGGATATATATCCAATTGTTGATGCATTGCTAACTATATCCTCACACACGGTCTTTCCATATCTTTTGTGGATGCATAGGTTCCTGATGATATGACCTTGGGGACCTACAAGGTTCGGTCTTCATACGACTTAAAGCCTAGAAAGGGAATCAAGAAATACACACCTGAGGACTTCACCCAAAGAGGCAAAAGGACGGTCGGCACCTCGCGGATGGCGGCTTTGGATGACTATTTGGATGACGATGTGGATGACGTGGAGGAAACGGAGCCGGAGCCGGAGCCGGAGCGGGTTCATCTTCCTAGGAAGGTGAAGAAGATACCCTGCAAGAGAGGGGGAGGAGCCAGCAAGCGCGGAAGGAACTAGTCGTCGTCCTCTTTTAGTAATGGTAGTAATGATAGCTCTATGTTGAACTCTATGTTGGTGGTAATGTCGAACTTGTCGTGATGGTCACTCTATGTGTTGAACTCTATGTTGGTGGTAATGTTCAACTAGAAGCTCTTAGTAATGCTTATTCTGTGATGCAACTATCTGTGATGCAACTATATGTGAATTGAAATGACCCAGTTAGAGGGACAAAAAAACTGGAGCAACAAAGAGCAATACAATGAAGGAAAAGTTACAGACCTATGCGGCGCCTAGCTTGGAGGCGCCACACTCCACAAAGGCAACGCCTACCTGCCGTGTGTTGCACTGCATAATGTGGCGCCTCAGGCTAGGCGCCACAGTCTGTAACTTGTCCAACTTTCGCTGTTCTCGGATAGTTACAGATTGTGTGACGCTTAGTTCGGAGGCGTCACACTCCATAGTGCAACGCCTAGCACGCAGCGCTGCACTATGGAGTGTGACGCCCAAATTCAGCGCTGCACAAACACTTAGCGAAATTTTTGGCCCAAACTGGAGGCCTACCTTTTGTTGCTCTCTGGATAGCTACAGACCTGTGCAGCGCCTCGACTGGCGGCGCCACACTCCATAGTGCAGCGCCTGGGAGCTAGGCGTTGCACTATGGAGTGTGACGCCTCCAGGCTAGGCGCTGCACAGGTCTGTAGCTTGACATACCTTCTGTTGCTCTCTGGATAGCTACAGACCAGTGCAGCGCCTAGCTTGGAGGCGTCACACTCCACAGTGCAGCGCCGGCGAGCTAGGCGTTGCACTATGGAGTGTGGCGCCTCCAGGCTAGGCCCTGCACAGGTCTGTAGCTTGACATACCTTCATTGCTCTCTGGATAGCTACAGACCAGTGCAGCGCCTAGCTTGGAGGCGCCACCCTCAATAGTGAAGCTCCGGGGCGCTAGGAGTTGCACTAAGGAGAGTGACGCCGACAGGCTAGGCGCTGCACCGGTCTGTAGCTTGACATACCTTCTGTTGCTCTCTGGATAGCTACAGACCAGTGCGCCTAGCTTGGAGGCGCCACACTCCACAGTGCAACGCCCTATGGCTAGGCGTTGCACTTGGACTTAGTGAATTTTCTAGCATATGCAAACATAGTAAGATGATGTGAAGTAGGATTGATACATAGCAATCTAACAACTGTGAAGAGAACATATGCACGGCAGTAGTTCACGACATATAGTAGTTCATAACACATAGTACTTCACGACACATAGTAGTTCTTACAACCAAATCGAGGAGGAGACATAGTAGTTCACGACACATAGTAGTTATTACAACCAAATCGAGGAGGAGACATAGTAGTTCACGACACATAGTAGTTCACAACCAAATCGAGAAGGAGACATAGTACTTCATGACACATAGTAGCTTTATTGGGTAGAGCAAGGCCCCTTTCCCTTCTTCTTCTTCCTCTCTTCTTCCTCTTCCTCCTCCCTTTTTATTATGAGGTGAGCCTCCTTAACCACCCTTTCCATGAATATCTGATTGTCCCTCTCTTCTTTTTCAGCTGCAATTGCCCAAAGCTTCATGGTTTTTTCTTGAAAATCCTTTAGACGCTTCTTCTGTGCCTCCTCACATTTCCTCACCAACGCCTCCTCCCTAGCGCGCATCGCATTTGACGCTCTCTCTCTTTCCTTCCTCTCCTTATCAAGCTCCTCTTCCTTCTTCTTCTTTTGCTTGGCTGCATCCTCATCTCTAAGCTTCTTCACAACCTTCTCCCACCATCCCGCCATCTCATCTTCGCCATCCTCCTTCATCGTTGGTTTGTTGGGTTGGGAAGCCGCCATACCTACAATGAGTGAAACATAATGGTTAGTAAGGACAATAAGAACAAATGGAAGCACATATGAAAAACAAGAACATATGAAAAACAAGAACATATCATACATTATAGTTAGTGAGGAACATACGGAAACGGTCCATCTAGGTATCCAAACATTCCTCTATAATGAACTTGCCCTTGTCCATCACCACGGCCAAGTCCACCACCAAGGCCAAGACCATCACCAAGGCCTAGACCATCACCACGGCCATTACCACCGCCACGAGCTGTACCACCACCACGGCCTAGACCACCACCACGAGCTCTACCACCACCACGACCTCTTGTAAGTCCTAGTTGCCGACCTCTTTGTTGCCTAGATCCTCTTTGGCTAACACTCGGTTGGCTTGGCACTTGTTGGCTACCACTTGGTTGCCTTAGCACTTGTTGGCTACCACTAGGTTGGCTACCACTTGGTTGCCTTGGCACTTGTTGGCTACCACGTGGTTGCCTTTGCATTTGTTGGCTACCTCTTGGTTGGCTTGGCACTTGTTGGCTACCACTTGGTTGGCTTCCTTGTGTAGTTCCTTGTTGGCTTGTGCTTGCATCATTTGTCTTGGACCTTTTCCTTGGTTTCGTACATTTTCTTTTGTTGTGGCCATGACCTTTGCACTCCCCACAATGGGAGCTCTCACGAGGCTCTTGGAATTGGTCGTTGCCGCTTCAAGGGCGGCCACCATGGCCCCATCCGTCCATGTCTCCTCTAAGACGCTTTGTCTTACGTCTACCCCGTTTAACAACCTTCAACTCCGAATCCGGCCATAGTTGAACTCCATGATACTCCGACCATTGTGATTGGTCAAAGTATGTGTGAAAGCGGGGAGCCCATGTTTTCTTGACCGTCATGATTGAGAACTCCGACTCCCTCATGGTGCGTGGGTGATTGATGTCCACATTTCTAACGCGACCGTTGGTATACAAGTGTGAGCATGGGAGATGAAGCAACAACGGCCTCCCGCAAGTGCAATCACATTGTGTTAACGACACCTTGAAAGCCCGACCTCCATGTTGCCGGCCATCGTTTGTGGTTCCTCCTGGCTCTTTCACTTCGTACTTCCACTCTTCGTTGTCATATAATATAGCTTCTTCTGAGTCCGCCTTCCGTGATTGAAATACCAACCATTCATCAACTTTGGGTGGGAACTTGTACTTGTACCTCTGTGGGTTCTCACCCTCTATTTGTGCATCGGTTTCCATCGAGTACTTTACAAAGTACGCATTCATCTTGTCAAATGTGTATTGAACTATTGCCGTCACGGGTAATCCACGTGCACCTTTGAGCACCCTATTGAAGCATTCCGCCATATTGCTTGTCATTTGACCGTATCTCCGGCCATCTTCATCAAAGGCACGTGCCCACTTGTTCCGGTATTGAATGTGCTTATTGAGAAAGTCTTGACCCCCGGCATCAAGTTTTTTGTGTGCGAGCAAATTGTTGTACAAAGTGGCGAAGTGCTTATCGAAGAAAGCAAGACAACAATCTTGTAGATCATCGTCCAACTCCTTAAGACCACATGCCCTATAGAAGTTCGAACAAAAGTGCCTCATGCACCATCGATGGTGCAACGGATCATGCCCGGGAATGTCAATCTCCACCGCGTTAAGAATTCCTTGATGCCGATCCGATATGACACAAATTTCCCTTTGAGCGGGTAACACCTTCGTCCTCAAAAGATGCAGAAACCACTCCCAGTTGTCATTGTTTTCCACCTCAACCAAAGCAAATGCCAATGGCAACACCCGGTTATTGGCATCACTTGCTATCGCAACCAACAAGGTGCCCTTGTATTGTCCGGTCAAGAACGTGCCATCAATTGCGATGACCGGCCTACAATGTTCGAAAGCCCTCACACATTGCTCGAACGCCCAAAAAGCACGGCCAAATACTCTGACTTTCCTTACTTCATGAACCGTTGTTTGGTGCCCATGAGGCTCGACCACATGAACCATGCCCGGTTTGTCGCGCCATGGCTAACAACAACCTAGGGATTCGGTTGTATGCTTCCTCCCATGTACCATACAACATCTTAAATGCGGCTTGCTTCGCCTTCCATGCCTTGCCGTACTTCACCTTGTAATGAAAGATGGCTTTCACAAGGTCAATGACATGTTGGACGCTCATTGTTGGAAGTGTGGATATTGAGTTGGAGAGCCTGTAAGCAATGAACTCGGATGTGAGTTGTTTGTGGTCTTGGGACACAATCTTGCCATCCACCCTTTTGCCTTGGCACATGTGAGTTGGCACACAACTCACTATATGCCAAGTTGGACCTCCTTTCCATGGTCTTGCACGCACAATCCACGGACATATTTCATCTTCACATGCACATGCAACCGCAGTAGCACACATTGACGTCCGAGTTCACCACCTTGTGTGGACGATAATGCGTAACCAGTAGTTGTCGAGCCACATCTTCAATTCCAACAAGGTGTCGAACTTAGAACCTTTAGCAATCCGGTTCTTGTCGCCTCCCAAATCATGATGAGAGCTTGGCCTAACCCCAAGAGGTACACATTGGCCACCATCTACCACGGCTTCATCCGTGAGACTAACATCCTTGAACAATGTAGTCCGATGATCCCGACCAAATACCTTCTCGAAAGCTTCGGCCTCCTTCACCGTGAACCCCTCCGCATCAACTTGTTCATCGGGACCATCGTCATCCGAGTCCGATGCATATGCACGGGAAAAAGGGATGGAATGGTCCATTGTCTCTTGCAAGTGATATTTGTCGAGATCACCCACATTGTTGTCATGGAGATCAACTTCATTGTCATCGTCCGCATACTCATCATTGTCCTCTTGCAAAGCTTAATCTTGGTTGTTTGTAAACGGGCTCAATGTTGGCCTCACTTCTTGGGTCAAAAGAGGTTCAACAATTTCATCTCGCTTCAAGGGTGTGGGGCTACTAGCAACCAAGGGGAGGGGTTCCGGTTCAAGTCCAAATGCAAACTTGAATCAACCTTCTTCGTTGCAAATAACTCAAGAGCCTTGTCTAGTGATTCGGCCACCGTCTCCTTGTCTGCAACCCAACGTTGCTTCGAGTTGACACACATTGTCTTCCAACGGATGTGCATTCCAAAACCAACATTATGCCTTCCCTCCAACTCAATGATATCACTAGGGTCCGTCCAATTCAAATCTTTCCTAACTTGTTGTAAGAGCTCCGCATAGCTAGGACTACTATCAAACACCATGTCAACCTCATCCGGTCCGGTTCTATATTGCCTTTCAAAAGGCGCCCTTGTCCCCATGATGAACAAACACACATGTTCTTCCCATCCCTATAAGCATTCCAAAAACACAAGGTAACATTGCTTCCTTGAGTACTAATACAAGGATTAACACGGAATAGAAACCCTAATATATATATCAAACAACAATCCTAACCCTAACCATAACCATAACCATAACCCTAGCCCTAAACCTAACCCTAGCACCAACATAAGAACACCCATAAGAATAACCCTAGCATACTAACAAAGCCTAATCATAGAAATTGGCAAACAAACATCTCACATCTCCATGCAAATCTCTAGATCCAAACAAAACTAGGGTTTCCCCAAACTAGCAACAAATGAGCAATGGGAACTTTACTTGGATCAAAACAAGGGGATCGGAGAATATTACCTTGAGGGAGAGTTTGACTTTGAAATCCACGGACAAATCCTTCAAATTTGCAAGATTTGGGAGAGGATTTGAGAAGGGGAGAGAGTGGGAGAGGGGGCAAAGCTCGGGGAGGAGAGTGGGAGAGTGTGTGGTGTGGGGGTGGGGGAGGGGGGGGGGCAGCCAAGTGGCTGGATAAGTCACAATGCAGCGCCTACGCGCTAGGCGCTGCACTTTACAAGTGTGGTGCCTAGCTCGGAGGCGTTGCACTGCTGGGTGCGAGCCCAGGGGCTGCCACGGTAGACTGGCGTGCAAAGGCTCCGAGCTAGGCGCTGCACTGTAGGGTGTGGCGCCGTCGTGGCGGACGCTACACTAAAAGGTCATGGATGTGAAATAGTTTCAGGGGCAGTTCATTCCGTAAAATTATTTTACCCAGAGGTTAAAATTATCAAATTTGCCAATATAATCTTGCTTGCCCCGTCGGCATTGTACTTAAAATATCAGGCTGTCGGCAAGTGCAATGCATGAGCTAGTTGAATGCTGTGAAATATCCAAATGCATGTCGGCAAGCTTAGCTAGTAAGGAAGCAACGTGTCTTCATTAGAATGGTGCATGCAAGAAATTCTTAATAAACTAAACCTGGTCGGTTTAGTTTACTCTGTTTTTTTGAATTTTTTCTATCAGTGAAAACTCAGCCAATAGGGTTGCGGCACGTTATTTACTGGGGAAATCAGCAGGTACACTGTCGGGTGCGTGTAGCGGTTGTTGCATTAGATTTGGGACACTCCATCTGCTCTGCATGGCCGCGCTGCATGCCCTTTTTGCGCGCTCCTGGGCTGTTTGATTTTTTCTTCTGTTTCTGTGTAGACACGTGTGTGCTCGCGTGCTGCCACCGTGCAGTGGGTTGTTGCTATTCGTTGTTCTGGTGCTCTCTAGAGGACCGCTTACGATTGGCGGTTGGTACCTATCTTCTCAATCCTCTCGCCGTGTCCGGTCTTCTCTAGAAGGCCCGGTAAAATCTATGCACAGCGCCACCGCCTTTATAAGCCTATATAAGAAGAGGCTCTCCTCCTTCCCAGCGGACAGCGGCAGTGTACGCCGACCACGGCGGTAGTTATCTACACGCCCTGAACTGCCTGGTGCCGTGGATCGACTAACCTCGAAGCTCCCGTCGTTGCTGTCGTGGTTCAGCCCCAAGCCCCGATCCCAGCGGACAGCGGCAGTGTACGCCTCCTTCGCGGGTACCCTCCGGAGGTCCGCCCTAGGCACCGTCGCCGGCGCCTCGCGGTCGTGGACATGAGCCGCACGGTACGGTACGCCTGCCCATGCGTTGACGGGGCATCTTGCTCGGGCAGGACCACGAGTACGACGACGCCGACGAGCACGCGTGCGCTTGCCGGCGAAGATGATATTGAGGAATCCCGTGAGTCGCGCGCCGGGGAAGGCCGGCTTGGGGAAGTCCTTGAGCTTGGCGCGGATGGAGTCTCCCGCCAGCTTCTTGGTCTTCTTCTAAGGCGCGGGCACGGGTGTCCCTCCGTGCACGGTGGTGCGGATGGGGCGCAGGCAGCCGTGATTGCGCGACAACCCGCTGTAGATGGAGCACTGCGACGAGCTGGACGTGGTGGCGTGTGGCCCCAGAGCCGTGCGCAGTACGTAGCTCCTCGCCAGAGACGGTCTGTAGTTGTAGTTGTACTGTGCTGATTCTTCTTGGTTGCCGATGATACCGCCCCGCGTCGGCGTGGCCCTACCTGATCCGCCTCCGCCACCTTCATGTTTGTGACGCCGCGGATAAGGTATGCCGCCGTTCGCGAGGACACCACTTCGCGTACAAGCAGCTGTACAAGGCCACCGATGGGTTTCAAGAACAGGCAGTTGTTGGGCATCGACGGCTTCGGTAGGGACAAGAGGGCATGCTCCCAAAGTCGAATCATATCGTGGTGAAGCGGGTGTCGCACGAGTCCAAGCAGGGAAGCGGTTGGATCGCCAATGGAGAAGTGTTCCGAGCTCCTCGGTGGAGGAGGAGGGGGAATCTTCTTCCTACTCTAAAGGTATGTGCCCTAATCTCAAGTATTTGATGTCTACTGCTTCGATTGAGGTAGATGATGTCAAAATTGGATGGAAAAAAGGAACAATAGATTCCGAGGGAATAGAAAACAGAGGAATGGGTCCAAATCCCAGTTTGCAGATGACTGCAATGAAATGCCTAAGAAAGTTAATGATGCGGATCATAAGGAAAATGAGATGGAGATTAGGAGAAATTCTAGTAGCAATAAGTGTAGAGATTTTTTGTTTTGACGCTCACATAGTTCATAATCATATGAAAAAAGATAAAATACATCCTATTCCACTCTAGTTTGAAGTGGATGGAGTAGAATTTGGGGATTTAGTTGTCTCTGAAACTTCAATTGAAACTTCTGGGGCTTCAACAGAGGAGAAAAAGGGGATAGATAAGAAGGAGGACCACGTGAGACCTCTGATGATTTTTGGGGGCTCAGTGGGAGTGGATTTAAAAATGGATTTGGACCTGGGCCTGGCTTGGTGGGGGCCCATTGGGCTTGATGTTGACCCAGCCCAGAAAAGGAAAGGTGGGATGGCTGATATAAAGGTGGGTGAGAGGGGATGGGCAGAACAATCTCATCGTGTAGGGTTTCCCCTCCCCCCTCCTCCCACACAGCCGCCAGCTGAAGAGATGGATGGAAACCTAGGAAGAGGGTATGGAGGTCCTAGATTTAATCGAGGTGGGGAAGGAGGTTTTGCCAGAGGGAGATCCAATTACAATTACAGGGGAGGAGGATGGATGGGAGGAAGACATGCTATGAATGACATATTTGGAAATTTTGAAAGGGGAATTGGTAGATCTGGTACTGGAAATGGGGGTGGCAGAGGAGATGGAGATGAAGAAGATTTTGCTAGAGAAGATAGGAGAGAAAATTTGATGTGGCAGGCTAAGTCTGGAAAGAAAGAGGCAGGAGAGAACAGGAGTGGGAGAGAAATAGGTGAGGGTAAGAGTTCTGGAATTGATATAGGGAAGGAAAAAGATTTGGGGACACAAAAAGAACAGGATGCTCAACAACAACTGTTGACATCCTTGTTATCCCAGTTAGTGCAAGGACTGAGAGGAGGAGAGAAGGAGATTACTGAAGGAGTTATTGGAAAACTTGGGGGAGTTCAATCTGGCAGAGATGACATGAGGAAAGAAGAGAAAAAAGGAGATCCCATTCAGAAATCTAACAGAAGAGGTGAACAAGACTCAGGAGTAGAAATGAAGAAACAAGGGGTGAGAAACAATTGGCAGATAAACTTGGATGATGACAGAAAAGGGATGGAAAGGAGTAATAGGCAAGTTTGTGGGAAATGTAAGGATCCCAGACACTCTACCAGGGATTGTAGGGTGTGGCAATGTTTAATTTGTGGGAGGGAAAACCATATCACCAATGAGTGCAATTTGCTGAAGCAGATGAAGCCAGTCCCCAAATATGTGGGATATGCTGCCAAAGGACTGGGAATCCTGCTGGTCCAAAGCTACAAAGATATGTTGGTTGCTGAACATACAAACCATTTAGGTGTGGTGATTATTAGGGAAGGGAAAATCAATGAAACTGAACTCACAAAAGCTATGGGAGAGATGTTTGATTGGGGGTGGCAGTGGAGAGTGAAGGAATTTGGACAATGGTTTCATGATGAGATTCCCCAACAAGGCAAAATTGGTGGAATTGGCTAAATTCAATGACATCAATTTGCTTGGGATAGGGGTGATTATCAAGGTCCAGCCCTGGTCTTTGGATCACCAAGCTATGGGGAAATTGCATCTTGTCTTGAGTTAAACTGAGCAGGGTGCCTGACTGTTTTAGGCACTTCCTGGGTATTTGTGAAGTTGCTGCTGCAGTGGGGCCTGTACTGGAAATTGATATGGATACTGTCAATGAAGAAAAAGTTAGGGTCAAGTGTGGAATCAGACATGTGGAGAAAACCCCACCTCATGTGGAAATCACTGCCACTGATTTGCTCATGTTCAGGATTGGTGTGGAAGTGGAGAAGGTGGTGGAGATTGGCTGGTACAAGGAGGAGAAGAGGAAAAAATGAAAACACAGATAATCTAGAAGAGGGTGAAGGAGAAATAGAGAACAGGAAAAGATTCAGGATAGAAGAAGCTGACCACAGAGATATTTCACTTGGTTGTTTGTCTCTCAAGCAGAGTGAGGAGGTGGATGGAAAACTGATCAGAATGAAAAAACAGTTAGAAGAAAACATGATGCAATGGCAAGATGAAATGGTGACTGAGAGAAGGAAGTGGCAAAAAGAAAGTGACATCTTGTTTAACAGGATCAAGACTCTGGAAGAGGAAAAAGCCAGACATAGTGCTTTGCTGGTTAAAGCTGATCAGAGACTTAAGAAGATGGAGGAAAATCAAGTTACAATGCAGAACCAGATTAACCAACAGCAGGTGGAGATTCAAATACTTATTCAAGAGGCAGTTAACAGAGAACAATATGAAATTGAGCTGGCTAACATGGATATAGAAGACTATGAAAAAGAAACTCAACAAAAAAGGGAGGAATCAGAATCTGGAAAATACAATGAACCTACTGATTATAATGCCAGTCAGGACTCAATTGGGACTCTGGGTGAGAAAATGGCAGACCTGCATGGTGCTGAGGATGCTGAAAAAGAGAGGGAGGGGAAAGATGTGGAGATAAAAAGAAGTCTTAGAAACAAAGCAAAAGAAGATCAGAAAATAGAAGAGATGGCCAAAATCAGAGCTGATGAAAGAGATAATTATGGTAAGGATCCAATTTCTGAATTTGCTAACCCCTCCTTAGTTCAAATTAGCTCCATGGTAGGGATTGATTTAGGATACTCCATTGATATGATTGAGAATAATATAGATATTATTAATAAGATGGAGAAAGCTAGGAGAGAGATGTATTTCCAAAATATCAAAAGAGAAAAAAAAGATGAGGGAAATGAAATGAGAGGAGTAATGAAAGAAGGAGAAGACACACCACTAGTAGAAAACAGGGCTTTCGTCCAGGCCAGTTTAGCCCATTAGTCCCGGTTCAATCCAGAACCGGGACTAATGTGAGCATTTATCCCGGTTCGTGCGGCTAAGGCATTAGTCCCGGTTCACCTGTGCCCTTTAGTCGGTTTGTGCCTCAAACCGGGACTAAAAGGCGATGTTCATTAGTCCCGGTTCATGCCTCAAACCGGGACTAAAGAGTAGACCTTTAGTCCCGGTTTGAGGCACGAACCGGACTAATGGTTGAGACCTTTAGTCCCGGTTCCCCTCACGAACCGGTACTAAAGGTCCCATTTTCAAACTCTACCCCGGATCGCCTTTTCAATTTTTAAAAATAAAAGAAAATGATGGAAATGTCAAAAAATAAAAGAAAATAAGTTTCCCATGTGATATGTGGTCTAGTTGTTGGGAAAATTTGCAAATGTGAATTTCGACTTTATTTGCAAAATCTCTCCGAATTTGTAAATGTGGGCATAACTTTTGCATACTAACTCGGATGAAAAAGTTTTTATATGAAAAATCATCTACTCGAAAATTACATCCAAATTTAACTGGGAACCCGTTAAACATTTTCAAAATCCTCAAAAACCTAATAGAAAAAAAGTTACGGGCTTTTAATATCTAGAGTGGAAAAATCGAAAAAATTTCAAACTGTGGTCAAACAATGGTCAAACCATGGTCAAACTAATTATTCTAGAATATTAGTGTTACTAAATAATTTGTTCAGTTATTTTGAATTTTGGTCAAATCAGGTCAAACTGTGGTCAAACTATGGTCAAACAATGGTCAAACTATGGTCAAACTATGGTCAAACCATGGTCAAACTAATTATTCTAGAATATTAGTGTTACTAAATAATTTGTTCAGTTATTTTGAATTTTGGTCAAATCTGGTCAAACTGTGGTCAAACTATGGTCAAACCATGGTCAAACTAATTATTCAAAATAACTATTGTTTTCTAAATAATTATTGTTTTTGAAAACAATAGTTTGAAACTCAAACAGTGAAATGTGTCAATTCATGCTCAAGCAAAATTCACGAGGGTTAATAGGATTGACATCTTACTATTGTCGTGAAAACAACAAGTGCGCATTTGGAAACAAGGAGAATAGAACCCGGAAGTTAAGCATGCTCAGCTGGGTGAGTGGGAGGATGGGTGACCGTTCGGGAAGTTAGGTGATTTGGAATGATGAGGGTGATTAGAGAAGAGGATAAATTGAGCAGTGATGAGGGGTGCTGAATAGAGATTAGGGGTTAAAATAATTCAGAAATTTGAAAATAAAAAATTATTCAAAAAAAAAATTCAAAAAAAAGAATTCAAAAAAAAAATCATAAAATTTCCATTAGTCCCGGTTGGTAACACCAACCGGGACTAAAGGTGGAGCTCCATGTGGCCGCGGCCTTTAGTCCCGGTTCTGGATTGAACCGGGACTAAAGGGGGGAGGCATTAGTACCGACCCTTTAGTCCCGGTTCACCAACCGGGACAATAGGCCCTTTTTCTACTAGTGCACCAGTATACATAAATACTGAAGATGTGGATTTTGATGGTCTAAACTCTGATATGGAGCATTCTGATGCTGAAATTGAGGAACAACAATATAAAAATCTTAAAGAAATGTTCTCTGGAAAAAAGAGAGGGAAGAGAAGCTCACCAGCACTGAGATGTGTGAAGCAATCGATTGGGATAGGGGTGTTGAGAAGGAAAAAAGGAAAGAAGACTGATTAGTCCCTAACCTTGGAATATAAATCTGCTTGGACAAAAGAAGGACAATTTGGTTTGAGAATAAAAATATATATCTAGAATTTACACTAATGAGAGGAGTTTTTTGGAATGTGAGAGGTATTGGACAAGATCATAAAAAAAGATATATTAGAGAGATGATCAGGGATTATAGATTGGATTTTGTTGGGATTTCTGAAACCATCAAACAAGACTTTACAAGAAAATGAATTACATAATCTTTGTGGGGAGAAAAATTACCAATGGTGCTGGAATCCTCCCAGAGGGATGTCTGGGGGAATCCTAGTTGGCACTAATAAAGAGATATTTAATATTGAACATATTGAAAGAGGACAATATTTCTTAAGAGTAATGTTGTTTGACAAAAAAATCCAAATGCATTGAAATTTAGTCACAGTTTATGGAGATGCACAGAAAGAAGGGAAAGCTAATTTCCTTGCTGAGTTAGCTAGATTATACCATGATAATCCCTTGCCCTGTTTGGTTGGAGGAGATTTTAATATCATCAGAAACAATAAAGAAAAAAACAAACCTGTGATAAGTGAACAATGGTCCTTTATGTTTAATGCTATAATTGAACAAGCTAGATTGAGAGAACTACCTTTAAATGGAAGGCAATACACTTGGGCCAATAATCAGGAGGACCCTACCTATGAGAAATTGGACAGGGTATTGATGTGTCCTATTTGGGAAGAAAAATACCCTCTGACTATTTTACAGGCCTTTGCTAGAGAAATTTCTGATCATACTCCCCTGTTCTTAGACACAGGGGAGGCACACACAAATAGATATGTATTTAGATATGAAAATGCTTGGTTGCTGAGGGAGGGATTTAAAGAGTTGATATATAATACTTGGAACAAAAGATTTAGAGGAAGTGTGTTGGACAGATGGCAAGCAAGGATGAGGGAATTGAGGAGAAAAGCTAAGGGATGGAATAAAAATGTGGATGCCTGGTATAGGAAAATTAAAATTGAAATCATAAAAGAACTGGATGATATTGATAAGAGAGCAGAGAGGATGGGTTTGACTGCTGCAGATAGAACTGAACAGAAGGAACTTAGGATGCAACTTAAGAGAATTTTGGCACAAGAAGAAATGAAGTGGATGCAGAGATATAAGGATAAAGAGATTAAAGATGGAGATGGAAATACTAGATACTATCATGCAAAGGTAAATGGGAGGAGGAGAAAAAACAGAATAATCTCCTTAGAGCAAGAAGAAGGGATCATAGAAGGAGAGGATTGTCTGATGGAATATATTACTAAATTCTATAAAATCCTCTTTGGACACCCTGAAGAGTCTAATATCTCCTTGAGAGATATTGAAATGGATAAAATAAAAGCTCAAGACAAAGAAGAGTTACTGTCCCCTTTTTCCTTAGATGAAATTAAGCAAGTAGTTTTTGATATGAAGAGAAATAAAAGCCCAGGACCTGATGGGTTTCCTGCTGACTTTTATCAAGATTTTTGGGATTTAGTCAAGTGGGATTTGAAAGCCTTAGTAGAGGGGTTTGCTAAAGGAGAAATAAATATTGCCAGGCTTAACTATGGCATTATTACCCTAATGCCCAAAACCAATGATGCCAGACAAATTCAAAAATTCAGGCCGATATGCTTGTTGAATGTGAGCTTCAAAATTATTACAAAAGTTCTAATGAACAGACTGACCAAATGTGTTGCACTTGTCATCTCCAAAACACAAACTGCATTTATCAAAGGGAGATACATTATGGAAGGAGTGGTTATTCTACACGAAGCTTTGAACACTTTCCATAGAGACAAAGAAGATGCGTTAGTCTTTAAAGTTGATTTTGAAAAAGCATATGATAAAATCAAATGGCCCTTTGTTATACAGATGCTAAAAATGAAAGGTTTTCCAGACAAATGGTGTGATTGGGTAATGGAAACAATGAGAGGAGGACATGTAGGAGTCAAGGTAAATGATGAGATTGGTCCTTTTTTCAAAACCTATAAAGGTCTGAGACAGGGAGATGCTATGTCACCGTTGCTTTTTGATGTGGCTGCGGATGCCCTAGCCTCTTTAATGAATAAAGCTCTAGAATTGGATATTGTTAAGGGAGTACTTAATAAAAATGATAACAAGGGTGTTAATATGTTACAATATGCTGATGATACTGTCTTTTTGATCAAGGATGAGGTAGAGAGTGTGAGACACCTTAAATTTATTTTGGGGGCCTTTGAACAGATGTCTGGTCTGAAGATTACCTTTCATAAGAGTGAACTAATGCTGTTTGGAAAATCCAAAGAAAAACAAGTACTCTACCAGGAGATTCTGACATGCAAAATGGGAGATTTACCCATCAAATATTTAGGGATGCCTGTAGCTGATACTAGGATAAGCAACATACATTGGAGTTGTGTAACAGAAAAAATTGAGAAAAGATGTGGGTGTTGGCAAGGGAAGCTTCTGGGATCTATTGCTGGTGGGATCACCCTGGTGCAAGCTTGCCTGACTAATATCCCCCTGTTCATGATGTCCTTTTATGCTATTCCAAAAGGGATTGTTAAAAAAGCTGATTTCTTTAGGGCTAGATTGGTGTGGCAAGAAGATGAGAATATTAGGAAATATCATTTAGTGAACCGGAAAGAATGTTGACCCAAAGAGATTGGGGGCTTGGGAATTCTCAATCTAGAAGTGATGAACATAGCTTTGTTAGCTAAATGGTTCTGGAAAATGGAAACAGAGGGGGGGATGTGGCAAGAAGTGCTAAAAGAAAAATATCAGAATAATGATTGTCTAGCTCTAGTGGAAAAAAAACCTGGAGATTCCCAGTTCTGGGCTAGTTGTTTGAATATTAAGAACATCTTTTATAAGTTTGTGAAAAAATAACCTGGGGAAGGGAAAAACATTAGATTCTGGGAGGACACTTGGGTGGATGACAAGCCCTTAAAAGATGCCTACCCTAGAATATATGACATTTGTTTTGACCACAAAATTACTGTTTATGAGGCCATTCAAAAAGGATGGAAGGGTTTCAAATTTAGAAGGACACTACATGGAGAAACTTTGGAATTATGGGATGCTTTAAAAAAAGATGTGAAAAAATTAAAATGAATGGAGATAAAGATAAGATCAAATGGACTCTAACTGCTGATGGGAAATTCTCGGTTAAATCTCTATACAAAGAGTTGATTACTTTAGGCCTGAAATTCCCACAAAAGTACCTCTGGAAAATTAAAGTTCCTGCAAAAATTAAAGTTTTCCTGTGGTTAGTAAATAAAAAGAGTATTTTAATCAGAGATGTTTTACTTAAAAAAGGGTGGAAAGGGGGGGGAAAATTGTGAGTTCTGTGGACAGGATGAATCTATTGATCATTTAATGTTCACTTGCTCTGCAGCATCTTTGCTATGGAGCCTGGTTAGATGTGTGTGTGGTCTGAAGACCATTCCTTGTAGTATTAAAGAATGTTTTGGGGATTGAATTAACAAATTTGGTAAAGAGGATAAAAAATGGTGATGATTGGGGTGTCTGCTCCTTTATGGGCAATTTGGAAAAGTAGGAATGCAATTGTTTTTGAGAAAAAAAGGATTAATGATCCTTTGCAGATTATCAAACTAATGGTTCGATGGTTGGTTGATTGGTCCATTTTGTAGACAAAGGAGCCACCAAAAAGATTGCTGAAACTGGGAGCAAGAGTTCTAAAGCGAGCATCAAATGAGGTGTACACGGCCGGTCAGGGGTGGCGAATCAATGTGGCGAGGCTCCCCTAGATGACGCCTTCAACTTATGCATTTGCTGTTGTTGCTCTTAGTCCCTTTTGTGCCTGTGGATTTCTGGTTTCGGTTGTCGCTGACTTTTGTTAAGTGCGTTGGTGTACTCTGTTCTCGCAGGGCCTGTGTTGGTCCTTTTGGCAGGTCTCGTTCTTCCTGTTTAGTGGCTGTGAACTTAGGTGTGTTGTGTCCTGTCCTTTGAACCTTGTAGACTTGGTTTTCAGTAATGAAAATTGGAAGGGGAAGCCCTTCTTTGATAAAAAAAAAGCTCCTCGGTCGTTCCCGGTGGCGGTGGCGGGCTGGCGGCGACCACTACGACGGACGGGGACACGGGCCATCAGCCCCTGCAGTTGCTTCTCCGGCAACGACCTGCGACTGCGAGGCTGCGAGTACGGAGCAGCGGTGGCGGCCCACAGCACGCCTAGCTAGGAGATGCTCCTCACGGCTGGCGGCCAGATCGCCGACGGAGCAGTGTCCTGAGCTTCTTAGTGATTCCCCGGGGCGGTCACGGCGACCACTACAGCGGACGCGGGACACGGGCTTCGGGCCAGACAATGTATGCGTACATCGCCGATGCCAGTCTTCCTGCGCTGTCGGGCCGGCAACTCTGTATTTGTGATTCGTGGTACTCAACACGTGCGGGGGTGGACTGCTCCGGCCAGACGGGATTGCTATTTGTTGGCCGGCGCATGGCGCTGCTCCTTGCTCCTTGCTCCTTGCGTTACACCTTGCAGTTGTCGCCAGCAGCACGGCTCTTTTCACTGCAGATAGTTTCTGGTTTGCTTACAGTTTTGGCGAACGGATAGGTTTTCCTTTGTTGTTTGTTGTATATGAATCTTCATGTTTATTCGTCTGGCTGGTTTGCTTTGTTGATCAGTTTTTCTTACGCCAGATATTCAGCGTATTGATGCTGCATGAATTGTCGGAAGTGTAGCGGTTATCTTCTAAGCTCGCTGTGGAATTTGTTGGTTTAGCCATTTTGTCTTTTTCCTGCTATATTATAGTACTATTTTTTGTTATCCATCTTTAATCCCTCAGACTTGGGACTCATTTATATATTTAGTGTTGAATGCCCATCGACAGTCTGATGATTTTTACAGAATGTTTCATCTACACCTACATAGAGGTCTGAGGTAGTACTGTAATAACCTTGTCCGTATTGTTATTTTGCTTGCATGGTCAGTTGGGACTACAGCGTTCCCTCCAGAAAATAACGACATGTATCACCGCAGGTGTGGAGGTGTTGAACCAAGCTCTGGATAATCAAGCAGAAATGTTGGCCTATAGGAATTACATATACGATCGCTGTGGCACTGACTATGTGTTATGTCTTTTGTTTACTTTCAGGTTCAACACTCAAGTTGTTAATTTTCATAGAGTTGAGCTCCAGTCTCAGATCAACATTCTCTGAATCTTCCTCACCATGGATTCAGCGTGCGGGTATCTGAATTTTATGCTGTCCAATTCACTCACCTTTGTTTTTATGGTTAAATTTTTATCACTTGATCCACTACCATTAACAAGTTGAGCTGGCCTCTTTGATTATGAGTAGCCGATAGAAGAAGTCCACCATCTTTATTGCTGACGTAAGTTATAAGACATGGAAGTTCTTACCTCCTTTTCAGTTGAACTATTGTTATTTGTTACTGTATTTTTCAAGACATCCGTGTAAGTTATTCTGAACATTTTCCACCTCTATATGTTGAATCAAAGCTTCTAGAGAAACAAAGTTCAGTGATCTCTGTTATGTGATTTTGTCACCATATGATTTTGCTTTTGGAGACATAGAGCATCTTGTGGCAATTTGCCTGAAGAAACCAGTTTGGTTTTCCATTTATTGGGCATTTCTTGAAAAGCAGCTGCATTGCAGGGATCCCAAACGAGGTGTTGTATACTGTTGCTCTTGGTATTTGGCACATGCATTCATCAAAGGTAGGTTGCCCTAATGATGAGTGTACAACGAACAATCTTTGGAGATCAATTGGGGATCAGATATTGTGAAAGAAAATTGACAAACCATTACTGTTTGTGACATAAAGATACCAAATCTCTAAGAAAATACCAGTGTTACAGGCTAAGTATAAGGGCAACGAAAACTTAGCGTGAACATCTACAGATTCTGAAACTGTCGTCTGTTATCATGCTTTGCAGATAGTGCAGATTTCCAGAGACCGCTGAAATCCACAGAGTGAGCGCTTCGTTTTTTTTTACTTTCAAGTTACCTTCTTGGTTTGGCAATCAGATATTTAACCCCGTAGGCTTATGTTGGCCATACTATTTTACACAGATTGGTCTGCCAGCGATTAGGACATAAAGTTTGTATGTCATTTTTCCATAGTTGAGACATGGAATGTTTTTATTTCATCCAGGTGGAAGACGATCGTCGTTACATGAGAATAACGTAAAAAGGTAACTGATCTTTCCGTTTATGATCCGTATAAATACAATATATCGACGGGTGCGGCGTGCCGCCGCACCGGCTATGCTAGTAAACTCTACGTAGTGTAGTTTCTAGGTGTGTGAGGTGGATGTAGTAGGTGTGTGTGCTGGCTGTACACGTGCAGCTCAAAGGCAACTTGTAATCCACTATATAAGGACCAGCGTCCTTCAGTTGTAAGAAGCAAGCCAGCTTGAAATCTGAGTAGTACTATCTAGTGCATGTATGTGTGCGTATAGACTGCATATGCAGCTGCAGTTTACTTGACTCTCCTCCTGTTGTTTCTCCTAGCTGCTCTTTGATCCTCTACTTTGACCCCGAGAGAAGCTAACTAATTAGTAGTTTAGCTAACAGTCGTCCGGGGTGGATGAGAGGTCCGACGAGAGCAGCGACACGGTGGATTCCTCAATCCAGCCCAATCTCCTGCCTCTCTCAAGCACTCCCCGTGCAGCTAGCAGGCCTGATGTGTAGGCTGCCATGGCAAGGCTACATCCATGCATTCTGTACAGGCTGCTATCTCCTCCCTCTCTCTCCTGATTTGCCTCTTTCACTCTCTCATTTGATTTAATCCCTTGAGCATATTTTCTTATGTATGCCTACAACATGCTAGGTGATTGTCTGATCTACCATGCATGTGATTTGCGGTTCGCGTAAAGTCATGAAATCTGATCCTGATAGTGACATGATTTACTCTGTTTGATCAAACAGGTAGAAGCCGAAGTTGTTTTACTTTAATCTGATGAAGTCCCTGCTGCTATAAGCTAGGAAATTGACAAATTCAACATTGGCAAGCTGGTCTTGTGCTCTTTGTCCAAAATCATATTCCGAAAGTGAGGTTCTTATTGTGGATGTTTCAGCGTCAACCTGAATTTTCTTTAACCTACTACAAAAAGACCTTCTAGGGTGATTAGCTGCAGTACTGTGACAAATAATCAAAAAAGATCATTGTCTTCTCATTTAATACTCTAGCCGCCGGCCAAACATTGAAGGTTGCACTGCAACTACTTGACTACAAGTTTTATGTGGAATTTTTCTGTACAGCTTGCACAAACTCAGTGAGATCAGGAATCATCATCTCTCACATTTTTTATCTTCAAAGGGAGGTGTCATCTCCTAATTTTTTTTTCTCAGAATCAACCATGTTTCTAATCCTTACCTGAATGTTTCCATCGCTCGGCTCCTGATGGCATGATGCCTCATTTAGATTCTCTTATGTCAGTGTGTTTGTATTCAGAAAATTAAGTTATGATGTCTCATTTAGATTCTCTTATGTCAGTGTGTTTGTATTCAGAAAAATAAGGCATGATGCCTCATTTAGCTTATCTTATCTCGGTGTGTTTGTGCTCAGAAAATTAATTTGCTTATTTTTGCTTTTTGAGGGCTATAACAATAGAGAATTTCATTTTTTTAAATCTGCTTCTTCCCTGTGCCAGAGAGCGGGAGGAAGAGGAAGAGGGGCGAGCCTGAGCTGGAGTACGGGGCCTCGTCCGGGGTGAATGAGAGGTCCGACGAGAGCAGCGACACGGTGGAGCCCGGCAGGGTCAGCAAGGCGGCCAGCTTGGGGCAGGGCGGTGAGGCTGGAGGAGACGGACAAGTTCTACCAGGGTGTTACTTGTCAAGAAGCTCTTCCTCAGCGGGATAGCCCCCGGGTGGGCGGTGGCGTGGCGATCACGGCGGTGCACAAGGTCGTGCAGGGTCCCCGGTCCAGGGCGTTCCAAATGCAGGGCCAGCTCCTAGCCGCTGCGCGCGGCGCTGACGGGGGCAATGCCAAGTTCGCGTGGTATGGCGCTCCGTTGGCGGACGTGGCCGCGGCGGTGGAGCACGGGTTCGGCAGGACGAACAGCCGGGTCCTTGGCCATCGCGCGCACGGCGACGACGTCCACCTCTCGCTGCCTCAGTCTCCTTATGCCAGGTCAGGTCAGAGTTCTGAATTTGTGGTTTTGATCGATGGCAAGCATGAATATAGGCATATATATAGCTGTAGGATAATTTATCAGACACAGTTACCAATTCAGGATCTGCTCCAAATTGCATCCATATTATCCCTCCGTCCCATAATATAATTGATTCCATGTTATTTTAGCCTTTGGTTTCTATATCTTGATTCATATATATACTCCTAGCTCAAAAATTAGGGGGAAACAAGTTTGCATGAACGACAGTATTAGTTTATCTATAAATGCAGTAATTTGACTGGGTAATATAATGGTTTGTGGAAGGGACGAATACGAGCAAAACTAAATCATGTTTCCTGCTACCTAGAGTCCGGGTGATGAAATATGTTCTGAATGTTCTGTGAAGCAGTGCATAAAGGAAGTAACGAGTATGAAATCATTTTTATGCAGCGCAATGCTAGCAAATGCAGATGAGAACGGCGAGGTGCATATCGTGCTGTGCCGGCCGTGTTCTGATGGGCTGGCCAGAGGCCATCCCAGCCGGGTCCTCCAAGCTCCACCCCAACAGTGACAATTACGACAGTGCCGCCGACAACATGCAGAACCCACAGTGGTATGTTATTTGGGGCAAGGACATGAACATGATCGAGGATCCTCCCAGAGTATGTCGTCAGCTTCAAGTGTCCCAGCCTCCATCAGATGCAAGGTTAGCGAGTGCTCTGTCTGAATTGGTGCTGTAATTGTTCCCAGACGTGCCTGGATCTCATGTTATTATTCGTTGAAATTTTGGGTTTCAGGATCATCCCCCATGCTAAAGAAGCCTTCGCCAGTGGCTCGTGACATGTTTCCGACGCTTTTAGCAGAGATCCAGCGGTTCGTGCCATCTTCCAAGCTGCAGATATTGCAGGGGACCTACAATCGCGATTTTTTTTCAAAACTATCATGTTTTTTGTAGCAATTTTGGAAACTAGAGTTTAGAATGAAAAAAACGCAAAACTAGTAGCCCGTCGGCCAGGTGTGGGCCGAAAAGGGAGTTTTCGGCCAGGCCATGGCCGAAGTACGCTTTTCGGCCGCGCTTGGGCCGAAAACTCGCTGTTGGCTGAGGCCCGGCCGAAAATAGTAGCTTCGGCTACTGGGCGAATCGGGCCTGCTGCCCATCGCCGATCGAAGTAGCCCTTTTCGGCCAGGCTTCGCCGAAAAGGTGCGGATAAGCACCGAGCGCCCTGTTCTTCGCTCCTTCTTCCTTCTTCGTTCTTCGCTTCCTTTCTCTCTCAAGAGCTCTCCCCGCCGATCTCCTCCATTTGCCACTCATTTACAAATCCAACCCACAGAATCGGTAGATCATAGCAATCCCCACCGGCCCATGGTGTTATTTTTTGCTATGGGATAGTTTTTGATGTGTTTGGGGAGGAGCAGCCATGGTGGGGAGGAGAAGCCATGGTGGAGAGGAGGACGGGTAGTAGGTGGTGGTGACTAGTAGAAGCTGCTGCAGAGGAGGAGGTGGTGAGGAGGAGGAGCAGGTTGGGGCTGACTGGAGTTGAACCTCCGGTCGTCGAGGGCGGCGTTGTCGTTCTCCGGTGGTGCAAGAAGCGGACACACACTTCGAAGGTATAATCACGTCGTCACAAATATTATGTAAATTGTATAGTTTAGTTAGTCTATATAAGTCATATTGTGAATTTTAGTGATTCCATTTTAGCGCATAGTTCGTGTAGCGGATAATATTAGTGTTCGTTGTGAATATAAGTGTTAATTTAATTTAGGAGGCATTTTAGCGCATAGTTCGTGTAGCGGATAATATTAGTGTATATTGTGAATTTTAGTGTTAATATTTTTTTGGAGGCATTTTAGCGCATAGTTCGTGTAGCGGATAATATTAGTGTATATTGTGATTAATGAGAGGATGACAATGTCTGACAGGTGAAAATGTCTGAATCAGTAAATCTGAATGTTTACTACGGCGCTGGTAATGTTCGATATAATGAGTTGGGGGTTGATCTTAGCGAGTTTAAAAATGGCGTCATGACACTAGCAGACCTGGACAGACTGGACATTAGACAGTTGAAGTACTGGTTGACAACTAGTTTCGGTCTGGATCCTGAAGTATGTTCTGTCAGTATTCATGCATTGTGGACCAAATCCTGTAAAAATGTCAAGTGGGAGTTGATGCCGGTAGATAGGAGCCAGCATTGGTTGTCCCTGTTAAGACGCTGTCGAGACCGAAGAATCCACCCATATGCACTTGTGCAACCTGTGCCGAAGGAGGAGAATACCGTAGAACTCCACAGTGGGTATGAACCCGGCCAAGGCAGTGAAGTGGCTAACGAGATTGTTTTATCCGGGTCACAGCCACAAGATGTGGATGCTAGCCAACCCGAGAAAGAGTCAGACTACGTGCCACACAATGTTTGTGGTCCTGATACTGGGCAGAGTAGCCAGTCGATAATATTAGCTGGTTCAGGTTTTGCTGATGGGGATGAGGAAGGGGATGAAATGCAGAGGGTGATGGAGGAAGAGGACGAGGATGGATTGGTGGAGGAACTGGATTCTGAAAATTCTGAGGATGAAGTTGAGGTACCGATTCCTTCTGCATGGGAGCAGGACATATCCACCGGCCTTACGGTGAACGATGGCCATGAGACTCCATGGCAGTATAATCTGAACCAAGTACAAATAGGGGCTATGTTTGATACAAAAAAAAAATTGAAGTATGCGGTGATAAAGTGGGCTATGTCTACGCAGAGGGTTTTCAAGACACACATATCAAGTCCAACAAACTATACCGTGAAATGTGTTGAAAAAGGTTGTGCAGGGAAGGTGCACGGCACGCGTCAAGTACGACATCCACTGGGTTGTCACCATTGTCATCCCACATAATTGTGTGAGGAAGAACCTGCTGGTAAAGCATCCGAACCTGACTTCAAGTCTCATTGCGCAACTCATGTATACTGAGATAGTAGAGAAGAAAGATATGGAAGCAAAACACATCCGCACAGCAGTGAAGGTCGATGGAAGTATGTCATTCCTTATGGGAAGGCTTGGAGGGCTAAGCGAAGGCTATGGAGGAAAGGTTTGGGACGTTCTTCGACTCATATGATAATGTTGTCCGTCTCACAGGCATACCAAGGAGAGGAATCCGGCACTTATGTGAACGTACAACACATGAGGTTGCTGAGTATACCAGATTTCAAGGTGTTGAAACGAGTGTTCTTCTCTTTTGGTATGTGCATCGAAGCTTTCCGGCATTGTCCTCCTGTTCTGTTTGTGGATGGTACATTCCTGACCGGTCAGTATAGAGGGCAAATCCTGACTGCTATTGGTGTGGACGGGAACAATCAAATCATCCCACTTGCCATGGCATTTGTGGAGGGTGAGAACTTTCTCAGCTGGGTATGGTTCTTCCGCCAAGTGAAAATTGCCATCGTGAAGGACCGACCAAACGTGTGTGTCATTCATGACAGACATGCTGGTATATTGAAGGCCGTGAAGACACTTCGTAATCCAACAGATGACGAACGAACACCTTGGAGGGACTTGCGAGCCGGTGGTGCATGCGCCATCTTGGGGCTAATTTTTTCTCACAGTTCAAGAACAAGCGGTTGATGAACTAGTTCAAAAATTATGCAAGCAGAGCCAGCAGCGCAAATACGAATTTATTTGGTCAAAACTAGATGAGTTTACTAAGAAGCAGGTCCGTGCGAGGAAGAAAATGGAAGAAGATCAAGTTAAATTAGCAGCACTCATCGCGGAGCTAGAGGAGCCAGTAGGTCTTTGTGACTTGCCAGGAATTGACCCTCCTAATACTACGAGAAAGAAGGGAAGGGCAATAAAGAATTTTTCTGAGTGGATAGAGAAAGAGCCTCCAGTGAATTGGTCTTTGCTGCATGACACACATGGAGCTAGGTATGGCCACATGACAACCAATCTTGCAGAGGTGTATAACTTTGTGCTGAGAGGGAACAGAGCATTGCCACTCACAGCTATTGTGGAGGCTGTATTCCATGGTACTTTGAGATATTTCAGAGGAAGGCACGAGTTAGCACGAAGCATATTGAAGATAATCAGAACACACCTTATTGTAGCCGTGTCATGGAATACATGGCAAAGAAGATAGAGAAAGCAAAGAAGCACCTTTATCGGACTCATAGGGAATCAAGAAAGGAGGTATGAGGTTCAGCTTCCTACCGATGGTTTTGGTTCTGGAAATGAGGTGAAGACACACGAGGTAAAAATTGAACGGAATTTTATCCAACGTGTGAGTGTACATGCAACAAACCGGAAGTTGTTGCACCTACCTTGCTCTCATGTGTTGGCTGCCTGTGGCCAGATTGAGTTGGATGCTATCTCCTTCGTGTCCCCATACTATTTAAAAGAGGCAGTGCTCAACACCGACAAAGCGAGATGACAGGGTTTAGAGTCGTCGGCAATTTCAACAAGGTAAACGACGGTGAGAGAGTATATATCCCGCATCCGGACCTTGGCGAACAAGTAGGGGCAGACGGAAGGCCCGTCGCATCCGGAACGATATGGACCGGTCTGAAGCTGGTGGAGCAACCAGGCAATGTTTGCTATCTGCGGCTTATGGGCATAGGATGAAATATTGTCCCGACCTGAACAAAGATGGTGCTTCCGCATCGACGAGTGCTTCCACATCGACGGCCGCGACAACAAGAGGAAGAGGCGGACGTGGTCGTGGCGATCGAGGCGAAGAAGGCGGACGAGGAAGAAATAACTCACAAGCTATATAATGTGTCGTAGTGGGTTTTAATATGTCAGGACTATGTTTTAATTTGTAATATGTCAGGACTATGTTTTAATTTGTAATATGTCAGGACTATGTTTTAATTTGTAATATGTCAGGACTATGTTTTAATTTGTAATATGTCAGGACTATGTTTTAATTTGTAAATCCTCATGGACTATGTTTTAATTTATAATATGTCAGGACTATGTTTTAATATGTAAATCCTCATGGACTATGTTTTAATTTGTAATATGTCAGATTTATGTTTTTATTTGCACCTGAGATTTGTTGTTTGAATTGCAGATATGTCTTTGTATCCGTTGCTTAATGGCAACATCGATAGAAAGCACCGGGGCGCCTTTATTGGAAGCGGGCAACAACTTAGGCGTGTTGGTCACTTTCGTACCCCAAAGACTAACTGGCTGATACATGATTCATGGGTTGATAGGTATGTGTGCATATAATGGAGTCCATATGATGACTTACTATGTTTTACATACTTTTCATAGCCGCTAACAATCTTTTATTTTGTAGGTTAAGTTGGGCTGGACTTCTACCCTTGGCACGGCTGGTTCAGGGTACATTGGATGAGTGGATTGATGGTCCGGACTTAGATGAGGCAGGTGAACCAGTGCAGTTACACAAGAGGCAAGTGAAACGTTTCTCTTCGACAAGTCACTCCTTACCTGCTTAGTAGATAGATGGAGGCCAGAGACACATACGTTTCACTTTCCATGGGGAGAGATGGCGCCTACTTTACAGGATGTGTCGTACTTGTTGGGATTACCTCTGGCCGGTGCTGCCATAGGTCCCTTAGAGGCAGAATCTGGGTGGCAAACAACGATGCAGACGCGTTTTTTTGGCTGCGGTCCCGACTGCTAGGGCCATAGACAACGATCCTCATGGACCTCTTTTTAGATGGTTGAGCCAGTTTCAGGTAACCATCACGGCCACTTAAACAAATGTTGTTTTTAGTTGCCCGATTTTCATACAATTATTACGTTTCTATGTAGATTGTCTCGTTAGGACATCCCGATGTTGAGTTGTCGGAGGCACAGATTGACCGGTCCCTAGAGGCATATATTCTTTGGCTGTTCGGCAAGATGATGTTTACGGAGAACCACGTGACCACTGTCGATGCACGACTCATAGGTATTGCACGAGAGATAGCTGACGCACGTTGCCCCGCGGATATTCTCTGAGAGGAGTTTTGGTTCTGCTCTGTTAGCGGCTACGCATGAGAGGCCTGTGCAAAGCTTGCTTGTTGAAGTCTAGAAAATCTGGTGTTGTTGGATGTCCATTATTGTTGCAGCTCTGGTCATACGAGAGATTCCCTATTGGACGACCCTATGTCTACATTGATAAACCTTTTGATTTGGAGGACTTAGCTGGGGCTTATGTGCCTGCTATCGACGACTTACCTACTATGGGTTCTGTTTGGGCACGGCGAGAGGTACTTTTATATTAAGTAACAATTAATTCAATTATTTTTTGCCATTCATTAGTATTACTAATGCTTATTTGTTGTCATGCACAGAGACAGTTTGTGCATAGTCAGGTTAGGGGATGCTACCCGTCCTTCACGGGCGCAGTTTGATAGTTTGCACGAGGATCAAGTTATCTGGGAGCCATACTGGCTGAGGCTATATCATCGAGGTACCCAGTTGGTATTTCTGGATTGTGCACTAGAGATCGGCATTTTGGATGACCAAGGCCAAGTTGGTGTTCGATGTGACGGTTGAGGAGATGTCTCTTCATAGAGTAATGAGACAGTTCGGTCTATATCAAGAGCCTGAGATTCCAAAAATTCCACAGTTGCCAGAGCACGTGCACAAGTAAGTACTAATACTATTTTAGTTGTCAGCTATACATTCATAATATACCTAATTATGTATCGCGCATGTCAATATCAGGGACAGTCGCCTAGGAGGAAACAAGTCCATGGATTACTGGCTTAAGAGCATTACAACTAAAGTTCACGAATGGACTACCGCTGCGACAAATACCTGGGGTGAGGGTCGGGCCTTTAACTGGCAAATGTTCGGGTTGTATCTGCAGCGTTACCGGCATACAACAAGGATCTACTTGGTTCCATCAGCTGCTCCTGATCAGATCGAAGCCCCTCTCACCAGCGATATGTACCCAACTGCCTCTGTTGTGGGAACCAGACACCACGCCGGTAAGTGCCTTTGGTTCTTATATGTTGAGTCTTTTGTTAATCTGGACATATTCGCTTGGGTGTCTATTCGTGGTGTCTATCATACAACGAGGATATAATTGGTTAACTCTTCATCTACAGGGTGACTTGACAGTACAGGCGCGAGAGGAGGTTTCCGCTTTAATGCGGCGCTTTCAGAGGGGAGAAACTATCCCACCGCGAGAGGGCATCTCATGGTTGAGGCGTCTTGATGACAAGCTACGCGGGATTTACGCTGCTGTTACGTGTAGACGGTCTTCGGATGTTGCACTTCCTCCTCCAGCACATCGTCCGCCACGCCCTCTCAGACAGCATTCGTAACCACAACCCTCTCGTGCAACGCTCACAACCACGACCTTCTGTGCACCGTGCAGAACCTCATCCTTCACAGCCAGGGAGCTCTTCCTGGCATGAGCCACCTCCTTCACAGCCAGAGAGCTCTTCCTGGCATGAGCCACCTCCTTCACAGCCAGGGAGCTCTTCCTGGAATGAGCCACCTCCTTCACAGCCAGGGAGCTCTTACTGGCATGAGCCACCTACTTCACAGCCAGGGAGCTCTTACTGGCATCAGCAGATGGAACTAGGTAACCCTACTCACTACATTCTTTTGAGCAGTAGTAATCGTTCATGCATTTGTATCAATTTTACAAGTTTTTACTTTACCGCAGGCGGCAACCTGTCGCAACCGTTCATGCATTCAGAGCAGTCACCCATCCTTAGTGGTGGTGCTGATTACTTTGAGGGCGACCGCGAGGATGATGACCATGCTACAAACATTTATGGCTTCTCGCAGACAGTGATTCACACTCCACCACCACCACCGACGCAGGAGACACAGACCGTGACAGACGAGGTTAACTATGGTCGTGGTTATCGCGAGCCTCGTCCACCGCCTCAGCGCTTATCGCCTTCCGGTCCTCGCCCGAGGAAGACCCAGACTAAATCGCCCGTCCCCGCAGTGATATGCTTATTATCTATGTATGACTCATTATCTATGTTAGTTTCAGACTATTCGCATATGCTTATTATCTATGTATGACTCATTATCTATGTTACTATCGCACTTCCTTCTATCTGAACAGGAGACATATATTGTTTTATGTATCACGAGAGACATATTACTATTAATTCGCATTCTTATTCCAGTTACATTTCCAAATAGATTACAACCGATAATTAAGATACAAGTACATCTGAATTAAACGGTGCGGCTGAACTTGTGCAATACATCTTACATACTACAAAATGAAATTCAGATAGAACATAATGCCCTACAATAATACAATACAAACTGGAATACATCTTACATACTACATAAAGTCATCATCGTCATCCTCCGTTGATGCAGCCCTCTTGCCCTTCGACGATGCGGTCCTCTTGCCCTCCGTCGATGCAGAACTCTTGCCCTTGCTGGATGCAGAACTCTTGCTCTCCGTAAATTGGTGGGGGATGCTTATTAGTATAGGGTGTGCGAATATAATAGCAATTACAGAAAGAAATCTAGAGAATTGGTCTCTAGCAGGGGGACACTTGAGAATGGAAAACGGGGGAAGGGAGATGAGTTTGGGTGTCTTTTTTTATATATAGAAAAAGAGAGTGTGTGTTTTATCTGTAAGTGAAGTGTGTACGTGAAGTGCTTTTTATTGGCTAAGCCTAAATAATTAAAAAATAAAAAGAATCTTCCCAACCAAGCAACAAACTCTATTGATAAAAATCAACATAGTAAAATTAGTTAAAAAATGTACATAGTTATATATATATTCACACTTTTTAAAAACTGGTCAAAATTTCCTTAAAGATCCAATTTTTTAAAAAAAACTGCATTTCCAAATGTTCACAAAAATAAAAAGTATTCACAATATATAAAAAATGTTCAAATAATGTTCTCCCTAAAAAACATTCGAGTTATAATAAAACATTCACTTTTAAAAACAAATAAATATTCATGTTTTTTAAAAAAAAGTAAAAAATAAAAATTGATTCACAAACTATATGAGGGAACTTAGCAGTTTGTGCAATATGCTATGGATCATCGTGTCCATCAAGAGCAATCCCTATTGTTTGTGGTACATATAATCATCTCTGTTGAATCTGGAACTTGATAACTAATTTGCCCCGTGTATAGGTAGACAACGATCAATATGAGAGGGTGCTCAGCTACATATTGATCCTTGTCAATTCAGTACAAATTTACTAAATTTACAGATGGTGGTTGTTGAGAGAACTTTAGCTAACAATTATATGTCCTCGGTGGTGTACAAGCAAACACTAAATTGTTGCAGTGTACAAAGTCCCTGAGTAATTCCTGGCGCTACAAGTTCTAAAATAAAAAGATGCCGGGTCTCTACCATATTGAGCCTCCACTTTAGAATTTGATTTCAACTATAGGACAGTCGGTTGCTTTTGGTAATTTATGCCACTAATTATTGGTCCTTTGTGTGAGCTATGTTTTACTTGCACTTTTGCTTCTTATTTACAGATTGGTATGGTGTTAGGTTTACTTACCTACAAGTTTGGTTCCACTTGGTACTCTGCTGTCAGCATATCTGTAGTATCAGGATATTGTTACCTCCGTTCCAAAATAAATATAGTGCGCCCGCACTTTCCGAGATTCAACTTTGATCATAAATTTAACCAACGAGACCGACTGTGGCGGGAGCAAAAATTATACTCCCTCCATCCCAAAATAAGTAACTCAACTTTGTACTAAAGTTGAGTCACTTTAGAGTCACTTATTTTGGGACGGAGGGAGTATAATTGAACTAATCTTCCAACAGATAAAGAACGCTAAGAGGGCTTTTTAACGTGCAAACTTCAGACTCTGGAAAAAATGTTAAACTATGGTGCATAAGGTCACATGGGTAAGGTTTTGCGAGTTGCTACGCCCGTTGCAACGCACGGGCATTGGTACTAAACTAAAGTTGAATTTGGTGTTTGTTTGTGTCCTTTACGGACTGGTACTGAACTACTACGATATAAAATCTGGATACACAAATACAAGGCGCAAGCATTAGATTGTGCAGATGTGGCCGGGATCTCAAACACGACCATTCGCTGGTTTGTACATGTAGACGATGCAATTCTTTATTGGTTTCAAGCTTAGGTGGAACCTTCGCGTGTAGTGGACATCGTGAGAGACAATGAGGACAAAGAAAATAAGTGGTAATAGGGATGAGACGCTAAGGGTGATAATATATTTCTCCTGTTGCAACGCACGAGCACTTTTGCTAGTGAATTCCAATAGGCTCGACATCGGACACACACAGCCCGTAACCCTAGCCCGCCGCTGGCCCTCTCCCCCACCTCTCCTCTCCCTCGTCGCCACCGGAGGTGGCCGCCGGCTCGCCGCTCGGCTGCCGGTGAAGGTGGCGGCGAGGATCTGGCCGCCCCGTTCTTCCTCGGGGGGCTTTGGATCCGTGGCGGCGGCCTTGGCTGGTGGATCGACGCCGGGTCTGCGGTGATCGGTGCTCGTTGGTGCTGACCGTTCTTCCTCGGCCGCGGGGGCGGCGAGGCGGCGGCAGGTGGCGGCTGTGGTGCGGGTGTCTCGGCGACGCCCAATCCAGATATGAAGGCCTCCGTCTACTTCAACCAGGGCTGCCTCCGATGGTCCTGCTTTGGGCGGCCTTTGTCACCGAAGTTGTACCTGTTTGGCGGCTGGAGGTGGGAGGTGGCTCCGGAGAAATCCGAGGCCAGCAGTGCTGGCCACGACGGCGGCGACGCCCGAGGGCGCCGTACCCTTATTGTAGGCGCCGTCCAGGTTGCCTCCTTCTCCTCTTCCTTGCACCTAGCTTGTATGTAGGGCGAAAGCCCAAATCCTTGCCGAATCGAGCGACAACGGCGCTCCGGGCGTTGTCACTCTCTTGGGGGTGTCGTTCGTGGTGAGCTTTGGGTGGATGTGATGCTTTGGTTGCTTGGCGGCGGTTGGTGGCGTGGTCGGAGTTCGTCTGGTGACGGTGCGTTGGCGCTCTGCCACCTATGTGCTCAGCCTCGGAGTCCTTCTTCCACGGTGCTTGGTCTTCAGCAGCCCTGCCGGACTCGGCGGAGCGGTGCTTCATCCTAATCATTGATGGCGGCATATCTCGGCGGCGTGGCGCAGTGGAGATTCATCGTCCGATGTGTGGCAATGGACTTGCGCAGGAGGACGAAGCTGTCTGGTGTCGTGGTGACGTCGATGGCTGAGTGGCCATACAAGGTAGAAGCCTCAATATTTGCTCCGAAGACGGGCCTGTGGAAGATGGCGGCGACGACACACGAGTGTGTCGGACCGGGTTGTACCCCAGACCCGGTATGTGGCTCAGCTGGGGCTTCCGGCTTTTGATGTTAGGCTTAGGTGAGTGGTCTGGATAGTGGCCCAGCTAGCACCCCTTCATCATTTTAATGTTAGGCTTTGAGTGGTCTGGGTAGTGGCCCAGCTAGCACGTCTTCATCATTTTGATAGGAGTAGCGACATATGTTGCCAAGATACACACCGTTTTTATGGTCTATGGAGCGGAGGCGGTTCTCCCCAGTGACATCCGTCATGACTCACCTCGTGTGGCAGCTTATGTTGAAGCGGACAACGAGACGGCACGGCAAGACGCTTTGGACCGGTTGGATGAGGAGCGTGACATAGCAGCTGCCCGCTCGGCGATTTACCAACAGGATCTTCGTCGTTACCATAGTCGCCGGGTCAGAACTAGAACTTTTCAAGAAGGAGATTTGGTGCTTCGGCTCATCCAAGACCAGACTGATATGCACAAGTTATCCCCACCTTGGGAGGGACCTTTCGTGGTCAGCAAGAATCTGCACAACGGGTCGTACTATCTGATCGATATTCGAGAGCATAAAGACTCACGCACGTCAGAGGAGGAGACCAACAGGCCGTGGAACATAGCTCATCTTCGGCCTTATTATACCTGAGCCATCGGCTCTACTCATGTACATATTATGACAGTGTATATATTATGAATAAAGTAATAAACCGGAGCCTCAGCTAAAGCGGGGTATCTGTTATGTTACATCATGCGTGGTTACATGGAGTTGTTCTGTCTTAAAAGCGGCCTCCGGTTGACCCCCTGAGTTTGCTTTTCAAAAGCTTTATGATATCACTTGGGGGCTTGGTCGTGTCCGAACCAATGCAACACCTTTTGATAGGCGAAAACCACCAGATCATTTGGGGACATGGTCAAGTCTGAACCAGTCACGCCTCTTGATCGGCCTAAGGCCATAGAGTCACTTGGGGGCTTGGTCGAACCCGAACCATTGCCACGCCACTTGATCGGCATAATGCCACGGTTTCAGTTGGGGGCCTGGCTGACTTGAACCATAGCTACACCTTATTGGGAGCTTGGTCGTGTCCGACCATGGTAACACCATCTGATCGGCTCAGTAAAGCCTCTTTTTGCAAACGGTTTTATCATTGCCTTTGCTTCCATATTTTTTCATAACTGTTATTTGATTTTTGTTGCGTTTTTTAAACCGATAACATTCTTCACATGTTCAAATTGTCAATTGACGGAATTCGGTCCATCTTTAATCCGGAGATAATTTACCCGGTTTGACTTTTTCTGTTAACATCCCATTATGGAGTAACAGGGGGCTTGTCATGACCCGGCACGGTTTACATAGTAAACCGGCATTATAAACACAGGAGCTGTTTTCTCCTTTGACAGTAATGGTTTATACAACCTCCACTTCAAGATTGGCTAAGCCAACTTCATGCCCAGCGATGGAAGGTATTTTGTATCACGGACGATGGCTGAGTGGCCATACAAGGTAGAAGCCTCAATATTTGCTCTGAAGACGGACCTGTGGAAGATGGCGGCGACGACACAGGAGTGTGTCGGACCGGGTTGTACCCCAGACCTGGTATGTGGCTCAGCTGGGGCTTCTGGCTTTTGATGTTAGGCTTAGGTGAGTGGTCTGGATAGTGGCCCAGCTAGCACCCCTTCATCATTTTAATGTTAGGCTTTGAGTGGTCTGGGTAGTGGCCCAGCTAGCACGTCTTCATCATTTTGATAGGAGTAGCGACATATGTTGCCAAGATGGCGGATTCAGGCATATTCTTGTAATACTTTGTAAGGTCCTCGAGAATAATCAATAAAGTGGCCGCATGCACCTCCCAGATGCAGATACAGAGGCCGGGGGTCATCCTCCTTTTCTAAAAAAAGGCCATTTAGTCATGAGACATGACAACATGAAATGAAATAAGTTAACATAAATCTTTTATATATAAGTAGCTATCCCTTACTAACCTATTTCTTTCAGCATGCAAGCATGACATCTATGTTCTCAAGTGTAACAAATGATAGCATGTTTGGAGAGGATAATAGAATATAGCTACAGGTGAGGGGCGCCAATTTTAATTCGGAGGTTAGAATATAACTAGTTCAGCCTGCACGGTACAATTTCTCATATTTATTTCCATGGACATTAGGCATTCATCCATGAGATTAAGGTAAACTATGCAAGACTTACCCAACTGAATCACTAAATATAAACTGTGATATTCTCGAGCAAGCGTATGAGGACAACAGTCTTCAAAAGCATTGCATAACCTGGCTAAAAGAGACTTAACAAAAAATTGAAAGATGTAAACACAGGCGAAACCATAGTGTACGTGTATGGCCTGG
Source organism: Aegilops bicornis (assembly GCA_021605145.1). Classification (NCBI taxonomy): domain Eukaryota; kingdom Viridiplantae; phylum Streptophyta; class Magnoliopsida; order Poales; family Poaceae; genus Aegilops; species Aegilops bicornis. Next base: position 8,640,952 of record CM038672.1, on the reverse strand, counting down.
TGTACGCAGCAAACCGCTCGTCACACTACCAGAACAGCCGAGGTCACCATCGAACGGAGATGGAGGCAGTGATGGAGAGAGTTGGAGGAGGCAAGGCAGATCTATTGGAGTTTAGACGTATACCCACCATACCCCAAATGATGAATGGGCTCTCTCTCGCCTTTTTGGTGGGGGTTGACGTCCTTCTTCACATAATCGTGACTGTAGATCGCCCGGAATTCCGCGCCTGAGGCCTCCAACGGCAGAGAGAGAGAGAGAGAGAGAGAGAGAGAGAGAGAGAGAGAGAGAGAGAGAGAGAGAGAGAGAGAGAGAGAGAGAGAGAGAGAGAGAGAGAGAGAGAGAGAGAGAGAGAGAGAGAGAGAGAGAGAGAGAGAGAGAGAGAGAGAGAGAGAGAGAGAGAGAGAGAGAGAGAGAGAGAGAGAGAGAGAGAGAGAGAGAGAGAGAGAGAGAGAGAGAGAGAGAGAGAGAGAGAGAGAGAGAGAGAGAGAGAGAGAGAGAGAGAGAGAGAGAGAGAGAGAGAGAGAGAGAGAGAGAGAGAGAGAGAGAGAGACTGTAACTTGGAGCTCAGACTATCATATTATGCTTGTTCAGAAACCTACTCTAGCTACCCCTGTAGGCTGTAGCAAAAACCTCGCTGATAATGATGTGCGGCCTAGCCACGATAATGTACGGGTTCGAGAAAAGGGCATAAACAGGTTTGTCCTAGGACTAGGTCGAGATCCAAAATGTAGTGTCTGAAATGTCGCTAGTGACGAATTTCACACCAAGGAGAAATATTCCATTGCACTTCTCAATCCCATTCAAGATTTGAGAGCCCTTGATGCCCGTATCAAAGAAGGAAGAGGTTGGAAAGCACTTGGCTTTTACAGAGCCTAAATTTACTGTCTAAACCGTCGCCAGTGTTGAATTTCGCACCCAGGAATGTTGAACAGATTCTTGAGTTACACGTTATTTTTTACTTACAGCTATATGTTCTTTTTTAGAACAGCGCTATATGTTCCAAGCTAGTGGAAGTGAACTACGACGGGAAAACACATACTGCCATGGACGTTTCATTTGGAAGTTATGATTTTCTAAAAAAAAATCAGTTACACTTTGAGATATGCAGAGATCCTAGTTGCGACATAGCCCCTGGTTAAACCAAAAGTCCTCTTGGCGGGAAACTCGACCACGTTCTTAACGGTCTTGGTCTCCATGTCAACAGCAAGCACCCAAGCTGTGTGTCTCATTGTGGTGTAGTCAATCTTGGCGAGGAAGTAAACAATGGGATCATTCTGGAGGCTGAGGGTGGGCAGACCAACGTGTAGAGTTGACAAGGTTGGGTGGGCAGCCGTGGCACCAGAACCATCATCCTTTATATGGGCGGAATCGAGCTTGTAAACCAAGCGCCAATCCTTGGGCGAGGGGTGGCTGGTATTTCCGAGGCTCCATGCTGCGACCTCCCAACGATGATGCTGCGAATTGGAGGAGCCGCTGTCGGGGTGAACAAACATCTCGACATACTTGATGGAGTTGTCCACGAGGGCAACGTCACGAACAGCCCTTGGCTCGCCATACCCCACGTGAGGGCCGGGCATGATGGGCGGTGGCAGCTTCAGGTAGCTGAGCTTGGGGCGTTTGGCAAGCACGTCGCAGAAGATGATGTCGTCCCAGAGATCCACCCAGGCGACGGTGCCTTTGGGGCCTCCGATGGTGAGCGTCTTGCTTGTGGAGTGGTCTTCTGGACATGACCCAAGCACCACCGGCTTCTTGGTCCAGGTCCCAATATCAGATTGATAGATGCAGAGCTGAGGAGACGGTACACCTAAAAAGACATGAGCTTGTGCAGCAACGACGAAGCTGCAGCTGCCGCAGTAATGGTGCCCCGCCTCTCCATGCCCATGGGGGCATAGGGTAAAGTGGTGGGGGTGGATGGTTAAGTGGTTGTCGTTGCCGGTGCGGGTGCCTTTGCGTTTCGGGCCTTTGTTGCACCTGCGCATAATGGAAAGCGAGAGCGGATTGAAAAGGTGTTGGGAGCCCGGGTGCGGGAGGTGGTGGATTTTGCGGGTGAAGGCGTCGTAGACGAAGTATTGGCGGAATCCGGGAAGCTGGGCCATGCATGAATGGGCACCGGGGACGACGCATAGGAGGACGAGGCCGCCGTCGTTCTCTGTGGCCATGATGTAGGGCGAGACGGCGAACTCGGTGTGGTCCATGTGGGTGGCGTGGACGCAGAAGTAGGAGACGAGCGGCGGGGCGAGGGCGCAAAAGGTGACCTGGAGTTGGCCCCTGAGATTGAGGCCCTCCATCTCGCAGACGGCGGTGGTGCCGTTCCTGTGGTCGGCGAAGTAGGCCTTTGGATCGATGAGGACAAAGGGCGGCCGCTCACCGCCGTCGTCGGGGTAGCCGTAATCGGGAGGAGTCAGCTTGCCGGCCATCGATCGATCCTCCCAGCAGTCTTGTGAAGATCTAAGCGTACGTTGTCTTCCGTGTGTCCTGCCCAGATGGATTGCCTTGTTCAAGCTAGCTCGATGGATCACAAAGTGTTGCTTCGTCTTGGGGTGCGTCGATGGATTTATGGGGTGATGGATTCGAGTCCGAGTTGGAAGGAGATCGAGATGAAATCGAATTGCAGTGGGAGTCGGATGATTCAGCATATATTCTGGAGCGGAGGGAGGCTAAATAAAATCTCTGTATTACTCGCAAATAATAATAATAATAATAATAATAATAATAATAATAATAATAATAATAACGAAAAATAATAATATTTGACAAGGAAAACTTTCTTTTGAAGAGCTTATAAAAAGAAAAACTTGGTGTATAGATTTGATAGAGTCAGAGACGGCTTGGGCGTCAGAGTCCCAAGTTGCAGCCCAAAGCGGGATTCACTCCAACTCCCACTGCAATTTGGATCGCCCATCTAAATCCATCCGAGGGATCCTCACACCGCGCGCAGACGGATGAATCGATTCGGCATAGTAGCGAAGACAAAGCGCAATCGATCGATTTTGAACCGATGGATGCAAGCGAGGGCTCGATGGCTGGCGAGGAGGGCATGCAGTGGCCCCTGGCTCCTCCGACTTACGGCTACCCCGACGACGGCGGCGGCGAGCGGCCGCCCTTCGTCCTCATCGACCCAAAGGCCTACTTCGACGACCGCAAGAACGCCACCACCGCTGTGTGCGATATGGAGGGCCCCAAGCTCAAGGGCCAACTCCAGGTCACCTTCTGCGCCGTCGCCCCGCCGCTTGTCTCCTACTTGTGCGTCCACGCCACCCACATAGACCAGACTGAGTTCGCCGTCGCGCCGTTCATCATGGCCACCGAGACCGACGGCGGCCTCGACCTCCTATGCGTTGTCGCCGGTAAGCGTCCAACCGATGCCCAGCTTCTCCGAAATCGCCAATACTTGGTCTACGACGCCTGCGACCGCCAACTTTACCACCTCCCGCACCCTGGCCCCCAAGCGATTTCCACATGGACCGACGGAGTAAAAAATCGTTGCCGCACAAGCTTGCTTATTCTGGAGTAGAAAATCTCCTCAGCTCTGCATCTATCACTCTGCTACCAAGACCTGGAGCAAGAAGCCGGTGGTGATAGATTCATCTAGAGAAAAACACTCCACAACCAAGACATTCACCATTGGAGGACCCAAGGGCACCGTGGCCTGGGTGGATCTCTGGCGCAACATCATCTTCTGCGACGTGCTCACCCAACGCCCCAAGCTCAGCTACCTGAATCTGCCACCGGCCCTCAGGCCCCGCCCCAACATGGGGGCTGGCGACGCAAGGTCTCATCGCAACATTGCGGTCCTTGGCAACACCATCAAGTACGTCGAGATGCTGCCTCACCCCCACAGAAGCTCCTCTAAGCCCGCCTCCCATCGTTGGGACTTGGGAGGTCGCAGCATGGAGCATCAAGAAGACCCATCACTCCCGGCCCAAGGATTGGCACACTGAGTGCAAGCTCGATTCCACCCATATAAAGGTTCATTCTGGTACCGTGGCTACCCTCCCAACCTTGTCGACTCTCCATGTTGGCCGAATTTCGGCCGAAAAAGGTGGATTTCGGCCGAATTTCGGCCATCTCGGCCTAGGGCGAAAAGTATATTTAGACCGAAATTGCTCAAATTTGATAAATTTTGGTCAAATTTAAGTCAAATTGCAGTCAAAATTTGGTCAAATTTCATCCGAAAATTTTGAAAATGGCCGAAATTCGGCCATCTCGGCCTAGGGCGAAAAAAAGCTCAAACCGAAAATCAAAACACAGGCCCACCCCCAGCCTGCAGAATGATGCCATTGTTTACTTCCTCGCCAAGATTGACTACCGCCAAAGCGAAAACACAACATGGGTGCTTGCTCTTGCCATGGAGACCAAGACTGTCACGCAAGCCATCGAGTTTCGCGCCGAGAGGACTCTTGGTTTAGCCCGGGGCTACAATGCAAGTAGCATCTCGGCATACCTCAAAGCGTAATTTTTGTGTGAAGTTTGTAGCTTATTAATCTGTACTGATGCCTAACAGTCTGTTACTTCCAGTACATGCTAAATTATCAGATTAATCACATTTTTCTTGGTACATCACCATATCACACCCATAAATAGTGTAGGGTTTAGGGTGGATATTCTGATCTCGACCGAAAAAGTACTGAGCAGTCATGGTACCACCACGGCACCACCTGTGCTTGAGATGCGGCATATGAGACATCATCTCTACAGATATACATATACTTACAAACTCCTTCTCTAAAAAAAACTACAGCCTGCAGCTATGTGTTCCTTTCTCAAAGCTTGATTTTTAGAAAATCATAACTTCCAAGTGCAATATCAAAGGCAGTATTAGGTTTTATAGTCATAGTCCACTTCCACTAGCTCAACCTTTCGAACACACATCACTCTTGTACATGAACAATAAAACTACAAGACCTACCACATGTTTTTGTATCATATAAAGTTAAAAACCGCGTGAGTACTTGTAATTATCTCTATATGGTGTACGGACCTGAATGTAATTTCTGTTACTTTTGGTGTTCTTTGTACTGCCATAGCAGTTGATAATATACCCGAATTTTCTCGCAAAAGAAAATACACTAAAGAATGATTTAGTGCTAATGTGTAGCTCAAGATAAATGTCTCTATACACAACCATTTTTAAACAAACAATATAAAATACTTAACAAATTACTTTGATAAACTCACATAGAGGTAGAACTGGAATCATGTCCACATCCACCCAAATTTCGATATTATCTTCAGGATCATCTTCACCACCAATATCGAAGGTTATTTTCATATCCTCAAATCTGTAGGCCTTGTATAGTGCTCTCCAATTTGAACAACCAAAATGGGATTCATTAACTCCATTGTAGAGCTTAACCTCAAAAGTGAAACCATGTTTCGTCTTGAGGAACAAACTTTTGACATGTGGGGCATCGATGTGGTCGTGGTTGAAGATGACAGCGATGGCGGTATCGAGCTGCCCGTCGTTCAAGTGACTGCCGAGGTCCTCGTACTCCTAGGTCCCATCCCTGAACTTGTTCTCCAGGTACAGCTCGTAGTGCCGTGCATCCAAAACCCGCATAGTCCCTGTACCACAGGTTGTTCTAGTCCAAACCAAGTTCAGAGACAAGCACCACAATTGCCAGGACCAAGAACAACCTCCAGCCTAGCATCATCATCACCTTGGCATCTGTCGTCGTCGCACACGGGGCATCACACTGAAAGAAGGCAAAAACTATTCAATGGGGTAAATAATATGAGCAATCCGTGAGAATAGCAAACCCCTATCTCTTAAAAAGAAGAAGATAGATAGGTCCATGAGTTGAGACAGAGAAGTTCTAACTAATCAAGTAGGAGTTTACCCACGATTCAGAGTCTGCATCATCAAAGGGGTATAGAAATAATTCAGAAGCACTATGGCCTGTTGACGTATGCATCATTCAAGAGGACCAAAGAACAATGAAGAATACCAGACATTTTAACAGGACCAGCAAGTGAGCAAGGAATGGCCAAGAAGAAGGGACATGGTGTGTGCATGCACGTACCAGCAATCCAGATGCCGGGGCGGACGTTGGTGAGCAAGCAGGCTCCGATGGAGGTCTCTGGACTATTGTCATCCAACATCGGCATCAACCAGGGTGGCAGTGCCAGCTTCACCGTCAGCACCAGCTTCGACGAGTCCATCAGGAATCCACCAAGGCAAAATGATTCTGCACCACACCAAGCTTCAGGTAAACACATGACAATAAACAACAATGAAGGAAGGAAGGAAGGAAGGAAGGATTTGAGGAGCTGGGATGTCACTGCGCTGTGCTCACCAATGTGCTTCTCGGGCTGACGGAAGCAGTACGAAATTGCGGGGTCTGAAAGAAATAGAGGAAAGAGAACACACATTCAGTGCGTGCGGCTGCTATCAATGGGAGGAGACACTGAAGACCTGGTGCTTACCCAAGGCAGTGTCGTAGAGGAGGCGCCAGGAGCGGTGGAACGGGCGGGCAACATGGAGGATCCTGAGAATTTTGGGATCGTCGGTGTGGAGCGACAGTTCGCGGAGGAAGGCGTAGCGCCAGATGGAGTCGTTGGAGAGGAGGCGGCGGAACCAGAGGCAGGTGGCGGAGAGGCTCAGCAGGTCGGTGCCTTGTAGGTGCTTGGCCACCTCCGTCCACATGTCCTGCTCAAACCTGCACCAACAATGGTATTACTGATCAGATTTCAAACATCAAAAGTTGAGGAAACCACCATCCCAATCAACCACTGCTGCAATTCGAATGCTCTGATGCTGGCTGGATGATAGCACTAGTGGTGGTTTCCTGAACTCTCTGCTGCAATCTCAAGCAGCAGAGCATTCGAATTGATTGCAGCAGTCCACCGCAGCGGATAATTTCAAACCGCCGCACCCGCCGCACGGCAAACACAGCTGAGAACCAGAGGTCTCTGGACCAGGTGATTCAGAGCAGGAACTCGAATCGATCCGAATTGCAGCAGTCCACCAGCACAGCGGAGAATTTCAAAGCGATCGCATACACCAGAGAGAGAGAGAGAGAGAGAGAGAGAGAGAGAGAGAGAGAGAGAGAGAGAGAGCAGCGGCAGCACCTGCAAGGCTGGAGCCCGCGCCGGGCGGCTCGACTCCCGACAAGCTGCAGCCCACTGCCCTCTTGCTCAGCGCCGCCGCTTCTCCGCCGCCAGGGTGGCCTTCTCCGCCTGCTTCGCGGCCGTCTGGGCGGCGTGGGCTGGGGCGACGAGACCAAGTCAGGGTGGAGCCGCCGCGGCCTCGGGCGCTTCCTCAGCTCCATCCGCATCCCCATCCCCATCTCCCCCTTCTCTGTCCCTGTGCAGTCGGGGTGGCCGCGGGCGCCGTCTGTTGCTGCGTGCGGGGGGAGGTGCAGGGCGGGCGGCGTATCTCTATTTTCTTCTCTTCTGCGAGAGGGGAATGAAACATGCAGGATTAGTTACATAAAACAAAATTTGGAATGCAAGTACGGATGGATGTCCGCAGTTTTGTGGGGGCCTGCTTGAGAAACATCTTACATGGCCACAGTTTTGTGAACAACTTCTCAAATTTTTTTCACCAACAAGTTCCTATGATTTAACTGTCAGCTTCAATTCTTTCAAACAGGGAAATCTATCCATTGCTGAATACACGGAGCAGTTTGAATCTCTGATGGCTGAAATGCAAGAGGAAAAATCCATCTCTCTCTTTCTGAACAATGGTTCATCAAATGCTATGTCAATGGTATGAAAGCACACATCAAAATTCCAGTTGAGACCACTCAGACCTCCAAATCTCACTGAAGCTTACTGGCTGGCTGTAGATATGGAGCAATGATTGCCTCCCAAAAAAATCCACATACCAAATAGGAGTAGGATATCAGAAACATCCTTATAATGCCTTCAAAACAAAAAAATAGGGTTTGAAACAAAATTGCCAGAGCCAAAAATCACAAATATCACTCAGAAAAGTAGAGAACCTGGCAAGTGTTGGAGATGTGGTGATGCACGGTTTCATGGGCACAAATGTAAGCAAGCTCCTGCTATTAGCTTGTTAACAGGAGAAGAACCTACTGAAGTGACTGAAGAACAAGAATCTGGATCTGAAGAAGAGCAGGAAAACGGTCAGAATTCCTCTGATAAATGTATGCAAATTTCTCTCTCTCAAAGCAATGGAGGTTGACAGTGTTAATACCATGTCAGTTTTAGTCTCAGTTGAGGGCAAACAGGCCATGGCACTAGTAGATTATGGTAGTAATTCTACATTCATGAATTCGCCCTTTGCTCTAAAAACATCCTGTACTATCATCAAGGACAAATCAAGGCCTGTAGCAGTAGCTGGGGGAGGCAAGCTATGGTCTGGAGCTTATATTCCTGACACCCCGTTCCCAGTGGCAAAAATAAAAGTTCCAGCATACTTTCAGAATTCTGGATTTGCCTGGGCATGATATAGTTCTGGGACGTGTCTGGTTAGCAAAACACAGTCCTACAACACTTGATCACATTAATAGAACTGTTACTATTATGAAAGATGGTCAATATCCTGTCAGCATACCAGTTTCTGAATCAATTACAGAGGCCACAGAAATATCTGAAACAGAAATGGAGAAAATGCTCAATAAAGGAGCACCTGGATTTGCTATTTATCTCTTAAATACTTCTAGTTCCTATACTGGTCTAACCAAGAATGAAATTCCTGTACCAGTTGCTGAGCTATTGCAAAAGTTCCCTGAAGTTTTCTCTGAACCTAAGGGACTACCACCTCCTAGAACTTTTGACCATGAAATCCCTCTCAAGCCAGGAGCTACGCCACCTTACTCTAGGCCTTACAGATTACCACATCATCACAGGAACGAGATGGAACATCAAGTCCAGTGCTTGCACAAGGCTGGTATAATAAGAGAGAGCCAAAGCCCATATGCTGCACCATCTATTCTGGTCAGCAAAAAGGACAAAAGTTGGAGGTTACGCCAGGATTTTAGGAAACTCATTGTTGTGACTATCAAAAACAAATATCCTATACCTGTGATTGAGGATCTGATTGATGAGCTGTCTGGAGCAAAAAAAAAATACAAAATTGAATTTGAGATATGGTTATCATCAAATCCGAATGGGTGAAAAAGACATTCACAAAACAGCTTTTATCATTCACTTTGGGCATTTTGAGTACTTAGTTATGCCTTTTGGATTGGCCAATGCACCAGGCACATTTCAAGCTCTAATGAACAGTGTTTTTTCACCTTTTCTAAGGAAACACACTCTGGTTTTCTTTGATGACATTCTAGTGTTTAGTGAAACTCTAGAAGAACACTTGCAACACTTGGAAGTGTTAAACATACATGGCGTATTGCATCTATACGTGAAAGAGGAGGATCTTCAGGTTGTTCAGGAGGTAGTTTAGCTAGGATACGTTATCTCTGTTCGGTTGTAACCTAGTCTATCTCTTGCCTTTCTTTCTCCCCAAGATGTATCCCGATTCTCTTATCTCCTCAACCAACATGTATGTGCCTCAGGGTTATTGCGCCCCTGCTATATAACACGCAACACGTCGCCCAGGATAGGGTAAGACGTTTCCGCCATCGCACATGGTAATAGAGCCTTCCTCTTCCAATCTAGGCCGAAGACTACATCCAGTGCATAGAAATGTCTTCATCCTCCGGCGCTGCTCCACCTAGCCTCAATGGCCAGGTCACTGAGAAGCTGAACCGCACGAACTACATGCTATGGCGCACGCAGGTCACACCGGGGCGCCGGTGTCTTCGGCCTAGATTGGAAGAGGAAGGCTCTGATACCATGTGCCATGGCGGAAACGTCTTACCCTATCCTGGGCGACGTGCTACGTGTTATATAGCAGGGGCGCAATAACCCTGAGGCGCATACATGTTGGTTGAGGAGATAAAAGAATCGGGATACATCTTGGGGAGAAAGAAAGGCAAGAGATAGACTAGGTTACAACCGAACAGAGATAATGTATCCTAGCTAAACTACCTCCTGAACAACCTGAAGATCCTCCTCTGTCATGTATAGATGCAATGCGCCATGTATGTTTAACAACCCCCCTTAATCACAACTTCATCAAGTTGAGATTATGTTTAAAATTTTCGAAGCTTCTCACAGGCAAAGCCTTTGTAAATCCATCTGCAAGCTGATCTTTGGAGTGAATAAAGCGAATATCAAGTTGCTTTTGAGCAACTCTCTCACGAACAAAATGAAAATCTATTTCAATATGTTTTGTCCTTGCATGAAAAACCAGATTGGCAGACAGATAAGTTGCACCAAGATTATCACACAACAGACATGGAGCTGGTGTGTTCTTTATGCCCAGTTCCTTCAGCATGGACTGAACCCAAATAATCTCAGCTGTAGCATTCTCCAGTGCTTTTTACTCTGCCTCTGTACTGGATCTAGAAACAGTGGCCTGTTTTCGAGCACACCATGAGATTAGATTTGGTCCAAAAAAGATTGCAAAGCCACCAGTCGATCGTCTGTCATCCAGGCATCCTGCCCAATCTGAGTCAGAAAAGGCACTAACAAGATTTGAAGATGACTTGCTGAAATCTAGACCAATGTTCATAGTTCCTTTGACATATCTCACTATGCGTTTAGCAGCAGTAAAATGAACATTAGTAGGTGCATGAAGAAACTGACACACTTTGTTGACAGCAAAAGATATATCAGGTCTATTCAAAGTGAGATACTGAAGTGCTCCTACCAAGCTCCTGTACTTTGTGCTATCTTCTGAACTCAAAGGATTACCTTCTATGAGAGATAGCTTTTCTGAGCTAGATAATGGAATAGGTGTTGGCTTACAACCTTGCAGACCTGCCTTTTTTACCAAATCAGCTGCATAATTTTCCTGAGAGAGATGAAGCCCACTTGCATGTTTCTTCACCTCAATTCCAAGAAAATAGTGCAAGTCACCAAGATCCTTTAGAGCAAAATCTGCACTTAGATCTTTCAACAGTCCTGTAATTGCTTCATTTGATGAGCTTGTCACAATGATATCATCAACATATATCAAAACAAATATGCATGTGTTGGACTTGTTGTAGATGAACAAAGAAGTGGCAGATTTTGATGGAATAAAGCCAAGTGCTTGCATTTTATGACAGAGACGAGAGTACCATGCTCTCGGTGCTTTCTTTAACCCATAAAGTGCCTTGTCAAGTTTACACACATAAGAGGAAGAATTTTTGCTTTCAAACCCAGGAGGTTGCTTCATGTACACTTCCTCTTCTAGAACACCGTGAAGAAACGCGTTCTGAACGTCTAACTGTTTGAGACTCCAGCCCCTAGAAACAGCAATAGAAAAAACAAGACGGATGGTTGCAGCTTTAACAACTGGACTAAAGGTATCCTCATAGTCAATGCCATACCGTTGTTTAAATCCTTTTGCAACGAGCCTAGCCTTGTAACGGTCAATTGTTCCATCAGATTTTCTCTTGATCCTGAATACCCACTTGCAATCAATTAAATTTTTACCTTGCTGTGGAGGAACTAAATGCCACGTCTTGTTTTTCTTCAGAGCAATGTACTCTTCATTCATTGCTTTCTTCCACTTGTCATCACCAAGTGCTTCTTCTAGAGTATGAGGTTCACCTGGTTCACCTGTGGAACAAACCATGCCATATTTTGTTACATGTTTGTAATTAACAGGTTGTATTACTCCCTCTTGTAATCGTGTACGCCGAGGAGAAGTGCCCAGGTTTTCTGCCACAGACGATCCCGCAGGCTGAACAGGAGTTTCTGCAGGAGCCAATCCCAAGGACGATCCGCGCGCAACAGCAGCAGATTCTGTCCCGCTCGGATTTTCTGTGGCAAGGTGTAGCGGCTGCCCACGGGCAGAATCCACAGAAGATCCCACCGCAGCAGCAGGCTCATCATTGCCACATGATGGCGAATCAACCTCGGATCTGCTGCCGGTCAGGCGCACGCGCGGGTCAGCGCTGGATCCCGCGCCAGCTTCGGGCCCCACACCTGTCGGACGGACCGGGTGGCGCCGCTTGTAGCACACCGGCTGGCTGGTGAAGCGTGCACCGCCCCGCCAACCCCAGGCTGACAGGTGGCGGATGGCGATTGGTGCGGAGGTGAGGACGCATCGCAGCCCGTGAGCGGTGGCCGCGTTGAGGCGCCTGGCTCGAGGCGGGCGTGCGCGCTGCTGGCACCCCTGGCGCGTCTGCCGTCACCGATCCCGAGGCGGATCTGATACGCTGCAGGCGAACGGATCCCGAGGGGGATTTGTCCCCAGATTCTGGACACATGAAATATGGCGCTGGTGCAGGATTTTCTTCACCATTTTCTTCTCTGATTTCGTCATTTTCCTTGCTGTTTTCACCTGTAACACCACAAGGCTCACGCATATCATCAGTAAGAGGGTTAGTCAGTAGTTGATCATCACTATTGTTTCCCCCTTGATCAACACCGGAGAGATGAGTGTTGGGGAACGTAGTAATTTCAAAAATTTTCCTACGATCACGCAAGACCATGGTGATGGCATAGCAACGAGAGGGGAGAGTGTCCGTCCACGTACCCTCGTAGACCGAAAGCGGAAGCGTTATAACAACGCGGTTGATGTAGTCGGGCGTCTTCACGAGCCGACCGATCCAAGCACCGAGCGTGCGGCACCTCCGAGTTCTGCACACGTTCAGCTCGATGGCGATCCCCTGCACTCGATCCAGCAAAGTGTCGGGATGAGTTCCGTCGGCCTGACGGCGTGGTGGCGATGTTGATGCTCCACCGACGCAGAAGCCGCCTAAGCTCCGCGACGATATGACTTCTCCGGCGCAGGGCTTCGCCTAAGCTCCGCGACGATATGACCGAAGTGGAATATGGTGGAGGGGGGCACCGCACACGGCTAAGGAACGATCCGTAGATCAACTTGTGTGTTATGGGGTGCCCCCTGCCCCCGTATATAAAGGAGCAAGGAGGAGGTGGCCGGCCAAAGGGAGGAGGCGCACTAAGATGTGGAGTCCTACTAGGATTCCAAGTCCTAGTAGGAGTCCACCAAGAGGGGAGGAAGGGAGAAGGAAGTGGAGGAGAAGGAAAGGTGGCGGCCCTTTTCCCTAGTCCAATTCGGACTAGAGGGGAGGGGGGGCGCAGCAGCCCCTTGGCCCTTTCTCCTCTTCCTACTAAAGCCCATCAAGGCCCATTGCTTCTCCCGTAACTACCCGGTACTCCGAAAAATACCCGAATCATTCGGAACCTTTCCGAACTCCGAATATAGTCGTCCAATATATCGATCTTTACGTCTCGACCATTTCGAGACTCCTCGTCATGTCCCCGATCTCATCCGGGACTCCGAACTCCTTCGGTACATCAAAACTCATAAACTCATAATATAACTGTCATCGAAACCTTAAGCGTGCGGACCCTACGGGTTCGAGAACTATGTAGACATGACCTAGAACTATTCTCGGTCAATAACCAATAGCGGAACCTGGATGCCCATATTGGCTCCTACATATTCTACGAAGATCTTTATCGGTCAAACCGCATAACAACATACGTTGTTCCCTTTGTCATCGGTATGTTACTTGCCCGAGATTCGATCGTCGGTATCCAATACCTAGTTCAATCTCGTTACCGGTAAGTCTCTTTACTGCTCCGTAATACATCATCTCACAACTAACTCATTAGTTGCAATGCTTGCAAGGCTTATGTGATGTGTATTACCGAGAAGGCCCAGAGATACCTCTCCGACAATCGGAGTGACAAAACCTAATCTCGAAATACGCCAACCCAACAAGTACCTTTGGAGACACCTGTAGTACTCCTTTATAATCACCCAGTTACGTTGTGACGTTTGGTAGTACCCAAAGTGTTCCTCTGGTAAACGGGAGTTGCATAATCTCATAGTTACAGGAACATGTATAAGTCATGAAGAAAGCAATAGCAACATACTAAACGATCAAGTGCTAGGCTAACGGAATGGGTCATGTCAATCAGATCATTCTCCTAATGATGTGATCCCGTTAATCAAATGACAACTCATGTCTATGGTTAGGAAACATAACCATCTTTGATTAACGAGCTAGTCAAATAGAGGCATACTAGTGACACTCTGTTTGTCTATGTATTCACACATGTATTATGTTTCCGGTTAATACAATTCTAGCATGAATAATAAACATTTATCATGATATAAGGAAATAAATAATAACTTTATTATTGCCTCTAGGGCATATTTCCTTCAGTCTCCCACTTGCACTAGAGTCAATAATCTAGTTCACATCGCCATGTGATTTAACATCAATAGTTCACATCTATATGTGGTTAACACCCATAGTTCACATCGACATGTGACCAACACCCAAAGGGTTTACTAGAGTCAGTAATCTAGTTCACATCGCTATGTGATTAACACCCAAAGAATACTAAGATGTGATCATGTTTTGCTTGTGAGATAATTTTAGTCAACGGGTCTGTCACATTCAGAGCCGTATGTATTTTGCAAATATTCTATGTCTACAATGCTCTGCACGGGGCTACTCTAGCTAATTGCTCCCACTTACAATATGTATCCAGATTGAGACTTAGAGTCATCTGGATCTGTGTAAAAAGCTTGCATCGATGTAACTCTTTACGACGGGCTCTTTTATCACCTCCATAATCGAGAAATATTTCCTTAGTCCTCACTAAGGATGTTCTTGACCAATGTCCAGTGACTATTGTACTCCCTTGCCAAATTCAGAGCAAGGTATACAATAGGTCTGGTACATAGCATAGCATACTTTATAGAACCTATGACTGAGGCATAGGGAATGACTTTCATTCTCTTTTCTATTTTCTGCTGTGGTCGGGATTTGAGTCTTACTCAATTTCACACCTTTGTAACACAGGCAAGAACTTTTCTTTGACTGTTCCATTTTGAACTTCTTCAAAATCTTGACAAGGTATGTACTTATTGAAAACTTTATCAAGCGTTTTTCATCTATCTCAATAGATCTTGATGCTCAATTTGTACGCAGCTTCACCGAGGTCCTTCTTTGAAAAACTCCTTTCAAATACTCCTTTATGCTTTGCAGAATAATTCTACATTATTTCCGATCAACAATATGTCATTCACATATACTTATCAGAAATGCTGTAGTGCTCCCACTCACTTGCTTGTAAATACAGGCTTCTCCAAAAGTCTGTATAAAACCATATGCTTTGATCACACTATCAAAGCGTTTATTCCAACTCTGAGATGCTTGCACCAGTCCATAGTTGGATCGTTGGAGCTTGCACATTTTGTTAGTTCCTTTAGGATTGAAAAAACCTTCTGGTTGCATCATATACAACTCTTCTTTAATAAATCCATTAAAGAATGTAGTTTTGACATCCATTTGCCAGATTTCATAAAATGTGGCAATTGCTAACATGATTCGGACAGACTTAAGCATCGCTACGGTTGAGAAAATCTCATTGTAGTCAACACCTTGAACTTGTCGAAAACCTTTTGTGACAAGTCGAGCTTTGTAGATAGTAACACTACTATCAGTGTCCGTCTTCCTCTTGAAGATCCATTTATTTAACATGGCTTGCTGATCATCGAGCAAGTCAATCAAAGTCCATAATTTGTTCTCATACATGGATCCTATCTCAGATTTCATGGCCTCAAGCCATTTCGCGGAATCTGGGCTCATCATCGCTTCCTCATAGTTCGTAGGTTCATCATGGTCTAGTAACATGACTTCCGTAACATGATTACCGTACCACTCAGTGCGGATCTTACTCTGGAAGACCTTCGAGGTTTGGTAGCAACTTGATCTGAAGTTTCATGATCATCATCATTAACTTCCTCACTAATTGGTGTAGGAATCACTAGAACTGATTTCTGTGATGAACTACTTTCCAATAAGGGAGAAGGTACAATTACCTCATCAAGTTTCTACTTTCCTCCCACTCACTTATTTCGAGAGAAACTTCTTCTCTAGAAAGGATCCATCTTAGCAACGAAAAACTTGCCTTCGGATCTGTGATATAAGGTGTACCCAATAGTTACCTTTGGGTATTCTATGAAGACGCACTTCTCCGATTTGGGTTTGAGCTTATCAGGTGAAAACTTTTTCACATAAGCATCACAACCCCAAACTTTTAAGAAACGACAGCTTAGGTTTACTGTTAAACCATAGTTCATATGGTGTCGTCTCAACGGATTTAGATGGTGCCCTATTAAACGTGAATGCAGCTGTCTCTAATGCATAACCCCAAAATGACAGTGGTAAACCGATAAGAGACATCATAGATCGCACCATATCCAATAAAGTGCGGTTACGACGTTCGGACACACCATAACATTGTGGTGTTCCAGGTGGCGTGAGTTGCGAAACTATTCCACATTATTTTAATTGAAGACCAAACTCGTAACTCAATTATTCGTCTTCGCGATCAGATCGCAGAAACTTTATTTTCTTGTTACGATGATTTTTCCACTTCACTCTGAAATTCTTTGAACCTTTCAATTATTTCAGAATTATGTTTCATCAAGTAGATATACCCATATCTGCTCAAATCATCTTATGAAGGTCAGAAAATAACGATACTTGCCACGAGCATCAACACTCATTGAATCGCATACATCGGTATGTATTATTTCCAATAAGTCAGTAGCTTGTTCCATAGTTCCGGAGAACGGAGTTTTAGTCATCTTGCCCAAAAGGCACGGTTCGCAAGCATCAAATGATTCATAATCAAGTGATTCCGAAAGTCCATCAGCATGGAGTTTCTTCATGCGCTTTACACCGATATGACCCAAACGGCAGTGCCACAAATAAGTTGCACAATCATTATTAACTTTGCATCTTTTGGTTTCAATATTATGAATATGTGTATCACTATGATCGAGATCCAATGAACCATTTTCATTGGGTGTATAACCATATAAGGTTTTATTCATGTAAAATGTAACAACAATTTATTCTCTTACTTAAATGAATAACCGTATTGCAACAAACATGATCAAATCATATTTATGCTCAACACCAAATAACACTTATTTAGGTTCCACACTAATCCCGAAAGTATAGGGAGTGTGCGATGATGATCATATCAATTTTGGAACTACTTCCAACACTCATCGTCACTTCCCCTCAACTAGTCTCTGTTTATTATGTAACTCCTGTTTCGAGTTACTAATCTTAGCAACCGAACAAGTATCAAATACTCATGGGCTACTATAAACACTAGTAAGGCACATATCAATAACCTGTATATCAAATATACCCTTGTTCACTTTGCCATCCTTCTTTTCCACCAAATATTCAGGGTAGCTCCGCTTCGGTGACCAGTTCCATTGCAACAAAAGTACTTAGTCTCGTGCTTAGGTCCAGACTTGGGCTTCTTCACTCGAGTAGCAACTTGCTTGCCGTTCTTTTGAAGTTCCCCTTCTTCCCTTTGCCCTTTTCCTTGAGACTAGTGGTCTTGTCAATCATCAACGCTTGATGCTCTTTTCTTGATTTCTACCTTCGTCGATTTCAGCATCACGAAGAGCTTGGGAATTACTTTTGTCATCCCTTGCATATTATAGTTCATCACGAAGTTCTACTAACTTGGTGATGGTGACTAGAGAATTCTGTCAATCACTATCTTATCTCGGAAGATTAACTCCCACTTGATTCAAGCGATTGAAGTACCCGGACAATCTGAGAACATGCTCACTAGTTGAGCGATTCTCCTCCATCTTTTAGCTATAGAACTTGTTGGAGACTTCATATCTCTCAACTCGGTATTTGCTTGAAATATTAACTTCAACTCCTGGAACATCTCATATGGTCCATGACGTTCAAAACGTCTTTGAAGTCCCGATTCTAAGCCATTTAAGCATGGTGCACTAAACTATCAAGTAGTCATCATATTGAGCTAGCTAAACGTTCATAACGTCTGCATCTGCTCCTGCAATAGGTCTGTCACCTAGCGGTGCATCAAGGACATAATTCTTCTGTGCAGCAATGAGGATAAACCTCAGATCACGGATCCAATCCGCAATATTGCTACTAACATTTTTCAATACAATTTTCTCTAGGAACACATATAAAAACATAGGGAAGCAACCACGCGAGCTATTGATATACAACATAAATTGCAAAATACTACCAGGACTAAGTTCATGATAAATTAAAGTTCAATTAATCATATTACTTAAGAACTCCCACTTAGATGACATCTCTCTAGTCATCTAAGTGATCACGTGATCCAAATCAACTAAACCATAACCGATCATCACGTGAGATGGAGTAGTTTTCAATGGTGAACATCTTATGTTGATCATATCTACTATATGATTCACGCCGACCTTTCGGTCTCCGTGTTCCGAGGCCATATCTGTTATATGCTAGGCTCGTCAAGTTTAACCTGAGTATTCTGCGCGGCGCAACTGTTTTGCACCCGTTGTATTTGAACGTAGAGCCTATCACACCCGATCATCACGTGGTGTCTCGCACGAAGAACTTTCGCAACGGTGCATACTCGGGAGAACACTTCTTGATAATTTTTAGTGAGAGATCATCTTATAATGCTACCGTCAATCAAAGCAAGATAAGATGCATAAAGGATAAACATCACATGCAATCAATATAAGTGATATGATATGGTCATCATCATCTTGTGCTTGTGATCTCCATCTCAAGCAATCCGTCATGATCACCATCGTCACCGCGCCGACACCTTGATCTCCATCGTAGCATCGTTGTCGTCTCGCCAACTATTGCTTCCACGACTATCGCTACCGCTTAGTGATAAAGTAAAGCAATTACATGGCGTTTGCATTTCATACAATAAAGCGACAACCATATGGCTCCTGCCAGTTGCCGATAACTCGGTTACAAAACATGATCATCTCATACAATAAAATATAGCATCACGTCTTGACCATATCACATCACAACATGCCCTGCAAAAACAAGTTAGACGTCCTCTACTTTGTTGTTGCAAGTTTTACGTGGCTGCTACGGGCTGAGCAAGAACCGTTCTTACCTACGCATCAAAACCACAACGATAGTTTGTCAAATAGACTCCGTTTAACCTTCTCAAGGACCGGGCGTAGCCACACTCGGTTCAACTAAAGTTGGAGAGACAGTCTTCCCAAGCCATCTATGTGCAAAGCACGTCGAGGGAACCGGTCTCGCGTAAGAGTACGCGTAAGGTTGGTCCGGATCGTCTCGTCCAACAATACCGCTGAACCAAAGTATGACATGCTGGTAGGCAGTATGACTTGTATCGTCCACAACTCACTTGTGTTCTACTCGTGCAAATAACATCAAACCATAAAACCTAGGCTCGGATGCCACTGTTGGGGAACGTAGTAATTTCAAAAAATTTCCTACGATCACGCAAGACCATGGTGATGGCATAGCAACGAGAGGGAAGAGTGTCCGCCCACGCACTCGTGAGACCGAAAGCGGAAGCGCGTTATAACAACGCGGTTGATGTAGTCGTGCGTCTTCACGATCCGACCGATCCAAGCACCGAACGACGGCACCTCCGAGTTCTGCACACGTTCAGCTCGATGACGATCCCGGACTCCGATCCAGCAAAGTGTCGGGGATGAGTTCCACAAGACGACGGCGTGGTGACGATGTTGATGCTCCACCGACGCAGAGCTTCGCCTAAGCTCATGACGATATGACTTCTCCGGGCGCAGGGCTTCGCCTAAGCTCCATGACGATATGACCGGGTGGAATATGGTGGAGGGGCACCGCACACGGCTAAGGAACGATCCGTAGATCAACTTGTGTGTTATGGGGTGCCCTGCCCCGTGATATAAAGGAGCAAGGAGGAGGTGGCCGGCCAAGGGAGGAGGCGCACTAAGATGTGGAGTCCTACTAGGATTCCAAGTCCTAGTAGGAGTCCACCAAGAGGGGAGGAAGGGAGAAGGAAGTGGAGGAGAAGGAAAGGTGGCGGCCCTTTTCCCTAGTCCACCCGGACTAGAGGGAGGGGGCGCAGCAGCCCCTTGGCCCTTTCTCCTCTTCCTACTAAAGCCCATCAAGGCCCATTGCTTCTCCCGTAACTACCCGGTACTCCGAAAAATATCCGAATCATTCGGAACCTTTCCGAACTCCGAATATAGTCGTCCAATATATCGATCTTTACGTCTCGACCATTTCGAGACTCCTCGTCATGTCCCCGATCTCATCCGGGACTCCGAACTCCTTCGGTACATCAAAACTCATAAACTCATAATATAACTGTCATCGAAACCTTAAGCGTGCGGACCCTACGGGTTCGAGAACTATGTAGACATGACCTAGAACTATTCTCGGTCAATAACCAATAGCGGAACCTGGATGCCCATATTGGCTCCTACATATTCTACGAAGATCTTTATCGGTCAAACCGCATAACAACATACGTTGTTCCCTTTGTCATCGGTATGTTACTTGCCCGAGATTCGATCGTCGGTATCCAATACCTAGTTCAATCTCGTTACGGTAAGTCTCTTTACTCGTTCCGTAATACATCATCTCACAACTAACTCATTAGTTGCAATGCTTGCAAGGCTTATGTGATGTGTATTACCGAGAAGGCCCAGAGATACCTCTCCGACAATCGGAGTGACAAAACCTAATCTCGAAATACGCCAACCCAACAAGTACCTTTGGAGACACCTGTAGTACTCCTTTATAATCACCCAGTTACGTTGTGACGTTTGGTAGTACCCAAAGTGTTCCTCCGGTAAAGGGAGTTGCATAATCTCATAGTTACAGGAACATGTATAAGTCATGAAGAAAGCAATAGCAACATACTAAAGCGATCAAGTGCTAGGCTAACGGAATGGGTCATGTCAATCAGATCATTCTCCTAATGATGTGATCCCGTTAATCAAATGACAACTCATGTCTATGGTTAGGAAACATAACCATCTTTGATTAACGAGCTAGTCAAATAGAGGCATACTAGTGACACTCTGTTTGTCTATGTATTCACACATGTATTATGTTTCCGGTTAATACAATTCTAGCATGAATAATAAACATTTATCATGATATAAGGAAATAAATAATAACTTTATTATTGCCTCTAGGGCATATTTCCTTCAATGAGGAGGCAAAAGAAGAATCTATTGGCGAAGAAGAGCACCGGCGTTGGGGTGAAGATCAGCAAAAGGAAATTTTGTTTCATAAAAAACAACGTCGCGTGAGATATACACACGGCCAGTGGCAATATTAAGGCACTTGACACCTTTATGTAGAGTGCTATAGCCTAGGAAAACACACTGTTTGGAGCGAAACATGAGCTTGTGATTGTTGTATGGGCGAAGATTGGGCCAACAGGCACACCCAAACACAAGAAGAGATTTGTAGTCAGGTTTGACATGGAGAAGTCGTTCTAGTGGTGTTTCATTGTTAATGACACGACTAGGAAGCATATTTATGATATGAACGGCTGTGAGGAAAGCCTCATCCCAGAACTTGAGGGGCATAGATGCGCCAGCTAGGAGAGCTAAACCAACCTCGACTATGCGTCTGTGCTTGCGTTCAGCAGAGCCATTCTGTTGGTGAGCGTGAGGACATGGCACATGATGCGATATGCCAAGGTTTTGGAAGAAGGAATTTAATTTTTCATATTCCCCTCCCCAGTCTGACTGGACATCAATGATCTTACTGTTGAATTTTCGTTCAACGAGAGCTTGAAAGTTTTGAAAAACTTGAAAAACATCGGATCTTTTTTTGAGAAGATAAATCCAAGAAAATTTACTGTAGTCATCTATGAAGCTCAAATAATAAGTGTGTCTACCAACAGAGCTAGAAGCAGGGCCCCAAACATCAGAGAAGATTAATTGCAAGGGTTTGGTTGAAACACTAGTAGATAAGGGATACGGCAATTGATGACTTTTTGCACATTGACAAGAATCACAAATAGTTTCAAGATTACGCTCACCAACAAACTGGAGTTTATTTTTCCTAAGCAGTTTTTCAACTAAAGAGAAAGCAGCATGTCCTAATCTATCGTGCCACCGTGTTGACGAGAGTTTGGCAGCACCATAGGCTTGTTTATTGAATCTTCTACGCTCCGGAATCAACGGGTAGAGCCTTTCTTCGTTGCCTGATCCTTGATCAAGAAAAAATAAGGATGAAACTCAAGAAAGACATAGTTGTCAATGGCAATGCGATGAACAAAGAGAAGATTCTTGTCAGCATTAGGAACTAGCAAAATTTTCTTTAGATGAATTTTACGGCGAGGGGTACTAAAAAGTGAATGACCAACATGACTAATCCTCATACCTTCGCTGTTGGCAGTGTAGATTTGATCCTTGCCCCGGTATTTTTCTTTCATGGTGACCTTCTCGAGCTCGTTGGTGATGTGGTTGGTGGCCCCACTATCAACATACCAATTCGTGTCAACGCCATAGGAGCCGTCCGCAGCCGCAGCAACCTTGTCCTCGTCTTGGGAGGAGTCGTCATCGTCATCGTAGCGGTACCAGCAGTCCTTGGCTGTGTGCCCAACTTTGCCACAAATCTGACAGCGGGGCGCATCAGGACGGGACCGGCTGGAGCCGCCGCCGCGGCGAGGCTTGGAGTTGTTGGCGCGGGCGTTGCGAGAGTTGGAGGAGCCGCTAGTGTTGCTGTTTCCTCCTGACCGCCCCTTGTTGCGGGGAGATCCACGCGAGCGAGGGCCGCCACCACGACCGCGAGATGCGGCGTTGGCCGAAGACTTGAAGCCACCAGAGGAGCCGTGGAACTGGGCCATGCGCTGGTCAAAATTGCTCAGCATAGCGTAGAGCTCGTCGAGGGTGACGGGCGTGACGCGGGCATCGAGGGCGGAGACGAGCGGCTGGTAGTCGACGTTCAGGCCGTGAAGGATATACGAGATTAACTCGTCGTCCTGGATGAGTTTTCCGGCGGCGGCGAGTTCATCCGCAAGGCCGCGCAGGGAGGCGAAGTAGGAGGCAACCGATTGATTGCCCTTCTGCGCGTTGATGAGCGTAGTCCTGATGTTGTTGACGCGGCTGAGGGACTGGGACGAGTACATGCCCGCCAAGGCCACCTAGAGTTCGCGCGCCGTGGTGATCGCGGTGACCGCGACCAGCACCTCCTTGGAGAGGGTACTCAGCAGATAGCCGAGGACCTGTTGGTCCTCCCGGACCCATAGAGGGTGGAGAGGGTTGGGCGCAGAAGACTCCTTGCCGTCCTTGTCCTTGGTGACGTGGAGTCTGGCCGGCTCCGGCGCGGTGCCGTCGACGTAGCCGAAGACACCGGCGCCCCGCAGGTGGGGTGTGACCTGCGTGCGCCATAGCACGTAGTTCGTGCGGTTGAGCTTCTCGGTGACCTGGCCATTGAGGCTAGGTGGAGCAGCGCCGGAGGATGAAGACATGTCTATGCACTGGATGTAGTCGGGAGGCTAGATTGGAAGAGGAAGGCTCTGATTACCATGTGCGATGACGGAAAGTCTTACCCTATCCTGGGCGACGTGTTGCGTGTTATATAGCAGGAGCGCAATAACCCTGAGGCGCATACATGTTGGTTGAGGAGATAAGAGAACCGGGATACATCTTGGGGAGAAAGAAAGGCAAGAGATAGACTAGGTTACAACCGAACAGAGATAACGTATCCTAGCTAAACTACCTCCTGAACAACCTGAAGATCCTCCTCTGTCACGTATAGATGCAATGCGCCATGTATGTTTAACAGGAAGAAGTATTGTCTGTCTTGCAGAAAGAGCAGTTGTGTGTTAAACTTTCTAAGTGCCAATTTGCTGTTTCACAGGTGGAATATTTGGGTCACATAATTTCTGGGGAGACAGTATCTACAGACCCAAATAAGGTCTCCGCTGTTGCTGAATGGCCCACTCCAACAACTGTGACCCAAATTAGGGGTTTCCTAGGCCTGTGTGGCTACTATAGGAGATTTGTCAAGGATTTTGGTCTGATTGCAAGGCCTCTCCATGATGCCCTAAAGAAGGACAGTTTTGTTTGGACACAACCACAGGAGATTGCTTTTAAAAGCTCTCAAACAAGCCATTATTACAGCTCCAGTCCTAGCATTACCAGACTTTACACTTCCTTTCACACTGGAAACTGATCCATCTGGTAATGGTGTAGGTGTTGTGATCATGCAAAATAGTAGACCTATTGCTTATTACAGTCCCACTTTATGTCCCAAGAATGCTGCCCTATCTATCGAGTGAAGCAACAAATTTACACGGAATCAAATGGAATCAAGGATTGCAGAGGGGAGCTGTGAGCTGCACTAATAAACCGTTCATCATTCATCAACAAGAAGGGAAATGGGTGGAACCCGATATCCGGTTTCAGGCGCCAAGACAATGACCATCAGGCGCCGAAACTAGGCTATCTACTTGCAGGAATAAGGGCATAAATTTAACAAAAGGTTGAGATGTTACTAACCAAAAGAGCAAAAGCAACACATCCAACATAAATAGCTGTTTAATATAAACAAGAACCGGATCAAGCATCATCCTCAGTTGTTTATTTGGCCCCATTATGAAGGCTGTGCTGCCCAGCAAAGGTTCAAATCAGCATCATGCAAAATGCAAATATTCAAGAAACAAAGCTAGTAGAGCCAATGCAAGAGCACGCGCGAAGCCGTAGGCCCGCTGAATCTGTTGGAAAAATGAGCACGCGCAGCCGAGGAGCCTCGTGGCCGCTAGCTGCTGCTTCGCTACGACACGAGCACGCGTAGGAGGTCCCCCGCAGGTGTCGCCTCGGCTACGGCGGTGGCCGTGGGTGCTGGTGGCTGCGTCGGAAGCTGGGCCGGGGCGTGGACGGCCGGCGACGTCAGAGGTAGATGCATGGGCGGTGCGGGTTTGTGGCGCTTGTGGCACGGCCGCGCTTGTGGCACAAAATTTAAAAAAATTCATGAATTAGAAAAAAGTTCATGCCCACTTAGATCGTAGGAAGGAGGTGCTAAGTGTCAGTGCATGGAGGGGAGGCGGCGTCGGAGGGAGCTGCAGGGGGGCGGCTCGTCCGCGCGCCACAGACCGGAGCCGGCGGCCGGTGGGCATGGCGTTGACCGTGGAAGTAGGGAAAAAATTGAAAAGAGATGAGAGGCTGACTAGTGGGGCCATCTTCCACCTCACCATATTGTCCACGTAGACATGCCAAATCAGCCCGACAGACGGGTCCCACTCATCAGTTTTGCTGTTAGGGGCGGTTGAGTTTTGAATTAGTGCTATTTGTTACTCACTTGCTGCAGAGTTGGTGGTTTTTTGTAATTTTTAGCAAAAACGATTGTTTAGTACTCTAGCTACAAATATGGTGGTTTTGAGCTATTTACTCGGTTGGCATGAACATGTGTGCTTACATGAAGGCTGAGAGCACATTATGAATCATCTCAATGATCATGAAAGCTATTATCTGCCTACGCAGTCACTGGTTTGTAAGAATAATCCTAGTGAGGTCTTCTGCTCCTGCTTAGAAAGCATCTTTGGTTTGTTCATGTCCTTTGCTCCTGCTTAGAAGCATATTTGGTTTATTCATGTCTGTCCTTTAGAGTCGAGGTAAATACACTAGCAGTCATAGAATTTGCACCTGATGGTCATTTTTGGTGCATAAACTTGTAAAATATGTGCTTTCAGTCATCAAACTTGTACGGACGTGCAAATACGGTCACATTTCGCGTACACGGATGAATTCGTTGCCCACGCGCGTCGGGGGAAGAGGGTGGCGCGGCGCAGCTTCGGCCGGCGGGGAAAAGAAAGGGGTGGTGCGGCTTTGGACGGCGGGTAGAAGAAAGCGCCGGCGTGGCTTCGGGCGGCGGGAAGAAGGAAGGGGCGGCGCGGTGCTGCTTCGGGCGAAACTCATGCTGGTTTGTGCTTGATTTTGGCCCGGAGTAGGTTCGGGTGAAAGTCATGCCAGCTTGTGTGCATTTTGTAGATGGATTAGAGTTCGTCCTCGTCGTCTTTGCCCGACGATTAGGACATAGAAGATTTGATCCTCGACGACGATGATGAAAACTTAGTGTTGTTGCATCCCGTCGACGAATTTGAGGCGGGGCCGAAGAAAAAGCAGCACAGATCGACGGTTGGCCGGCTACGCATTCCCCGCAACCGAGCTCTCTGCGACAAAATGCTCATGAAGGACTACTTCACGGAGGTACCGACATATTCGGCTCACCTCGTTCATAGGCGATATCGAATGCGTAGGTTTCTTTTCGCCCGCATCGTCGAGGCTTGCCAGCAAAATTGCCGTTTCTTCACCCCCACGTAGGAATGCCGCCGGTTTGATTGGTTTTAGTGCATATAAAAAAATCGGCGGCCATGAGAGTGAATGTATATGGTGTTCCGGCCGACTACATGGATGAATATTTTCGCATTGGCGAAGATACGACCATCAAAAGTGTCTGTGTCTTTGCGAAGACAATAATCCGGGTTTTTGGCCTGGAGTATCTTCGAGCTCCAAATGAAGAGGACATAAAAAAGCTCATGGCAATGAATGAAACAAGAGGATGGCCGGCATGCTAGCTAGTATTGATTGCATGCATTGGAGGTGGAAGAACATCCCGGTGGCTTGGGCAGGGCAATACACCGGCCACAAATGTAAACCCACCGTCGTGCTTGAAGCCGTGGCTTCGCATGATCTATGAATTTTTCATTGCTTCTTTGGTTTGCCGTGGATATCGAGAGGGCATTTCATGTATTGCAAGCTCGGTTTGCCATTGTTTGAGGTCATGCTCGCTTCTGGGGAAAAAATCCCTCCGAAACATGATCACTGCTAGGAACAGATGAGACCTACCGGAAAATCGAGAACCGTGATTCGCACAACCAACTCCAACATCATCTTATTGAGCATCGGTGGCAGCTCTATGGGGGGATATAGATCCCCATTTGTATCCATTTATATTCGTGTGAGATTTGAACAATTTGATGTTGTAATGATTATTTGAATTCGAACATTTGTTGTAACGATGACTATTGTTGTATTATGAGTTGCTTGACCATTTATAAATTCGTATGTTGAATTTATTTTAGATTCCATTCGGTTGACATTATTGTGAAATGTGCAATTTGTTTGATGTTTTATGAAAAGTTTACCTTGTGGCGAGCAGTCCAGCCGAACAACATCCCGCAAACGCGTCCCGCAAAACATCTGCGGGATCTGTTCGGACGGAGCGCTCCCCGCACCGTATTTTTTTACGGGAGCCCTTATACGCGTTTTGTGGGACGTGCATTTACGGGATCTGTTAGAGATGCTTAAAACGCAGCAAAGCTATTTATTGCACATACATTTCAGAAAAAATGTGTTTTTGGGGAAAAACAAAACAAAAATTAAAAAAATTCATGAATTAGAAAAAAGTTCATGCCAGGGGTGCTTAAGGTGTCGTTTAGTGTTTGGCGGAGTCCAATCGCATGAAGAGGGGCCCACCGCACTAACCACTAGACCAACGTAACCTTGGTGTCTACTAAAAGAAAGCAGTGGTAGTTAACCTTTTCGTTTATTAAAATGTTACATATACCCAATATAAATTATATGAAAAATAAACATAATTTAAAAACAACTTCATGGATTTTTAAAAAAGCTCATCAAATGTTAAGAAAAATTTAAAATTTCAAAATTTTTGGAAAAAAAACATCGGTTTTGAAAAAAGTTCATCGAGTTCGGAAATAAGTTCTGCGACTATTGAAAAAAAGTTCACTGAATTTGAAAAAAGATTATCAAAACTGAAAAAAAAATCATCGTAGCAATGTGGCGCGGAACAACCCTTCACCCTTCCTCCTCCTCCTCCTCATCCTCCGCCTCCAATCAGACCGTGACAAGGAAAAGAAAACACCATGATGTCGCAGACCTTGTCCGCAATTACTTAAAAAGGTATACGTGTTTTTTTGTTTCTTCCAATCATGCTGCCTCCGCTATCTCTTTTTTAACTGTTGAAGTGGTTATTGCAGCGCTGGAAGTTATCTGGTCAATGAGATGTGGGAGCAGAAGACTTTGAGTTCTTCGCTCTCAGGAGGGTGGACAAGAAAGCCGTTGACAAGATATGCAACAAGAAGAGGAAAGGGGCATGTACCCAACTTGTTCATATATCAACAAGAAGATGAAATTTCATATGATTCAACAAAAAAGTAAAACATGGGTCCTGAATAAACATAAATATCATTATTTATACTAAATTTATTTGTAACTTCTGCACTATTTTTTCTAAGTTACAATCATATATAATATATTGAGGTAACTCTCATAAAGTGTTAAAATTGTTTATTTTACATTTTAGTGTGTTTCACTTCTAATATTTTAAATAAAAGACTTTCTAAATGAGACGAAGTTTTAAAGAAACAACACATGTATTCCCAGATTAATTTGGGCAAGTTAATTAGTAATTTATATCTTGGCATGAATCTCAAAAGTGTGTGGTATATGAAATATCCCAATAACTGTTTTCTAGTTTATAGTTAGATATGTGCAAATAAAAAATCTGGCTTATTCTAGATGGATAGCGAGTAGTTGACAAACTGCATCAGGATCCCCTGATCTCCACCATTCATCATTTTTTTTACAAAGGATGAATTTTATTGGCTCAAAATGAAGCATCAAGAGGATATAAATATAATGAGACCACCCGGCCTCTGCATAGCTAAGATGCACATATGCAACACCAACACACGCATTCAAGAACATGCCAACAGATAGCAAAGTCATATAAGACCAATGCTATGTATAGGCAAAGAAAATAACCAAAAGAGATCAGATCCACATTCGGCAAACTACATCAATGACCATATCCGCACCAACCATCTCATGACACCACACAAACAACGAAGTTCTTCAACATCGACACTTTCAACAAGGGAGCGACCCTCAATAGCCGCCGTCGCCAGATTCGACCACTCAAGATTGGAATCTAGGTTTCACCCTGAAGAAACGATCCAAGCATATCCAAGCAATGCCTTCAACAAGGTAACAACGTAAAAACATCGCCATTGTCAGGCATGACTAACTCGGGTCACCCAGGCTTTCACCTCAGAGCTCGAGACCGGGTGCTCGAGTAGCACCACCATCAAGTCACTCAAGTGCTGTCGGCACCACATTTCCACGATCCCAGCAGCTGCAAGCGATGTGTTAGTCATCGCTGCACCACCATTCCTTCGCGTCAAGCCGACGTCCATAGTTTGCATCTCACCATTGAAGTCATCCACCAGATATGGAGAGAGAAACCCTCACGAAGATCTTTTGGTGGTCACTGCAATCCACCATCTATCATGTAGAATGGTGTTCTACAAAAAGAATAAATACACCCAGCCAATTAGTCGGCCATGTATGCTAGTAAAAGAGTGTACTGTAGTTCCTTAAATAAGAGATTATAATAGGTGTTGCCAATATCGAGTTACACAGTTGTTTTTGGCAAACTTTGGTCTTCCTTTTCTAGTTAAAAAACTTCCAATAGAGCTTCATCATGGAGGCAGATTTAAACCAGTTAGTTAGCTCTTGCTTGCTTGCTGCCATTGTATTTACAAGTGTTATTCGGCCATGTGCCAGTATATTATTTGCACACAGTTTATTGTGCACAAGATTCTATGTCAGGATATGTTATTGTTGGGAAGGCAAATTTTCTTTTCTTTATTTTGCTTGAAGGCAGCCGTGCTTGGATTATGTATGCCATGTGTCATTCTATTATTGCAATGGCTGAATGTATGCAAGATTATCTATGTGGACATGTTTTGTTGTAAGATTATATCCTTTTTTTCTCCTTGTAAAGGCAGTTGTGTTTGCAAGGCATTTTTTCTTCTTGTTTGATAGATGGATGTAAACAAGTGAATGGATGATGTGTCAATGACTAGACAGATCTTTTGCAGATATGGATGTGGGACTACTTTGTCCGAATGCTGCTATGCACACGATGATGTGTAGACGATGTGTGAACGAAAACATATGTCAGTCCATCTATGCATATCAGTGAAGTGCAGCCGACTGCTGGATCGGGTATCGTCCCACTGTCGTCCAGGCTGTGTCGTTCACACAACAGTTTCGACTTTGTCTCCTCTCTTTGTTGTGCACTGCTAACTAACCAAACATGGACTTCACACTTTTCCTCCACCTTTTGAATTTTCTCTCTGGTTAGCACTCCCTCGCCTTCTTTGATTAATTTACATATTTTTTCTTACGTCAAACTTTCTGAAATTTGACCAACTTCATAGGAAAAAGGGGTGAACATTCACAGTATACCAAATTAATAAGATTAAATTTATTTGGTAAGGGGAGTTCCAACGGTCATGTTAATAAGGATGACAATTTTACCCATGGACATGGATACCCATGCATATCCAACCCGAATGGATAGGGTTTGGATATGCTTTTGTGCCCACGCGCAGCACCAAAACCCGACCCGATTGCTCGTGGGTAGGGCTTGGATATAATCTTGTACCCATGGTTATACCCAAACCCGACCCGATAGTATGACTTAATGGAAAAAAATGAGCTATCCCTACCCCACAGTCACATGTCCCACTGCAATTTTCTACTTCGATATCTAGAACATGCAAAAGAAATTGCACAATCCCCGGCGTAACTTTTATTAATTGACATTCAATCCCCACCGTACCATACCCTAGCACTGAAAGAACATGCGGTGCCCCCATGTTTGGTTTTGGTAATTGATGACAATTCCTATGGACTAATGGTTGCCTTGAGTTATATTTGAAGGGTTTGTCCATAGGCTTTTCTTGAAGTCCATTTTTTGATTCTTCAAATCATGCTGCCTCCTCTATCTCTTTCTTAACTGTTGAAGTTGGTGGTTGTTGTAGCGATGGAACTTCTCTGGTGGATGAGATGTGGGAGCAGAAGACATTTGATCTGAGGATCGAGTTCTTCGCTCTCAGGAGGGCGGACAAGAAAGCCGCTGACAAGATATGCAATGAAGAAGAGCAAAGGGTATGCACCCAACTTGTTCATATATGTATACCTTTGTACAATGTTGAGTTTTTTATGATGATTTCAAATTTGTCGCCCCAGTCTTAGGGTCTGGTTAGGTGGATCTATGCTGAATGACATACTACTAAATCTGACTCGGCAAATCAAAGTTCAAACAATTGGTTTGATTTTCTTTTACTTAATTTATTTGACTGATGGCAGTGATGATTTGCAAATATTCAAGCTTAACAGACCAAATCAGAATGGAACCAATTAAGCATTGCCACCACTGAGCAACTATATCTTGAATCTTTTTGGCTATTATTTTTGCCTTTCAATCTAGATGATCAGTTTGGATTGTGAGGAGGTATTGATGCATAATCAAACACTTGTCCAAGGGGTGGCATGAGCTACCTGTGTGGTGTCATCTTTGCAACTGAATCGATTATAGATCTGTTTCTAATTGTTTATTTTCTTCTTGATTTCGTCAGTATCATGTGATGAAACCTTATTCAATCTTAGGACACCTTCTGACACAACGCCTATTTACCTGTGGATGAGAAGGCTTTTATATTCTGATGATACACCATGTTTTCTTGTAAATTATCTTAATTTTTTGGTATTGGCTGGTGAGCATTGTTCTCTTTTAGACTTGCGACCTGATGTAATTAAAGCGCCTGATGATTAACTTTATGTTGGAATTACCATCCGATTCTGAATGACGATATTTTTGCGGCTTTCTGATGCATAAAACCAGAAGCATAAAGTTTTCTGTGTTTTATTATATTGTTAATTTCATTCAACTTGAATTATCCCAGTGAAGATTCTTAGACTAGGAAGTGTCGTATGACACTGTAAACAACAACCGTTTCTCTCCATTGCATGTGTCCTCCCTTTGGCTATAACCTTTGTGGTTTGGTCAGGGCTGGAATATCCATTTGCACCTGGTTTGGTTCAGTTGTGTGCATGATTTTAAATGGGTCTTGATGACCCACAAGTGTAGGGGATCTATCGTAGTCCTTTCGATAAGTAAGAGTGTCGAACCCAACGAGGAGCAGAAGGAAATGATAAGCGGTTTTCAGTAAGGTTTTCTCTGCAAGCACTGAAATTGTAGGTAATAAATAGTTTTGTGATAAGATAAATTATAACGAGTAACAAGTAAATAAAGTAAATAAAGTGCAGCAAGGTGGCCCAATCCTTTATGTAGCAAAGGATAAGCCTGGACAATTTCTTATAATGAGAAAAGAGCTCCCGAGGACACATGGGAATTATTGTCAAGCTAGTTTTCATCATGCTCATATGATTCGCGTTCGGTACGTACTTTGATAATTTGATATGTGGGTGGACCGGTGCTTGGGTACTGCCCTTACTTGGACAAGCATCCCACTTATGATTAACCCCTATTGCAAGCGTTCGCAACTACAAAAAGAAGTATTAAGGTAAACCTAACCACATCATTAAACATATGGATCCAAATCAGCCCCTAACGAAGCAACGCATAAACTAGGGTTTAATCTTCTGTCACTCTAGCAACCAATCATCTACTTATTACTTCCCAATGCCTTCCTCTAGGCCTAAATAATGTTGAAGTGTCATGTAGTCGACGTTCACATAACACCACTAGAGGAAAAGACAACATACATCTCATCAAAATATCGAACAAATACCAAATTCACATGACTACTAATAGCAAGACTTCACCCATGTCCTTAGGAACAAACGTAACTACTCACAAAGCATATTCATGCTCATAATCAGAGGAGTAATAATATGCATTAAGGATCTGAACATATGATCTTCCACCAAATAAACCATTAGCATCAACAACAAGGAGTAATCAACACTACTAGCAACCCACAGGTACCAATTTGTGGTTTTGATACAAGATTGGATACAAGAGATGAACTAGGGTTTTGGGAGGAGATGGTGCTGGTGAAGATGTTGATGGAGATTGACCCCCTCCCGATGAGAGGATTGTTGATGATGACGATGGTGATGATTTCCCCCTCCCGAAGGGAAGTGTCCCTGCCAGAACAGCTCCGCCGGAGCCCTAGATTGGTTCCGCCAAGGTTCCGCCTCGTGGCGGCGGAGTTTCGTCTCGTAAGCTTGCCCACGATTTTTTCCAGGGTAAAAGGCTTCATATATCAGAAGATGGACACCGGGGGGCCACCAGGGGGCCCAGGAGACAGGGGGCGCACCCAGTAGGGGTGGGCGCGCCCCCCATCCTCCTGGCCAGGGTGTGGGCCCTCTAAGGTATTTCTTCCGCTCAATAATTCTTATTTATTCCAAAAAAAAGTTTCGTGGAGTTTCAGGATTTTTGGAGCAGTGCAGAATAGGTTTCCAATGTTTGCTCCTTTTCGGCCAGAATTCCGACTCTGGCATTCCCCTCTTCATGGTAAACCTTGTAAAATAAGAGAGAATAGCCATAAGTATTGAGATATAATGTGTAATAACAGCCCATAATGCAATAAATATTGATATACACTAGTAGAAAAAGGGCTTATTGTCCCGGTTGGTAAGGGCCTTTAGTCCCGGTTCCTAAACTGGGACTAAAGGGTCGGTACTAATGCCCTGGCCCTTTAGTCCCGGTTCAATCCAGAACCGGGACAGATGGGCCTCCACGTGGCTTTGTCTTGTTGAGCCCGAGCATGAGGGTTTGATTCCGGTTGGTGGCACCAACCGGGACCTATAGGCATCCACGCCACAAGATTTCAAAGGTGGGGTTTTTGTTTTTTTGAAAAGGGGGTTTTTGGGGTTTGGGGGGTTAATTTAGGTGTTTCATATATTGTGTTAGCTAGCTAATTAATAGAGAGAAGTGTCCTCTCTTTTGTCCATGCTTGGTCGACGCTACGTACTATACATACGTATAGAGAGGACTAGCTAGACACGCTAGCTAGCTAGTAAGCAAACGAAGGAAACAGAAGATCGTCATGAACATATATGCATACAGAGAGAAGTGATATCGACCACCTCTCCTTCTCCGAGAGATTGGTCGAACAACAAGTTCTCGTATATCTGTCCGACACTACCGGCTACATATATACAACAATTATCTTTTACAAATATAATCTCCTAACATACGGACGCGTGGTCCACATAGTATTCTCCATCTTCAGTGATCACATGGTCAAGAAAGAATGCCGCCAATTCCTCTTGAATTGCTCGCATGCGATCTGGTGCTAGGAGTTCATCCCGCATCCGAAACATCTAATTTTAAGAAGGGGGTCATACCACATCACCTTCGCAGGAACCCTCTTCCTGAGAGGCTCGCCTTCAACATCACCAGGGTCATCTCGTCTGATCTTATACCACAATGCACCGCATACCGGGCATGCGTTCAGATCCTTGTATGCACCATGGTATAGGATGCAGTCATTAGGGCATGCAGGTATCTTCTCCACCTCCAATCCTAGAGGAATACGACCTTCTTTGCTGCGTATGTACTGTCGGGCAATTCGTTATCCTTTGGAAGCTTCTTCATTATTTTCAGAGCTTCTCAAATCCTTTATCAGCACAAGATTCTCTGCCTTCCACCGCAGCAATTCCAAAGACGGTACCGAGCTTTGTGTTGCCATCTTTGCAATTGGGGTACAACCCTTTTTTGTGATCCTCTAACATGCGATCAAACTTCAGCTTCTCCTTTTGACTTTCCATTGCGTCCTTGCATCGACAATGACCCGGCGGAGATCATCATCATCGGGCACATCGTCTGGTTCCTCTTGATCTTCAGCAGCTTCGCTCGTTGCAGCACCATCGTTCACATCGTCTGGTTCCTCTTGATGTTCAGTAGCATCACCGTATTCAGGGGCACATAGTTGTCATCGTATTCTTCTTCTTCGCCGTCTTCCATCATAACCCCTATTTCTCCATGCCTCGTCCAAACATTATAGTGTGGCATGAAACCCTTGTAAAGTAGGTGGGTGTGAAGGATTTTCCGGTCGAGTAAGACTTCGTATTCCCACATATAGGGCATGGACAACACATAAAACCATTCTGCTTGTTTGCGTCAGCCACTTCGAGAAAATCATGCACACCCTTAGTGTACTCGGAGGTGTGTCTGTCACCGTACATCCATTGCCGGTTCATCTGTGTGCATTATATATAATGAAGTGTGTCAAAAATCATTACAGAACATCATGGATAGATAATTAAGTGACCAAATTAATAGAAGTTCATCATCATATAAAAACCAAAGTACATACATAGTTCTCATCTAACAACTGAAAGCTCTGCAGAGCATCTAAATTAATTAAACCATACATTGAAACTATGTAAAACATTTCAATGCGACAACAAATGCGATCATAATCGCAACCAAGGTAACAACTGATCCAACGGTATAATGATACCAAGCCTCGGTATGAATGGCATATTTTATAATCTTTCTAATCTTCAAGCGCATTGCATCCATCTTGATCTTGTGATCATCGATTTACATCCACAACATGCAACTCCAATATCATCTTCTCCTCCTCAAGTTTTTTTATTTTTTCCTTCAAGAAATTGTTTTCTTCTTCAACTAAATTTAACCTCTCGACAATAGGGTCGGTTGGAATTTCCTGTTCAACAACCTCCTAGATAAATAAAATCTATATCACGTTGGTCGGCATAATTTTCATAAACAATAAATGAACCAATAGTTATGAAAAGATAATATATACCACATCCGAATCATAGACAGGACGAGGGCCGACGGGGCGGATACCAAAACCATCGCACTATATAAGATGCAATAATAAAAGTAAGAAAATAATACAAGTATCTATCTAAACATACAAGTAAGAATATTTTTCCTTTCATAAAGAAGATAAGAACAAGAGGCTCACCACGGTGGTCCCGGCGATGAGATCGGCGCGGGTGATCGACGGCGGTGAAGACGGGGACGGAGCATGACAAACCACTAAACCTAGACAAATATTGAGTAAAATGGAGCTTGGAGGTCGAGCTTGGAGAGGAGAAAGCTTAAGTAGTGTCGCTCGGGCATTCCATCGAACACCTTGTGTGCATAGGAGGTGAGCTAGAGCACCACCAAGTCCTCTCCCCTTTGCTAAGACAAAAAACAGAGCAGTGTGCTCTGCTCTTACGCGGGGGTATATATAGGCACATCATTGGTCCCGGTTGGTGGCATGAACCGGGACTAAAGGGCAGCCTTTGGTCCCGGTTCAAGCCACCAACCGGGACCAATGGTGGTGGGCCAGACGAACCGGGACCAATGGCCCACGTGGCCCGGACGGCCCCCTGGGCTCACGAACCGGGACAAATACCTCCATTGGTCCCAGTTCGTGGAAGAACCGGGACTAATGGGCTGAGCAGGCCTGGGTCATTGCCCCCTTTTCTACTAGTGATAAAAGCATGATGCAAAATGGATGTATCAACTCCCCCAAGCTTAGACCTCGCTCGTCCTCAAGCGGAAGCCGATATCGAAAAATATGTCCACATGTTTAGAGAAGAGGTGTCGATAAAAATAAAATACGGACATGAGGGCATCATGATCATTCTTATAACAGCAACATATATAGATTTTATCATATAATTTATTATGCTCAAGTAACAATCAATTCACAATGTCAAGTATGGTTCAGAAACTTCATTGGAAGCTAACAAACTATAATCTCAGTCATTGAAGCAATTGCAATTTATCATAACATCGTCAACAATAGAGCTTTTCAGCAAGTTCACATACTCAACTATCAAGTAGTCTTCTACAATTGCTAACACTCACGCAATACTTGTGGTTATGGAGTTTCAGCCGGACACTGAGAAAGATAGGGGCTTATTGTGTTGCCTCCCAACGTATTCACCTTTAGGTGATGTCAACAATAATAGCCCATGCTAGCTTACATCCAATGGGATATATGTATCCTGATCTTTCAAACACGAGGAGCTTGCCAAAGGATAAAATGAAAAGGTGAGGATCACCTTCACTCAAGCATAAAGTAAAAACATAAAGTAAAAGATAGGCCCTTCGCAGAGGGAAGCAGAGGTTGTCATGTGCGTTTAGGGTTGGATGCACAAAATCTTAATGCAAAAGAACGTTACTTTATATTGCCCCTTTTATGTGGACCTTTATTATGTAGTCCGTCGCTTTTATTGCTTCCACAACAAGATCGTATAAAGCTTATTTTCTCCGCACTAATAAGTCATACATATTTAGATAGCAATTTTTATTGCCTGCAACATGACAACTTACTTGAAGGATCTTACTCAATCCATAGGTAGGTATCATGGACTCTCATGGCAAAACTGGGTTTAAGGATATTTGGAAGCACAAGTAGTATCTCTACTTGGTGCAAGGAATTTGGCTAGCATGAGGGGGAAAGGCAAGCTCAACATGTTTGGAAGGTCATTGACAATATACTTTAACTGAGATGTGAGAAAACATAAACCATTACGTTGTCTTCCTTGTCCAACGTCAACTCTTTTAGCATGTCATACTTAATAAGTGCTCCCAATCATAAAAGATGTCCAAGATAATATATTTGTATGTGAACCTCTCTCTCCTTATTACTTCCTATTAATTGCAACAATGACCAAAACTACGTTTGCCAACTCTCAACAACTTTTATGCCTCATACTTTCTATGTGTGAAGTCATTACTATCCATAAGATCAACATGAACTCTTTTATTCTTTCTACTTTCTCAAGATCATAGCAACATAGCAAAGCCCTTGACTCAACACTAATCTTTATTATAGATAGCTCACGGACTCGATTACATAAAGAGATCACAAAGCAAAACTCAAAACTACTTGATATCAAAACTTCAATCTACTAGATCAAGATATTACTAAAGGGATCGAACTAAATAAAATGGTAAGGGTAGGAGTGATGGTGATACGATACCGGGGCACCTCCCCCAAGCTTAGTAGTTGCCAAGGGGAGTGCCCATACCCATGTGATTATGTCCTCGGAGGTGGTGAAGTAGGAGTTGTTGATGATGTAGGCTTGTCGTCCATCTTCCAAGGCATAGGCTCACCATCATAGAAGGATGATCGATTCTCCGGGATCCTTAAATCTGCAGCCAAACTCATCCTCTTGAATCTATATTCATACTCACAGTTCTGGTTTTGCAGGTCATAGATCTGGGCTTGGAGGTGCTCGATTTTCTCTTGAAGCTTGAAGATGGTCTCCCCAATGACTTTGGCATCTAGCTTGTGTTTGTTGGTGAACTCCGTGATCATCATCTGCTTGGCGTTGAGTCCACGTTCGACCATCTCTTGGCACTTGAAAACTTGTTGCTCCACGGCTTCGAGCTTTGTCTCCACGCTTCCGGTACGCCTTGGTCCCTCCACATCACGGATGTGCAGCACCCCCTCACACATGCATCTCAATGGTTTGAGGGTGTTGCAGCACCTCCACGAGATAGGGGTTGATAACCCTCTCGAAAAACTTGTCCTTGGGAGCGCTTGGAGACGCCATGATGCTCTAGATCTAAAACAGAAACAGCTCAAAACGAAAACATAGGATATTTGCATGATACGATGGTCAAAACCTTCGGGAGTTTATATAATGAATTTTTACCAACCAAAATACGTAATGTGCAAGAAAACGGAGTCCGAGAGGCACACGAGGTGTCCACGAGATAGGGGGGCGCGCCCAGTAAGGGTGGGCGCGCCCTCCACTCTCGTGGGGGCCTCGTGTTCTTTTCGGACTACTTCTTTCTTCCTAAAATTCTTAAATATTCCAAAACTGATAAAAAATGCCATTGGAATTGTTTTGGAGTCGGTTTACTTACCATACCACAAACCTATTCTTTTTCGGAGTCTGGAACGTTCTGGAAAGTTTCCCTTATGTATTCCTCCAGGGTTATGGTTTCAATAATATTAGTTTCAACATTGAAAGGATTACCTGAGATATAATGTTTAATTCTTTGACCGTTCACCACCCTCGGACTTGTGCCTTCGAAGTTGTTGATTTTTATGGCACCAGAACGATAGACCTCCTCGATAACGTAAGGACCTTCCCATTTAGAGAGAAGTTTTCCTGCAAAAAATCTTAAATGAGAGTTGAATAATAACACATAATCACCCACTTTAAACTCACGCTTTTGTATCCTTTTGTCATGCCAGTGTTTGACTTTTTCTTTGAATAGCTTGGCATTCTCGTAGGCTTGGGTTCTCCATTCATCAAGTGAGCTAATATCAAACAACCTCTTCTCACCGGCAAGTTTGAAGTCATAGTTGAGATCTTTAATAGCCCAATATGCTTTATGTTCAAGTTCAAGAGGTAAATGGCAAGCTTTTCCATAAACCATCTTATAAGGAGACATACCCATAGGATTTTTGTATGCAGTTCTATAGGCCCATAATGCATCATCAAGTTTCTTGGACCAATTCTTTCTAGATCTATTGAAAGTCTTTTGCAAAATTAATTTGAGCTCTCTATTGCTCAACTCTACTTGACCACTAGATCATGGATGATAAGGAGATGCGATTATATGATTAACATCATACTTAGCAAGCATCTTACGGAAAGCACCATGAATAAAATGTGAACCACCATCAGTCATAAGATATCTAGGGACTCCAAACCTCGGAATATAACTTCTTTAAGCATTTTAATAGAAGTGTTATGATCAGCACTACTAGTTGGAATAGCTTCTACCCACTTAGTAACGTAATCAACAACAACTAAAATATGAGTGTAACCATTAGAGGCAGGAAAGGGTCCCATATAATCAAAGCCCCAAACATCAAACAGTTCAATAACAAGAGAATAATTCATAGGCATTTCTTGACGTCTACTAATATTACCAATTCTTGGACATTCATCACAAGATAAGACAAACTTACGAGCGTCTTTGAAGAGAGTAGGTCAATAAAAACCAGATTGCAGTACCTTGTGTGCAGTTCTATCGCCAGCGTGGTGTCCTCCATAGGATTCAGAGTGACACTTGCATAGGATCTGTTCCTGTTCATGCTCAGGTACACAACGTCTAATAACACCATCTACTCCTTCTTTATAAAGGTGTGGGTCATCCCAGAAGTAATGTCTTAAATCATAAAAGAACTTTTTCTTTTGCTGGTATGTGAAACTAGGAGGTATAAATTTAGCAACAATATAATTAGCATAATCAGCATACCAAGGAGCAGTACGAGAAGCATTAACGACCGCTAATTGTTCTTCAGGAAAGCTATCATCAATAGGCAGTGGGTCATCAAGAACGTTCTCTAACCTAGACAAGTTGTCTGCAACGGGGTTCTCAGCTCCCTTTCTATCAACAATATGCAAATCAAATTCTTGGAGCAAGAGAACCCATCTAACGAGTCTAGGCTTAGCATCTTTCTTTTCCATAAGATACTTAATAGCAGCATGATCAGTGTGAATAGTAACTTTGGAATCAACAATATAAGGTCTAAACTTATCACATGCAAACACAACTGCTAAGAATTCTTTTTTAGTAGTAGCATAATTTCTCTGGGCAGTATCAAGAGTCTCACTAGCATACTGGATAACATTCAATTTCTTATCAACTCTTTGCCCTAGAACAACACCTACAAAGATAATCACTAGCATCACACATAATTTCAAAGGGTAAATTCCAATCAAAGGCTGAACAATAGGTACAGTGATCAAAGCTTTCTTAAGTATTTCAAATGCTTCTACACAATCATCATCAAAGACAAAAGGAATATCTTTTTGCAATAAATTAGTCAGAGGCCT
Organism: Aegilops bicornis; assembly: GCA_021605145.1. Lineage (NCBI taxonomy): Eukaryota > Viridiplantae > Streptophyta > Magnoliopsida > Poales > Poaceae > Aegilops > Aegilops bicornis. The sequence goes on along the minus strand of CM038672.1, from coordinate 8,600,541 downwards.
AGAGATTTTAGAAAAGTCCTTAATGAACCTCCTATAAAAATCGGCATGACCAAAGAAACTTCGTATGCCTTTTATGTCCTTGGGACATGACATCTTTTCAATAGCATCAACTTTAGCTTTATCAACTTCAATACCTCTCTCAGAAATCTTATGCCCCAAGGCAATGCCTTCATTAACCATAAAGTGACACTTTCCCCAATTCAGGACGAGACTAGTGTCTTCGCACCTCTGCAAAACTCGATCAAGGTTGCTCAAGCAATCATCAAAAGAGGATCCATAAACAGAGAAGTCATCCATGAATACCTCACAAATCTTTTCACAAAAGTCAGAGAATATAGCCATCATGCATCTTTGAAAGGTAGCAGGTGCATTACATAAACCAAAAGTCATACGTCTATAAGCAAAAGTACCGAAAGGGCAAGTAAAAGTAGTTTTTGATTGATCCCCCGCTAACACAGGTATTTGAGAGAAACCAGAGTAACCATCTAGAAAGCAGAAATGTGTGTGTTTGGATAGTCTTTCCAGCATTTGATCAATAAAAGGTAAAGGGTAATGATCTTTCTTAGTAGCTTTATATAATTTACGGAAATCAATTACCATCCTATAACCTGTAATAATTCTTTATGGATCAATTCATCTTTATCATTAGGAACGACAGTAATACCTCCCTTTTTAGGAACACAATGGACAGGGCTTACCCAATCACTATCAGCAACGGGATAAATTATACCTGCCTCAAGGAGCTTTAGTATCTCCTTTCTTACCACTTATTTCATTTTGGGATTTAGTCGTCGTTGAGGATCTCTAACTGGTTTAGCATCGGCCTCCAAATTAATTTTGTTTTGACATAACGCGGGACTAATGCCCTTAAGATCATCCAGAGTATATCCAATAGCGGCGCGGTGCTTCTTCAGAGTTTTCAATAATCTTTCCTCTTCTTGCTCTGAAAGGTTAGCACTAATAATAACATGATATATTTTCTTTTCATCAAGATAAGCATACTTAAGATTATCGGGTAATGGTTTGAGTTCAAACACGGGATCACCCTTGTGTGGAGGGGGATCCCCAAGAATTTTAATGGGAAGGTTGTGTTTCAGCATAGGTTCCTGTTTGAGGAACACTTCATCTATTTCCCTTCTCTCCTTCATAAACATATCGTTTTCAAGGTCTAGCAAATATTGTTCTAACGGATCAGTAGGATGTACAACAATGGAAGCAAGACCAATAATCTCATCCTTACTAGGTGATTCTCTATCACGAGGTTGTCTATGAAACTTAGCAAAATTAAACTCATGAGATATACCATCTAAGCCAATTGTGACAGTATCCTTTTCACAATCAATCTTAGCATTAACAGTATTCAAGAAGGGTCTACCAAAAATAATGGGACAAAAGTCATCTTGTGGGGAACTAAGAACAAGAAAATCAGCAGGGTATTTAACCTTCCCACACAAGACTTCAACATCTCTAACAATCCCAACTAGTGAAATAGTATCCCTATTGGCAAGCTTGATAGTAACATCAATACCTTCTAATTCAACGGGTGCAATATCATGCATAATTTCTTTATATAAGTCATAGGGTATTGCACTAGCACTAGCACCCGTATCACATAAGCCATGATAACAATGATCTCCTATTTTAATAGAAATAACAAGCATGCCTACCACATGTCTATGTATCTTAGTATCTGGTCTAGCAATATTAGCAGTCTCACCATAGAAATAAATAACATGCCCATCTAAATCATCATCCAAGAGATCTTTAACCATAGCAATACTAGGTTCAACTTTGATTTGCTCAGGAGGTGTATAAGTCCTAGTATTACTCTTACGAACAACAGTCGAAGTTTTAGCATGATCCTTTATCCTAACAGGAAAAGGAGGTTTCTCAACATAAGTAGTAGGAACAATAGGATCACTATAAGTGATAGTCTTTTCTTCAACTATAATAGGTGCAACTACTTTTACTTCAACGGGAGGATTATATTTAAACCACTTTTCTTTAGGGAGATCAACGTGAGTAGCAAAAGATTCACAGAAAGAAGCTACTATCTTAGAGTCAAGTCCATACTTAGTGCTAAATCCACGAAAAGCATCGGTATCCATAAAAGATTTAACACAATCGAACATAGGTGTCATACCTGACTCCTTACCATCGTCGGAACCCCAATCTTTAGAGTTGCGTTTAATTCTTTCCAATAAGTCCCATTTGAAATCAATAGTCTTCAGCATATAAGAACCAGAACAGGAAGTATCGAGCAGGTTGCGATCACTGAGAGAAAGCCGAGCATAAATTTTTTGAATAATCATTTCCCGGGAGAGCTCATGATTGGGGCATGAATATAACATTGACTTAAGTCTCCCCCAAGCTTGAGCGATGCTTTCTCCTTCGCGAGGCCAGAAATTATATATGTAATTACGATCACGATGAACAAGATGCATATGATAGAACTTCTGGTGAAATTCCAACTTCAATCGTTTATAATTCCAAGATCTCGTATCATCACATAGCCTATACCATGGCAATGCATCTCCCTTCAAAGATAAAGGGAAGACCTTCCTTTTGACAACATCATCGGGAATACCTGCAAGCTTAAATAATCCACAAACTTCATCCACAAAGATATGGTGTAAATCAGGATGCAATGTTCCATCTCCTGTAAATGGATTAGCTAGAAGTTTCTCTATCATACCCGAAGGAATCTCAAAGTAGATATTTTCAAAAATTTCAGTAGGTTGAGGAGCAACCCTTTGCTCTTCTGGTCGGGGTGAAGATACCCCGAACAAGCCCCTCAAAGGATTAGTTTCCATAGTGACAAGTAACAGAAAATTTCAGCACACTATATAAATGTTTCCTTACCAAGTTCCACTCACCAAAAGCGCTACACTCCTCGGCAACGGTGCCAGAAAAGAGTCTTGATGACCCACAAGTGTAGGGGATCTATCGTAGTCCTTTCGATAAGTAAGAGTGTCGAACCCAACGAGGAGCAGAAGGAAATGATAAGCGGTTTTCAAGAAGGTTTTCTCTGCAAGCACTGAAATTGTAGGTAATAGATAGTTTTGTGGTAAGATAAATTGTAACGAGTAACAAGTAAATAAAGTAAATAAAGTGCAGCAAGGTGGCCCAATCCTTTATGTAGCAAAGGATAAGCCTGGACAATTTCTTATAATGAGAAAAGAGCTCCCAAGGACACATGGGAATTATCGTCAAGCTAGTTTTCATCACGCTGATATGATTCGCGTTCGGTACTTTGATAATTTGATATGTGGGTGAACCGGTGCTTGGGTACTACCCTTACTTGGACAAGCATCCCACTTATGATTAACCCTATTGCAAGCGTCCGCAACTACAAAAGAAGTATTAAGGTAAACCTAACAACATCATTAAACATATGGATCCAAATCAGCCCCTAACGAAGCAACGCATAAACTAGGGTTTAAGCTTCATCACTCTAGCAACCCATCATCTACTTATTACATCCCAATGCCTTCCTCTAGGCCCAAATAATGGTGAAGTGTCATGTAGTCGACGTTCACATAACACCACTAGAGGAAAAGACAATATACATCTCATCAAAATATCGAATCTAATACCAAATTCACATGACTACTAATAGCAAGACTTCACCCATGTCCTCAGGAACAAACGTAACTACTCGCAAAGCATATTCATGTTCATAATCAGAGGAGTAATAATATGCATTAAGGATCTGAACATATGATCTTACACCAAGTAAACCAATTAGCATCAACTACAAGGAGTAATCAACACTACTATCAACCTACATGTACCAATTTGTGGTTTTGATACAAGATTGGATACAAGAGATGAACCAGGGTTTTGAGAGGAGATGGTGCTGGTGAAGATGTTGATGGAGTTTGACCCCCTCCCTATGAGAGGATCGTTGATGATGACGATGGTGATGATTTCCCCCTCCCGGAGGGAAGTGTCCCCGGCAGAACAGCTCCGCCGGAGCCCTAGATTGGTTCCGCTAAGGTTCCGCCTCGTGGCGGCGGAGTTTCGTCTCGTAAGCTTGCCCACGATTTTTTCTAGGGTAAAATGCTTCATATAGCAGAAGATGGACACCGGGGGGCCACCAGGGGGCCCAGGAGACAGGGGGCGCGCCCAGTAGGGGTGGGCGCGCCCCTCACCCTCCTGGCCAGGGTGTGGTCCCCCTGAGGTATTTCTTCCGCTCAATAATTCTTATTTATTCCAAAAAAAAGTTTCGTGGAGTTTCAGGATTTTTGGAGCAGTGCAGAATAGGTTTCCAATGTTTGCTCCTTTTCCAGCCAGAATTCCAGCTGCCGGCATTCCCCCTCTTCATGGTAAACCTTGTAAAATAAGAGAGAATAGCCATAAGTATTGAGATATAATGTGTAATAACAGCCCATAATGCAATAAATATTGATATAAAAGCATGATGCAAAATGGACGTATTAGGTCTCTGAGGGATTCTCTCATATTGTTTGCTCTGTTTTCTGTGTGTTGATAGGAACCTTTCTCTGTATTTTGGTTAATATACACTCTCTAGAGTTGATTGTTGTGGTTAAAAGATTTTTGTAGTGGCTGAATAAGGTACTTATCGATACGATTTGATCAGTTCTGGGGATATGTTACGGTGATGATGATAAATTTAAGGCTTGTTTCTCAAAACACTCGTAGATGCCGCCTAAGAGCTTTCGCCTAGCCAGGCTAGAGAGCTAATGCTGCTAATTCCTTCCTTGGATGTTTGAGCCTTATTAATATCCTCAACACTTTGTTGTTCTACATTTGATGATTTCACCCTGTTATGTGCGGAGCACTGTTTCAAATTTTGGCTGCTGTTGTTGCGTCCGAGTTTACAAAGCTCCTGAGATGTACTCAGGTGGCGCTGAAAGCTCAAATCCGTCCAGATGGATCTTGGGTTACGCTCACCTCCAAATTCCAGTTTAATCCCTGTTCTTTCTTTTTTTGTTGACGAGTGAATGTACTCAGGTGGCGCTTAAAGCTCAAATCCGTCCAGATTGATCTTGGGTTATGCTCGCCTCCAAATTCCAGTTTAATCTCTGTTCTTTCTTTTTTTGTTGACGAGTGAATTGAGCCTTGGTGCGGTGATTATAAAACATTCCTTGTACTGACAGGGAAATCCTTGTGAACGTCATCTATACACCCATAGAATCTGAGCACCAATGGACAATATTTCGTTCTGTTTTCAATGCGTGTTATTGTGTTGTTTCCTTTTTTCACTGAGATATTGTTTTTTTGATTATTGAAAGAATCTTATGGAACATAAAATATCTAGCTTATGACCCTCTAGAATCCGAGCACCAATACTTCTTCTTTGTTTAATCATTTTTTTATTGAGACCCCTGCCACCAGTTCATGTAGAGAACTTTGGAGCACCGTTCGGTTGTGTGGACTGCATAATGACCTGAGACTGTACAGCTATAGAATCATTCCAAACTGCTCTATACTGCTCGGCATTGCTCTGTTTTGAAGCATTGGTTTCTATAAATCAGTCCATGAAATGTACTCCATGTTATGGAGATAGAGATCATGTAATGAGATATTTGCTATTGCTGGTTTTGTAATCGGTTTACCTATGCTGATTAATCTCGGTACTTATGTTCTTAATCAATATGACAGCTTGTAATTTGTTTGTATGCAATAAGTAATATATTAAAATTGGTTGCATGAAAGAGAACAATACAACTCATATCATAGGCAAAAAATATAGCCTTATGAGATGAAGCACTTGCCAAAAGTTCGTATGCTAAATTGTCTTTAGACAACTTATGGGGGATTTATGTGCTGCTTCATTATTTTGTTTGCAGAATGCAAGCAGCAATGGAAGACGCTTCCCGAGAGGTTGTTTTGGAGTTATTGATGGAGTACAAATAGAGGTTTTCTGATGAAGAAACCATGGTTACCACTTTCCTTCACAACTTTGAGCTTCAATTTGTTAATCTTCCTCGAAGGAATCTTTCTTCACAACATCAGCACAAGACCTTGAGTCCAGACTTGGTTTTTTACTTGTTTTTTTCTGTTTTTTTATAAGGATAACGATTTTGACTCTATTTATTGTGAATTTCAGTATATGTATCTTCTAAAATTCCTCATGATTGTTTAAATTCAGAGTGATTGATTTGATTTCTAGTTGACAACATTTCGTCACTGGAATCAACAATAGCCAACCTTCGTGGAAATGCACTTAGGTCCTTATTCAACGGTCATGTTTTCACTCAGACTGTCAATGACATGCATGAGGCACTGCGGTGTTTGTTGGATTCTTCTTTCCACAAACTGATGCGTTCCCATTGCCAGGACCGTTCATGGAATGGCCAGTCGGCTTTTGATGTCTGGTCTGTTATAGATGAAGAGATCTTTGTTTTTGAAGTCGCTTCCACGAATTATGATGACTCTGAAGAATTGCTTGCTGCCTGCAAAGCAGACCTGCAGACGTTTGCGACGGCTGTTGTCTCAAAGTTTGCAATAAAAGGTTCTTATCCTGCTTATTTGCGCCATCTCTTCAATGAGCTCAACAATGAGGTGCAGACTATGACACATGAGGACTACTTCGCCAGCAAAGAGGAGAGGGATTCCTTGGTGTACTTTTCTGGGCGTGGATGGTACATGAAATTTCTGTAATTTCACCCCGCCTTGATGACCGCAGTAGCACGACTAGGGATGATCGAGGGTTGGTACATTTGTATTAATGACCTTCAATATGAGGAGTGGACTGAGTTCAAAAGCACATATGCAGATCTTTGAATTGGATGAAATCTATTTCCAGAAAGCGTGAGGCACATGTTGACCGGATATTGTGGCTGACATTTTAGCACAATGCGAAGAAGCCCATTGTGGGAGGTGGCTCATCAACCTGGGAGCCGCAATACAGTGAGACTTGGGCACAAAAGCATCTGTTCTTGCGGAAGCTGTGTTACCATAATTACCGCTACACTAAGATCAGTGTTATGCATGAAGGCATTTTACTACTGCTTCTTTGCTGTGTTTTTTCTGACCATGGTTTCGACTTGTGTTCCAGCTTGAGGGGATATTCAGAGCATCAAGGAGGAGGACAGATCGAAGCTTAATGCTGCTCGACTGCAACACAATATCCCCCAGATTTCATTAAGCTCCTTCTGAGCGAATGCAAGATGGTAGAAGGTTTCTTTCGCTTCTGCGATGCATACCGCAAGCGGAGGTGGTGACTGGCTGGAGATGAGTCTCTGTAGAAGCTATTGGTTCGTGCTGAGAAGTTGGTGACTAGCTGGAGATGAGTCCCTGTAGAAGTTCTAAAGGTAAAACACGGGTCCTGAATAAACATAAATATCATTATTTATACTAAATTTATTTGTAACTTCCGCACTACTTTTTCTAAGTTACAATCATATATAATATATTGAGCTAACTCTCATAAAGTGTTAAAATTGTTTATTTTACATTTTAGTGTGTTACACTTCTAATTTTTTAAAGAAAAATCTTTCTAAATGAGACAAAGTTTTAAAGAAACAACACATGCATTCCCAGATTAAATTGGGCAGGTTAATTAATAATTTATATCTTGGCAGGATTCTCAAAAGTGTGTGGTATATAAAATATCCCAATAACTATTTTCTAGTTTATAACTAGATATGTGCAAATAATTTTTTTAGCTTATTCTAGATGGATTAGGGAGTAGTTGAGAAACAGCATCAGGATCACTCACCGCTTTGCGGTCCCAAAGCGATTTCCATGGTTGTCGAACCCCAAGGTGTGCTCACATGTTGGTCGTCAAGACTCGCAGTTTGGACCGATTCTGACCAATTTCTTGAACTATTACTCAGTTTTGGGGTCTCGAAGTGATTTCCATGATTGACGAACCCCGGGGTGCGTTTACGTGTCGGTCATCAACGCTCACAATTTTTGCTGATTCTGACCTGTTTCGTGGACTATTACTCACCGTTGAGGGTCCCAAAGCGATTTCCTTGGTTGTTGAACCCCAAGTTGCGCTTACGTGTCGGTCATCAACAATCGCAGTTTTGGCCGATTCTGGCCCGTTTCTTGGACTATTACTCAGTTTCGGGGTCTCGGAGTGATTTCCATGATTGAGAAACACTAGGGTACATTTATGTGACGGTCATCCACACTCGCAGTTTTGGCTGATTCTGTCCCATTTCATGGACTATCAATCATTGATTTGGTGTCTATGAAAGATTTCCATGATTCATGAACCCCGGGGTGCGTTTATGTATCGTTCAATAATAATCCTTGGTTTGTCCGATTCTGGGCTCTTTCATGGACTATTACTCACTGTTTTGGGGTCCCAAAGAAATTTTCCTGGCTATCGATCCCCAAGGTGCGTTTACGTGTCCGTCGTCAACACTCACAGTTTTGGCCAATTCTGACCTGTTTCATGGACTATTCCTCACCATTTTGGTGTCCCGAAGCGATTTCCATAGTTGTTAAACCCCAAGGTGCACTTACATGTCGGTCATCAACACTCATAGTTTTGGCCGATTCTGGCCCGTTTCATGGACTATTGCTCACTGTTTTGCGGTCTCGGAGTGATTTCCATGATTAACGAACCCCGGGGTGCGTTTACGTGTCCGCCATCAACACTCGCGGTTTTTGTCGATTCTGTCCCGTTTCATGGACTATCACTCACCGTTTTGGGGTCTCAAAGCTATTTCTGTCGTTGTTGAACCCCAAGGTGCGCTTACGTGTCGGTCATCAACAATAGCAGTTTTGGCCGATTCTGGCATGTTTCATGGACTCTTACTCACTGATTTGGGGTCCCCGAGCAATTTCCATGATTGACGAACCCCGGTGTGCGCTTACGTGTCGTTCATCAATAATCCTAGGTTTGTCCTATTCCGGGCTCTTTCATGGACTATTACTCACCGTCTGTCGATTCTTACCCGTTTCGTGGACTATTACTCACCGTTTTAGGGTCCCAAAGCGATTTCCATGGTTGTTGAACCCCAAGGTGCGCTTACGTGTCGGTCATCAACAATATGCGCTTGCGTGTCGGTCATCAACAATCACAGTTTTGGACGATTCTAGCCCGTTCCATGGACTATTACTCAGCTTTGGGGTCTCGAAGTGATTTCCATGATTGACGAACACCAGGGTGCATTAATGTGACGGTCATCAACACTCACAGTTTTGGCCGATTCTGGCCAGTTTCATGGACTATTATTCATTGATTTGGGGTCCCTGAGCGATTTCCATTATTCACGAACCCCGGTGTCCGTTTATGTATCGTTCGTTAATAATCCTAGGTTTGTCCATTCCTGCGCTCTTTCATGGACTATTACTCACCGTTTTGGGGTCTCAAAGCAATTTCCCTAGTTGTCGATCCCCGGGGTGCGTTTACGTGTCCGTCGTCAACACTCACAGTTTTGGCCAATTGTGACCCGTTTCATGGACTATTACTCACCATTTTGGGGTCCTAAAGTGATTTCCATAGTTGTTGAACCCCAAGGTGCGCTTACGTGTCGGTCATCAACACTCATAGTTTTAGCTGATTCTGGACAATTTCGTGGACTATTACTCACAGTTTTGGGGTCCCAAAGTGATTTCCACGATTATTGAACCCCGGGGTGCGTTTACGTGTCGGTCACCAACCCTCGCGGTTTTTGTCGATTTTGACCCGTTTCGTGGACTACTACTCACCATTTTAGGGTCCCGGAGTGATTTCCATAGTTGTTGAACCCCAAGGTACGCTTACGTGTTGGTCATCAACACTCACATTTATGGCCGATTCTAGACCGTTTCGTGGACTATTACTCATTGTTTTGGGGTCCCGGAGTGATTTCCACGATTAACGAACCCCGGGGTACGTTTATGTGTTGGTCATCAACACTCATAGTTTTGCCTGATTCTGGCCCATTTCATGGACTATTACTCACTGTTTTGCGGTCCCGGAGTGATTTCCATGATTAAGGAACCCCGGGGTGCGTTTACGTGTCAGTCATCAACACTCGCGGTTTTTGTCGATTCTGACCCGTTTCGTGGACTATTACTCACCGTTTTGGGGTCCCAAAGCTATTTCCATGGTTGTTGAACCCCAAGATGCGCTTACGTGTCGGTCATCAACAATCGCGGTTTTGGCCAAGTCTGGTCCGTTTCTTGGACTATTACTCGGTTTTGGGGTCTCAGAGTGATTTCCACGGTTAACAAACACCATGGTGCATTTATGTGACGGTCATAAACACTCATAGTTTTGGCCTAGGATGGGTCGCAAGACGACAAAATTTTAATTTCTCGTCGAGCCATAACAGTGCCTTTGGATGGATACCGGTACTCCCGTTAGGTACACAACAATTTTTTCCTTAACGAGTTTTAGCATTTTGCCATTGCCAGGAATGCTGACAATCCGTTATACTAAACCCAGCTCTTCTATTTATGCATATACGACAACAACAAATGACACATCACCGACACATCCTAATAGATTTGTGGACAGACAAGAAAAACCGCCATCGCCGTTACGTTGAATAGCATATCACTAGCTAATACCAGGAAGGCTCGCAAGATGGCAAAGTTTTAAATTTCTGGTCGAGCCATAATAACATTGCCATTGGACACTTGTACTTATGGCTACGCAGTAGCGCAAAGCCGCAAACAACACCTACCAAAGGGTAATGCCCATGACAAACACATCAGAATCGATGCAGTAGGGAAACAAATCACCTGCAGCTGCACGGCTTGAGCTGGTGCACCAGTTCGCCCACCATTTCGAAGTCGACGACGGGCAGGTTCCTGGGAGGGAATCAGAAATTAAGCATAAATCAATACCCAAGACGATCGGGATAAGGAGAGCAGAGGGCTTGGGCGCGATGGTACGGCACAGACAGAAGGCTGGTGATGTCGTTGAGCATCCTGTCGGCGTCGTGGTGGAAGATGTTGATGACCTCGGGGACGAAGCCCTCGTCCTGCGGCGATTGCAGCTGTTGGTAGTACTCGTCCAGAATTCCCTGGATCCATCCATCAGGCCAAGTCAGAAGGTAGCCATACGATGATCCGAGGCACGAATTCCAGCCCCAGGACCACATGGTTGCGCGCTACAGAGTTGAGGGGAGGGGCGACTCACCGTGGCGTACATGTAGCTGATGTGCTCGTTGAGCTGGCTTCTTAGCGCGGCGGCCGACATGGCGAAGCGAGGAGGCCCGGGAGTCCGGCGATCCAGGAGATAGAGGTCGGAATTCGAAGCTACTGCCGGAGTGGACGAGGACAGGAGAGGAGTGCAGGTCATGGAGGCTCTCTCATGGAGCCTTTTGGCTGGGAGTGCTCGTTAAACTCTACTGTGCTGGCCGCTATCAATGAAGAGCTTGGAGAGGAGTGCAGGCAGGTCACGGTGGCTCTCTCACGGAGCCTTTTGGCAGGGAGTGCTCTACTGGTTGGCCGTTCTTAATGAAGAGCTTCAAGTTGAACATGGCGTATGTGCGTGTGCATGCAGCTACATTTTGGTGGATGAATGGATGGATGCCGGGCCAGCAAGCCACAAGTTGACCACGACAGCGTCAGCCAGGCAAGCAGATGCCAGAAGGGTTTGACCACTCGTTCGGCCCTTATCCCATGCCCCACTGGTCATTGACGGAAGGGAGTGTCGCTTTTGCAATGCGTAGCCCCTCACTAAATAGTAAACTAGATCGAGATCGCGCCTTGGCGCGAGGGTGTCTGTCCCAACGTTTTGGTCAAGCAGGTAATACTAAGTCCTAAGTCCAGTAGAAATCTTGGTTTAGCATATACATTCATACAGAGTAACAATATAATGAAGATTGAATTTCAGTTTCACATGAATATATATTTACTAAAAGACTTCCACTATTTGCACCAGAAGGCATCGTAAATGGTCCTCCAATGTGTTCTTCATGCCGAGCCCAACAGAGAAGGAAGAAGGGGAACATGCAATCAAAGAGCACTACAAGAAAACTGAGATACTATGACAAAAATCCTCGTGACAGAGATGGACAATGTCATGGAAATACCTAATGTGTGATGTTTTCGTGGGTGGCGTCACTGATTACCATCTAGGAAGCAATAATGTGTATGTTTGCATAATCTTTCTAGCATTTGATCAATAAAAGGTAAAGGGTAATGATCTTTCTTAGTAGCTTTATTTAATTTGCGGAAATCAATTACCATCCTATAACCTGTAATAATTCTTTACGGAATCAATTCATCTTTATCATTAGGAACAACAGTAACACCTCCCTTCTTAGGGACACAATGAACAAGACTTACCCACTGACTATCAATAACGGGATAAATTATACATGCCTCCAGAAGCTTTAGTATTTCTTTCCTTACCACTTATTTCATCTTAGGATTAAACCTTCGTTGATGATCACGGACCGGCTTGGCATCTTCTTCCAAATTTATTTTATGTTGACATAGAGTGGGACTAATGCCCTTAAGATCATCAAGAGTATATCCAATAGCAACACGGTGCTTCTTCAGAGTTTTCAATAATCTCTCTTCTTCATGCTCTGAAAGGTTAGCACTAATAATAACAGGATGTATTTTCTTTTCATCAAGATAAGCATATTTAAGATTATCAGGCAACGGTTTAAGCTCAAACACGGGGTCACCCTTGGGTGGAGGAGGATCCCCTAGGATTTCAACAGGCAAATTATGTTTCAGAATAGGTTCCTGTTTAAAGAATACTTCATCTATTTCCCTTCTTTCATTCATAAACATATCATTTTCATGGTCTAGCAAATATTGTTCTAAAGGATTACAAGGAGGTACGGCAATAGAAGCAAGACCAATAATTTCATCCTTACTAGGCAATTCTTCTTCACGGTGTTGCCTACTAAATTTAGAGAAACTAAACTCATGAATTATATCATCCAAGCCAATAGTAACAACATTTTTCTCTCAATCTATCTTAGCATTAACAGTATTCAAGAAGGGTCTACCAAATATAATGGGACAAAAGCTATCTTGTGGAGAACTGAGAACAAGAAAATCAGCAGGATATTTAGTTTTTCCACACAAGACTTCAACATCTCTAACAATTCCCATTGCTGATATAGTATCTCTATTGGCAAGTTTAATTGTAACATCAATACCTTCTAACTTAGCAGGTGCAATTTCATGCTTAATTTCTTTATACAAGTCATAAGGTATAACACTAGCACTAGCACCCATATCACATAAGCCATGATAACAATGATCTCCTATTTTAACAGAAATAACAGGCACGCCTTATCTTTAGCACAAGGTTTGGCAATTCTAGCGGTTTCACCGCAGAATTTAATAACATGCCCATCAATATTATCAGCCAAGAGATCTTTAACAATAGCAATATTAGGTTCAACTTTAACTTGCTCAGGAGGTGTATAAGTTCTAATATTACTTTTATGAACAACTGTTGAAGCTTTAGCATGATCCTTTATTCTAACAGGAAAGGGTGGTTTCTCAACATAAGAAGTAGGAACAACATGATCATTATAAGCGACAATCTTTTCTTCAACTTTAGAAGTCGCAGCTACTTTTACTTCTATGGGAGGATGATATTTAAACCACTTCTCCTTGGGGAGATCAACATAAGTAGCAAAAGATTCACAGAAAGAAACTACTTCTCAGAGTCAAGTCCATATTTAGTGCTAAATTTACGGAAAATATCGGTATCCATAAAAGATTTAACACAATCAAACTTAGGTGTCATACCTGACTCATTACCTTCGTCGAGATCCCAATCTTCAGAGTTGCGTTTAATTATATCCAATAAATTCCATCTGAATTCAATAGTCTTCATCATAAAAGAGCCAGCACAAGAAGTATCAAGCATGGTGCGATTGTTTTCAGAAAGCCGAGCATAAAGATTTTGAATAATTGTTTCTCTTGGGAGCTCATGATTGGAGCATGAATACAACATTGATTTAAGCCTCCCCCAAGCTTGAGCGATGCTTTCTCCTTCACGAGGCCAAAAATTATATATATAATTGTGATCACGATGAACAAGATGCATAGGATAATACCTTTGATGAAATTCCAATTTCAATCTTCTATAGTTCCATGATCTTGTATCATCACATAGCCTATACCATGTCAATGCATCTCCCTTCAAAGATAAAGGGAAGTCCTTCTTCTTAACAACAAAGATAAAGGGAAGTCCTTCTTCTTAACAACATTTTTCCTTACCAAATTCCACCTACCAAAGGCACTTCACTCCCCGGCAACGGCGCCAGAAAAGAGTCTTGATGACCCACAAGTATAGTGGATCTATCGTAGTCCTTTCGATAAGTAAGAGTGTCGAACCCAACGAGGAGCAGAAGGAAATGATAAGCGGTTTTCAGCAAGGTATTCTCTGCAAGTACTGAAATAAGTGGTAACATATAGTTTTGTGATAGGATAATTTGTAACGAGCAACAAGTAACAAAAGTAAATAAAGTGCAGCAAGGTGGCCCAATCCTTTTTGTAGCAAAGGACAAGCCTGGACAAACTCTTATATGGAGAAAAGCGCTCCCGATGACACATGGGAATTATCGTCAAGCTAGTTTTCATCACGTTCATATGATTCGCGTTTGGTACTTTGATAATTTGATATATGGGTGGACCGGTGCTTGGGTGCTGTTCTTACTTGAACAAGCATCCCACTTATGATTAACCTCTATTGCAAGCATCCGCAACTACAACAAAAATATTAAGGTAAACCTAACCATAGCATGAAACATATGGATCCAAATCAGCCCCTTACGAAGCAACGCATAAACTAGGGTTTAAGCTTCTGTCACACTCACTACTAGGGAAAAGCCTATACAGAGAATCTTATCAGCAGCGTGCTTTAAAATAAGGCGCTGCTGCTAATTAGCAGTAGCGAGGTCAAGCTTAAATCGCTGCTGAAATAAATATAGCAGTAGCGTGCCCGCCCAAAGACGCGCTACTGCTATAATTCCCACGAGGCCGCCGCGAGCCTAGTTATGGCAGCAACGCGTTAACGACGAGCGCTACTTCTATAGAGCATAGTAGCAGCGCATTTCTCCAATAAGCGCTACTGCTAAGTTTACTACAAAATTTAGTCCCACCTCGCTCCGTGAAGAGAGTTTATACCACCTTAAATATGTTACTTCTCAAACTTTGACAAGCACTTGGTCTTCATTGAACTCTATGTGTAGAATTTGTGGCTGCAATATGAGTCCTCACCGGTTCTTAAACCGGTGAGGACTCATATTGACAAATCAGATTGTACACAAAAAGATCGTTGATAATCATTGTATTTTTTATATATTGAACTAAGTCTATTTTTACATGCTGACACATAGCAGTAGCGCTTCTTTGTGAAAGGCACTGCTGCTAGGTGGCTTAGCAGTACCATCTTTCTCTATAGCGCGCTATTGCTAAGACATTCCATGTCCCACCCCCCTCGACTCTATCCGATCCACTCACAGTCACACATCATGGATCCCCTCTCAAACCCCGCACCGGTCCTTCCCCCGTCATCCCTCCTCCCTCTGCGCCGCCGTCACCTCCTCCTCCTTGCTGGACTCAGTACCGGCCTCCTCCTCCGTTCTCCCTCCACTCGCGGCTGGCCGGCCACTCCTCGCTCCGCCTTCCTCCTTCGTCCTCCCTCCACTGGCCGCCGGCCGACCCCTCCTCCCTCCGCCTTCCTCCTCTGTCCTCCCTCCACTGGCCGCCGGCCGGCCCTTCCTCGCTCCGCCTTCCTCCTCCGTATACTCTCTTCTCCCTCCTCGAGTCGCCCCTCCTTCTCCCTCCTGCCTGCTACATTTTGATTTAGTAGGCTAGTTCATATGCAACATTTTGATTTAGTTGATTTAGTAGGCTAGTTGATTTAGTTGATTTAGAACATTTTGATTTAGTTGATATGATTTAGTTGATTTAGTAGGCTAGTTGATTTAGAACATTTTGATTTAGTTGATTTAGTAGGCTAGTTCATTTAGTTGATTTAGTATGCACCATTTTATTGTTATTTTTTTCTGTACATGGATAGGTACGTAGTTGCTTTAGTTACTTTTTGGCAAAATGTAGGTGGTACCTTGTCATCTAATATGTTACTAGATCTTAGGATTATAATTGTCCATCAAATTGCTTCTCGCGGAAGAACCAAAAATATCACATGCTACTATTTTTCTTTCCTGTGAAGTGGATCGTTAATCCTTTCTCATATTGCTTTAGGAAAAATGGCGCCACCACCACCACTATGTCGACTGTGCAAGTCAAGGTGCGCCAACAGCCTTGCAACTGGCAAGCTGTTCGGCATCTACTTCCAGCCGGTTTCGTCATGTGGCGGTAAGAAATTAGATGAAATGTAATAACTATTTTATTTTTAGTGTTGGCATTACTGCATTGTGTCATCTTGCTTATTTACACAAATTGTCCCATGCAATGTGAGGTTGAAATTCAACAAGCTGACAGGAGACACTGTGACATTTGAGGCTCCTGGGGGGCCGTACACTATGGAGGTCAAGAAAGGACGCAACATGTCGCAGATTGGAGGAGATGGATGGGCCCATTTAAATGCGCTCGCATGCGTCTTCTTGGTGGTGAGTTGATCAGCTTCTCCTTGAGCGTAAAGACCCAAGCTGGCTGTCATTTATCTCAACCTGGTGGAAGATGATGAAGATGACGAAGATGATGAAGATGATGAAAATAATGAGGACCCACTCGATGAAGATGATGAGGACCCACTTCATGAAGCCATAGTAGCTCAAGGAACAAGGCTGAGCGAGGAGGAGGTGTCCAACCTGTGGGACATAATTCTGCCACGTGCTGACTTTGTCGGGGTGCCATTCGTGACCCGCCTGACAAATACCATGGTTGATCGACATGATATGGTATGTTATACTTACAAATGCAAATTATCCGATGAAATACTTAGTGTACAGTCCAATGATATGGTATGTTGTGTGGAATCTAGTCGATGATATGTTTTAGTGTAGAGTTTGATCACATGCTTATTAGTGTAGAATCTAAGGAAACTATTAATAGTGTAGATAATCCATATGTACTTATTTGCGAGGCTATTTATTAATTGATATGTTTTTCTTATTCAGAAATTGGCAAAGAGCATATCTGTGATCGAGCCTGATGAAGAAGGCTCAGCTGGACTACGCCTTCGCAAGGGGCTCCGTCACAACCTGTACTTACAGCGTGGACACGGACGGTCGCATTACACTTAAACTTCGGTTGGGTGGAAGAAATTCCTCGATGGCAAGAATCTTCGTGTTGGACAGGCCATCCTAATTACTATCAGAACACCAACCGCCCTGTGCTTGAGGATGATGACTGTCTTCGATATCATCTAGAACTACATATGTGTGTGTGGCTATATCATCTAGATCTACATATGTGTGTGTGGCTATATCATCTAGAACTACATATGATGATTGTCGTTGATATCATCTAGAACTATATATGATGATCGCCGTTGATATGACCTTATACTGCTTGAGGATGCATGTTGACTATGCATGAAATTGTTATCTAGTACTCCCTTCGTTCCAAATTACTCGTCGTGGTTTGAACTAAAACCACGACGAGTAATTTGGAAACGGCGAGTACTACCCAAAGAATGGTTTATGAATTTGATATCTAGTAGCAGTACCTAGTATCTAGTATCTGAAAGGGAAACTGAAAGGGAAAGGGGTACGGGGAAAATGATGAAAGATATAGCAGTAGCGAGGGACTGCAAAATTGCTACAACTAAGTAGTAGTAGCACGTTCGGAAAAAGCGTTGCTGATATCGTCATCAGTAGTAGCACGGGTATGGACCGCGCTACTACTACAAGTTAGCTGTAGCGCCTTATTAGTAGCGCGGCCACCCGCACTGCTGCTAGACTCAAAACCCGCGCTACTACTACGGTTTTCCCTAGTATTGTCTAGCAACCCATCATCTACTTATTACTTCCCAATGCCTTCCTCTAGGCCCAAATAATGGTGAAGTGTTATGTAGTCGACGTTCACATAACACCACTAGAGGATAGACAACATACATCTCATCAAAATATCGAACGAATACCAAATTCACATGACTACTAATAGCAAGACTTCTCCCATGTCCTCGGGAACAAATGTAACTACTCACAAAGCATATTCATGTTCATAATTAGAGGGGTATTAATATGCATAAAGGATCTGAACATATGATCTTCCACCAAATAAACCAACTAGCATCAACTACAAGGAGTAATCAACACTACTAGCAACCTACTAGTACCAATCCTGGATTTGGAGACAAGAATTGGATACAAGAGATGAACTAGGGTTTTGAGAGGAGATGGTGCTGGTGAAGATGTTGATGGAGATTGCCCTCTCCCGATGAGAGGAGTGTTGGTGATGACGGTGGCGATGATTTCCCCCTCCCGGAGGGAAGTGTCCTCGGCAGAACAGCTCTGCCGGAGCCCTAGATTGGTTCCGCCAAGGTTCCGCCTCGTGGCGGCGGAGTTTCGTCCCGAAAGGTTGCTTATGATTTTTTCCTCGACGAAAGACCTCATATAGCAGAAGATGGGCATCGGAGGGCCACCAGGGGGGCCACGAGGTAGGGGGGTAGGGTGCGCCCCCCACCCTCGTGGCCAGGTGGGGCCCCCTCTGGTGAACTTCTTCCGCTGGATATTTTTTATTATTTCCCAAAATGACTTTCATGGAGTTTCAGGACTTTTGGAGTTGTGCGAATAGGTCTCTAATATTTGCTCCTTTTCCAAATTTCTGTAATTCCAAATTACCGGCATTCTCCTCCTTATGTAAACCTTGTAAAATAAGAGAGAATAGGCATAAGTATTGTGACACAACGTGTAATAACAGCCCATAATGCAATAAATATCGATATAAAAGCATGATGCAAAATGGGACGTATCATGCCGCGCCGCCTTGCCCTGCCCCACATGCCCGAGCCGCCGCCCCACGCCACCCCAGTCACTGCGGCGCCCCCTCCTCCACCCCGGTGGCCCCGGCGCCCCTCTCCTCCACCATCGCGGCCGCCCCGGCGCCCCCTCCTTGATACGTCTCCAACGTATCTATAATTTTTATTGTTCCATGCTATTATATTATCCATCTTAGATGTTTTATATGCATTTATATGCTATTTTATATGACTAACCTACTAACCTAGAGCCTAGTGCTAGTTTCTGTTTTTCCTTGTTTTGAGTTTTACAGAAAAGGAATACCAAACGGAGTCCAATTGACGTGCCAATTTTTGATGATTTTTTATGGACCAAAAGAAGCCCCCGGAGTAAAAGAGTTGGGCCAGAAGAGTCCCGAGCCGTCCACGAGGGTGGGGGGCGCGCCCTATCCCCCTGGGCGCACCACCTATCTCGTGGGCGACTCGGAGACCCCCCCCCCCCCCTGACGTGAGACCGACGCCAAAAATTCCTATAAATACAGAAACACCCGGAAAGAAACCTAGATTGGGAGTTCCGCCGCTGCAAGCCTTTGTAGCCACCAAAAACCAATCGGGACCCTGTTCCGGCACCCTGCCGGAGGGGGGATCCATCACCGGTGGCCATCTTCATCATCCCGGCGCTCTCCATGACGAGGAGGGAGTAGTTCACCCTTGGGGCTGAGGGTATGTACCAGTAGCTATGTGTTTGATCTCTCTCTCTCTCACACTCTCGTGTTCTTGATATGGCACGATCTTAAAGTATCGCGAGCTTTGCTATTATAGTTGGATCTTATGATGTTTCTCCCCCTCTACTCTCTTGTAATGGATTGAGTTTTCCCTTTGAAGTTATCTTATCGGATTGAGTCTTTAAGGATGTGAGAACACTTTATGTATGTCTTGCATGTGCTTATGTGTGGTGACAATGGGATATTCGCGTGATCTACTTGATGTATGTTTTGGTGATCAACTTGCGGGTTCAGAGACCTTGTGAACTTATGCATAGGGGTTGGCACACGTTTTCGTCTTGACTCTCCGGTAGAAACTTTGGGGCACTCTTTGAAGTTGTTTGTGTTTGTTGAATAGATGAATCTGAGATTGTGTGATGCATATCGTATAATCATACCCACGGATACTTGAGGTGACATTGGAGTATCTAGGTGACATTAGGGTTTTGGTTGATTTGTGTCTTAAGGTGTTATTCTAGTACAAACTCTAGGATAGATCGAGCGGAAAGAATAGCTTCGTGTTATTTTACTACAGACTCTTGAATAGAACGATCGATGGGATAACTTTGAGGTGGTTTCGCACCCTACAATAATCTTTTCGCTTGTTCTCCGCTATTAGTGACTTTGGAGTGACTCTTTGTTGCATGTTGAGGGATTGTTATATGATCCAATTATGTTATTATTGTTGAGAGAACTTGCACTAGTGAAAGTATGAACCCTAGGCCTTGTTTCAACGCATTGCAATACCGTTTTCGCTCACTTTTATCATTATTTACCTTGCTGTTTTTATAATTTCAGATTACAAAAACCTATATCTACTATCCATATTGCACTTGTATCACCATCTCTTCGCCGAACTAGTGCACCAATACAATTTACCATTGTATTGGGTGTGTTGGGGACACAAGAGACTCTTTTTATTTGGTTGCAGGGTTGTTTGAGAGAGACCATCTTCATCCTACGCCTCCCACGGATTGATAAACCTTAGGTCGTCCACTTGAGGGAAATTTACTAATGTCCTACAAACCTCTGCACTTGGAGGCCCAACAACGTCTACAAGAAGGTTGTGTAGTAGACACCACTCCTCCACCCCGGTGGCCCCGGCGCCCCCTCCACCACCCGGCCACCCCGACACCCCTCTCCTCTACTCCGGTGAGACCTCTTGTATTTTTTTTCTATTTTTTTCTGTATTTTAAGTTTAGTTTAGGTTTACTTTAGGTTTGGTTTAGTTTAGGTTAACTTTAGTTTAGGTTTAGAGAAGATAGCCTTATATTGCAGTGCAAGAATTGATTACCATAGCTCATCCAAACTTTAGTTTAGGTTTGTATTGAATGTTCAGTCAATCATGGAGCATGATTTGCTACTTACAGTTCACTCCTTGCTGCTTTATCTCAATTATTATGTAGTGTGGTACAACTTCATGATAATTTCCTTTGTGTCACCACATTTATATATACGAAATTTGTTCTCATTTAGCTTTTCAACATTTCAGTTTTCTTTCATGTCTAAAGTAATTGGTCTCTTCTGCTGCTTATCAGATATGGGAGGAGGCCGTCACCGCAGGCTCCGCTCTGCCACACTAGAGTACGAGTTGGATGCTTTTGAGTTCTTCAGTATCATACTTGGGAATTCCTCCAGGAGGCTGGTATATAAAAGGAGAGATCTCCCCTTCACCCATCTCATTATGATAACTGTGTTGTTTGCGACATCACTCCTTGTCCCGAACTGCAGAGGCTGCCTGACACTTTTATGAAGATGCTGGACGGCCATCGGCCAAAGAATGTGATGCTGCGACAGGATGGCAGCGGGCTCCGCAGGCATTGGGGCGTGGAGGTGGTGATCAGGTATGACCATATGTACCTCTGTCGTGGCTGGGAGCAGTTCCACCGTGCCTACGACCTGCAGCACGGGTACTTCCTTCTCTTTAGGTATGACAGCGACGCCATGCTCACCGTGAAGGTGTTCAACACGACTATGTGTCGCATGCGCTACCAGGATGACGATGATGCCAGTACGTTCTGCCTCTTCTTCCTCTACATTTGGCTTTGTCTCACATCGATTGTTAACGGTCATTGTTGCATTTGGTCAGGCAATGGGAGCAGCAGCAGCGACTCTGGCTACAGCCAAAGCAGCAGCGACTCTGGCTGCAGCAAAAGCAGCAGCGAGGATGATCCGGAATGGAGTGGGGAAGAAGAGGAGTAGAGTGGGGATGATGAGGTGATGGTTGGCGATGGGCAAGAGATAGTGGTGGCTCAGGATGACCTAGCGATGGTGGTCGCTGACGATGGGTGAGAGATGGTGGTGGCTGACGATGGGCAAGAGATGGTGGTGGCCGAGGATGACCTAGTAATGGTGCTGCCTGAAGATGGCCTCGAGATGGTGGTGGTGCCTGAGAATGTCCTCGCGATGGTGGTGGCGCCGGGGATCTCATAGCCGGGCGACATGACCATGCCAATTATGGTAGAAGACTACATCCCACTGCCTCCACTGCCTCACCGCTCTAGGCGCATCAGGATGATGAAGGAGAAGGAGAAGAAGGAGGAGTGAACTATGTCAGGTATGTCAGATCTCGAAAATGATCTATACTTAGCTTTGTTTCCTCCGAAATGACCTAAGGTAGCTCTAATATGCTAAGTTATCTCTAATATGCTTAGTTACCTAGGTTTGCTCAATAATGACATACACTTGGCTTACTAGTGTAAAAAATGTCATATTTATGCTTAGTTAACTCAAAAATGGCATAATTAGTTAAGTTAGCTACAAAATGACCCATTTAACCTAGGTTAGCTCCAATTTTACCTATACTTAGGTAGGTTAGCTGCTTTATATAAAAATGGCCTATACTTAGGTAGGTTAGCTCCATTTTACCTAAGTATGCTTACTTCTTCTTCTAGTCTTCTTCTTCTTCTTCATTTTCTTATTCTTCTTCTTCTTCTAGTCTTCTTCTTCTAACTTTCTTGTTTCCCATTTTGCAGATTTCATTTACTGCACGGAAGCTTGCATGGATGGAGTGCTTCTTTTCCCTTTCAACTTTTATTTTGTATCGATGAACTTGCATGGATGGAACTTTTTATATGGATGGATGGATAGGTGTTGGATGAACAATGTGAAACTATTGTGATATGTATGGATAGAACTATGTGTTCGTTATGTATGTATATATGATGAAACTTGTGTGTTGGATATGTCTGCTGTGAAATTTGTGTGTTGAAATTGAATGAATTTAAGAAAAAACAGGGGCTATACAGGCTCTTTGCCGTCCGCTGGCCGACGACACAGATGCAATGGTCTTTGCCGTCCGCCAGCAGACGGCAAAGCGCACCGTTAACCCCCTAATGGCCCTAAGCTGCCACGTGTGCTGTCCAGGACCTTTGCCGTCGGGCAGCAGACGACAAAGAGCCCTTCGCCGTAGCCTATTCAGCCAGACCTGTTGCCGTCTGCTGACAGACGGCAAAGGCACCATCCGCCATGGCGGACGACAAAGTGCCTGATTCCCGTACTGATAGAAGGGTATGTTCACTGTGCATTCCGCTTACAAGATGATACAGTGAACGAAGATCAGTAGAGAATCATGGCTGTATGAGCAGGGCGGCCGATCAAACTCAGAGGCTGATTGTCCAGGATGGACAGACTTATGGCATATAAAAGCCCCTCGAAAATCAAGGTGTTCATGTGGAGATTAGCACAATACTCACAATGTCCTTCTTCATCATAGAAACATGCCGACGACGAGTGCTTGTAGTTTGTGCGGGTCTAAGGATACATGCAGGCAGGCCCTGCTGAATGGTTTGGTTTCAGTGAGCACGTGGGCACTATCATACGAGCAAATTGTCGAGCGGTTGAGTCTCAATGTAAATGATGACGCCAAAAAGTGGCTATTCACCATGCATGAGGTGTTATCGATGAGGAGGATTTTATCATGTTTACGATCACTTTCGCGGGCGATATGGGGAGCTCGGCACAAAGCTATACATGAGGAGATATATAAAAGCCCTTTCAGTTTTCAAGCTTTTGTGCAGAGTTACTTAACCGAGCTGCGAGCTACCCAAAGCACTCGAAGTCCAGTTCCAGGGGCACCTATGATTAGGCCAAATCAATGTATCACACCTTGGGATGATATGGTGAGGATCAATGTGGGTTCGGCGGTTGGACCAGGCGGCACTCGAGGCACAATGGGAGCTATATAAAGAGATCAAGCATGTAATTTTCTGGGTGTGTCAGCCATTGTGTTCCCACATATATTATATCTTGCTACCGTCGAATCTTCAGCAATCAGGGTGGCACTTGCGCTTGCTGATAATCTCTATGAGAGGAAGATTCAGGTGGCTTCAGATTGCAAGGTGGCATTGTAGATATACATCAGAAAAGCACAGCTATCTACAGAGCAATCATACATGAGATCATAGATCGGAAGGCTACTTTTACTAATTGTATCATTAGCCATGAATTTAGGAGCTTGAATGTTGAAGCTCACAAACTCGTGAAGCATGCTTTATCCCTTGGGGTTGACTGCCATGTTTGGTTAGGTCACCCCATAGCTAAAGTTGTCTCGCCTTGATTCAAAACTACAGGGCGTGCGCTGCGGCTTTGATCTAACAACCTCCGTTTGCTGGAATTAATCGGAATAGTTGAGAACAAAGTGACGAACGGATGCGTAATGCCTGGGAATCTGCCGAATAGTTCGGGCCGAATCCTGAAGAAAGTTCAAACGCTGTTTGATGAGCCTGCGTAGTACTCCCTCCGTCCCAAAATTCTTGTTTTAGATTTGTCTAGATACGGATGTGTTAAATACATCCGTATCTAGACAAATCTAAGACAAGAATTTTGGGACGGAGGGAGTATTAGTTAGTTGGTCAGGTAAAGGCTGGCCAAGCCAATGATGCTTAGCTGGTCTTTTTGAATGATTAGCCACACTGGGACTGAGACACGACCTAGACTACCATGGGGGGCAGCATAGGGGAATCTTGGACAATGGGTGAAAGCCCGATCCAGCAATATCGCGTGAGTGAAGAAGGTTAATGCTCCTTGTAAAGCTCTTACGTCGAGTGCGCGGTCATGACAGAACTAACGGAAGAAGCCCCAGCTAACTCCGTGCCATCAGCCGCGCTAAGACGAGGGGTGGGGGGCAAGTACTCTTTGGAATGACTGGGCGTAAAGGGCATGTAGGCGGTGAATCGGGTTAAAAGTGAAACTGTGAATGTCAAAAGGAAAACGTTCGCACCCGGCGCGCCGGCTGAAACTTCGGCCGGTCGCGCGCGGGTCGTTCGATGCTCGTTGAATCGAGGCCTTTTCATTGTGCCATGTCGCCACCCTATCCTTTTTCTATTTTTCTTCTCTGCTCCACCGCACACTCCCTCGTTCCTTATCCATTCGCTGGGTGATTCATCCCCTTTTCCTCCATTCTATTCACGCCTGATTAGCTCGCGCCGGCGATGGCCGCCACCAACTCCGCGCGCTATCCCCCATGCACTGCCGCTCATCCTCTCTTTTGTCTTGGTTCCTCTCCACCGGTGAGCCGTATCACGACGCGGCGATGCGGAAATGGCCGGCGGCGCTGTTCAGGTAGGAGACAGTCACATATGCTACAACCAGGGGTGTTGGTTTTTTGCTTGGATTGCCCCGCTGTGCTGCATGCATCAACGGCGGCCAGCAGCTACCCATGCTGCAACCAGCAAGTCCTAGCGACGAAGATGACGACCTCCTGGTGCTTCAACCGGTGAGTTTTTTTGTTGGAACCGGCCGGTGAATAGCTACATCCACATTAACAAATGCTGGAACTAGAGACCGTAAGCTTTTTTGCTGCGTGAACGTTTGATTTTTGCTACAACTGGAAGAAATTTTGCTGGAACCAGCTCTCTGTTTTGCTGGAAACGGCGTCGCTGGGTGCTGGGACGGGCTCTCTGTTTTGCTACAATCAATCACTAGGAGTTCTTCCTCATGAGTCGTTTTGCTGGAACCGGTGTTCAATTTTGCTGGAACCGGGTAATTTTCTGCTACAATCGATCAATGGAGTTCTTGCTGATGAGTTGTTATTTGCTGGAACGAGTGTTCAATTTTGTTGGAACCAGGTAAATATTTGCTTCAACCGACAAATGAAGGATTTGTTGCTTTTGGAGTTTTGTGCTCGGCATGACTGTCCAAGTTGATGACCGCGGTGACACCGGCGGTGCTCCAACCATGGTGTATGCGCGCTGGAACCGGCCGCGCTAGAGCTGCAATGGTCTGGTTTTGTCAGCTACGGACATGACGTGCAGCGACGACGAGCTTATAGCAGAAGGGTGGCATGGGGGCTACGGCGGTGGTGTTGCAACGAGCAGCGTCGCAAGGGGACGGGTGCTGCCGCCCCTCGCCGGAGCGCACGCGCGCGGGGGGCAAGGGCAGAGATGCTCGCGAGTAACAGGAAGGAGGGGATTTCTGTTTGCGTTGACCAACTCGAGAGAAGGAGGCGCTTCGGCGACAGGCTACAAATCATCGGACCGGAGGGAGAAGAACGAGTTGGGGTTAAGTGCCAGATCGGACGGTCCCGACTCGCTGCATCGGGCGGCTGGCGTTCGACCGGGCCAACAGTTAGGCCGGCGCGCCGGCGCAGATAACCGCCCATGTCAAAAGTGGTGGAATGTTCTCGAAACCAATTCACTTAAGTGAGACAGAGGAGAGTGGATGATCTTCTATTCGTCCCTATAAACATTGTGAGGGACTAAAGTTTTTTTTTTTTAAGGAAAAGAGACTACAGTTGAAACAGACGCTCAGTTCCATGAACACGTGGACACACAACCGGTGGCTCCATGCATGCATGCACGCATTACGCACGCGGGCCGTTTCCAAGCTAGTACAGCTAGTAGAGCACTCGCTGCCAAACGCCTACGTGAGAGACCCTCGTGAGCCCAGCTATACAACCTCCGCTCCTCCTCCCGTCCTCGTTCACTCCGCATCCGCAGCCGAATTCCCCCGTCTCCACCGCTCAGTCCCCCGGACCGCCGGACCTCTCCTCGCCTTGCCATGGCAGCCGCAGCACTGAGGGCGCAGCTCAACGCTCATATCGCCGGCATGTACACCGATGTGAGGCCCTTCCCCTCCCCTCTAGTCGTGTGGTTGTGGACTTTCGCCTGGCTGGCCGACTAACTTGGCCTTTGAATTTGCTTTGGCGTGGTCGACGTCGATCCAGGGTGTGGTGGACGAGAACACGTTCGAGGAGCTGCGGGACGAGGGCACCGCCGTCGAGGTCTCCCGCCTCTTCATCTACGACGCCTCCGAGATCATCGACGACATCGACATCCTGATGTCCGCGCTCACGCCCTCTATCATCTCTCCCTCTGCTCCCTATCTCGGGTACTGACTCATCTTAATTATCTACTCTGGAAATCGAAGGGAGGAGCCCGAAGTGGACTTTGACGAGGTGGAAGCCCTGACGCAGCAGCTCATGCGGTGCACCTCCAGGTGATGACCATCATAAACCCTTTCTCTCTCTCTTCCACCTGCTTATTTTTAACTCTATGTTTGTTTGCCCGCTGCGTCAGTGTCATGCGATTCAGATCTGTTTATTATACTGGGCAAAGGATTGTTATTTGTCAGTTGCACTGACCCATAGGCGTAAGAATCGAGTTTAGTTGCGTTTAGTGTAACAGAGTTACCAGTATCCCGATTAATATGAATGTTATGATGAGGATAAATTGTTGTTGTTTTTAGAATATTCCTCGTATTAATGATCTGCTATTCTATGTATTACTAATGGTCGTTTTTCTGGTATTAATGATCTGCTATTCTATGAATCTCTAATTGTGTTTTTTCAAGTTTGTCCATGACATCGATGTTGTTTTTTATTTGGATGTGTCGGCACGGGGTGTGTACCTCACGACACGGCCGCACAAGTGAGGTTCGTGTCGTTTTACAGGCATCGTATAGCCATAGGTGGAAGAGCCGAGTTTAGTTATATATCGTGTAACGAAATTGTTGGTATTCTTCCCAATGTTAATCAAATTGTATCGCTTGGCGAGGGGAATTGTTGTCGTTTTGCAAACATTTGTTCTACTATCGTGTTTGTTCTTCGGGCAATGCCATTATTCTAAGCCGAGAATGAAAAAATTATCGTTTCATAAGCATGGCCGGTATTAATGATCTGCAATTCTACATCACGCCAATGTCCATTTTTTTCTGTTTCTTCATTGGAACGGTGTTGTTTCTATTCAGATTTGTCAGGTGCAGATTGTGTACGTCATGGATGTCATTTGGGTGTCGTATATCAAAAATTAGAAGACCTCATTTTAGTTGTGTCTCGTGTAGCGGAATTGTCGGTATTCATGACAATTTCATGGTTCGGCTAGAAAAAACTTTGTCTCTTTGTAAATATTTCTGGTACGACTGATCTGCTATTGCACATAACGGCAATGGTTTTTTTTTTTCTGGTTCAGCAAACAATTTATGGAGTTAACAATCATGATAGGAAATGGCTCCTTGAGAATATTATTGAGTTGACGTCGCAATTTATACTAAGTTTGATAAGTTTCTAATTTTCTGATCTGCATTTTTTTTTGCATGTTTCAGTGTTGGTGCACAGCAAGTGAACCTCGCCTGCATGAACTTCAGCAATTTCTATGCCATAAAATACATACAAGGGTCAGAACTCAATAGCTTATTACATATGTTACACAATAATTATTCGCAACACTGTTTTTCAATGTCTCTATGCAAACCTGCCAGCTCATGTTGTCTTTTCTGTCGTTCTTTTCAGCTCATACCAATCTAACGTTGTTAAGAAGTAATCTGATTTGCTTTTTCACTTCATCTGCAATCACGTTGTTGATATTACTCGGTTCATTATCTGAATATGCTACCCTTTGATGCTTCTCTTGTAATTTATTGGCTCTAGACTTATGTTTATAGCACAACTAAATTCTTATATCGGTAGAGATTTTTCTTTTTTGAAATATAGGGTTACAATTTTTGAACCATTTCATCTGAGTTCTGTTAACCTCTTCAGAATTTGACAATGTGCTATTTTTGCATTATTTCAGGTGTCTCGTGTCATTGGATCTTGTTAGGAATGAGTTCTATATTGTGCGGCATGAGTTGGAGGTTATGATGCAGGTAACACCTTATGTGCCTAATGTTGGATTTTGATACCAACTTCCCACTAGTTTCATAACACATAGATTTGGCCCCGTTTGGTAACGAAGTTTTTTCTAAGTATTCAGAGAATACTACAGTTTTTCAAAATACCACAGTTTTAATTCCTAAGAGCTGTTTGGTTGTTAGAGAAAACAGTGATATTAAAACTACAGTATATTAAAAACCACAGTTTTTTCTCTGTCTAAAAAAAAGAACCCTCGACCTCTTTTTTTAAAACTGAGCACGCGAAAGAACGCTGCATTGCTTGTCTTCTTCCTGCCTTTAAGCCACGGCCAGCGTGCAAAGGAGAGATCAACGCGAGTATGTTGATCTTCGTCCCCCTGCCTCCGCACGGCCGCATCGTTCCCGTTCCTGCTGCCCAGTGCCAGCCGAGAGGAACGAAAGGCCATTATAAACGGAGAGCGGAATTGTTTTGTTGCCCTGTCGTGAAGTTGGCCGGCACGCTGCCCTTGGTTAGCATAAGGGATCCAATCCAATACAACAGGGAAAGCTTGCAACAGGTTATGGACAGGACAAATGCCATCTTCAATCTAGTTGAGGACAAGCCTGAGTCCACGCGGAGCCGCTGGCAGCTCCGTGTCGTGTTCAACTGCCTCCTTCTAGCTTTGTGCATGGCAGTTCAGTGCATGTGGCTGCTTGTTATGCATGGCCATTCAGTCATGCGGCTAGCTAACTAGCACCGGCCGGGCGCATTGCAGCTGCTCAATACAGCTAGCTAGCTAGCTAATTTACATTGTTGCATATAATCGCTTGTCAAACAGGTCACTGTATTCTGAATACTCCAAAATACACTGGTATGTCAAAACTATAGTATTGTGTACCTACATGCTAAAATACTGTGGTTTTTCATTACTTTGGTTTTTGCAATACTTCGCTACCAAACATAGCCTTAGTCATATTAAGATAGAGAAAAGGAAAAAATATCTTTAATCTTTAATCTAATTCTTTTGACATTTAGATTTGGAGCACTTAGTTTGAGGTACCGAAAAGTCTCATTTAGCCGTCAAATAATTATGTGTTAATTTTGTCATCATGTTTGCTAGATGCACAGGGTAGCTCAAAAAAGTGGTAGAAATTCTTTGTTTCCTAGCTTAAATTAAGCTTCGCCAAATGCCCAAATAAGAAACTAGCTCACTTGGAATATGGCAGATTAGTGAAACCATGTGACTTGAGCACCATTATGTGCCATAGACCTATCTTAATCATTTTTCGGAAGGTAGTTTACTTAATCATTGACCTATTATTCATCTTTTGATGCAGCTCGAAGAGCAGATTGCGGCATGTGGTCCTAACTCTTAAGTAGCGGCAAGTGAAGGGAAAATAGCGTGGCCCCATGCAACCCCTTGCATTATGTGTTCCATGTGTCTCCGAAGATGTAGCGGTTTTCAAAGGGTGTCTAGCACTAAATGGTGCGCATAAAACTTAGATGAATATTCTCGCGTCGGAACTTTGGGCTCGTAACCCTGTGAACGGGAACTGTTGTCGTGTGTTGATGTCAGTGTGAAGTCTATATTCTAGTGTGTCGTGGATGTGTGCCCCGCCTACGGGCTGTGTGTAAAACCTATACCTGCTTGGTTGGTCTTCTAGTGACTTTGTTTTGCTGTATGTTCTGTTTGGTTTTCTCTATAAGCAAGTCTTGTTGTTGGTTGCTGTACCCAGAGTGTAGGCAATCACCATACGTGGGCAAGTTAAACATGACTTTTCGGTCTGAAATTTTAGCGCGGCCTTCTTATAGGAGTACGACGGCACCATGAGCAGTAGCTGGAGGAGGGAAAAAACAGAGGGGATGGTCTGCGAGGTCACATCCAGGGATCACAAAGCTGTCGGTTCGCGAGACGGCGTGAAGAGGATCTCTGGGCTTAGGTATGTTTGCATTGGTACGAAAAGTCTGGGCTAATTAAGTCGTCAATTACAGCTCCAACGATGATCGCAGGAACATCATACTAATCCTAGTCCACAAAGTTATTTAGACTACCCTGAATCACCAACTGGGCAAGAGAACATGTGGCCATCTTCGTCGTTCTCCTATAGTGGCTGATCTCACATGTTGCGAACCATGTTCTGCTCTGAAACTTTGGGTCTTTGATGGCAGTAGAAAGTGTTGTTATTCATCGCCATGGCTAGCCGATGCTCATACACCCTTCCTTCCATGACTGCTATCGCTTCTCATGCCGGCTCGCCGACTAGGGTATGGTTGCTAGATGAAAAAAACTCTACCACACACTAAATTTGGATCCCGCTTCACTACTAGGAAAAAGCTTATACACAGACGCTTACTAGTAGCGCTCTTTATTTACCCACGCTACTACTATTTACTAGTAGCGAGCTATAACGACCCGCGTTACTAGTACTATTTACTAGTAGCGCGTGGCAAAAAATAACACGCTATTAGTAAATATTCTCGACCGTGCCCCGCGCGGACAGACCGTAGTAGTAGCGTGGGTTTTAAACCATCGCTATTTCTAAGTGGATATCTATAGCGCCGGTGAGATACCCTGCGCTACCGCTAGCCTTTCAGTCCCATCCCCCACCCCGTCAACCGTCCCAGTCCACCCACTCCCGCACCCCACCCACCCCCGATTCACATCCCCTCCACCTCCTCTCCTCTCCTCTCCTCTGCCGACGGGATCTCTCCCTTCCTCCGAGGGTGAGCCTAGTGGCGGCGCGGACGGTGTAGACCAACAGGCAGCAGGCGCGTGGGAGGAGCAGTGTGTTAGGAATAAGATACGGCGGTGGTGGTGACCAACGTGTGAGTGCGTGCTGGTTGTGCCGGACGCCGTGGTGTGCGTTGCATACTTGCATGTGTGCGTGTCGCGAGTCTGTGCTCGTGATCGAGTCGTAGTCGGTTAGCAGCAGCAGCTGGACGCGTTAGAATGCGTCGTAGAGGACGGCGTAGGCGGGCGGGTCGTTGGGCGCTCGTACGTGCGTGCGTAGGAAACGGAAGCTTGGGCGCTGCGTCCCATGTGCTAAAGAGCCGGCTGTGATTTGGTTTGGTTGTTATACGGAGTAGGTGGTTAGGGGTCCAGATACGATCTGGTTTTGTCCAGCTATATATATAACAGAGAAAAGAGGGTGTTCGGCGCTGTGGTTTGTTGCCAGAAAAACAATCTATCTCCGTTCCTTGCTTCCTCTACCTCCGTCCCTGAAAACTAGTTCGAACTAGCTAGGGTTAGACCCCAACACAGTGCTGCCGAAGCCGGCGCTGGAACCAGTGGCGGAGGTAGAGGGTGGCCAGGGTGGGCTATGGCCCACCGTGAGATTTCAAAATAGGTTTTATACCATAGGCGAAATGCTATTTTTTCTTTAAAATAATCAATGTATATGTACAGTAGTATTGCTGGCCCACCCTGGTACAGTCGTCTAGCTCCGCCACTGCTGGGAACGAGCTGAGGAAGCCACCGGCTGGAGGAGCTGGAGGTGCAGCGGGGATCCGCGGCTCCGCACCCTGTCCCCAGTCAGTCCCCTCCGAATCTCGCCGCAGCCGCTGCAGGTACTGACCCATTGATCCATCTCCCCCCTCGCCCCCGTTTCTTTCCTCGATCCATTGACCCGTCGAACCATCTAGATAGAACCGGTGGCAAAGCTAGAATATCAGGGGATTTTAGGTTAGCTACGTTTTCTAGTGAACAATGGATGTACGGATTCCATTGGGACCGAATAGTTGTATACCAGATTCACCCTAGATAGAAAGTGTTGAGTGACAGTTTCATTTTGTATTGGGATCTCAATAATGATCTAAATGACTCAATAAGTGTTTAGTAATTATAGATTATTAATTTTTCCGGACAAAAGAAGTCCCCAGGACTGCCAGTTCCTGCGACCATCAACCCTGTATTAAATTTTTTCCACTGCTGAAACTGTATGTTGCATACTGCATACATCACCTAGCCGACCATCAACCCTGCGACAAATTGGAGGGTCCGGTCGTTCGCATTTTATTTTGAGAGTCGTTTCTCGTACACATACATCACCGACAGATAGGGACTTCTCACTCAAAAGATATTTACACGGTAATATGTAGGTCTAATTTTATCATATGATAAGTCCCAATGATTGACAGTTAGTGTGGTTGTAGAACTAAATTGCCAAGTTGAACACCAATAGGAAGAACTTAAAACTCTGTATGAAAGATTGTGAATATACTTGAAAAGCAATGAGCATGAGCCTGCCTACCTGATGCATTGAACATATAATTATATTCATTGCTTAATCCTTGTCTGGTGGCAGTGGCAAATGAACTGTGCCAGGTTGCTGCTGATGTGGGTACTATCCTGTGGTGGGGACATTTTTCTGGATAGATTATGGGGCGTAGCTTTCAAGAATAATTGATTGTGGTTCTGTCCAATCTTTTGCTGGATACAACATATTTGGGAGTACAAGAAAAG
Source organism: Aegilops bicornis (assembly GCA_021605145.1). Lineage (NCBI taxonomy): Eukaryota > Viridiplantae > Streptophyta > Magnoliopsida > Poales > Poaceae > Aegilops > Aegilops bicornis. The sequence continues at coordinate 8,567,494 of CM038672.1, read as the reverse complement.
TAGTAAAATGGCGAGTAAATTTTATATGGAATTGTGTTTTTGTCCAATCTTTTGTCGGATTATGTGGAAACTGCAACCGTGATCTCTATATGTTACTACTTTAGACCACATGGCTGATTGATTATGCTTCTCAATTCTCAAAAAGTTATGATCTGATAGAACTCTCTCTGATTTAGCATGGTGGTGCGAAAGTGTTGCGGCTTGGTTTGTGAGCTACAGACCTTATCAAGCAGCAAAGTCATCTCACATATGCCGACGACGAAGATGCATATTTATTGGCTGAGGGAGCAACAACACAATTCTGATGATTCTGTCAATGTTGCTTGTTTGTTCTATTGTCACCGTTTGTTTGATGCTCTTTTGGCAGCCAGTAGCATAATTGTACTTATGTCTAAATTGCTCTCTTTTCAGATTTACTTGCAAGGACCAGAGGGTATGCTGATGCTGCGCAGGTAAATCTTACATGCCTCGTCATTAATCATTGTTGGTGAAACAGATGTCACTTGAGAAATCTCAGCCCATTTTTCTTATTAATGAATACTGTTACACACATTATCTTGACTCACATAATGATCTTTTTCTTTAGGATTCATGATTTTTTGGCAGGAGGGGACCCGGCCTTCTCCATGTCTTGTGGCAGTGTCTTCTTTTGATTCATTCGTGCAACAAAGAGGGGACCTGGCCTTCTTCATGTCTCGTGCAAAAAGTAAGGACTAGCCTCCGGCTGTTACTATTGATGCATGTGCATGTGCTAAAAAGAAAGAAAATACCCTACCGGATTTGAACTCTGATGCGTACTAACAAGTTTTCACTTTCCCGACGTGGTTGTAGGGGTGATTGACACTGACTACAACAGCCTGGTGGGTCGTGCTCTTCAACCACTTAGAGCTGGACTTCGACGTGAAGCCCAGCGATCGCGCCGCACGGATGATCGTCCATGTGATCACGATGCCGGATGCCTCCAAGGTGGAGGACCTCGACGCCATCTTTCGGGGTGAGGGAGGATTCGGGTCCTCCGGCATCTGAACTCCAAGCCTTGGTAGATACATGTAGAGAAGTGGTCTGTTTAGGCTGGTGGTGCAACACTAGGGAAGGTAGCCACCTTCGGTTGTGTGTGTTTAATTTATTTTGCAGTGGACGTCTCCCTGATTTCTAACTATGAATAATGCGCGTAATTTTTTTTTAATTTATAATTCGTTAGTAGTAGCCCTGGGGAAAACTACACGTTACTGCTATCAAGCATAGTAGTAGCGCCTAGTATACTAGAAGCGCTACTACTATTTTGATAGTAGTAGCGCGGGTTCAAATAGTAGTAGCACGGGTGCGCACCAGCGCTACTACTAACTTTTTAGTAGTAGCGCGGGTGCACCCACGCTACTACTAACTATTAGCTGTAGCGCGATACTAGTAGCGTGCGTACCCGCATTGCTAGTAGCCATTTTACCCGCGCTGCTAGTAGCCTTTTTCCTAGTAGTGCTTTCTTATATATGAGGCAAAATTTCGGTACAACCACGCTCCACATCCAACTCAATTTTTTTCTTCCAGAGTGGAGGAAGGGGACACTTTGTGGGACTTTTAGTAGCAAATTGTCCATACAGATAGAGGCCCCTATCAAAAAGATACTCCAAAGGCTTCAGGATCACATTCTCATTAGCTGAAGAACACCTATGCTAATCTACGTTAAGTGAATTCAAATCAGGCCTTTATTACCTAGTCCATAGCCTCAGCAGCCAGAATGTCAGAGTACAAAGAGGAAAAACATGAAACCAAGTTTTACACAAATTATCCAGGCAACCTTCCCTTGACAAGATGCGATCAGCCCTATTAGTTGTTCTTCTATTCCACTTCATCCGATGCTCTTCTAAATCAGATAACAAGTCCATTATGTATTCACAGAGAGGCCCAATCTTGGGGAGGTTTAGTCTGGAGAGTTCAGCGCTATAGCACACCCTGATTGTCATCAATGAATACAACTGTTTGCTCAAGTATGTTGTTTGAGAGTAGTTGATGGCCTGGCAAGTTGGAGAGAATAATTATTTCCTTGATTATTTCTCGTACAAATATCAAACATATATGTCGAGGGAGAGAGAACTGACTCCCTTCACTACTGGAATCTGGCACTTTGCAGATGGCAAAGGCATGGTCGGCGGATGGCAAAGGCTTTACCATCTGCCAGCAGATGGCAAACAGTTTGTCTAAAACCCTGCTGGCAAAGGCTTCTTTGCCGTCTGCTGGCTGATGGCAAAGAGCCTGTGGCTTTGCCATCAGCTGGCAGATGGCAAAGCCTCTTAACGGGGTTAGCCCCGTTAGAAGGCTAACGGCATACTTTGTCGTCTGCCAGCAGATGGCAAAGGCTGCAGGCTCTTTGCCGTCTGCCAGCAGATGGCAAAGGCTGCAGGCTGTTTGCCGTCTGCCAGCAGATGGCAAAGGCTGCAGGCTCTTTGCCGTCTGCCAGCAGATGGCAAAGGCTGCATGCTTTGCCGTCTGCCAGCACATGGCAAAGAGCTTTGCCATCTGCTGGCAGATGGCAAAGAGCCCAAATAGGCCAGCCCAAATTTTACATGTAGATGACACGTGGCCTCTTTGCCATCTGCCAGCTGATGGCAAAGCTCTTTGCCATCTGCCAGCAGATGGCAAAGTGACTATATTACCCCATTTAATTTTGTTTTTTCTTATATCAATTCATTTTCACAGAAAATCAAACACAAATATATTTATATGACCAATATAGCGTATTCAACACATATTACCAATAGTCATGAACACATATATATCCAACACATGTTACCAATAGTAGCAAGTTTCATCCGTACATATACATAGTTTCATCAATATTACATAGTTTCATCCACAGGTAGCAAGTTTCACAAGGTCAAAACAAAAACTAAATACAAGCACTCCATCAACCCAAGCTTCCGTGATCTTAAGCACATCTGTAAAATGGGAAAGAAGAAAGTTAGAAGAAGAAGACTAGAAGAAGAAGATTATTATGATGCAACTAAAATGTGAAGATTATTATGATGCAACTTATATCTGTAAAGTAGGTCATTTTGGAGCTAAGTATGGTTATTATGTCATTTTTGAGCTAACTAAGCATACTAAGTCATTTTAGTGTAAAACATGCTAAGGTCATTCTAGAGCTAAGTAAGGTTATTATGTCATTTTGGAGCTAGCTAAGCATGTGAAGTCATTTAGGAGCTAAAATATGTCATTTCTTAAGCATATTATGTCATTTTAGAGTTAGCTAAGCATATTAAGTCATTTTGGAGGAAAAGATGCTAAGTATAGGCCATTTTAGAGGTATCCTAGGTTAAATAGGTCATAAGCTAGCTAAGCATATTAAGTCATTTTGGAGGAAAAAATGTTAAGCATAGGTCATTTTAGAGCTATCCTAGGTTAAATAGGTCATTTTGGAGCTAATTAAGCTTATTATGTAATTTTTGAGCTATCTAAGCATATTGAGTCATTTTGGAGAAAAAAATGCTAAGTATATGTCATTTTAGAGCTATCCTAGGTTAAATAGGTCATTTTGGAGCTAAGTAAGGTTATTATGTCATTTTGGAGCTAGCTAAGCATATGAAGTCATTTAGGAGCTAAAATATGTCATTTCTTAAGCATATCATGTCATTCTAGAGCTAGTTAAGCATATTATGTCATTTTGGAGGAAAAGATGGTAAGTATAGGTCATTTTAGAGCTATCCTAGGTTAAATAGGTCATTTTTAAGCTAGCTAAGCATATTAAGTCATTTTGGAGGAAAAAATGCTAAGTATAGGTCATTTTAGAGCTAGCCTAGGTTAAATAGGTCATTTTGGAGCTAAGTAAGGTTATTATGTCATTTTGGAGCTAGCTAAGCATATGAAGTCATTTAGGACCTAAAATATGTTATTTCTTAAGCATATTATGTCATTTTAGAGTTAGCTAAGCATATTAAATCATTTTGGAGGAAAAGATGCTAAGTATATGTCATTTTAGAGCTATCCTAGGTTAAATAGGTCATTCTTAAGCTAGCTAAGCATATTAAGTCATTTTGGAGGAAAAAAATTCTAAGTATAGGTCATTTGAGAGCTATCCTAGGTTAAATAGGTCATTTTGGAGCTAATTAAGCTTCTTATGTAATTTTTGAGCTAGCTAAGCATATTGAGTCATTTTGGAGGAAAAAATGCTAAGTATAGGTCATTTTGAGCTATCCTAGGTTAAATAGGTCATTTTAGAGCTAAGTAAGGTTATTATGTCATTTTGGAGCTAGCTAAGCATGTGAAGTCATTTAGGAGCTAAACTATGTCATTTCTTAAGCATATTATGTCATTTTAGAGCTAGTTAAGCATATTAAGTAATTTTGGAGGAAAAGATGCTAAGTATAGGTCATTTTAGAGCTATCCTAGGTTAAATAGGTCATTTTGAAGCTAGCTAAGCATATTAAGTCATTTTGGAGGAAAAATGCTAAGTATAGGTGATTTTAGAGCTATCCTAGGTTAAATAGGTCATTTTGGAGCTAATTAAGCTTATTATGTAATTTTTGAGCTAGCTAAGCATATTAAGTCATTTTGGAGGAAAAAATGCGAAGTATGTGTCATTTTAGTGCTAGCCTAGGTTAAATAGGTCATTTTGGAGCTAAGTAAGGTTATTATGTCATTTTGGAGCTAGCTAAGCATATGAAGTCATTTAGGACCTAAAATATGTCATTTCTTAAGCATATTATATCATTTTAGAGCTAGCTAAGCATATTAAGTCATTTTGATGCATATTATATCATTTTAGAGCTATCCTAGGTTAAATATGTCAATTTTAAGCTAGCTAAGCATATTAAGTAATTTTGGAGGAAAAATGCTAAGTATAGGTCATTTTAGAGCTATATTAGGTTGAATATGTCATTTTGGAGCTAATTAAGCTTATTATGTCATTTTGAGCTAGCTTAGCATATCGAGTCATTTTGGAGGAAAAAAATGCTAAGTATATGATTATGTCGCTAGTATCCATATGGCAGAGAACCCGGGCCCACATGACTAGTCATAGAACCAAGGTGGCACAAACATACAGGGACAGGCATACATGACCCAAAGAATGCACGTGTCGGTCATCGTGAGTGCAACCAAGTCGTAGCAAGCTACGAGGACTTGATGATACAACTGCGTGACATTTCCCGTAGGGACAGAACACAGGAGCAAAGAAGGACACATGCGGTCAATCCATGTGTTCGGGCGATGGCGAACTACCATGGCTCGATGGAAGCACTAGGAGGCATTTCCACTGTATGGAAGGCTACCAAAGGCACACGACTAGGTGTCGAATCCCACACATACAATGCATTTCAAACATACACACATTATGCACGATATGTGTAGATACAACATGGCATCACAACGAAACTCTATTAAGCAAAACACTTGGGAAACTTACCGTCATCATGGAGGTGTAGGTGTAGGTGTAGGTGTAGGACCGGTCAGCGCCCGATGGCGAGCGGAGAAGGATCGGTCAATGCTTGTCGGGAGTTACGCTACACCAAAGATTATTTCCAATGTATCGTTAGCATGATGCGACTCAAATGTGAAGACTAGTAACTAATGACCGTTCAAATGAAACTCACCGTGCCCGCCGGAGCAATGGTAGCATCGGCGGAGGGTGCAGCCCTTCTTCGCACATGGACTGCACATTTGGTTTTGACGAGTCAGTCATATTAGTTACTAATGAAAGGAACATTGCGTGCATGATTTAGCTAATATGCAGAAGAAACTTACCACGAAGAGATCGTACATGGCCCGGTTAGCCGAGTCGTTCCAGTTCCTCTCCTCCTCCAACAGCCTAGTCGTCCTCTCCTCATTCTCCCTGTCCCTCTCCGCTTTGCCGCCCCTCTCCGCCAACTGCCGGTCCCTCTCCTCAAAAGCAGCCTGGGTCTTCGCTCTCTCTGCCTCAATAGCAGCCTGCAACACCACTCGTTAGCATTGTAATCATCGACGGTCGCAAACACAATGTAATGGAGGAAAGGCTACTGAGTCCGTATAACAAACCTGGAATTCGATTTCCACTGGTCATAAACGAGGCGGTATCTCAGGATCAGAGCTGGTCTGGCGCTTCTTGATCTGCGGGAGAGTGCTACTACAACGTATCAGTCCATTACCAATGGCCAACGACCCATGGGACCTCCATACCAGATATCATCACCAGCTCTGGATCAAGAGGCCGGCTCAGGTTAAAGTCCGGCCCTGTCCTCGCCTTCCCCTGCTTAACGTACTGCACCATCTTGCGGTGGGAGGCCTCGTTGCTTAAGTTCTTTGCATTTTCGAGGTTAGACTCAGAGAATGCCTTGGCCTTCTTGTACGGTGCAATATTGGACATGCCATAGAGGTCGAACAGCTCTGGCACTGGAGCCTTGTTGTGTTTTGACTAAAAGAGAGGAACAGAGTATTAGTTAAGGACTCAAGCTAGCACAAAGAATGAATTTGCATGAATCATGAAGCAAACCATACATACCCAGTTTTTCCCGTACCCATGTAGGTTGACGCTGCCTAGATGATGTGGCACACCTTTCATTTTGAGACGCTTCTCCTTTGCAATGTTGTGGGCGACGCGCCATTGGGGAGAGCACCACTCATCCACCAACACCTCCCAGCAGTCCATCTTGTCCGCACACCATCTCGGGGGCACCTAAGTTAAGCAAGAGAAATTTGAGCGCTACGCCTACGAATCAAATCAAGGAAAATAAGTACAAGGCCTTAAGAATAGGTAATTACCTTCATGTACTTCTCCTTACTCAGATACTTGTCCCGGCACTTCTCTTTTCTCCTCCTAATACCCGATGCATGCTAAGTAGTCTCGAACAGCCTGCGTCCGAGCCTCGTGCGAAAATTTCAAGTAAGGCGCCTGCACTCGGCGTCGATGACCCGAGCCGCGGCCTCCTCCTCGTCCCTCGGCACCAGTAGAAGGTCTGCAATCAAACAAGAAAACACGGATTAGAAGGTCTGCAATCAAACAAGAAAACACATGTAGAAGGTATGCAATCAAAGAAGAAAAAACAACGTAAATGGCAAAGGAGAAATTACCCAAAACGTGGCGATCACAATGTCGGTCACCGTGTCGCACTCGACATCATCGAACCTATGCTCCGGCGGGGCGAAACAGCTAAATAGTTCTCCAGGTCATTCCTAGCTCTGGAACCCGGCCCTCACCGAACAACGTGACCCACCCCGGGAAGCACTGGCGAAAAATCACACCAAGGACAGTGTTGGGCCTGCGGACACGATCTTCGTGTGTCCAAGAACTGCAGTATGACAAGGCCAACACATTAGATATTCGAAGAAATGTCAAGGCAAAAGGTTAAAAAAGAGTAAATGCACTTACTTCTCCCCGTTAGGCGCAATCAACCACCTCTGGTCGGGGGTCGCCGGGGTGGGTGATGACCCACAAGTATAGGGGATCTATCGTAGTCCTTTCGATAAGTAAGAGTGTCGAACCCAACGAGGAGCAGAAGGAAATGATAAGCGGTTTCCAGCAAGGTATTCTCTGCAAGTACTGAAATAAGTGGTAACAGATAGTTTTGTGATAAGATAAATTGTAACGAGCAACAAGTAACAAAAGTAAATAAGGTGCAGCAAGGTGGCCCAATCATTTTTGTAGCAAAGGACAAGCCGGAACAAACTCTTATAATAGGAAAAGCGCTCCCGAGGACACATGGGAATATCGTCAAGCTAGTCTTCATCACGCTCATATGATTCGCGTTCGGTACTTTGATAATTTGATATGTGGGTGGACGGTGCTTGGGTGCTGTTCTTACTTGAACAAACATCCCACTTATGATTAACCTCTATTGCAAGCATCCATAACTACAACAAAAGTATTAAGGTAAACCTAACCATAGCATGAAACATATGGATCCAAATCAGCCCCTTACGAAACAACGCATAAACTAGGGTTCAAGCTTACATCACTCTAGCAACCCATCATCTACTTATTACTTCCCAATTCCTTCCTCTAGGCCCAAATAATGGTGAAGTGTTATGTAGTCGACGTTCACATAACACCACTAGAGGTTAGACAACATACGTCTCATCAAAATATCGAACGAATACCAAATTCACATGACTACTAATAGCAAGACTTCTCCCGTGTCCTCAGGAACAAACGTAACTACTCACAAAGCATATTCATGTTCATAATCAGAGGGGTAATAATATGCATAAAGGATCTTAACATATAATTTTCCACCAAATAAACCAACTAGCATCAACTACAAGGAGTAATCAACACCACTAGCAACCTACTAGCACCAATCCCTGACTTGGAGACAAGAATTGGATACAAGAGATGAACTAGGGTTTGGAGATGAGATGGTGCTGGTGAAGATGTTGATGGAGATTGCCCTCTCCCGATGAGAGGAGCGTTGGTGATGATGATAACGATGATTTCCCCCTCCGGGAGAAGTGTCCCAATGACCTGACTCTTGCCAGAGCCCTAGATTGGTTCCGCCAAGGTTCCGCCTCGTGGCGTGAGTCTCGTCGAAAGGTTGCTTCTAGTTTTTTCTCATCGAAGGACTTCATATAGGAGAAGATGGGCGTCGGAGAGCCACCAGGGGGCCCACGAGGTAGGGGGGCGCGCCCAGGGGGGAGGGGCGCGCCCCCCACCCTCGTGAGCAGGGTATGGCCCCCCTGGCTTTCATCTTTGGCGACGATTTTTCTTTATTTATTTTAAGGTATTCCGTGGAGTTTCAGGACTTTTGGAGTTGCGCAGAATAGTCCTTCAATATTTGCTCCTTTTCCAGCCCAGATTTCCGGTACGGCATTCTCCCTCTTCATGTAAACCTTGTAAAATAAGAGAGAATAGCCATAAGTATTCTGACATAACGTGAAATAACAGCCCATAATGCGATAAATATCAATATAAAAGCATGATGCAAAATGGACGTATCAACTCCCCAAGCTTAGACCTCGCTTGTCCTCAAGCGAAAAGCCGATAACAATAAAGGCATGTTTAGAGGTAGAGGCGTCCTCAAGAGATGGAGGAATGTTTAGAGGTAGAGGCGTCGATAAAAATAAAATACGGACATGAAGGCATCATGATTATTCTCATAACAGCAACATATATTGATTTGTCATATGATTACTTATGTTCAAGTGATGATCTCTTCACAAAGCCAAAGTATGAATCAGAAACCTTATTGAGCACCAACAAATTATACCCTCATTCATTGAAGCAATTGCAATTTATCATAACATCGGAAAGAGTCTATGTCAGAGCTTAAAAGCAAGTCCACATACTCAACTATCACTTAGTCCTTCATAATTGCTAGCACTCACGCAATACTTGTGGTTACGGAGTTTTAATCGGACACAGAGAAAGATAGGGGCTTATAGTTTTGCCCCGCAACCTTTTACCTCAAGGGTAATGTCAACAATAATAATTCATGCTCCCCTACATCCAATTAGATATATATATCATGTTCTTTCCAACATGCTGGGCTTGCCAAAGGATAAAATGAAAAAGGAAAGGTGAAGATCACCGTGACTCTTGCATAAGGTAAGGGATAATAATAAAAGATAGGCCCTTCGCAGAGGGAAGCAGAGGTTGCCATGCGCTTTTATGGTTGGATGCACAAAATCTTAATGCAAAAGAACGTCACTTTATATTGCCCTTGTATGTGAACCTTTATTATGCAGTCCGTCGCTTTTATTGCGTCCACAACAAGTTCGTACAAAGCTTATTTCTCTGCACTAATATGTCACGCATATTTAGAGAGCAATTTTATTGCTTGCACCGATGACAACTTACTTGAAGGATCTTACTCAATCCATAGGTAGATATGGTGGACTCTCATGGCTAAACTGGTTTAAGGGTATTTGGAAGCACAAGTAGTATTTCTACTTGGTGCTGAGAATTTGGCTAGCATGAGGGGGAAAGGCAAGCTCAACATGTTAGAGGAACCATGACAACATACTTTATCTCAGATATAAGAAAACATAACTCATTATGTTGTCTTCCTTGTCCAACATCAACTCTTTATAGCATGTCATATTTTAATGAGTGCTCCCAATCATAAAAGATGTCAATGATAATATATCTATACGTGAAACCTCTCTCTCCTTATTACTTCCTATTAATTGCAACGATGACCAAAGCTATATTTGCCAACTCCCAACAACTTTTAATCATCATACCCTTTCTATGTGAAGTCATTACTTTCAATAAGATCAATATGAACTCTTTGTTTCTTTTTATTCTTTTCTTTTATTCACTCAAAATCATGGCAAAGTAATCAAGCCCTTAACTAAACACGAATCTTTATTATATATAGTTCACGGACTCGATTGCAAAGAGGGATCATAAAGCAAAACTTCAGAACTAGATCATGCCATGACTTTATTCTACTAAATCAAGATACTACTAATAGGATCGAACTAAGAAAAAGCAGTAAAGATAGGAGTTGTGATGGTGATACGATCAGGGCACCTCCCCAAGCTTGGCAGTTGCCAAGGGGAGTGCCCATACCCATGTGATTATGTCTCCTTCTTTGTTATTGGCGGTGGAGGTGTTGTTGATGATGCAAGCTTGTCGTCCACCTTCCATGGCATAGGATCACCCTCATAGAAGGATGATCGAGTCTCCGAAATCCTCAAATCTGCAACGGAAACAGCTCGAAACAAAAACAGAGGATATTTGCGTGATACTGTCGTCAAAACCTTCGGGAGAATATATAATGAATTTTTACAGACCAAAATACGTATTGTGCAAGAAAACGGAGTCCGGAGGGCACACGAGGTGCTCACGAGGTAGGGGGGCGCGCCCAGGGGGGTAGGGCGCGCCCTCGACCCTCGTGGAGGCCTCGTGTCCTCCCCGGACTACTACTTATTTTTCTATTTTTCTAAATACTCCAAAACGGAGAAATATTGCCTTAGAATTTGTTTTGGAGTCGGTTTACATACCGTAACACATACCTATTCCTTTTCAGAGTCTGGAACGTTCTTGAAAGTGTCCCTTATGTATTCCTCCGGGGTTACGGTTTCAATTATATTAGTTTCAACATTTATACGATTACCTGAGATATAGTGTTTGATCCTTTGACCGTTTACCACCTTCGGATTTGTGCCTTCGAAGTTGTTGATTTTTATGGCACCGGAACGATAGACCTCCTCGATAACGTAGGGACCTTCCCATTTAGAGAGAAGTTTGCCTGCAAAAAATCTTAAACGAGAGTTGTATAGCAATACATAATCACCTACATTAAACTCACGCTTTTTAATCCTTTTTTCATGCCATCTTTTAACTTTTTCTTTAAACAACTTGGCATTTTCATAAGCTTCGGTTCTCTATTCATCAAGTGAGCTGATATCAAATAACCTCTTCTCACCGGCAAGTTTGAAATCATAGTTGAGCTCTTTAATAGCCCAATATGCCTTATGTTCTAGTTCGAGAGGTAAGTGACATGCTTTCCCATAAACCATTTTATACGGAGACATACCCATAGGATTCTTATATGCATTTCTATAGGCCCATAATGCATCATCAAGTTTCTTGGACCAATTCTTTCTAGACCTATTAACAGCCTTTTGCAAAATTAATTTGAGCTCTCTGTTACTCAATTCTACTTGATCACTAGACTGCGGGTGATATGGAGATGCAATTCTATGATTAACGTCATATTTAGCAAGCATTTTACGGAAAGCACCATGAGTAAAATGTGAACCACCATCAGTCATTAAATATCTAGGGACTCCAAACCTTGGAAAAATAACTTCCTTAAGCATTTTAATAGAAGTGTTATGATCAGCACTACTAGTTGGAATAGCTTCTACCCACTTAGTAACGTAATCAACAGCAACTAAAATATGAGTGTATCCATTAGAGGCAGGAAAAGGTCCCATATAATCAAAGCCCCGAACATCAAATGGTTAAATAACAAGTGAATAATTCATAGGCATTTCTTGACGTCTACTAATATTACCAATTATTTGACATTCATCACAAGACAAAACAAACTTACGGGCATCTTTGAAGAGAGTAGGCCAATAAAAACCAGATTGCAATACCTTATGTGCAGTTCTATCTCCAACGTGGTGTCCCCCATAACCTTCGGAGTGACATTTGCGTAGGATCTGTTCCTGTTCATGCTCAGGTACACGACGTCTAATAACAACATCTACTCCTTCTTTATAAAGATGTGGATCATCCCAAAAGTAATGTCTCAAATCATAAAAGAACTTTTTGTTTTGTTGGTATGTGAAGCTAGGTGGTATAAATTTAGCAACAATATAATTAGCATAATCAGCATACCATGGAGTGCTACGAGAAGTGCTTATGACATTTAATTGTTTATCAGGAAAGCTATCATCAATAGGTAGTGGGTCAGCAAGAACATTCTCTAACCTAGATAAGTTATGCGCAGCAGGGTTCTCAGCTCCTTTTCTATCAACAATATGCAAATCAAATTCTTGCAGCAAGAGAACCCATCTAATAAGTCTAGGTTTAGCATCTTTCTTTTCCATAAGATATTTAATAGCAGCATGATCAGTGTGAATACTTACTTTAGAATCAACAATATAGGGTCTGAATTTATCACAAGCAAATACAACCGCTAAAAGTTCCTTTTCGGTAGTAGCATAATTTATTTGAGCATTGTCTAGAGTCTTACTAGCATAATGAATAACATTTAACTTCTTATTGACTCTTTGCCCTAGAATAGCACCTACAGCATGATCACTAGCATCACACATAATTTCAAAGGGTAAATTACAATCAGGTGGCTGAACAATAGGTGCAGAGACTAATGCTTTCTTAAGTATTTCAAATGCTTCTACACAATCATCATCAAAGACAAATGGTACATCTTTTTTAATAAATTAGTCAGAGGCCGAGAAATTTTTGAGAAGTCCTTAATGAACCTCCTATAAAATCCGGCGTGACCAAGGAAACTTCTTATACGTTTGATGTCCTTGGGACATGGCATCTTTTCAATAGCATCAACCTTGGCTTTATCAACTTAATACCTCTTTCAGAAATTTTGTGCCCCAAGACAATACCTTCATTAACCATAAAGTGACACTTTTCCCAATTCAAGACAAGATTAGTTTTTTCACATCTCTGCAAAACTCGATCAAGATTGCTCAAGCAATTGTCAAAAGAGGAACCATAGACGGAAAAGTCGTACATGAAAACCTCACAAATCTTTTCACAAAAGTCAGAGAATATAGCCATAATGCATCTTTGAAAGGTAGCAGGTGCATTACATAAACCAAAATGCATACGTCTATAAGCAAAAGTACCAAAAGGGCATGTAAAAGTAGTCTTTGATTGATCTTTAGCCGACACACGTATTTGAGAGAAACCAGAATAACCATCTAGAAAGCAATAATGTGTATGTTTGCATAATCTTTCTAGCATTTGATCAATAAAAGGTAAGGGGTAATGATCTTTCTTAGTAGCTTTATTTAGTTTGCGGAAATCAATTACCATCCTATAACCTGTGATAATTCTTTGCGGAATCAATTCATCTTTATCATTAGGGACAACAGTAATACCTCCCTTCTTAGGGACGCAATGGACATGACTTACATGTGACTATCGACAGCGGGATAAATTATACCTGCCTCCGAGCTTGAGTATTTCTTTTCTTACCACTTCTTTCATTTTAGGATTCAAGCGTCGTTGAGGATCACGAACTGGTTTGGCATCCGCTTCCAAATTTATTTTATCTTTGACATAGAGTGGGACTAATGCCCTTAAGATCGTCAAGAGTATATCCAATAGCGGCACGGTGCTTCTTCAGAGTTTTCAATAATCTTTCTTCTTCATGCTCTGAAAGGTTAGTACTAATAATAACATGATATATTTTCTTTTCATCAAGATAAGCATATTTAAGATTATCAGGCAACGGTTTAAGCTCAAACACGGGATCATCCTTGGGTGGAGGAGGATCCCCTAGGATTTCAACAGGCAAATTGTGTTTCAGAATAGGTTCTTGTTTAAAGAATACTTCATCTATTTCTCTTCTTTCATTCATAAACATATCATTTTCATGGTCTAGCAAATAGTTTTCCAAAGGATCACTAGGAGGTACGGCAATAGAAGCAAGACCAATAATTTCATCCTTACTAGGAAATTCTTCCTCACGATGTTGTTGACTAAATTTAGAGAAATTAAAGTCATGAACCATATCATCCAAGCCAACAGTAACAACATTCTTTTTGCAGTCTATCGTAGCATTAACAGTATTCAAGAAGGGTCTACCAAATATATAATGGGACAAAAGCTATCTTGCGGAGAAGTAAGAACAAGAAAATCAGCAGGATATTTAGTTTTCCCACACAAGACTTCAACATCTTTAACAATCCCAATTGGTGAAATAGTATCTCTATTGGCAAGTTTAATTGTGACATCAATACCTTCTAACTCAGCAGGTGCAATTTGATTCTTAATTTCTTCATTATAAAGTATGTGGTATAACACTAGCACTCGCACCCATATCACATAAGCCATGGTAACAATGATCACCTATTTTAACAGAAATAACAAGCACGCCTACCACAGGTCTATGTTTATCTTTAGCACAGGGTTTAGCAATTCTAGCAGTTTCACCTTCGAACTGAATAACATGCCCGTCAATATTATCAGACAAGAGATCTTTAACAATTGCAATATTGGGTTCTACTTTAACTTTCTTAGGAGGTACATAAGTTCTAATATTGCTTTTACGAACAACAGTTGAAGTTTTAGCATGATCCTATACTCTAACAGGGAAAGGTGGTTTCTCAACATAAGAGGTAGGAACAATAGGATCATTATAAGTGATAGTCTTTTCTTCAACTTTAATAGGTGCAGCTAGTTTTACTTCAATGGGAGGATGATATCTAAACCACTTCTTCTTAGGGAGATCAACATAAGTAGCAAAAGATTCACAGAAAGAAGCTACTATCTCATATTCAAGTCCATATTTAGTGCTGAACTTACGGAAAATATCGGTATCCATAAAAGATTTAACACAATCAAACTTAGGTGTCATACCTGACTCCTTACCTTCGTCGAGGTCCCAATCTTCAGAGTTGCGTTTAATTCTATCCAATAAATTCCATCTGAATTCAATAGTCTTCATCATAAAAGAGCCAACACAAGAAGTATTGAGCATGGTGCGATTGTTATCAGACAGTCGAGCATAAAAATTCTGAAGAATTGTTTCTCTTGAGAGGTCATGATTGGGGCATGAATATAACATTGATTTAAGCCTCCCCCAAGCTTGAGCGATGCTTTCTCCTTCGCGAGGCCAAAAATTATATATATAATTGCGATCATGATGAACAAGATGCATAGGGTAATACTTTTGATGAAATTCCAATTTCATTCTTTTATAGTTCCATGATCTCGTATCATCACATAGCCTATACCATGTCAATGCGTCTTCCTTCAAAGATAAAGGAAAATACTTCTTCTTAACAACATCATCGGGTATACCTGCAAGCTTAAATAGTCCACAAATATCATCCACATAGCGAAGATGCTCGTCAGGATGCTTTGTTCCATCTCCTGTAAAAGTATTAGCCAGCAGTTTTTCCATGATACCCGAAGGAAATTCAAAAGGAGTTTCATTTTCAATGGGTTCAGTAAGTTGAGGAGCAACTCTTTGCTCTACTGGAAGGGGTGAAGATACCCTGAACAAGCCCCTCATAGAATTACTTTCCATAGTAACAAGTGACAGAAAATTTCAGCACACTATATAAATTTTTCCTTACAAAATTCCACCTACCAAAGGCGCTACACTCCCCGGCAACGGTACCAGAAAAGAGTCTTGATGACCCACAAGTATAGGGGATCTATCGTAGTCCTTTCGATAAGTAAGAGTGTCGAACCCAACGAGGAGCAGAAGGAAATGATAAGCGGTTTTTAGCAAGGTATTCTCTGCAAATCTTTGAAATAAGTGGTAACAGATAGTTTTGTGATAAGATAAATTGTAACGAGCAACAAGTAACAAAAGTAAATAAGGTGCAGCAAGGTGGCCCAATCCTTTTTGTAGCAAAGGACAAGCCGGAACAAACTCTTATAATAGGAAGAGCGCTCCCAAGGACACATGGGAATATCGTCAAGCTAGTTTTCATCACGTTCATATGATTCGTGTTCGGTACTTTGATAATTTTATATGTGGGTGGACCAGTGCTTGGGTGCTGTTCTTACTTGAACAAACATCCCACTTATGGTTAACCTCTATTGCAAGCATCCGCAACTACAACAAAAGTATTAAGGTAAACCTAGCCATAGCATGAAACATATGAATCCAAATCAGCCCCTTACGAAGCAACGCATAAACTAGGGTTTAAGCTTACATCACTCTAGCAACCCATCATCTACTTATTACTTCCCAATGCCTTCCTCTAGGCCCAAATAATGGTGAAGTGTTATGTAGTCGACATTCACATAACACCACTAGAGGCTAGTCAACATACATCTCATCAAAATATCGAACGAATACCAAATTCACATGACTACTAATAGCAAGACTTCTCCCGTGTCCTCAGGAACAAATGTAACTACTCACAGAGCATATTCATGTTCATAATCAGAGGGGTAATCATATGCATAAAGGATCTGAACATATAATCTTCCACCAAATAAACCAACTAGCATCAACTACAAGGAGTAATCAACACTACTAGCAACCTACTAGCACCAATCCCGGACTTGGAGACAAGAATTGGATACAAGAGATGAACTAGGGTTTGGAGATGAGATGGTGCTGGTGAAGATGTTGATGGAGATTGCCCTCTCCCGATGAGAGGAGGCGTTGGTGATGATGATGACGATGATTTCCCCCTCCGGAGAAGTGTCCCCGGCTGACAGCTCTGCGGAGCCCTAGATTGGTTCCGCCTCGTGGCGGCGGAGTCTTGTCCCGAAAGGTTGCTTCTGGTTTTCTTCTCATCGAAGGACTTCATATAGGAGAAGATGGGCGTCAGAGAGCCACCAGGGGGCCCACGAGGTAGGGGGGCGCCCGGGAGGCGCGCCCCACCCTCGTGAGCAGTGTGGGCCCCTGGCCTTCATCTTTGGCGGCGATTTTTCTTTATTTATTTTAAGGTACTCCGTGGAGTTTCAGGACTTTTGGAGTTCTGCAGAATAGTCCTTCAATATTTGCTCCTTTTCCAGCCGAATTCCGATTGCGGCATTCTCCCTCTTCATGTAAACCTTGTAAAATAAGAGAGAATAGCCATAAGTATTGTGACATAACGTGAAATAACAGCCCGTAATGCGATAAATATCAATATAAAAACATGATGCAAAATGGACGTATCAGTGGGTGGGAGCTTTGTACGACCATGCTGGTAGACTTTGCGCCCCTCAACCCACTCACCCTCGCTATAGCTATCAGGACTATACTCTCCACCCTGAACATGACTATGTGCACTTGACTCCGTCCATTCCTCCCATGGGCTCGACTCCGACTCAGCGTGACCCCGTCTGAGCTTCGGAGTCTCGTGGGGCGAAGACTCGGCGACCCGAGGCTCGGCGGCCCGAGGCTCGTCGTCGCCCCGAGGCTCGTCGGCCGTAGGTGCGTCTACCATAGGCTCGGCGGCCGGAGGCTCGTGGAGTGGAGTCCGAGACGGGTCCTCCTCAGATGGCTCGATCTCGGCCGGAGCAGCCACATGGTCGGGTGACTCATTTGGGGGGTGGCGGCGTGGAAGGCGTAGCAGCCTTCCTACCTCTCCCGCCGCCACGTCCACCTCTAGCAGCCTTCTCCTTCTTCTTACCCCCCCCCCCCCCGACCTCTCCCGGCCGAAGAAGAAGCGACCGTCGCTGGACTCTGCAAACTGAGATCTAGCGCTCTCCGGAGGCTATGGGGGGGAATGGAACTACCCCTCCCACCACGCGCCGAGGTAGGAGCCCCGGAGCACTCACGACCCGCGCCCACCATCTGTCAACACCTGGAATGACAAAGAGTAAACGAAATTAGTACAACATAAAAAAAATGAATACCTGACATGAATAATAATATGTAAATAAATTCATTTTAGAGGAACTGACAGATGTCAAAGACCAAATATTTTCAATTTTTCAAGGCTCGCTCCCCTCTTTAGATTCGATGCATACCCATCGGGGAACATCAACTCCTTTTTCACCCACAGGAGTATTTCCCTCATAACCGGCCTTCCAAGATTGAACCATGCCTTTGGCTTCTCCCAGTTCTTCTTTCCTTTTGGTTGTTTCATGTTTTGTAGCGGTCTATCACATAGAGCTTCCTGATCGACTCTGGCCTTAGGATTATCCTTCGTTTTCCCCTCTATGCCGAACAATGTACCAAAGAGGGCCTCACCGACATTCTTTTCAGTGTGCATCACGTCGATGTTGTGTGGGCAAAGGAGGTCTTTAATCTGGCAGATCCCACAAGCATATCTTGTGGGTCCAGCGTGTTCGTATTATACCCCTTGAAATACCACGGACGCTCTGGATCCGGCTCGAGAGCGTTTAACTGATCCAGGTCTGCTATTGGCACATCAACGCAGGTGGTGCGAGTTTTTGACATCTCTACCTTTGATGAAGTTCTTCTTGTCTTTTACGAACTTATGGTGAGGATCCAGGAACTGTCTATGCATGTCGAAGCAAGAAAACTTGCCACCCGCTGCAGCCGAAACTCAAGAGCTGCCTTGCATGTGGGCACGGGAACCTTCCATGCACACACCAGCCAACGAATAAGCGCATACGCCCGGCAAGTCATGCATCGAGTACATGTACCACACGCATTAGGAAGTTTTTTTTGTAGCGGCTTCGTATGTCTTGATCCCATTATACCATGCTTCTTGCATTTCATCCTTAAGCGGCTGCATGTACACATTCATATTCTTCCCCGGATAGTTGGGCCCCGGAATTATCAACGTCAGGAAAATGTTCTTTCTTTGCATAATCTGTCCGGGGGGGGGGGAGATTGAGTGGAATGACAAATACAGGCCAACAACTGTATTGGGCTGCCATCATACCAAACACATTGAACCCATCCGTGTTGATGGCTACTCGAGGATTCCTTGGGTCTGCCGCTTTTTCATCATGCAATGCATCGAAGTGTTTCCATGCAGCACCATCCGATGTGTGTACCATCATCAGATTCCCATCTGCATCCAGTTCGGTTCTTTTGCCCAATTTGTGCCATGTCATCTGTCTAGCCATCTCTTCGACCATGAATAGACGTTGAACTCTTGGTATGATTGGCATATACCGAAGAACGTTAATGGGGATTTTGGTCTGACTCTTCTCACCCATACCGTTGTCTACCTCAACATACCTGGAAGACTTGCAAATGGGACAGTAGTTCAAGTCCGCATACTGGAGCCTAAATAAGGCACATCCATTCTCATAGGCATCTATCTTCTCATAGGGCATCTTAAGTACACGGAGAATTTTGTCCTACTGGTACATGTTTGTAGGCATTATATGGCCTTTGGGTAGAAAGCTTCCAAATAGTGTCACCATCGTGTCATAGCATTCTCTACCCAAGTTGAATTGAGCCTTCAGAGCCATTACTTGTGCGATGGCATCCAACTGACAAAGCTCGGTGTGCTCGTGGAGAGGACGCTTCGAAGACTCCAACATATCATTGAAGGCCTTTGCAGATTCCTCCATCTCATCGTCCGAATCCCGAGCATCATCAAAGTCTTGCACCATGTCTTCCATCCCGGTACCATGCTCGTCGGTGCGACGACGACCCTCCTCAACTCTGGAATGTTGGGCAGACTCACATCGTATAACCGGGCGTAAAACCCCACTTCTGCAGGTGTTTGATCATTTCAAACTCTGACATCTTACGATAGTTGTCGCACTCGACACAGGGGCACCAGGTTGTTTCCTATCCATTTGCAAATGCGGCTTTGATAAACCCCTTGGTTGTTTTCATCCATTCAGGGGTCATGTCTTTCTGACTAGGGTGACCGGTGTACATCCACACACGATCACTCATCTTGCCTAGCTACTGGACACACAAGAAATACATACATAATTCAGCAAACCATATTCATCAGTTAATAGAGTTTCTCAGTTTTATTACGTCCATGCAACCTAAACACTAATAGGTAAAGATAGGTCCTAATCCCACCCGAGTATGTGTAGATTGGGTTTGTTTTCCCATGCTCTGCTCTGGATCTGACACAAAATTTCGGCAGCACCTCCCCGCTATTCTCCTGATACACGTCTCGGCAATAAGCAGAGAGGATGTGTACCCGGAGAACAACAAAGAGGCACTGACGAAATTCTGCATCGGATCCGGAGCAGAGCATATGGGAAAACGAACCCAATCTACACAGGTTGTCCATGGATAACGTTGGACAATTCGAAAGAACTACGATTATAAATATGCAAATGAATGCATATTTATAGATGTAACCCTTTTGAACGGGAGACGCATAGTGGTCACGCATACTGATGATTGAATACAGCTAGCAAGTTTCATCGGCACGAAGACCGGAACAGAGCAAATGAAGGGGGAGAGGAGGAGATGTCATTTGTGCTCACCCACGAACGCAGGGGCGGAGCTAAATCGAGCATGCAGGGAGGTCGTTGAACACCAGACCCTCACAGCGATGAAACAACTGCACATTTAAATCCACCCGATCAACGCAAATATATATGATGTTTTTCATTACAAAATTGGAAAATATATGACCTAACTCATAATTCACAAATATATGACCACGTCAGCCTCTGGAAGGCTGAAGAGCACCTGTTCGGTAAATAGGAGGCCGAAGAGGTGTCGGGTGTCGGGGGTGTCGTGTCTGTGTGTCATGGACACACCGGTTTGTTCATCCAAATAAGCAGATATTACAAACTGCTTGCCATAGTTTACAATTTTGATGTGTTGTGGCCTTCTTGATTCAGTTTGGCAACCGACATATTTGAACGCCATCCACATGTCCAAAATTGATTACTTCATCTCTGTCCAAACTAAAGTTGTCAATATAGATCATGTCTCTGAGTTCTTTCTACCCTCGACTGTCAACTATTTTGAAACGCAAGGAGTAGCATCTAATTTCATCCTGTAGACGAAACCATGTCAGAAGTCACGATGATGGGTGCAGAGGAAGTCAAGATGCAAGTGGACATGTTCGTGGGGTGTCCACCATCAGCCGCACCATTCACGAGGGCTAATGACGGAATTAATTAGCAGGTGCCCACGTACCAGAGTGTTCGCCTGGCCGCAACACCGAAACATGCTACGCAGCCACTCCATTCTTGTTTATTTTTTGCAAATTATAAGAGCTGCTTTTTTCTTTCATGTACACTCATGGCGAAGCAGAGGCATGAGGCTTGTGCATGCTAATGTTGTCATCTACTCTAGTTAGCACCAGCAAATGAAACAAAGCCGGCCATGCAATGGAAATGCAACGGAATGCATCCGTCAGTTACTAGCAGTGCACGCCACATCCATGCTGCATGCTCTTGAGCTACCCAACAAGAAAAGAAAAACGGAGATGGTTGGATGTGCAACTGCCCATGCTTTCCCCCGTGATTTGCTCCCCTCAATGCCGTGAGTGACACCAAGAAAACAATCTAGATTCGCTTGCATTGTAGAAACCCGGATCGCTCGAACCAATCCAGGTAAAAATCCTAGCAAAATTTTCTCGCGAAAATAAGGAAGGCCGAACAACCAGGATCTCGGCCTCTACAGAGCGGAACACACGCAGCAACCTCCATCTTAGAAGATGAACATGACCCAGCGATCTCCACCACCCGCCCCCGAATCCGCCCCAGCCGCAGCCCCAGCAAGAAATACTAACAAAACGCGGCATCCCGGCGACCGGGGCCTGTCGACGAACAAGCGGATCACAACCCATTCTCCCAGAAAAAAAAACAGAGACGAACCAGGTCGTGTCACTAGGCACTAGGCACGCGGCATCCACCATCTCCACCCCGCAGCCGGATCACGGCCCGAGCGCCATTCGCGTGATCCTAGGGCCCGACGCCAACCCCGAACCAGACCAAAGGAAATCTACGGTAGAGAGGGAGGAGAGGGGGCGCGCACCGTATCCGGCGTCGAGGGAGGCGGTGTGGAAGACGCCGACGTAGGCGGATCCGTCATGACCTGGACCTCTGAGGCGGGCCGTGGGCGAGGAGGGCAGCGACGGGCGGGGAAGCGACGGCGACGGGCGGGAGCGGCGGCCCAGCGACAGGCGAGGCGATGGGGCCGGCGACGGGGCGGGGGAGTGACGCGGCCGGTGACAGGGCGGGGGAGTGAAGGGGCCGGCGACAGGGTGGCGGCGGTTGATACGTCTCCGACGTATCTATAATTTTTGATTGCTCTATGCTACTTTATCCATTGTTTTGGACTATAATGGGCTTTATTTTCCACTTTTATATTATTCTTGGGACTAACCTATTAACCGGAGGCCCAGCCCAGAATTGCTGTTTTTTGCTTATTTCAGTGTTTCGAAGAAACGGAATATCAAACGGAGTCCAAACGGAATGAAACCTTCGAACGTGATTTTCTCACGAGCGTGATCCAGAGACTTGGACCCTTCTCCAAGGAGTGCAGGCGGTCACGAGGGTGGGGGGCGCGCCCCCCTACCTCGTGGGCCCCCTGACGCTCCACCGACGTACTCCTTCCTCCTATATATCCCTACGTACCCCCAACAGATCGGGGACGTAGCCAAAAACCTAATTCCACCGCCGTAACTTCCTGTATCCACGAGATCCCATCTTGGGGCCTGTTCCGGAGCTCCGCCGGAGGGGGCATCCACCATGGAGGGCTCCTACATCAACACCATAGCCCCTCCGATGAAGTGTGAGCAGTTTACTTCAGACCTTCGGGTCCATAGTTAGTAGCTAGATGGCTTATTCTCTCTTTTTAGATCTCAATACAACAATGTTCTCCCCATCTCTCGTGGAGATCTATTCGATGTAATCTTCTTTTTGCGGTGTGTTTGTTGAGACCGATGAATTGTGGGTTTATGATCCAGCTTATCTATGGAAAATATTTGATTCTTATCTGAATTCTTTTATGTATGATTAAGTTATATTTGCAAGTCTCTTCGAAGTTTGGTTTGGCCAACTAGATTGGTAGTTCTTGCAATTGGAGAAGTGCTTAGCTTTGGGCTCAATCTTGCGGTGCCCTTACCCAGTGACAGAAAGGGTTGCAAGGCACGTATTGTATTGTTGCCATCGAGGATAACAAGATGGGGTATTTATCATATTGCATGAATTTATTCCTCTGCATCATGTCATCTTTCTTAAGGCGTTACTCTATTTTTAACTTAATACTCTAGATGCATGCTGGATAGCGGTCGATGAGTGGAGTAATAGTAGTAGATGCATAATCGTTTCGGTCTACTTGTCTCGGATGTGATGCCTATATACATGATCATTGCCTGGATAACCTCATAACTATGCTCAATTCTGTCAATTGCTCAACAGTAATTTGTTCACCCACCGTCGAATATCTCTGCTCTTGAGAGAAGCCTCTAGTGAAACCTATGGCCCCCAGGTCTATTCTCATCATATCAATCTCCATCACTTTATTTACTTGCTTTGCTTTTACTTTTTACTTTGCATCTTTATACCAAAAATACCAAAAATATTATCTCTATCAGATCTCACTCTACTCGCAAGTGACCGTGAAGGGATTGACAACCCCTAAGCGTTGGTTGCGAGTAGCTATCGTTGTGCATGTACGAGGGACTTGCGCGTAGTCTCCTCTTGGATTGATACCTTGGTTCTCAAAACTGAGGGAAATAGTTACGCCATCTTGTCTTTGCATCATCCTCTCCTCTTCGGGGAAATCCAACGCAAGCTCGAGACGTAGCGAGAAGAATTTCTGGCGTCGTTGCCGGGGAGGCTTACGCAAAAGTCAACATACAAAGTACCCATCACAATCCCTATCTCTCGCATTACATTATTTGACATTTTCCTCTCGTTTTCCTCTCCCCCACTTCACCTTTGTCGTTTTATTCGCCTTCTCTTTCCCAATCTCCTCATCTTTTTTCCTTTGCCTTTTGTTTGCTCGTGTGTTAGTTTGCTTGTTCGTCGCGATGGCTCAAGATGCCACCAAATTGTGTGACTTCACCAATACCAATAATAATGATTTCCTTAGCACTCCGATTGCTCCTCTTGCCAATACCGAATCTTGTGAAATCAATACTGCTTTGTTGAATCTTGTTATGAAACATCAATTCGCCGGCCTTCCTAGTGAAGATGCCGCTACTCATCTGAATGTCTTCGTTGATTTATGTGATATGCAAAAGAAAAAAGATGTCGATAATGATGTCGTTAAATTGAAGCTATTTCCTTTTTCGCTTAGAGATCGTGCTAAAGCGTGGTTTTCATCTTTGCCTAAAAATAGTATTGATTCTTGGAACAAGTGCAAAGATGCTTTTATCTCTAAGTATTTTCCTCCCGCTAAGATTATTTCTCTTAGGAACAATATTATGAATTTTAAGAAACTAGATCATGAACATGTTGCACAGGCTTGGGAGGGAATGAAATTAATGTTTCGTAATTGTCCTACTCATGGTTTGAACTTATGGATGATTATACAAAAAATTTATGCTGGATTGAATTTTGCTTCTAGAAATCTTTTAGATTCGGCCACGGGAGGCACTTTTATGGAAATCACTTTAGGAGATGCTACTAAACTCCTAGATAATATTATGGTTAATTATTCTCAATGGCATACCGAAAGATCTACTAATAAAAGGTGCATGCTATAGAAGAAATCAATGTTTTGAGTGGAAAGATGGATGAACTTATGAATTTATTTGCTAAGAGTGTTTCTTCTGATCCCAATAATATGCCTTTATCTAACTTGATTGAGAATAATAATGAATCTATGGATGTGAATTTTGTTGGTAGGAATAGTTTTGGAAACAACGCATATAGAGGGAATTTTAATCCTAGGCCTTATCCTAGTAATCCTTCTAATAATCATGGAAATTCCTACAACAACTCTTATGGAAATTTTAATAAGATGCCCTCTGAATTTGAGAGTAGTGTTAAATAGTTTATGAATTCACAAAAGAATTTTAATGCTTTGCTTGAAGAGAAATTACTTAAAGTTGATGATTTGGCTAGGAACGTTGATAGAATTTCTCTTGATGTTGATTCTTTAAAGCTTAGATCTATTCCTCCTAAGCATGATATCAATGAGTCTCTCAAAGCTATGATAATTTCCATTGATGAGTGCAAAGAAAGAACCGCTAGGATGCGTGCTTCCAAAGATGCCTTTATTAAAGCGTGTTCTTCTAATTCCTATGAAAATCAAGATGATGATCTAAATTGATACATCCCCTATTAAATCTTTGTTTTGCAATATGAATCTTGATGAAACTGAATATGATCTTCCTCTACCTAGAAGGTGTTCCAAGAATTCGAAGTTTTTAGATCTTAATGATGAAATTGATAAAAGTGGGATTGAAAGAAATAAAAATCTAGATGTTCCTAAACCCACTATATTGGATCTCAAGGAATTTAATTATTAAAAGCTTGAGTTGAAAATTTATATCCCTAGGAAACTCCATGATGAGTGGGAACCTACTATTAAAATTAAAATTAAAAATTATGAGTTTCATGCTTTGTGTGATTTGGGTGCTAGTGTCTCTACTATTCCCAAAACTTTATGTGATTTGCTAGATTTCCGTGATTTTGATGATTGCTTTCTAAACTTGCATCTTGCGGATTCCACTATTAAAAAGCCTATGGGAAGAATTAATAATGTTCTTATTGTTGCAAATAGGAATTATGAGCCCGTAGATTTTATCGTTCTTGATATAGATTGCAATCCTTCATGTCCTATTATTCTTGGTAGACCTTTCCTTAGAACGATTGGTGCAATTATTGATATGAAGGAAGGGAATATTAGATTCCAATTTCCATTAAAGAAAGGCATGTAAAAATTTCCTAGAAAGAAAATAAAATTACCATATGAATCTATCATGAGAGCCACTTATGGATTGCCTACCAAAGATGGCAATACCTAGATCTATGTTTGCTTTTATGCCTAGCTAGGGGCGTTAAACGATAGCGCTTGTTGGGAGGCAACCCAATTTTATTTTGTGTTTTTGTTTTTGGTTCTGTTTAGGAATAAAATAATCCATCTAGACTCTGTTTAGATGTGATTTTATCTTTTAATTAATGTTTGTGCCAAGTTGGACCTATTGGATCTTCTTGGGTGATAGTTATTTGATCTTGTTGTAATTTCCAGAATCTTTGTGCTCAGTGCCCGAATTGTTAAAAATCACCAGAACGTGATAAAATACTGATTCCAATTGCTGCTAATCAATAAACAAGTTTCCCAGGTCTTCTAATTTTGTTATAATTTTTTGGGTTCCATAAGTTTGTGTTAGTTACAGATTACTACAGACTGTTCTGTTTTTGACAGATTCTGTTTTGCGTGTGTTGTTTGCTTATTTTGATGAATCTATGGCTAGTAAAATAATTTATGATCCATAGAGAAGTTGGAATACAGTAGGTTTAACACCAATATAAATAAAGAATGAGTTCATTACAGTACCTTAAAGTAGTCTTTTGTTTTCTTTCTCTAACGGATCTCACGAGATTTCTATTGAGTTTTGTGTTGTGAAGTTTTCAAGTTTTGGGTGAATTCTTTTGATGGATTATGGAACAAGGAGTGGCAAGAACCTAAGCTTGGGGATGCCCATGGCACCCCCAAGATAATCTGTAGCGACCCGACCTCAGACGGTCAAGTCTCTATGTTGCTGTGCCATCCCTGGATCAGTATGCTGGCACACACAGTACATCAATGTATATATCAAAGTGCAATCACATGTATAATTAACGTAAAACTGATATATACCTCATAAGTCACAGCGGAAACAGCAGGTTGAGTGTAGACCGTAACCCTGTACCGTACTCTTACTCGTCGAGGAAATATCTGCAACATGATACGTTGCAGCCGTGTAGGTCAGTACATTGAATGTACCGGCAAGATCACAACATGAGAAAACAGATGATAAAACTATACTATATGCAATATGGCTTTGTGGCTCTGTGTCTGAGTTTTGTTTGCGTAAAAGCTGGTTTTATTTTCCCTACATCAAAGGAATAAATGAAGTCTGTACTATGGAGTTTTCTATCATGACATGGTTCCGCCAACCGATGTCTCGTAGCCCAAAATCATCATAAGTTGCCCACAATTAAGTTATCAGTCCGGTGTTGAGAGTTCCGAGATAGATCCAAGTCCAGAGGCTCAAATTGTCCGTGAATCGGGACACGGCTAATCGATTAGGTTTTAACCCTCTGCAGAGGTTTGTACACTTTACCCGCAAGATTCGATCCCTCTTTTACGTTCTCGCACTTCAGGGTGTTTGAGAACAAGACGACCAAAACATGGTCTTCCTCAAGAGTTCCTCGACCACCGTCCGGTGCTCATCCAATCCTACCGTAGTTCTACATCTGCTAGCACCGCCCCAGCCAGAGTCACAACTAAGGTCAACCAAGCCAGAGCCCATAGTGACTTGCGGTTGCAGGTAAGCTTCCGGCATGAAGTATTCTTCCGTCTCTTTGAGTCTGGGTGAAGCTTTCCGCAAGATGTCATGGCGCTTCTCCATGCATCCCGGCCAACCACTGGTTTCTCCAGGTGCCCGTCAACCGCCCTTCACCCAAAGAGTGTGTATTGAATTCTTGTCTCGAGTCTTGAAGTCTTGAGGCCTTGAAGATGCAGTCCTTGCAGATTCCATCATGGAGTTGTCGCCATTGACGTAGATCCTCCATTCTCACACCACTCCGAGCACTCATACCAACCCCGTCTACTATAGCGTAGCATTAAAATAAATAACGTCCCGGGCTTGGTAACAGAGTGATGGGTTCCTACCTCATGCATACTACTCAACTACAAGGATTCAACATCACTACTGGAGGGATTGTTGCGAAGATGACACTAGATGCAATAAAACACATAGGTATGAAAAACATGGTCAAAGTGAACTTGCCTGGTAATACTTGATGAAGATAACAACGCTGTCAGAAAATGACTTGGCAGAACTAATCGTCACTCAGTTGAAAATCTATATAGTCAAGCATAGCATTCATATAAGCAAACATCCTAGCAAACAATTTTAACACTCATAATAAAACCAACAAATAAAAATGCAAATCAAGGGACACCAAATAAAAACAAAGGAAAACTACACAACAAAACTACTAAAGAAAACTCTAAGACATAACACAAAAATAGTTTTGTCCTAAGTAAAATTTAACATCAAAGGAAATACCAACCTAATAAATAATCTGAAAAGAAAAATATAAAACAACTAATTTTAACAGAAAGTATTTTTCATAAACTTTTAATAGAAAAAAGAAACAAATAAAAAGCTTTTATGAAACACTAACTATGACCTAAACAAGTTTCCATAAAAAACTAAGAAAACAAATTTTTAAAATAAAAACAAAATTTTCTTTTGTTGACTAACAGAAACAAAACTAAATTTTTCAAGAGTGACAAAAAGAAATAATTTGAAACTAATAAAAACAATAAAGAAAAGACTAAAACAAAACTACAACTAAAACAATACTGTTTTGCTAAAAAACTAATTTAAAAATAAAGTAAAAATAAAGAAGTATATGCTACTGGATAGACAAAACCATAATAAAACAGTAGCAAAAAGAATCAATCAAAAATACTTTGTAAAACTCAAAATATGACCAAATTAGTGATTTGAACAAATTTCATACAATTCAAATCTAAACTATTCAAATTTGAAACCTAGGTACACAAACAGAAACATAAGCAAGTTTGTGACACAATGCAAAAAGAATCAACTCAAACGGAGTTACGGAACTTAAGTTACGGAACTCAAAGAGGAGATCGTAACGAAGAAGTGGGCGTTGGTTTCTTCTAATTTGGATGAACGAGTAAAAAGTTATGGCTATTTGAAAAATCAGGGCCAAGTTGTTTTACGAAAGAAAAATAGTTACGGCTAAGGTCTAATGTATAAATACGTAGACTAATTAATAATCTAATCTATTGTATTAGTCTAAAAATAATAAACTACGGAAGTATAAGAAGGAAAGAAAAAAAAACAAAGAAAGATACCTTTATAGGGCAGAGAAGAGACGACTTTGTAGAGAAGAGACAATTTCCAGAAGTCGCGCCGAAGAGGAAAAAATATTTTTCTTAGTCAAACCAAAATATTATTTAACCCGAATCAGATGATTTTTGGAGGCTCTATGGGTCTATATTTATAGGTGGAAAAGAGGCTTAGGGGTCAAAGGCTAGGCAATGTGGGACTAAACATAGACGAACAAATAAAATAAACGGGGAACTTCATGGGCTAAAAGCACCACGGGTTGGCCATGCCAAGACGTACACGGCGCTGATTTTTTTTCTTCTGAAATTTGTTTAAAAAAAACTAAACATTAACAAAAATAAATTAAAATTAAAGACAAAAGAAAATAAAAGAAAAACGGGCCGGCCTGCTGCTATGCTACGCATGTGGCCAATAAATAAATATGGGCCGCACGTACAATTTTTTTTAAATAGAAACAGAAATAAAACCGAATAGAGAAAATAAAGTAACATTTTATATAGGCATATTATATATCAAAATTTTCAGAAAAATATTTCCTACAGGATGAACATTTTACTAACATCAAATAAAGTACACACAATTTTGAATAAATCAAAGAGTGCTACTGCCCTACTAAAATCCAATAAAAATTATTTTAAAAATACCAAAATGAATCCAAATTTATTTATCTCCAATTTTCTGATCTAGCGAATCATGTTACCCTATTTTCCATGTATTTTATTTTTGGAGAAAAATAATTTGAATAAAATCCAAATAACTCCAAATTGAAAAATAATTCCAAAAGGACTTCGAAGTTGATCCTTTGAAACTCCCAACTCATATTTCATATGTTTTGAAGAAGTCATTTTATCCTCGCCGTGAAAATCACTGAGTTGCATGAAGTTTATGAATTAGAAAATATTTCCAAATGAAATTCAAATATTTTCAACACCCCTTTTTCATTTAAATGGAAGAAGTCATGTTATCCTCTCTCCAGGGTTTTGTGATGAAAAATATTTGAATTCACGGAGATCAGAAAGCAAAATTGAAAGTTTGGGAAAGTCCTTTTATTCCCTCTCATTTAACTTTCAAAAGTTTCAAATTTCACTCAATCAATCACACAACAATTCAAACAAACAAACTAATCTATCTATTTATTATAACATTCCAAAATTTAGAATTTTGGGATGTTACAAATCTACCACCCTTAAAATGAATCTCGTCCTCGAGATTCGGAGAGGCTAGAAAGAAATGGGTTAGGTTTGGGGTCTTCAAAATCCATCGATCGTCTCCGGGGTCTGGGGTGCTACCACCCTTAGAAGCATTGTTACGGTTCCATCAAAACTCAGATACTCTATCCTTATTGCTGGCAGTGTCGGTCTTCTCAGATATTAAGGATAATTCCTTCTCTGGGCTCTTCCGGTAGTGGCATAACCTTTTCCTCAATTCTTTTGTCCTTTCATCTTGGTAAGGTTATTCCGAGACTGGGTCTTCATAGTCGATGTGTCCGGGCGCCAATTCTAAACAAATATCGGTATCTCATGGTGGTCAATGATTTATGGTTTCCCTGCAGAAAAGCGGGTCCAGGTTGAACCTCACCGTATAACCTACGGTTGGCAACAACTGCCGTGTACAAGGGAAAAATACCTATACCTTTCTAAGGTTTAAACAAGGTTTTGATAAATCGTCTCTCTACTATAGGTAAGTCACTCAGATTTTTCCATCCCATATAGCAAAGCGAATAATAAGAGTAAGTCGGTATGGTGATCAATCCATCCCGCACCCAAATCATTACCTTGTACATGGTTTAGCGAATCTCACATTCTAACACTCGGTCATCCTCACAAGCATTGCAGAATTTCTCTTGTCGACGAACCAAGTTCGAAAATCCATTGATTCTGCAGCCAAACAAACATCTATCGTTCCTTAACAACTCTCAGGTTTTGCGTAAACTCCTATAGAATCGTCGGTTGATCAAACCGTAGTCTATTCCCAAAATTTCTTTCTCCAGTGGGTACTTGATCCTTATTAATTCTTGGGCCTGTGGGTTATGGCCCACTTCAACACTAGTGCAGCTTTAACTCATCCTTGGGTTAACTCTCTTGTTCCATATTACACATCCTTTAAATCCAGTAGTACTCTGTTTCTTCATACCATCATATCAAAAGCAAAACTCCAACTTTTTTCCTTCAACTACAGTCCGTGGAATATATATTTTCTTATCCATTAGTGTAGTCTTCTTCACGGTACTACCACCCTAAAAATGAAATTCACAAATCCATCCATAGACCATATTTCTCATATCCTCGAAAATGGTCAAAATCTTTGTTCACAGAGTAACAACTCCTACAATTAAACATATGAAAACATGTCACCTTAACTTTATTGATTTCATGAATCCATTACAAACTCTGAGCACCCATTACATAACTCAACTTATTGTACTCATAAACATGAAATTGCTTTCTATTACTCTTGTTTCCAATATCAAAATTCCAACTACTCAACTCCAGCTTTCATCTTGTTGGGACATTTAGTAGCATAATGTCCCGCTTCCTTGCAGCGAAAACAAAAGACTTCCGACATGTCTCGGGGCTTCTTTGTGATTATGTAGGCTCCTTGGATTCTTGGCTTCTTTTACGGACATTTACTAGCGTAATGACCTAAATCCTTGCACCTGTAACAAGTGATATGACTCAGGTCCTTCTCTGCGAAAATTGTGTTGTTCTGGGGTTGCCTTCTTTTTCTCTTCTGGATTTCTCTGTAATGATCGTAGCTTCTATTTCCGAGGGTCAAACTTCGCTTCACTGTCGGGAAATCTCTGAAATATTCTTCTCTTTCCTTGGTACAATCTTTGGGAAAAATGTCCTTCTTCTCCACATGAATGGCAAGCGTTGGAGTAAAATCTGTTGAGGCCTTCTCCATCGTGGTCTTCAACACATTCCTTCATCACAGGTTCTTTCATAACTTCTCGGAGGGCTTCTTTCATTCCTTCTTCCTGCTCTGAATAGTTTGTTGCACCATGGGGTAAATGTGACACTGAGTCGGGTAGTGGGTGGTTCCTTCACACAAGAAACAAGTCACCTGACTAGTTGGGCATTCCTCAGCTGGGTGTTTCTCCTCACAATGAGGGCATCCATCCTTGTGTTCCTCCTAGGTGTGTCCTATTTCTCCACAAATCTTGCAGGCACAAGGTTTCTTCTTCGGGTTATCGTAGTGCTTCCGGATGAGACGTGATCTCAACATGGTCTTCTTGAATTCCTCCCAAGTTCTTGTTCCATTAAATCCTTGTATGGCTTGATGCATTTTCCACCAGGTTGCAACACTCTCGGTAAAATACTGAAGAGCATATTGAACCTCATACTTCCTTGAAACCAAATTGCTCCCGAAGTGATTCTCCATGTTCTGAATCCATAGCTCTGCCTCCGGCTGAGTCATCGGTCCAGAGAATAGCAGACCAACTTCATTCATCATCTATGGGGCCAAAAGTTTTGGGATGAGATATGAGAGAGGTGGGGAGGGATATACACACAATACAAACAATAGTTTTGAAGAAACAGGTTTTATTTTGGGGCTGTCGGAAAACATCAAACAAATGACAACTCGCTAATCATCGCATCTAACATAGGTGTATAACAGGGGTTTGGTCTCTAAAGGTCAAATAATTCTTCAGGAACTTCAAATTCTTCAAGTCTTCAGAGTCTTCAATTGTTGCAGCTGCAATTCTTCCAACGCATGGTGAAATCCTCTTTACTCTGAAATGGCCATCATTGTCCGATATCTTTACTTCTTGGAGCGGCTTGATTGATCCTCCGTGTGGTCATAAGGAAAGGGGTATATTCTAACTATTTGAGGTGAGAGTGTCTATTTGATAAAATCTGAAAAGATGAGAAGTAAGAGTCTTTTTGAAAATAAAGTTTTAGAAATTTCCTGTCCTAGGGCTTTCCGGTTTCTAGGGTCACGTCCTCTGATCAACATGTGCTCGATACCATATACATGGCGACCCGACCTTAGACGGTCAAGTCTACGTGTTCTTGTGCCATCCACTGGATCGATATCTTTGCACACACAAGACATCAATGTATATATCAAAGTGCAATCACATGTATAATTAACGTAAAACTGATATATACCTCATAAGTCACAATGGAAACAATTAGTCGGGTGTGGAGTCCCATCAACGCCATCGGCAGGTTGAGTGTAGACCGTAACCCTGCAGTACTCTTACTCGTCGAGGAAATATACGCAACATGATACGTTGCAGCCGTGTAGGTCAAGACATTGAATGTACCGCAAGATCACAACATGAGAAAACAGATGATAAAACTATACTATATGCAATATGGCTTTGTGGCTCGTGTCTGAAGTTTTGTTTATGTAAAAGCTGGTTTTATTTTCCCTACATCAAAGGAATAAATGAAGTCTGTACTATGGAGTTTTCTATCATGACATGGTTCCGCCAACCGATGTCTCGTAGCCCAAAATCATCATAAGTTGCCCACAATTAAGTTATCAGTCCGGTGTTGAGAGTTCCGAGATAGATCCAAGTCCAGAGGCTCAAATTGTCCGTAATCGGGACACGGCTAATCGATTAGGTTTTAACCCTCTGCAGAGGTTTGTACACTTTACCCGCAAGATTCGATCCCTCTTTTACGTTCTCGCACTTCAGGGTGTTTGAGAACAAGACGATCAAACATGGTCTTCCGAAGAGTTCCTCGACCACCGTCCGGTGCTCATCCAATCCTACCGTAGTTCTACATCTGCTAGCACCGTCCCGGCCAGTAGTCACAACTAAGGTCAACCAAGCCAGAGCCCATAGTGACTTGCGGTTGCAGGTAAGCTTCCGGGCATGAAGTATTCTTCCGTCTCTTTGAGTGCAGGTGAAGCTTTCCGCAAGATGTCATGGCGCTTCTCCATGCATCCCGCCAACCACTGGTTTCTCCAGGTGCCCGTCAACCGCCCTTCACCCAAAGAGTGTGTATTGAATTCTTGTCTCGAGTCTTGAAGTCTTGAGGCCTTGAAGATGCAGTCCTTGCAGATTCCATCATGGAGTTGTCGTCATTGACGTAGATCCTCCATTCTCACACCACTCCCGAGCACTCATACCAACCCCGTCTACTATAGCGTAGCATTAAAATAAATAACGTCCCGGGCTTGGTAACAGAGTGATGGGTACCTACCTCATGCATACTACTCAACTACAAGGATTCAACATCACTACTGGAGGGATTGTTGCGAAGATGACACTAGATGCAATAAAACACATAGGTATGAAAAACATGGTCAAAGTGAACTTGCCTGGTAATACTTGATGAAGATAACAACGCTGTCAGAAAATGACTTGGTAGAACTAATCGTCACTCCGTTGAAAATCTATATAGTCAAGCATAGCATTCATATAAGCAAACATCCTAGCAAACAATTTTAACACTCATAATAAAACCAACAAATAAAAATGCAAATCAAGGGACACCAAATAAAAACAAAGGAAAACTACACAACAAAACTACTAAAGAAAACTCTAAGACATAACACAAAAATAGTTTTGTCCTAAGTAAAATTTAACATCAAAGGAAATACCAACCTAATAAATAATCTGAAAAGAAAAATATAAAACAACTAATTTTAACAGAAAGTATTTTTCATAAACTTTTAATAGCAAAAAGAAACAAATAAAAAGCTTTTATGAAACACTAACTATGACATAAACAAGTTTTCATACAAAACTAAGAAAACAAATTTTTAAAATAGAAACAAAATTTTCTTTTGTTGACTAACAGAAACAAAACTAAATTTTTCAAGAGTGACAAAAAGAAATAATTTGAAACTAATAAAACAATAAAGAAAAGACTAAAACAAAACTATAACTAAAACAGTACTGTTTTGCTAAAAACCTAATTTAAAAATAAAGTAAAAATAAAGAAGTATATGCTACTGGATAGACAAAACCATAATAAAACAGTAGCAAAAGAATCAATCAAAAATACTTTGTAAAACTCAAAATATGACCAAATTAGTGATTTGAACAAATTTCATCAAATTCAAATCTAAACTATTCAAATTTGAAACCTAAGTACAGAAACAGAAACTTAAGCAAGTTTGTGACACAATGCAAAAAGAATCAACTCAAACGGAGTTACGGAACTTAAGTTATGAACAAAAGAAGTTTGAATATGAATCTGAACAAATTTCAAAATTTTAAACTTTCAAAAAACATGTTTGAGTTGAATTACTGGATAGGGGAGATCGTAACGAAGAAGTGGGCGTTAGTTTCTTCTAATTTGGATGAACGAGTAAAAAGTTATGGATATTTGAAAAATCAGGACCAAGTTGTTTTACGAAAGAAAAATAGTTACGGCTAAAGTCTAATGTATAAATATGTAGATTAATTGATAATCTAATCTATTGTATTAGTCTAAAAATAATAAACTATGAAAGTATAAGAAGGAAAGAAAAAAAAACAAAGAAAGATACCTTTATAGGGCAGAGAAGAGACGACTTTGTAGAGAAGAGGCAATTTCCAGAAGTCGCGTCGGAGAGGAAAAAAAATATTTTTCTTAGTCAAACCAAAATATTGATTTAACCCGAATCAGATGATTTTTGGAGGCTCTATGGGTCTATATTTATAGGTGGAAAAGAGGCTTAGGGGTCAAAGGCCAGCCAATGTGGGACTAAACATAGACGAACAAATAAAATAAACGGGGAACTTCATGGGCTAAAAGCACCACGGGCCGGCTGCGCGCGCACGTACACGGCGCTGATTTTTTTTCTGAAATTTGTTTAAAAAAAACTAAACATTAACGAAAATAAATTAAAATTAAAGACAAAAGAAAACAAAAGAAAAATGGGCCGGCCTGCTGCTATGCTACGCATGTGGGCGATAAATAAATATGGGCCGCACGTACAATGTTTTTTTTATGTAGAAACAGAAATAAAACCGAATAGAGAAAATAAAGTAACATTTTATATAGGTATATTATATATCTAAATTTTCAAAAAAATATTTCCTACAGATTGAACATTTTACTAACATCAAATAAAGTACACACAATTTTGAATAAATCAAAGAGTGCTACTGCCCTACTAAAATCCAATAACAATTATTTTAAAAATACCAAAATGACTCCAAATTTATTTATCTCCAATTTTCTGATGTAGCGAATCATGTTACCCTATTTTCCATGTATTTTATTTTTGGAGAAAAATAATTTGAATAAAATCCAAATAACTCCAAATTGAAAAATAATTCAAAAAGGACTTCGAATTTGATCCTTTGAAACTCCAACTCATATTTCATATGTTTTGAAGAAGTCATTTTATCCTCGCTCGTGAAAATCACTGAGTTGCATGAAGTTTATGAATTAGAAAATATTTCCAAATGAAATTCAAATATTTTCAACACCCCCTTTTCATTTAAATGGAAGAAGTCATGTTATCCTCTCTCCAGGGTTTTGTGATGAAAAATATTTGAATTCACGGAGATCAGAAAGCAAAAATGAAAGTTTGGGAAAGTCCTTTTATTCCCTCTCATTTAACTTTCAAAAAGTTTCAAATTTCACTCAATCAATCACACAACAATTCAAACAAACAAACAAATCTATCTATTTATTATAAAATTCCAAAATTTAGAATTTTGGGATGTTACATAATCCAAGGACACCAAAAAGTCAAAGCTTGGGGATGCCCCGGAAGGCATCCCCTCTTTCGTCCACTTCCATTGGTAATTTACTTGGAGCTATATTTTTATTCAGCAACATGATATGTGTTTTGCTTGGAGCGTCTTTTATTATTTGAGTCTTTGCTTGTTAGTTTATAACAATCATCCTTGCTGTACACACCTTTTGAGAGAGCCATATATGAATTGAAATTTGATAGAAAACTCTATGTGCTTCACTTATATCTTTTGAGCTTGATTGTTTGCTCATAGTGCTTCACTTATATCTTTTTGAGCGTAATAATTTTTGCTCTAGTGCTTCACTTAGATCTTTTAGAGCACGGTGGTGGATTTGTTTTGAAGAAACTTGATCTCTCATGCTTCACTTAGATTATTTTGAGAGTCGTTAATAGCATGGTAATTTGCTTAATGTTAATATACTGGTGTTCAAGATATGTGAAACTTTCTTTTGAGTGCGTTGAATACTAAAATAAGTTTGATGCTTGATAATTGTTTTGAGATATGGAGGTAATAATATCAAAGTCATGCTGGTTGAGTAGTTGTGAATTTGAGAAATGCTTGTGTTGAAGTTTGTAAATCCCGTAGCATGCACGTATGGTTAAAGTTGTGTAACAAATTTGAAGCATGAAGTGTACCTGGCTTGTGCATACTTATGAGTGGCGGTCGGGGACGAGCGATGGTCTTTTCCTACCAATCTATCCCCCTAGGAGCATGCGCGTAGTGCTTGAATTTTTGATGGCTTCTAAATTTTTACAATAAGTATATGAGTTCTTTTGACTAATGTTGAGTCCATGGATTATACGCACTTTTACCTTTCCGCCATTGCTAGCCTCTTCGGTACCATGCATTGCCCTTTCTCACATTGAGAGTTGGCGCAAACTTCGCCAGTGCATCCAAACCCCGTGATACGATACGCTCTATCACACATAAACCTCCTTATATCTTCCTCAAAACAGCCACCATACCTACCTATTATGGCATTTCCATAGCCATTCCGAGATATATTGCCATGCAACTTTCCACCGTTCCGTTCATCATTATTATGGCATACTTTACTTTTGTCATATTGCAATTGCATGATCATGTAGTTGACATCGTATTTGTGGCAAAGCCGCCATGCATTATTTTTCATACATGTCACTCTTGATTCATTGCACCATCCCGGTACACTGCCGGAGGCATTCATATAGAGTCATACCTTGTTCTAGTTTTGAGTTGTAATCCTCATGTTGTAATCAATAGAAGTGTGGTGATCATCATTATTAGAGCATTGCCCAAATAAAAAAAAGGGAGAGAAAGGCCAAAATAAAAAAAGAAAGGCCCAAAAAGAAAAGAAAAGAAAAGGGCAATGCTACTATCTGTTTTTCCACACTTGTGCTTCAAAGTAGCACCATGTTCTTCATGTAGTGAGTCTCATATATTGTGCTTCAAAGTAGCACCTAGTTCTTCATGTAGTGAGTCTCATATATTGTGCTTCAAAGTAGCACCATGTTTTTCATATAGTGAGTCTCATAAGTTGTCTTTTTAATACTAGTGGGAATTTTTCATTATAGAACTTGGCTTGTATATTCCTACGATGGGCTTCCTCAAATGCCCTAGGTCTTCATGAGCAAGCAAGTTGGATGCACACCCACTAGTTTTCTTTTGTTGAGCATTCATAGCTCTAGTGCATCCGTTGCATGGCAATCCCTACTCCTCATGTTGACATCAGTTGATGGGCATCTCCATAGCCCGTTGATTATCCTCGTCAATGTGGGACTTTCTCCTTTTTTGACTTCTCCACACAATCCCCATCATCATACTCTATTCCACCCATAGTGCTATATCCATGACTCACGCTCATGTATTGCGTGAAGGTTGAAATTTTTTGAGATTATTTAAGTATGAAACAATTGCTTGTCTTGTCATAGGGGGTATAGAAGTTGGGAACATCTTTGTGTGACGAAAATGAAGCGTAGCCTAACTATATGCTTTTGTAGGGATGAACTTTCTTTGGCCATGTTATTTTGAGATGACATAATTATTTTGATTAGTATGCTTGAAGTATTATTATTTTTATGTCAATATGAACTTTTGTCTTGAATCTTTCGGATCTGAATATTCATATCACAATTAAGAAGATTTACATTGAAATTATGCCAAAGTATCACTCCGCATCAAAAATTCTTTTTTATCATTTACCTACTCGAGGACGAGCAGGAATTAAGCTTGGGGATGCTTGATACGTCTCCAACGTATCTATAATTTTTTATTGCTCCATGCTACTTTATCTATTATTTTGGACTATAATGAGCTTTATTTTCCAATTTTATATTAATTTTGGGACTAACCTATTAACCGGAGGCCCAGCCTAGAATTGCTGTTTTTTTTGCCTATTTCAGTGTTTCGAAGAAACGGAATATCAAACGGAGTCCAAACGGAATGAAACCTTCTGGAACGTGATTTTCTCACCGAACGTGATCCAGGAGACTTGGACACTACTCCAAGGAGTGCCAGAGGCGGTCACGAGGGTGGGGGGCACGCCTCTCCCCCCTGGGTGCGCCCCCTACCTTGTGGGCCCCCTGACGCTTCACCGACGTACTCCTTCCTCCTATATATACCTACGTACCCCCAACAGATCGGGGACGGAGCCAAAAACCTAATTCCACCGTCATAACTTCCTGTATCCACGAGATCCCATCTTGGGGCCTTTTCCGGAGCTCCACCGAGGGGGGCATCCACCATGAGGGCTTCTACATCAACACCATAGCCCCTCTGATGAAGTGTGAGTAGTTTACTTCAGACCTTCGGGTCCATAGTTAGTAGCTAGATGGCTTCTTCTCTCTTTTTATATCTCAATACAATGTTCTCCCCCTCTCTTGTGGAGATCTATTCGATGTAATCTTCTTTTTGCGGCGTGTTTGTTGAGACCGATGAACTGTGGTTTATGATCCAGCTTATCTATGGAAAATATTTGATTCTTATATGAATTCTTTTATGTATGATTAAGTTATCTTTGTAAGTCTCTTCGAATTATCCGTTTGGTTTGGCCAACTAGATTGGTAGTTCTTGCAATGAGAGAAGTGCTTAGCTTTGGGTTCAATCTTGCGGTGTCCTTACCCAAAGGATGTAAAGGGTTGCAAGGCATGTATTGTATTGTTGCCATCGAGGATAACAAGATGGGGTATTTATCATATTGCATGAATTTATTCCGCTACATCATGTCATCTTTCTTAAGGCGTTACTCTGTTTTTAACTTAATACTCTAGATGCATGCTGGATAGCGGTCAATGAGTGGAGTAATAGTAGTAGATGCAGAATCGTTTCGGTCTACTTTTCTCGGACGTGATGCCTATATACATGATCATTGCCTGGATAACCTCATAACTATGCTCAATTCTGTCAATTGCTCAACAGTAATTTGTTCACCCACCGTAGAATATCTATGCTCTTGAGAGAAGCCTGTAGTGAAACCTATGGCCCCCGGGTCTATTCTCATCATATCAATCTCCATCACTTTATTTACTTGCTTTGCTTTTACTTTTTACTTTGCATCTTTATACCAAAAATACCAAAAATATTATCTCTATCAGATCTCACTCTCGTAAGTGACCGTGAAAGGATTGACAACCCCTAAGCGTTGGTTGCGAGTAGCTATCGATTTGTGCAGGTACGAGGGACTTGCGCGTAGTCTCCTACTGGATTGATACCTTGGTTCTCAAAAACTGAGGGAAATACTTACGCTACTGTGCTGCATCATCCTCTCCTCTTCGGGGAAATCCAACGGAAGCTCGAGACATAGCAGCTGGAGAGCCTAGAGCGCCATCGACGGGGGCTGTTCGGTGTGTGGATGAGATGTGAACGTCGTTTTTTTACCTGGATGGGTGGGGAGAGAGGGAGGGGATAATCCCACAGTTTTTTTTACCTGGAAAAAAATTACCCCATCTCTTTGCCATCTGCCAGCAGATGGCAAAGAATCTTTGGCGTCTGCTGGCAGATGGCAAAGAGGTGGGTCTGGTACACCGTTACACTCTTGACGGCCACAGGATTTACCAACCTCTTTGCCATCTGCTGGCAGATGGCAAAGATTATTTGCCATCCACTAGCAGATGGCAAAGAATTGGCTGATGGCAACCATGTTCTTTGCCGTCTGTCGGTTCTTTGCCATCTGT
Source organism: Aegilops bicornis (assembly GCA_021605145.1). NCBI lineage: Eukaryota > Viridiplantae > Streptophyta > Magnoliopsida > Poales > Poaceae > Aegilops > Aegilops bicornis. The sequence continues at coordinate 8,526,706 of CM038672.1, read as the reverse complement.
TTTTTATAAGCAGATGGCAAAGACGTTCTTTGCCATCAGCTGGCAGATGGCAAAGAGCTGGCTGATTGCAAATTCCCTGTTTCCAGTAGTGCTTGGAATGTAGGCATGCATGCCATGGTCATTGGGAGATCCTAACGCTGGTGCAGAGACGTCCAATACAAACAGTTCTCCGTGTTATGGAAGGTCCCCGTTTTCATGTTTTTTTACTTTACAGTGCTTAGAAGTTGAGGTTTAAAAAAATCTAGCCCAGAACATAATTCATCAAAAGTCATGGCATTTTGAAACTTTAGTCATAACAAGATATGAAATATCAGACACAAAAAGTGAGTGCTAGACAAAAACGCAAAAAGAAGGAAAAATAAAGAAGTGGCACAATATTTACCGTTCGTTGATAAGTCTCCAACATATCTATATTATTTTTTATTATTCCATGCTATTATAGCCCGACAGCCCTATCCTCTACTCCATTGATGCTTCCACCGGGCGAGATCAGTGGTGTGCCATCCTGACATTACAGGGTCCAGCCCCCATCTCAACTGTGATTCCTGGATCAGTAGGGAGACCTCCTCTCCACTCCATCTCCTACATGATGGCCCCCCTAGGTAGACCTCGCCGGCGAGCCATCCTGAACATCCATGCCATCTCGATACTTGATACGTCTGTGAACCCAGCTCAGCATTGAGAATATCATTGTTTGGGTAATAAATAGGTTTAAGAAGATGTGTGCACAGAGAGTCTGGTACTTTTTGGAGGCACCATGACTGCCGAGCTAATAAAGCTAGGTTTAATAGTTTGATGTCCCTAAAACTAAAACCTCCACACTTCTTTGTCTGAGTCATAGCTCTCCAACAAACCCAGTGCGGTTTCCGTTACCCTTCTTTGCTGCCCTAAAAAAAGTTCATTTCCAACAAATATATAGCTTCATTTCAAAAGGTTCAAACATCTTGGAAATGAGTCTACAACATACCATACTAGTTAGCATTGCTCAAGACACAAACACAACTTTGACGGTTCCATTAACTACACTCAACTCTTTGAGTAAACAAGCTAAAAATCATAACCATTAGACTCTGCATAGCTCACTGGAACCAAACAAAAGGGACCAAGACTAAATATGTTGTCCCTATAGTGCTAGATATTAACAGTATCATGTCAATCAATAAAGCAAAGCAAAGCAAAATAATAACACCAGACCAGTGGGAGGGCAAATCTCCTTCTCATGCTACCTACATATCTCATTGCGACTTCATCTAAGCATCATATTACTAGACATGACAAGGCAGAGCATGGATCATATGAACAGATGTATGATCATCCTAATTACGAATGATATATGTATGCACCTCTTGCTTCCTGTCCCAGGGTAACAATACAATAGATTAAGATTTGGTGAGGATGAATCAAGGGGTACCTGTGCTTGAGTGTTGGGTCTGTGGTTGCTCTTGGTATAGATGAAGAGAAGATGTCCTTCTTCTCCTCCAACAAATCCATAAGGAACTATCAAGAGATATAGTACTCTAGAAGAAGATGATGTCAAGATTGCTAAGTTTTAGACCACTAGATTGGCGACATATTGTTTAGGATTGGGGGAAAAGAACAACCTTAAATCATTAATCTTATTCTTTTGTCGTTCTGTTTTGGAGCGCTTAGCTTGAAGTATCGAAAAGTCTCATTTATCCGCTGAATATTTGTGTCGTAATTTGTTCATCACATTTTATAGATGTATGGGATAGCTCTAAAAAAGTACTGGACCTTATTTGTTTCCCAGCTTAAATTAAGCTTCACAAAATACCCAAAGCAATACATGTTTGGAAGAGTATCCATTCCATGTGTTTGTTCGTAATGTAATGATTTTGGATCTGAGCATATTCATGATCATGTGTTGGCAGACATCGAGATTATCCCGAGCACTGAAATGGTGAAAGATGATCTTGCTTCCAAGGCTCTGACTAGTGCAACTAGAGCATCCTTTACTAGGACAAAGACCATGTTTAGGTATTTCCAGGACAACAAGATCAATGTAGCTGCGGCATCGGCGACGCCACCATGGGGAGGAGATGAACAACCTGCAATGTCTTAGACGAGGGTGGATTTGATGGAGACGAAGGTGAGCGTCTTAGCTGCCACAGATGCGGATGGAGATCCAGAGGAGGAAAATTGGCAACGTTGTCAAGATAGCAATCACCGGGAACGACCAGCCAAGGAAAGCGTCCTCTCCTCTCCTCTCGCCGTCGGCCAAAATCCAAAGTCGCACGCGCAACCCGCACACGGATGAAAGACCATTTGTAGTATATATAGAGGTTGTGATGGAGATGGTGTTGCTAATACAATTTTTATGAATGGTAATAGAATAGAAAATTTTAAGTAAAAAAATTAATAGAATAGAAAATTATAAATATAAAAATAGTAATGGAATATAAATTTTTTGTTGCCAATTATCTTGATGATATAAATTTCCAATCGGTGGACTATGCATGATTTCTCGTGTCGCGTCTCCCTCTCCTGCTCGGTCCTGTCCTGCCACCGTGAGCACCTCCCTCTCCTCTCTGGTTAGTTTTTTGTTTAGTTTTATTTAATATATATGTAGATGTATGTATGTTTGCTAGAATGGATGCATTATTGTTTGTTGCACTTTTGTTTCATTATTGATTTTGTAAAAATTCGACAAAATGGATGCATGGATGCATTTTGCAGGGAACACCTCTGAGTGGCCTATGTTTTGCCGGAATGTTGATTAATTTCCGTTCTGGCAAATTTCAGGTGGTCGATATATCCTGTTTTAGCAAAGGTCATGCCAGAATTTTCCGTGAATTTGAGCATAACTTGTGCTATAAAGTAGGAAATATCGAGTGCCCATGATTTGCCCGAACAGGAGTTAAATGAAATTCTGGCAACCCATAGGTCATTTTTATGTCATTACACGATATATGTAACGGGTTGACTATCATTCTATCAGGGCTCCTTATGTAACCTTCAGTCTACTCTTGAAGGAAGGATGCTGACTATTGTCTTGGGGGTCGCTTTATTTCCTTATTCCCGTGATATACCTTGGTAATGCACGAGAGAAGGTGGGGAAGCGACCATCACCGACGGTCAAAATATCTCTGAGGGAGAGTCCACCATATATAGTCAAAATATAAGAGAGGAAGAATGCCGACTGTTGTCGTGGGGATCGCTTCCTTTCCTTCTTCTCGTGATATACCTTGGTAATGCACGAGAGGAGGTGGGGAATCGACCATCACCAACGGTCGAAATATCTGTGAGGGAGAGTCCACCATATACTGTCGAAATATGAGAGAGGAAGAATCCTGACTGTTGTCGTGGGGGTCGCTTCTTCTTCATCCAAAGGTGCTAGACATTTTGATGTAATGCACTTTCGAATGAACGGAGGAGCGACCATCACCGATGCTCGCAAATGTCAGCGAGGAAGAATCCCGACTGTTGTCGTGGGGGTCGCTTCTCCTTCGATCCCATGTGCTAGACATTTTGGTGTAATGCACCCGTGAACGATGGGAGGAGTGACCATCACCGACGGTCGAGTATATCAGAGAGGGAGTGCCCACCATATACACCACGTGAGATGAGGGTTTTCAAGGAAAGATTCGACATACCGACAGTCAATCCGCGATGAATAATAATGATCATGTGTTGAGTTCCTGTTATTTGCCATTGATTTTTAATCTTTGACTTATGAACATAGGAAATGTCTGATGACGATAGGATCCCTGAGTGCGAGTACTGCAAAGATAACCGGGTATGTGCGATAGGATGCCTCATCTTCAAAATGGTAGGTGCTTCACCATTGGGCTGAAGGAGAGTTTGGACGGTTTTACGGTACGTAACGATGACAAGTATTTTTCCGTAATTAAGCATGACTTGTGATTTTTGGCTTCAATGTATAATTTCCATTTTTTACAATTTGAATAGTTCATCCCATTCTAATATTCAATGTTGATTATTCATAATGCATGATTATGACCGTTTTCACTCTCTAGTTGGTCGCTTCTCAACCTATTTGACAGCCTTTACCAATACTAAGCGGGAATACTGCTTGTGCATCAAAATCCTTAAACCAAAATTTATTCTAGATGAGTCCACTATATCTACCTATATGCGGTATTACTTTGTCATTCCAAGTAAATTTGCATTTGCCATCGCTAAATATTCAAATGAACATCTGTTTTGTGTGCCCGTACCGCTCATGGAGTGACAGGGGGTGGTTAGTATCTTCATACTAAGCGGGTTATTCTCATGATGACTATTTATTCACTCATCCTTGCATGAGAGGGGATGGTAATTGGGATGCCCATTCCTATGATTAAAACTGCAATAATAATGAAACAAACTCCCCCGAAAAGTTGTTGGTATGGATGGGACTTGAGGATTCAGCTAGCCATGGCTTGTGTTTGTTGGTGGATGGGGAGTAAGCTTTACTTTTACCGCTTGGGAACAACTGCTAATTTTTTTAGCATGGAAGATATTGAAAACTCCCGGTCGTAACGTTGACATGAAAGGTATACCTCCCAAATTTTATTTATCTCTAGTTTAAAGCATTGAGCTCTGGCACCTCCGCAAATCCATGTTTCCAACCTTTGGGTTGGCTTGGTAAGACAGCAGAGGGGAAGGTCACATTTCTTCGCCGATGGATGGAAACACCTCCAAGTTCTAGACCGGTTCCGTCTGTCATCTAAGTCTGGCAGTTGATATAAAATAAATTCTTGAAGAGGTCAACGGTAGGCTCTTCTTGCAGATACACCTCACAGAATATTTGGAAATGGCATAAATTGGAGACGGAGTTGGGGCCGATATCTTGAGGATGAAGGTTATAAAAATACAACGCATCCGAGAAAAACTTTGACCCGAGTGGTGAAAAGCCACGGAGAAGGTGGTCTACAGAGATTACCACTTCACCCTCTCCGGGTTGTGGAGTAACTTCAGGACTAGGAACCCGCTAGTGAACGGCTTCTTTAACCGGTAAGAAGGCCCATATCCACAAATTCATTGAGCATGAGCTCTGAGACTTGGGAGGCTTCCCAGTCACTGGAAGTGGGAGCTTTAGTCATGATTGGCCGGGTTAAAGAGCTGTGACCAAGGAATAAACATATGACGGGTTAAAATTGCAATGGTAAGCCGCCCAAGTGGTTACATGATGTTTCAGCAATAATGAACTAATTATAATTAAAAGACTACGTATTACAGTGAACCATTAAGAAATTATGAGCCGCCCTAGCAATGGATTGAAGTGACTATCAGGCTATGAGAATTTGGTGGGTTAAGTTATGAAAATATAAGCCGGCAACATGTTGGTGGGTCAATTGAAAGAAGCAGTTTTTTCGACTCCTTGGCGAGTTACAAATTCAGTGTTAAGCCGCCCCAAAGGCGAAGGGCAAGTCAATTGTCTATGGATCCAAGATTGCTGACATTTTGCTAAGTATGGGACAAACAAGTTTCACAAGTTTGCAGCTATGTTTACGGATCTACGAACGGTGCAAAAAGGAAAATAATTGCTAGACCTAAAATGGGTGGCGACGAAAATGGTATTAAGTTATATATTGGTTCTTAAGAGGAAGCAATCTACAAAAAATACAAAGTGAAGGCTGTACTGCTATCGCACTACTCCTACTTCGTTGTGGATTGAAATATTAATGCTAGCCAGAAGAACAAGAAGAACCTAGATGAGCACCGAAGAACTGTATGAACTCAGATGACCTAATGTGGATCTAAGGGGGGAGAAGAAGGATACCTGACGGTGTTGAATGAGAGACGACGAGCGCCAATGAGCTCTGGTCACGACAGGTTGATGCAGCAACCTCGACGGAGTAGCTGGCGGGGTTCAGCTGGTGCGGCGGAGCATGTGTCGCTGTAGTTGCTGTGAGGAAGAAGAAGAAGTGGAGGCGACGGGGTAAAGTGAAAAGAGATGGACCCCGTGCCTATTTATAAGGGAAAATGGAACATTGAAACAGCAGGCCCGAAGATCGAGTAGGCGTCATAATTTTCACAACACAAGAGGCACCTCAATTTTTGGAATGATTGATTAATGCAAAGATCCGTTGTGACATCATGAGGTTTTTCCGAATTTATGAAGATGATGTCATCCTTTTATATGGCGGGTTATGAAGATCTGTTTAATATTAAAACTTCTAGAAGAACCAAAGAAGACTCACCAACCGGAGAGTGAAGATTGACATGAACAAGTTCAAATCACTCTGGGCCTAATGTTGGGGATGTAACCCCATGGTGACCCACCCAGGAGGGGCCGGGATACGCTGTTGGTGACTCAACGACGAAGCCAAGGTAGGCCCAAGAAGTCAAGACATGAAAGCCTTGAGGCGGCTTACGAGGCAGGCCGACTGAAGGCCCAATACCCGGAGGTGGCGCATGACCCGGAGGTGTAAGCCGCTCAACGGCGACTTGCTTAGCAAGGCAAGGCAATTTAGAGCCAGGGTCGATCGCGGAGTATGACCCGACATGGACTCTTGTAAGCCCAGGGCCTCGACCTGTGTATATAAAGGCGAGTCCCTGTGGCGGGTTAAACTAAAGTTACAATCAATCGATAGCTAGGTTAAGCGATTCCGCTCCCTTGTAATCAATACTCAAGCAATACAACTCAAAGGAGGACATAGGCTTTTACCTCCACCGCGAGGGGCCGAACCTGGGTAAACTCATGTCCTTCGTCCTGCTCAACACCTTTAAGTTAATCACCATAGCCATGGCCTCGTACCTAAGTCCTTTCAAGAGGGCATCTGCCGTGACAAAAGCATGACACACCTCTTTAATCAGACAATTTTGGCAGGGAAGTAAACAGGGGAGAAGGAAGCCATGCTGGGTCTCATGGGATGTTATGATGAGACCGAGTATTTGGGATGCCTCGGTTTCCATGACCTTGAGATCTTTAATCTAGCCCTACTTGCCAGGCAAGCCTGGCGCTTGCTAGATCTTCCCACCTCTCGGTGTTCATTAATCTTAAAAGTTGTCTACTATCCAAATAACTCTCTTCCTGATGCAACCTTGGGACCACTTCCATCACAAATATGGCGGGATATTTTGCATGGGAAAGTGATATGTCTCCATCGTATCTAGTTTTCTAATGCATTTCCTCTTGTTTTGGACTCTGATTTGCATGAATTGAATGAAGCTATCCCGAACTACGTTGTTTTCAGCAGAACTACCATGGTGTTGTTTTTGTGCAGAAATAAAAGTTCTCGGATTGGAACAAAACTTCGAGAGGATTTTATATATAATAAAAGAGAATTACTAGACCCAAGAACCACCAGAGGGGGGGCCCTGGGTGAGCACAACCCACCAGGGCGCGCCCCCCATCCTGGTGCACCCAGGTGGGTTGTGCCCACCTGGTGGCCCGGCAGACCCTATCTCTGACTCCTCAAATACCTATATTTGGAGAAAAAATAAGGGAGAAATAATTATCACGTTTCGTGAGACGCAGCCGCTGCCACCTCTTGTTCTTCACCGGGAGGCCAGATCTGGAGTCCGTTTGGGGCTCCGGAGAGGGGGATCTTCGATTTTTGTCATCACCAACCCTTCTCCATCGCCAATTCCATGATGCTGTCCACCGGGAGTGAGTAATTCCTTGATAGGCTCGCTGGTCAGTGAGGAGTTGGATGAGATTCATCATGCAATCGAGTTAGTTTTGTTAGGGATTGATCCCTAGTATCCACTATGTTCTGAGATTGATGTTGATATGAATTTTCCATGCTTAATGCTTGTCACTTTGGGCTCGGGTGCCATGATTTCAGATCTGAACCGCTTATGTTATCACCATTATATCTATGTTCTAGATCTGATCTTGCAAGTTATATTCACCTATTACGTGTTATGATCCACAAACCTCGGAGTGACAGTAGCCGGGATACTTTCCGGTGTTGACCGTAGTTTGAGGAGTTCATGTATTCACTATGTGTTAATGCTTTGTTCCGGTTCTCTATTAAAGGGAGGCCTTAATATCCCTTAGTTTCCAATTGAACCCCGCTGCCACAGGAGGGTAGGACAAAAGATGTCATGCAAGTTCTTTCCATAAGCACGTATGACTATTTACGGAATACATGCCTACATTATATTTATGAACTGGAGCTAGTGCCATATTGATGTCTACTACACAACCTTCTTCGTGTAGACGTTGTTGGGCCTCGAAGTGCAGAGGTGTGTAGGACAGTAGCAAATTTCCCTCAAGTGGATGACCTAAGGTTTATCAATCCGTGGGAGGCGTAGTATGAGGATGGTCTCTCTCAAACAACCCTGCAACCAAATAGCAAAGAGTCTCTTGTGTCCCCTACACACCCAATACAATGGTAAATTGTATAGGTGCAGTAGTTCGGCGAAGAGATGGTGATACAAGTGCAATATGGATGCTAGATATAGGTTTTTGTAATCTGAAAATATAAAAACAGCAAGGTAACTAATGATAAAAGTGAGCACAAACGGTATTGCAATGCTTCGAAACAAGGCCTAGGGTTCATACTTTCACTAATGCAAGTTCTCTCAACAATGAGAACATAATTAGATCATATAACTATCCCTCAACATGCAACAAAGAGTCACTCCAAAGTCACTAATAGCGGAGAACAAACGAAGAGATTATTGTAGGGTACGAAACCACCTCAAAGTTATTCTTTCCGATCAATCCAAAGGGCTATTCCTATAAGTGTCACAAACAACCCTAGAGTTCATACTAAAATAACACCTTAAGACACAAATTAACCAAAACCCTAATGTCACCTAGATACTCCAATGTTACCTCAAGTATCCGCGGGTATGATTATACGATATGAATCACACAATCTCAGGTTCATCTATTCAACCAACAGAAAGAACTTCAAAGAGTGCCCCAAAGTTTCTACCGGAGAGCCAAGACGAAAACGTCTGCCAACCCCTATGCATAAGTTCCCAAGGTCACGGAACACGCAAGTTGATCACCAAAACATACATCAAGTGAATCAATAGAATACCCCATTGTCACCACGGGTATCCCACGCAAGACATACATCAAGGGTTCTCAAATCCTTAAAGACTCAATCCGATAAGATAACTTCAAAGGGAAAACTCAATCCATTACAACAAGATAGAGGGGGAGAAACATCACAAAATGCAACTATAGTAGCAAAGCTCGCGATACATCAAGATCGTGCCAAATCAAGAACACGAGAGAGAGATCAAACACATAGCTACTGGTACATACCCTCAGCCCCGAGGGTGAACTACTCCCTCATCGTCATGATAAAGATGGCCACCGGTGATGGATACCCCTACGGTAGGGTGCAGGAACAGGGTCCCGATTGGTTTTTGGTGGCTACAGAGGCTTGCGGCGGCGGAACTCCCGATCTAGGTTATTTTCTAGAGGTTTGGGGATTTATTGGAGAGGTTGGCGTCGAGAACAAGTCAGGGGGCCCCACGGGAAGTTGAAGAGGCACAGGGGCGCGCCCTCCACCCTCGTGGGGCCCACGGAACTCCCCTCCGGTAACTCTTCATTCCAGTATTTTATATATTTTCCAGAAAAAATCTCCGTTGATTTTCAGCGCATTCCGAAAACTTTTATTTCTGCACAAAAACAACACCACGGTAGTTCTGCTGAAAACAGCGTCAGTCCGGGTTAGTTCTAACCAAATCATACCAAAATCATGTAAAAATATTATAAACATGGCATGAATACATCAAAAATTATAGATACGTTGGAGACGTATCAGCATCCCCAAGCTTAATTCCTACACGTCCTCGAGTAGGAAAATGATAAAAATATAATTTTTGATGTGGAATACTACCTAACATATTTATCAATGTAATATTCTTTATTGTGGCAAGACTATTCAGATCCATAAGATACAAAACAAAAGTTTAATATTGACATAAAAACAGTAATACTTCAAGCATACGAACAAAGCAATCATGTCCTCTCAAAATAACATGGCCAAAGAAATCTATCCCTACAAAATCATATAGACTGGCTATGCTCTATCTTCATCACACGGTGTATGGAAGTGGGCTGTGGTGGGTAGGGAACAACATGGCCCATCGTCGCCCTCTTTGTTTAGCTCAACATGATGGTCGGTCATCTGAAACAAAGGATGGGAAGACAAAATTATCTGAGGGCGATTTAGATTAGCATGGATGCACATTACTTCTGCGGTTTGATTTTTGTACATGGAATAAATTTTATATACCATTCTTCTATTTGTAGTTTGTAAATAACATGAATCCACTTCTTAGGCATAAACAAGTTCCACCTCAGTGGAGAAAGATAGTTCGTTCACTAATGTGGTGATGTCAGACATTTGAATTGCATATGGAGGATCTTTCATCGCAAATGAGAAAGTTTGATTAGGACATACTTTAATCGGCATCAAAAAGATCTACAACTGTGATCTAGATTTGACATAACTGAATGTCCAAAACCAGATAAATGCATTGCTTGATTGGTTCAAGAGTTAATAACGAACACAATGGCGTATTAGTTGCATATGGCCAACAATTGACATCATATTTTAGTTTCGTGGTAATGCATGACATTCACCTGTATGTTACACCGTGGCAATGATTCAGGAGACAACGGATCTGCCTTCTTGTCTAGGTGCCGATACACCTCGTTTCATGGTAGTGGCAGATCGGCACGAACACGGCGGAGGGGATCATGGCAGAGAGCAGGCCGGGGGACTCCTCCTTGACGGTTCGTGGGGAAGTACAATGTGAAGGAGAGAGGGCGCCATGGCGAAGGTGAGGTGGGTGTCATTCCGTAATAAAGGAGAGGGCTCTAGCGATAAATGTCCCACTACAGTGGGAAACAGAGCGAGAAGGGGAGGCACTACAAGAGGACAGACCTTTGGTGACACCGTCTTGTGTTACTACAGGCCCAAAAGTGTGTTACTAGGCCATATAGTAACACAGTTTGAAACGTGTTCCATTAGATCGTGTTACTACATGATGTCAACTGTCACACATAATAATTGTTACCATATGTTAAAAGATGTGTTACAATTACATTACAGTAACATGTGTGTTATGTGTTACCGAACATCTCGGTAACACATTTTTGTAATAATAGTAACACAGATAGTAACATATTTTCATAGACATAGAACATAGGTGGTAACATGTTTTTGTAACTATAGTAACACAACTGGTAAAACATTTCTTTAGCATCGGAACACAACTAGTAACATAATATCCAAATATTGTAACACTACAATTATAGTTGTCAACTATTCTAGTAACAAATTTTGTAGCTATAGTAACACCATCGGTAACACTACTATATCAATATGGTAACATAATTAATATATTTATTATTATTATTAACCACAAAATTATATGCCCATTTTATGGAATATAAATTTATTTAATAAAATCGATGCAATTTGCTAAATAGCTAATCATTTTATCATTATGCTTGGCAGCATCAAAACAATATTGAAACTGAAGCACAACACATATAGAAATTCATATGAAGATATTTATTACAAATATACAAGAGTGTATGATACATATGCATTACAATAAAGATATCAGTCATATCATTTTGAGCATAGAGAATGCAACAATGGAGAATATTACACCATAGCATTTGCATGAATTAGCGAAAAGAAAAAGATCATGTGGATGATATTCCATTTTTAAGTCTATCAATGTAAACTACTACTATTGGTAGCTAAAATCTTCAAACTTTATTTGCTTCTTGATCCAAGAATTCAGCTGCAACTCCAGTATCCTTCTCTCGAATCTGTAAAAGAAAATTGCACCTTAGATATGTGTGATTAAATGTACACAAATATGATTTCAGAATGTGGAAGAGACGTCTTTAACTTACAAAAGCTGAAGGCCAGGCAGTTAATTATCCTGAAGTGAAAGCCTCGCCAATTGTCTTGCAATCAGAAACTTCCTCTTAACTCCTCATTATCAAGAATAGGTTGATCTATGCGCAGAAGGGCAAATTCAGCACCTAACTCAATACCACCAGCCTTAGTTCTTGGATCAGTACTCCGAATAGTACCATACACAACATTCCGCTTGTTGGGATATCTTGAAGTATTTAAAACTACTTTGGAAGCAGCCTATATTATGATCAATATTAGCATTCAACAACATGATAATATAATTTGCATGAACAATATGACATCTTTTTAATGTCAGCCCAGTAAGGTGCCCTAGAAAACTAAATAAACTGGACCTAGCAACGAAGTCTAATGCCCAAGATCACCTCGCTTGCTCATGCTTGGTTAAATTTATCCTTTACTTGCATACAATAGATTAAGCAAAGTTTGTAACAAAATCCATTTTTCAAGCAGGCATGATAATGTGGTTTGGGTTGGGAATTTGGGTGCAGTAAACCATGCTCCTTGGTGAATGTTTACCTTGCTGAAGAAGTACGGATTCTTTTTGAGCGAGCTGGGTGTGGGTGTCCAGTTCTAGTCCCCTGCTGGTTCGGTCTTGAAACAGATTCACCCATAAGATTCCTGGTTTCCCTCACCTACCAAGATACAATAATATTAGATGGAATGATATTCATACCTTGACGCTACAGAAAGCTACAACTTCAAAACTCAAAAGCACACAAAAATTACCTCAGGCATAGAATCAATAACAAGGTCTTGTGGTGATGAGGAATTCTGTTGAATTTGTAATTGGTTGATATCATGGTCGCCAACCTAGTTCCATGACACAACAGGTAAAGACAAATTAACTAATGACATAACAGGGACCGTTTAATTTGCCAATAGACATGAATTCATAGCAGATAAATGAGGGAAGGCGAAGGAGAATCCACCTAGGACAAGATAGTAGTCACGGACAGGAAATCAAGCCATACAAGTTGTGGAAGTCCCTCGGTAATTTGGTGCCCAGAACCGATGAAACCTACAAAAGAAACATGTGAATGCAGAGGGCAGAGAAGTACACAGTAGCACATCAATACACTATCAACTTATCATAACTCAAAACAGAGAAATGAGGTACAAGACCATGGGTCCAGCCACACCCACGCTCAGATATAACACTGCCGACATATGGATTCAGTACAGGTTTAAGTTGAAAAGTGAGCATTATTCAACCGACGGCTAACATTCTGTTAAGCACTAGGTGATAGGAGAGCAGCAGCATGTTTGCCTCATGTGCCATCCCAGTAAGTCGTTCAAGAAGCAGCAGCCACGGTGGCCAGTGTGCCGACGAATAATATTAGTGTGGATACAGAAGGAAAAACGAAAGTACATAGGATCATCAGGTGATGGTGCAAATCTTAAGCATTTTCTCTGTTCCTAATTTCAGTCATTTGATTCTAACGGTTCAATTTATGCAGGCAAAATTGTTGCAGTAGATCGGCTGCATCGAATCGACGAGCAGAATAGGGTTTGATCATGATAGTCTTAGGACATCAAAAAAATGACGAAGGAACCGAATCAGCCAGCCAAGCACCATCCATCTGAGTTTGAGATTAACAAAAGCAATCCTTCAATCAAGGGAACTCTAAAAAGCTTGCATCAGTACAGGGAGAAATAATTGGTACAGGAAAAAAATGACAATTCTCCACAAGAATGTTGCAGCTTGAAGTTGAAGCAATTGGTTTCAAAAATAACTTACCACAGTAGTTGTTCGTGTCTTTCGTTTCATCTTTGACTATATATATAAAAAACATAATTACTAGACTACTTTACTGTTCTAAATGAAACATTAATTAACAAGTTTAAGGTATGTCATATTTCTCAAGAAGTCTGATCAAATTTAAACAATAGTCAATGGATCGATCTAGCAGAAGTGTAGAACACACACATATATCAATGGATCAACCTGATTGGTGGATTAGGCATTGGCACATCGCAAAACTGTAGTCAGACACAACCGTACATGGTTTATGGGCTTTTCTACATCACTGATTGTTTAATTATTTGTCTATGTATGAGCTAATTATGCAATTAGCTGCGGCCATTAGGCATCTACAGTACACACTGTGCTAAGAATTGTTGAGGGGCAAGCGATTGGCGCCCTCACTATCTCCGCCCTGTTTCGCTACATTGGTGTTTCACCTAGCATGCACAGAGAATTCGTAGCATTTAGATCAAGGAAGGGGTGGGCGTTCAGATCCATACCAGCCACGAGATCGTAGTCCTTCAGGATGTAGGTGCCGGTGCTGAAGACCAACGAAGCCGTCGCCGGAACGATCCAAACGGCATCGAGGCAGATCTAGAAAGCGGCGCAGAGGAAGGTGAGGAAGCAGCGGATCGTACAAGGGTTGAGGTGGGGTGGGGGTGTGGTTGCAGGTGGCGGCCGTGCTGGGCGCTGAAGAGGCGGCCGGCGGCGTGCTGGGCGTTGGAGTGCAGCGAGGTAGCCGCCGAACGGTGGGCGCCTGGGCTGGATGTGGATGGGTTTGAGGCCCTATTTATCTAGCATTTTCTAGTTAATTGGAGGGAAAAGTAAGCGCCAAAGTAATTGGAGGAAAAAGTAAGCGCCATGGTCAAGAACTGCAGGGAAATTTTGATATGTTCCTTTTTTTATCAAGGAGTATCGGAGGGAATTGTTTTGGAAGAACCGGGACATTGTTTGGCATGGAAATTTTCTAAAAAGTGTTTTTGGCATGAAAAGATAGAGTATATTTTATTTTTTTATTTTTTTAACACAGTACAGACGCAAAGCGCTCATATACACGCGCATACACTCACCCCTATGAACGCACACATGCACACCCTATCCCTATGAGCACCTCTGAAAGACTGAGCCGGCATATCATCTTGAAATTTACGAAGTCACCATAGGACTTGAACCTTTGTGGGCTGGGGATACCACAGTCCCTCTAACCATTCAACCACAGGTTGGTTCGCTTATGATTGAAAGGGAAATTAGATATATCTAAATAGTAATGGCTTTATATATTTGAAATACTAACTGTGAAAGGTTCATATACAAAGTATGCTAGTTGCAGCAGGCTAGCACACAAGTACTAGTTCTGTATTAGTCATGAATGGCTTGCCTACAGGGCCTGTTGCCAGATTGATTTGCATAGAAAATTTGATTAGAACAAAGTGTGCTAGTAGAAGCAGGCTAGCACACAAGTACCGCACTGTATTCTCAAGTCGTAGAAAACATCATGCTAGAATGTGGCATATCATTTTTGATTTTGAGATAGCTAACAAACTTGCCGCCCGGTAGAAAGTGACATATCAAATTTGACTAGAACAAAGTACATGCCAGATAAGAGGAGCAGTGTTGTACTGGCACGAATTGCATATTTGCATTTGATTTGACATGAACCAAAACCAGAAATCCAAAAGAATAACTTATATCATTAATGCATCAGCTGAAGAAGAACATAGCTAGTTTCAGAGTTGGGGATGAGGCCGATGCAGACCTACAGTGTGGATGTGTGACCAGGGACGCATGTACATAGCGAGCCGGGGCGGCAAAGCAGCGGCCGGAGCCGGGCGCGCGACAGACTCCGTGGAGGGCCATCATTGCGGTAGGCGGCGGCCAAGCGGACGTTTCGTTTGCTCTGCAATTAATTTCCAAGAAGAGTTGATGCGGTGTCGTCTCGCCTCCCGATTTAATCACTGTAGTTTCCTTTTATTTAAGTGGAGATTGCTTGTGTACGCATGAACAGGGGCGAGGGATGCTGAGAAAGCCTTTGTTGCTTTTCTGTTTTCTGGGCTTTTGTAAGGGAGTGGGGGCTAGGCCGACTGGGGGCTTTGCTCGGCTAGTATTCGACATATACAGGGAGAGCCAAAAATTGAGTGGGGTCCTGGGCCCCCACTCATCATAACGTGGGTCCGCCCCTGAATAAAGACCAACTCTGTTTAAGGAATTATAGGAAGATATGTTGATGTTAGTTTTGTCCTGGTGCATTTGGTTCTTCATCTAGCAACAGAGGCAAAAATAGGTGGCCCTGTGGCATACTGTTCGATGTGGTTTCTGGAAAGGTATTTTGTCAAAAATGAGACATATATTTTCTAATTATTATAGTACTAGATTCATTAACAATTTTTGTCTTCTTTTTTCATTTTTTATTTATGCAGGTATCTCTGTGTCCTGAAGTCATATGTACGTAACAGAGCACGTCCAGAAGGATCTATCGCTGAAGCACATCTTGCAGGCAGAGTGCATGACGTTTTGTTCAAGATATATTGATGGTTTCGCCACCAAGCATAATCGGCCTTCAAGGAATGACGATGACGATGAGGCGGTTGATGTTGCACAAGGATCAACTCTGCTTCCTTCTGTAGGAAAACCACTTGGAAAGCCTGGCAATTATGTTCTTAGAGGGTTGGCTAAATTCCAAGCACATAGATATGTGTTGTTCAACTGCTCAGATGTCAACCCATTCCTTCGGTAATACCTCAATCCTCTAAACAATATCAGTTTTTTGACATGTTTTCGCAACCCTTTCTTTGACTTCAAAACTAATTATAAAATTACTTTGCAGAGCTCACACTGATGAGATCACTAGCGAGCGTGATGTCTCCTCAAACACGGTCGAGTCCATCCAACATGATAAGTTCAACGACTGGTTCAAAGCTCATGTAAGTCCATATTTCATATCCTTTGTATGTACAACTGAAGCCATTTAGTAAACAACTTCTTAATCTACATATAATTAAATTGGAGAAGGAAAATGATATTGGTAGTATTAATAATTATATTAGATGGCTAGCACGTGGCCGAGTTGATGCAGCAAAAAGGTACCGCGCTTACAACTCCAGAGGATATCGGTTTAGGCCTAAACGCTTAGACAGGGTGAGTCAAAATAGTGGAGGGGTGGTACGTGCCAAAACATCTACATATGCTGCATCAGGTGATGCGACCTCTGTTTTAGGTGATGTGACTTAATTACTATGGCAGGATAATTGATATTATTCAGTTGAACTACTCTGGACAGTTTTTGGTGGATGTATTTAAGTGTGAATGGGTTGATATTTCTGAAAAAAGGAATTAAAAAGGACAAGTATGGCTAAACACTTGTTAACTTCTCACGTTTGATGCACAAAGGAGACAAGATTGAACATGAGCCTTTTATTTAAAGTCAAACTGAGTTTGCAGGACATTAATAACCATTGTATGTTCTTGCAGATCGTTGGCTGAGCTTACACCCTTCAGAAAATTTGAAGGAATGAGGTCTTTCACTCAACATATAAACCCAATTTTTGTTTTTCTTTATTGCTTTTCAGTTTCTCGTCCTATTTTCCATTGATGCTGCCATTGTGGATTATGATAACTGTTAGTACTTCATCCTTACTGTCCTGACACAAGACATTGTACAATGGCCGGTGCTCAAAGAGCAAGAGTAGCGTGGCATCTTAAAATATTTTTGCCCCGCAATGGTGAGTGCTTCCTACAGGTGCTTAAACTACTCTAATTAACGCAGGGCAAGGCTTACTACGGCTTTACTGAAGGTCAGCAGCGGTTAGCAATAGAAGCAAGACTTTGCTTCCGTCCCTCTTATGCACGTGTGCTCAGTGATCTTGAAAAAAAAACTGTTTTTCTGTTGAAGCGTCTGCCTTAGCACCTGCATTGTACAGGGCCTAAGTATCCCTATATGCATTGAATTTAACTTGACCCTTTTTGATTTGTTATGAACTTTTTCTCATGCGCTTCAGTGAATCTACTTTTTCAGAAAATTTTGCAAGTGAAGATTACAAGGATTGTTCTAAACTGGTGGATGAAGCAATGTGTTCTTTTAGCGGGCTTTTATATGTTTGTATAGTTTTTGTTCTTCAAACATGAAGCTTGGAAAAATTCAGAAAATTATTACTAAAGTTAAGCTTCATGTATGACAGATTGTCATTGGAAATAGATACACTTTTGTCGAAGAAGTACTATGTCAGATTTACCATCTTGTAAACTTAGTTTACGTTTGTTTGAAGTTGGCATTTTTATTTATGTGGGATGCTTGTTTGCTGTCAAAACCTGATTCAATATTTTCTTTGTTGTTGTGAATCAACCATTGCACGTGTTACTTCTGTTGCTTGCACCTAGCTGTTGTGCCTGTTGCTTACACTTGCAGCTGGTTGCTAGCCATCTTGCCGTTCAGATCGGGTGCCTAACTATTGATGATATGCATTTGAAATCGGGTGCCTAACTATTGATGATATGCATTTGAACTGCTGATGCAATGGCCAGTAGCAGAGGAGCCATGGGGACGCACTAGAGCAGAGGAGCCATGGGGACGCACTACAACAGAGACGCTCAAAGAAGAGCAGCAGTGGTTGAGGTGTTCGAGAAAAACAGTAGCAAAGTAGCCTTGGGGACGCACTATAGCAGAAAATGATGGTAGAAGGGTAGCGCAGATCACCAGACAGCACGGCTGCTTTGTTGTGATAATTCACTAGTCTTTTTTGTTGAAAGACCGACATACCTTAAAAACCCGGACGAGGCCTTGGTTCCCTTTTCTCCGGTCGAACCGCCGGTCCGGTTCTTAAAACTATCTTCAAATTTAAGCTCTCGTTCGCTGTTGGTCTTCCACTCCTTTGTGAGTATTCAAGTCAAATACTTAGTTCCATATGATCATTTTGAAGTGTGCATTTCACATTTATGGTCATTGAGTTATCCTAAAATTTGCGTAAAAATACGGTTAATATGATATTCACTGCAACTATACCGAAAATAGTTTGGTATTTACCAACCAAACTGTATTGTTTTTCATACCATATTACCAAAGAATGAAAACACTATTTACCAAAACAAGAATGTATTATCATGTTGACACATGGGCCCTATGTGTCTAAGGTATTTGTGATCTATGCATGCAGTTGATTTTAGTTTTTCTAGTCCCCCCTATAACAGAGCTTGTAACACTATGAATCAACCATGATTATGTGTTACTACCGTTGTTAACCTATGTAACACATTTCGGTAACACATGTTTACATGTTACCACGTCAAGATCTTGTAACACACTTGACCAACACATATTTATATGTTACTATTACAATATCCCGGTAACACATTTTGAGGCGTTATATAGTATGTGTTACTGCCTGTCATTCGACACAAAATGCTGTGTTACAGTAATTTCCCTTGTCACACATTTTTCAATCTGTTACATGAATGTGTTACTTAAAGTCTGTTTTGTTGTAGTGAGGGCCCTGCAGGAAAAAACGAAGGGTGCACCGTGGGCTGGGTTTTTTGTGTTCGGACCGCGTGTCAAAGATAACATGGCTGATAGTCTGGATAATCATATTTCTCCTCCACATATGGGTTGGATTTGGGGAAGACCGAACTGTCACGGTTGAACTTTGGGGAGTCCGCTGGGGCGCCTGTTAAATACCCAAATATGTCCGGACGTATGAAGAAGAAATGAAAGCTTCGACCTTAGAAATGGCCTTAATTATTTATTTAATTTACTTATATGCATTCTATTCCGTAGCAACGCTTAGGCATTCTACTAGTAAAGGAAGTTTTGCAGTGTAAAAGAAAGCTAGTAGACTGAGTTGTTCGTTGTGCAATGTAAGGACTGGCCCATTTTGGGAGCAGCGTCGTTGTGCAGAGCCCATACCGCAACCTTGTTTGGACGGCCGTCTCGATCGAGTCGACCAGAAACCGACGCTCGCTTCCGTGGACACACAACCGGTGGTTCCATCCATGCATGAATGCATGCATCGCACGCACGCGCGCTGTCTCCAAGCTAACTAATGACGCAGTACAGCTAATACAGCATTCGCTGCCAAACGCCTACGTGAGAGACCCTCGTGAGCCCACCCAGCTATACAAATACAACCTCCGCTCCACCTCGCGTCCTCGTTCACTCCGCAGCCGAATTTGCCCCCGTCTCCTCGCGTCCTCGCTCCCCCGGACCGCCGGACCTCTCCTCGCCTTGCCATGGCAGCCGCAGCACTGAGAGCCCGGCTCAACGCCCACATCTCCAGAATGTACGCCGAGGTGAGCCCACTCCCCTCCAATCCAGTCGTACGTGTGGTTCTAGCTTTTGGCTTACCTGGCCGCGCGCTGGCTGACTTGGCGTGCGGTGTCGATGTCGATCCAGGGTGTGGTGGAGGAGGAGACCTTCGAGCAGCTGCGGGAGGACGGCACCGCCACCGAGGTCGCCCGCCTCTTCATCAACGAAGCCTACGAGATCCTCCACGACATCGACATCCGGATGTCCGCCCTCACGCCCTCTATCATCTCTTCCTCTGCTCTCGGTCTCGGTACTGACTCACCTTGTCTGCTCTTGAATTAATTCGCAGGGAGGAGCCGGAAGTGGACATCGACGACGTGGAAGCCCTGACGCAGCAGCTCATGGAGTGCGCCTCCAGGTGATGATCATCATCGACACATTCTCTTCCACCCCAGCTTATTTTTCATTGTATAATGCTTGTTGGCCCGCGATTCAGATCTGTTTGTTGTACTGGGCACATGATATCTATTCGAAAAGAAAATTGCCGCTTGCACTGTGGTCGGTGTGGCCCTAATTAATTGGAAGAATCGATTTTAGTCAAATTTCCTGTTACGGAGTTATCGGTATCCCGATAAATCTTAATTTTATGGTGATGTTAGTGTGTTGTGGTATTGCGAATATTTCTTGTATTAATGATCTTCTATTCTGTGCATCACTAATGGTGGTTTTTCCTGTTTGTCCACGATACAGTTGTTGTTTTTATTTGGGTGTGTGGGCACAGGGTGTGCACCTCATGGGGCACGACCGCACGAGGTTCGTGTCATTTGTGGCGGCCATCGTATAGCCATAGATAGAAGAGCTGAGTTTAATCACATATCTCATGTACCGGAATTGTTGGTACTCTTGCCGATCGCAATGGTATAGCTTGGCGAGGGGAGCTTTTGTCGCGCAGTGCCATTATTCTAGGTCGACGATGTAAAATTTTTCATTTTATAAGCATGGCTGGTATTAATGATCTGCTATTCTACGTATAGCCAATGGCCATTTTTTCTGTTTCGTCATTCGAACGATGTAGTTTCTATTCAGATGTGTCAGCGCCACGGTATGTACACATCATCGGCGTCATTTGAATGTCGTATATCCAAAATTAGAAGACCTGAATTTAGTTGTGTTTCATGTAACGGAATTGTCAGTATTCATGAAAATGTCATGGTCAGGCAAGAAAAACTTTTTCGTTTTGTATACATGCTGGTAGTACTGCTACTACATATAACGACAATGGTGTTTTTCTGGTTCATCAAACAGTTTATTGAGTTGACAATCGTGATAGGAAATGGTTCCTTGAGAATATTATTAATAATGATGTCCCAAATATGCTTATGTGTATCAACATTCCTCACTGTTTAATAAATTTCTAATTTTCTGATCAGCGCGTGTTCTGCAAGTTTCAGTGTTGGTGCACAGCAAGTGAAACTCGCCTGCATGCATTTCGGCGATTTCTATGCAATAAAATGCAAACAAGGGTCAGAACTCGACATATTTTTACATATGTTCCACAATAATTATTTCTTAACAATATTTTTCAATTTCTCAATGTAAACCTACCCGCTGCTGTTGTCTTTTATGTCACTGTATTCAGCTCATACCAATCTAACATCATATATAAGTAACCTGCTTTGCTTTCTCACTTCATCTGCAATCATGTTGATATTACTCGGTTCATTATCTTAATATGCTGTTTTTTTTATGATTCTCCTGTAATTTGTTGGCCCTTGTCTTCGGTTTATAACACAACTAAATTTCAATATGGCCAGTGTCTTTCTTAAATAGAGGGTTAGAATTTCAGAACCATTTCAAGTCAGTTCTGTTAACCACTTTAGAATTTGACTGTGTGATCTGTTTGCATTATTTCAGGTGCCTTGTGTCATTGGATCTTGTTAGGAATTTGTACTGTGTTGTGCGCAATGACGTGGAGATCATGATGCAGGTAGGACCTTATTTGCCTAATGTTGTATTTTGGTACCAATTTCTCACTAGTTTCATAATCCATAGATTGGTCATATATAGTTTAAGACTGAGAAAAAACAACAACCTTAAATACTTAATCTTATTCTGTCGATGTTTGGTTTTGGAGTACTTTGTTTGAGGTCTCTGAATGTTTCATCTAGCCGTTGAATGTTTATGTTGTAATTTTATCACCACATTTGGTAGATATATGTGGTATCTCTTAAAAAGTAGTAGAACTTCTTTGTTTCCCCGCTTAAAAGCTTTGGCAAATACCAAATAAGAAACTGACCAATTTGTAACATGGCTGATTAGTGAAATGATGGGACTTGAGCACCATTATGTGCAATAGAATTGTCACAATCATTTTTGGGAAGGTACATATGTTAATCATTGGCCTATTATTAATCTTTTTACGCAGCTGGAGGATCAGATCGCGGCCTGTGGTCCTAAGTAATGTCAAGTGAAGGGGAAAGATCGTGATCCTTTACATTATGCTGTGTATGTGTCTCTGTAGATGTGGCGGTGTTCAAAGGGTGTCTGGCATTACAGGGCGTGCGTGAAACCAGACGAGGATTTTCACGGCGGAACTTTGGTCTCATAACCCTGTAAATGAAACTTGTTGTCCTTTGTCGATGTTTGTTCGTGAAGTCTATATACTTGTGTGTCATGGATGTGCTGCTGCCCTGCCCACGGGCTGTGTGTAAACCCCATCCTGGTCGGTTGGTTGCCAGTGACTTTCCTTTGTTGTATGTTGTGTTGGCTTCTCTCTCTAAGCAAGTCGTGTTGTTGGCTAGTGTACCAAGAGTGCTGCAAATCTCCATACTTGGATATTTTAAGCATCTTTTTTCGGTCTGTAATCTTCAGCGTGACTTGCTTATAAGAGTACGACGGTGTCGTGGGTGGCAACAGGAGGAGGGGCAAAGTAGAGGTGATAGTTTTGCCGGGCGACATGCAGGCATCACGATGCTGGCGATCCGTGGGTTGGCACAAAACCAGATTCCAGTAGTGAAACTTATATCGATCAGAAGTGAAAAAACACAGAAGAACTACAAACTGAATTTTCTTAAACTCTTGTAAAATGAAGTATATACCGGACTGTTCCAAATAGTTAGCTCTCCACTTCTGGAATTTTTGATTCTACATAAGTACAGTAAAGTATTGTTTAAGAAAAGAAATACTCAGCTGAAGGAAAGACTATGACAGTAGAGACGGCTCTACAGACATCAGCTTCCAAATACCACTTGGCATTGGAAGGGAAATAAGGCACTTTTGAAGATCCCTGCAGAACTTTCATAAATGATAACCCTTAGTTACAATTACATTGCAAGCATCACAATAAGAAAACGATGAAGAATGTACAAAGTGTGATTTCCAACACATCTTAGCAACTAACCACTGAGTATGTGCAAAATATATAGGTTTAAGCCAACATCAATTTTTTTCTTCTCTTGGTTAATGGGTATTACCAAAACCAGGTCTAGCTCCGTGACCGGGCGTGAAGCGATCAATGGCGTGTGTCGGCGGAGAAGATGGTTCATGTCGCCGGAACAAGTGGGAAAATGTCCCGGCGTTCATCGCCAGGAGAGTCGACCATCGCCGCGGGCGTTTGTTCGCCTGGTACAATCGTCTCCTCATATTCTTGTGATCGTTCGTCAATCCTTGGGTCCAACAATTGGTAACAGACAAGAAAAGTGGTGTGCGTCACCGGAGATAAGGAAGACGGCGCCGGAGACGAAGAAGAAAGATGGCCTTGTTCGCACGGAGATGAGGCATGCAGCGGTGTTTGCTTCAAGGACGCCGTAGCGGCGGCCATGGTGAAGAAAATGATGGGAGCTGCAACAACTCCGACGACGAAAACGACGGGAGCCGCTACAATTCCAACGATGGCAAGCCGAGATTATAGGGAGATTGTTGGGAATAATCTTGTCCTGGATGCGTTCCGGGTGTGTTCGTGCGTCGCCTGAGTCTGTTAGCAGGTTTCGTGCATGTAGTTGTTTCAGTTGAGTAGTGGATGCTGGCTGAGTCATCCATAGGAGCTATTATTCCAGGAAGTGGGCGTGCGTCTGTGTGTTCATGGTTTACCTTACTGGCCTCCGGCAGTGTGTGCGTCTGCTACTTAAGCGGCTGTAATCAGTTTGTGAGATACAGTGTGTTACCGAGCAGTTTGAGCTGGGAATAGAAAAGGCCGTACATGCGGCATGGAGTTGGTCGCCTGAAAAATATCCGGTGTCCTCCTCTCCATCCACTGTTTTGGTTACCGGTCAAAATTTCAAGATTTCCCATGGTTACCGCGTATTTCCGTGCCCCTCGGTAAATCGCCATACCGAGCAAAAAATACTATTTTTTTGATTTTTTTGAATTTAAACACTCGATTTACTGTAAAGTACGTAGGATTTAATTAATGCCATGAGAGTTGGTTCTGGCGTGTTGGTAGCAACATAGTTCCTGTTTTGAGAGGTCTCTTGTTCGAATATTTGTTCATTCACTTATTTGAATTCAAAATTCAACTACAAAATTCGCTCGAAATATTCTTTATATTTCTCGGTAACCGTGGTAACCACATTTACCAGCCCCCCTCGATAAAATTGCATCATTCGGTAACCAAAACCTTGTCTCCATCTTCTACCTCTGTCCCTGAGCGAGCGAGCAAGAGGGATGGAGGGCGAGCTGGTCCGGGGTTAGTCCTAACAGTCGTTACCACGGCACGGGTTAAGATGGCCGACGAGTTCCAGACGCCTCTCCAAACGCCTGCAGCGCGCATTTGACAAAGTTTAGATGAATATTTGGCAAGGCGCATATGGGCTGCATCCGTACACATCTTTTTTTTCGTGGAATGGACAGCTCGGCCCATAGACAGACCATCGTCGGGATAGACGCTCCCTTCCGAGCACACGTTAACCCAGGCTGAGAACCCGCACGAGCTGTCAACGCCTTTCACCCGACGCCATCGCTATCCAGCGGCAGTTTCCCGTTTCCAAGCTCATCAACGGCAAACGCCTCCGCAAGACCCTCGTGAGCTAAGCTATACAGGGGCTCCATCACTCCCTCCACTCCTCGTCTATTCCGCCGCCCCCACAGCTCCCAATTCTCCAGCGCGCCGTGCCTTCCGACCCCGGCCTGCTTGCCTCCGCCCGGACCTCCTAGCCATGTCGGCCGCCCAGATCAGGGCCGAGATCAACGGCCTTATCGCCTCCAAGTTCGCCGAGGTGAGACCCCCCTCCCATCAACTTCCCATCTACGCCCCGTGTGGTTGTGGGCTGGAATCGCTGAGCATCACCGTTTTCTATCGGTTTTGGCTAACTGATCTTTGCTCTGCCGTGGTGGATCTAGGATACGGTGGATCAGTATTTCTTGCAGCTGTACGTGATGTGGAGGTACAAGAAGATTCGCAAGGGCATGGTCGTTGAGGTCATGGAACGCTTCCTCCAAGACGCTGACAAGATCCTCACCAAAATCGCCGTCTTGCTGTCGGCACCCCTCTCCCTGATCTGGTCTCCGTCATTCTCATCTCTTCGGGTACGTATAAACTGATCTTGTCTGTTTCTCTGCTCTCATGTTCGCAGGAAGGAGCCCCAGCTGGACTACGACAAGGTGGAGGGGATCGCGGATCAGCTCGAGGGGTGCAGCAGCAGCAGGTGATGATGACGACAAGCCCCCTTTCCATTTTGTCCCCGCCCTTTTTATCAACTCTAAGTTTGTTTCTCCGCTGCATCAATGTCGACATTCGGATGTGTTTGTCATGAGTTAATTTCTATGGGATACGGACACGGGAAACGGCATTTTCTAAAAAAGGACTTACAGGGATAAGGCGAGTATATGCGTAGATGATGAATAAAATAGTTCAGTAGTGCATTACAAATTAAATTAATAATAAGTTCCAATATAGATATTATAAAATGACAATTTGAAGACCAAGGCTTCAAACTTCAGATGCTTCATCTCCTATCATCTCTTGCAAAAACTGGGGCTCATGATCAAGTGCCAGATCGGCACCTTCATCTATGCACACCTTCATCTCCACCAACATAAACCATTCTGCTTGTCCCACTCACATAATCTTTGGACTTCCTTGACGACGCAAGTTATCTGCATAAAAACTAAATCCACCGCTCGGTCAGGAACCAAACTATTTCTTATAGTTCTATGAATAAAAGAATATGCGCCGCAATTCATCTCAAAACAAGAGGACGATTCTGGCTGCCCAAGTAGCTTCAATGCTAAATCCTCTTTTTCAAAAATAAAAAAGCTTCAAGGCTAAATCTTTTAACTCTGGAGCGTGCACACCATAAGTTCCCCACCATTGCTTTGGATCAAAATGAGCTCTATCATCTATTGCTTCTGGATCTTCAAAGGTATTCATAAAAGAGAGAAGTCAGCAAATTGTTTCTTCACTTTCCTCGTGTCATCTGGATTTGAAAAAAACTGCTTAGTTCCTGTTTTCTGTAATTTCAGCGTCATTGTGGCCGCTGAGACGACCCGGAACTTCCTCAATCCAGCTTGAACTGTAATTAATCATTTGGGTTCGCAGAGTGTTCCATACAATGAAGGGAAGTGTAACTCTTGGTCCAGCGAACTGTCAAAATTTTATGAACAACATTATGAAATGGTGATTATTTTTTTCTTTTTTTGAATGAAACAGAAGGACGTATTTCTATTAATTTTCAATTAAACAATAGAAAGTATTTGAGCTAAAAATGAAAGAAGTAAACAGGAATAAAAAATTCAAAAGGAAGAACTAGATTACAACAAGTACAAACATGCTTCCCAGTGCTCCTTTCACCCGGACCGATAGCAACTTTAACCTTCTCTATCATGGTGTCCCATATGGCCATATCTCATAGATAAGATGAAGAAATGATTTATCTGTGTCCTTATCATCGGGAAAAATGGGTTCAGTGAAGGCAAGAATTAACTTATATTATCGCACCACTCCTCATTAAGAAGCATTTTTTTCACGGATGATCCTTTCTCTAAATCACCCTCTTTATAATTATTCCACTCATTAGAAAAGAACCATTTTCTCAAGACATGACTTGATTAACATGAACCTCTTCAATATGATGAGACTTGCAAATGTTGTCTCTGCAATCGCAAGAAATTCTTGCTTGCAGAACACATTGAACATGGACAACCTATAATGTTGTGATTCAAGATACAATTTTTAATATAGAAGGCATCATCTCCAGCTTCTTTTATCCATTTAAATTCAGTATTTTCACCAACAAAGTTCTTCGGATCACATATGTCCTTCATTACAAGCTTGAGGGTTTGCACAACACATGGAGTCCAGAAAATATTTTTGTAATGCGTTTCAACCCTCAAGCCAATTTATTTGCAATTCGATGTATTGTCGGCGATAACCTGGACCACATTCTTTGATATGACCTATTAAATTACTTCCTTCAACATATCAAATATGTATTCCTTGCGTTCTACCTATCAAAATAAAGAACTAGAAATTGTCAGCAACAAACAGCGAGTATTGTAGAACACAAACAAGCAAAAGATGTAAAAATTGTTGTCTAATAAGCTTTACCTCTCTTTCGGTATTGATTGCTTTTAGGAACATGGGGACACCCTATGTCATAGCTATGATGTTCAAAATAGGGTGCCGTTGAGGATCATACCATCCATCACTTGCATATTCACTCCCTTGCAGAGCCATGTCGTCTTGATCGGCTCAAGCATCCTCTCAACATGGAACTTCTCCTTCTACAGAAATGTGGTCCTCAATGCATCATATGATTGATCTGCAAAAAATGCATCATATGGTGGAGGCACATTGCCTCCCATTTTTTTGTTTGAAACATTACTGTAAGAGGCAGGGTTTCTTGCCAAATTGAAGGGAAGTGGTATAAAATAGAAGTGCACAACACAATCAACATGCTTGCAAGGTGAACACCACTAGTACAATAGAACATAGTATAAGATTAATAAGATGCAAAGCTCCTGTATATATAGAACATCCTTGCAATTTGGAGATCAACAATGTGTCTCTCATCAGCAGTAAAACTATCCGAGATATTGGCCTGCTTTCCCTTTCTTTTCTTCACTGATGATGGCAAATTTGGACCTTCATAAGGAGGTAGGGAGATTAATTTATTTTTTGGTGCACTATTGGCTACAGCTGCACTAGCTTCACGATCTTCCTTGCGAAGTTTCTCAAGAACAGGATAAGCAATCTTGGTGCATATCTTCACACCAGCACCTGTAGTCTTCAAAAGATGTGCTCTCACTCTTGAATAACTTACAGGGAAATCCCCATCACTAAAGTGGCAATTAAATCTTTCATCCCCTCCATATCATGTAACATGAACCCACAGGGTAAACTTAGGATTAGAATAGTGATTCTCCTCTGTATCATCGGCAGTCCCACATCCAAACCGAGCAAACATCGGACAGTTGAGCAAAAACTTTAATCCATTACATGTTGACCCTTGACGGATAGTTTGATCAGACACAAGCAATCCACCCAAGCAAGAGATATAGTAGTCTAGCAGAAGATGATGTCAAGATTGCTAAGTTGTACACCACTAGATGAAACAGTGGTGTACACCACCAGATGAAACATGCACGTTCCTTTACACTGATACTTGGCTTAGCCAGCTAGCCTAGAAGCAATGGAGCTTGCGTGCAAAATGGAGATGCATGTAGATGGATGGAGATAGGGAGGCTTACGGCGAGATGCTGCATCATGTCGTTGTTGCCGGCAGCGCGGATTGCAGCAACTGACAGATGACGGCGATATGACTCGTATGTAGGTTTTTTTTTATGAGCAGTGACCAGACACTGATATCAGGAAGCCCACATCAGCCTCCCGATGGGCTTCGGATCCAGTACTTGATCGTGGTAACAGCCCCATACTATCCCTGTTGTATCCCCTTCGTATCCCAGCCGTTTTCTCTTTATTTTTATTTTTCTTAAATTAAAAAAGGGACACATCGGGATACGTGTATCCTCGGCATATCGGTGTGTATCCCAGTTCTGGACGTGTATCCTACATACATTGATTCGGCACACATGTGCAGTATCCCTGCAATATAGATGGGTATGCCGTGTGTGGTGTTTGCGTTGTGGTGTAGTCGTAAGTTGAAGTAGTGCCCAGTTTAGTCATTCCGAGGGCAATGTTATGGCTCGGACATGAATTACTTTGTCGTCTCGCGAGCATTCCTGCTATTAATGATATGCTATAACGTTAATGGTAGTGCTTTCTGTTTTGTCCTTGTTTCTGTTCAGATGTGTCGGTGCGGTGTCATTTGCGGCTGTCGTATACACATAACTACAAGAGCTGGGGATAGTTGTGTTTCCAGTAATGGTATTGTCGGTATTCCTGCCAATGGCGATGCTATAGCTCGTCAAGGAAAACATTTGTCATTCTGCAAACATTTCTTGTATTAACGATACATGCTATATGTAACGGCAATGTTCTTTCTATTCGAATACTCGGATACATTGGTGCAGGGTGTGTACGTTATGGGGGCACGTGGCTCGTGTCATTTGCGCCGCTGTACAGCCATAATTAGAAGACCTAAATTTAGTTGTGTTTTGTGTAAGAGAAATACCGATATTCATGCCAATCTTATGTCTCAACAAGTGGAACTTTGTCGGTTTTTAAATATCTATGGTATTACTTATCTGCTATCGCACGCAAGTCCTTGTTTTCTTGGTTTAACAACAATTTGTTGTGTTGACAACTGTGAAGGGAATTGGCCCCTTGAGAATATTATTATGGCATTGCAAATATGCGTATGTGTATCAACATGCCCCGGTAGCATTTAATAAATTTCTAATTTTCGGATCTTCCACTTTGTGGCGTATACCAGTGTTGGTGCTAAGAGAGTCAACCTCTCATGCGTGGAGTACTTCCATCCTGAGGCAAAAACCGAAGAAGGGTCAGTACTCATTATGTACTATATTGCACAATAACTATTCTGTATAGTCTCTCTCTCTCTTTGGTCTCAAATACTGATTGGTCTTATCTGTTCTCTGCTCTGTGATACACAGGAACCAGCCAGTGGTGGACTTCGACAAGGTGGACGCCCTCGTGCAGCAGCTCAAGGGGTGTAGCTCCAGGTGATAATGATGATGACGAACCCTCCCCTCCCCATAACATTCTGAAATGCGTTGATGTCGTGCGATTCAGATGTTTTATTCAAGTGTATGCCGTTCGTTTTGTTTGCCGTGTATCCATAGTTTGTGTTTCGTTAACGGAAGTGCTGGTATTCATACGAAGAACAATGTTATGGCTCGGCGAGGAACACTTTTTCATCTTGCTAGCGTTCCTGGTATTGATGATCTGCTGCTATTTGTAATGCTAATGCCAATGGTAGTTATTTCGGTTTATCCATATTTCTGATCGGATAGTCGTCTTGGCATTGTTTGGGGCTGTCATATGCGCATAAGTAGAAGAGCTGAGTTTAGTTTTGTTTTCTTAACGGAACTTTTGGTATTCCTGCCAATAGGAGTGCTGTAGCTCATCAAGGAAAACTTTGTCTTTCTGCAAACATTTCTTGTATTAATGATATGTTATTCTACGTGAAGCCAATGTTAATTCCTGGTTTCTCCACTGCATTCAATATTTTTTCTATTTGGATACGTTAGCACAGGGTGTGTACGTCATGGGCATGCGGCTTGTATCATTCGTGCTGTCGTATAGGCATAATTAGAAGAGTCGAATTTGGTTGTGTTTCGTGCAAGGGAATTAACAATATTTGTGTCAATGTTATGTCTCGGCAAGTGAAACTTGTTGTTTTTCAAATATCTTTGGTACTATTTATTAGCTATCACATGGAATGCCAGTGCCATTTATTTTTTTAGTTTACCAAACAATCTATTGTGTTGACAACCATGAGTTCGAATGCCTCCTTGAGAATATTATTATAGCAACACAAGTATGCTTATGTGTATCGACATGCGCAATATCGTTTAATTAGTATGGTCAATTTCTAATTTCCCGATCTTGCTCTTTTTTGCATATATCAGTGTTGGTGCTAACAAACTGAGCGTCTCATGCATGCACTTCCGTCGGTTCAATCATTCAAAAACCAAATAAAGGTTAGTAGACAATATCTTATTATACATGTTGGATAATAATTATTATCCACACTCTTTATTGTTCACATTCTATATGTAAACCCGCCCTATTTTATGGCACTATATTTAGCTCATACCTATCTAATATTCCCAGAACTAACCGGCTAGCTAGTCTTCATTTCATCCGCAACAACATGGTGGTAGATCTCGGTTCATTTCCTAAATATACCTCTTTCATTACTCTCTTGTATCTTGTGAGCTCCAGGCTTTCGTTTATAGAATGACGAAGTCTGAGATGGCTAGATTTTTTTCTTGAAATGGAGGTTTACAATTTCTGAACAATTTTAGTTCAGTTCGCTTAGAATTTAATGGTGTTGTATATTTGCATTATCCTAGGTACCTCATTGCATTGGCTCCTATTATGAATGAGTTCTGTGATGTGCGCAACATGTTCCTGACTATACTGCAGGTAGTCCCTTGTGTCCCTATGTTTGCTTTTTTACACTAAACTTCTCACTTGTATCACAATAAATATATTGGATGTAGTTTATTGATAATTTAAAAAATTACACTCATCGTATTATTGTTGTATCAAAAATTTATAATGAAAGGAACCTTTGGTTTCTGGACCACATTGGAGCACTTAATTTGACATCTCTGAAAATCCAATTTGGTTGTCAAATGTTTCTGTTCTTAATGTTGTCATCACACGGTCGTAGACGTATTGGATAGCTCTAAGCAATGGAGTTTCTTTGTTTCACACCATTGTTAAGTATAGTAATATGATATTGACCACCTTTCAATATAGCTGATTTGGTGAAACCATGTGAATTGAGCATTATCGTGCATTACAAACATGTATTAATCATTGACGTATTCTTCTTCTTCTTATGTAGATGGAGGAACATGTTGATGCCTTGGGTCCTAAGTACTAGTGATCGGAATCAAAAAAACATAGCCCCATGTTAT
Organism: Aegilops bicornis; assembly: GCA_021605145.1. NCBI lineage: Eukaryota > Viridiplantae > Streptophyta > Magnoliopsida > Poales > Poaceae > Aegilops > Aegilops bicornis. The sequence goes on along the minus strand of CM038672.1, from coordinate 8,494,881 downwards.
CCCTGGTACAATGGGGTATATGTATCTTTCAATATATAGGCAATGTTCAATGTGTGTTGAGCTTCAGTGGGGGCATCTGGAATCACATGATGATTCTTGCTCTAGAACTGCAGGCTCCCAAACCTCATGTGACAGAACTTGTTGTCTTGTCTGTGTCAGTTATGTATACATGTGTGTCGTTGATGCCCTGCAGGCTATGCATAAACTCTATACTTGGTTGGTTTGTTGGTGACTTGTTTTGTTGTATGTTTGTGGCTATTTTACATTCTTTCAAAATGTTTCTACCGAAAGTGCATTATATCCCTAATCTTATTTTCGTGTTGATGCCAATAGGTTAGGGAGGATTAATATCGTTTATCAAGCTTATCTCGGGACATTTGTCTCTCGGTGACTATCTTTGGAGATGGTTAGCCCCTCATTTCAAAAAGGAGAAGGCCTCTATTATCCGAAGATTCAAAGGTTTTCTGTATTATTTGAGTCATAGAAAAGCAACACTATTAAGAGGGTCGAGGTGTTTGAGAATGTTGGGGATCATGCAAAACATATACACTTAACCTCGCCACTGTGTCAAGTCGACATTGAGGTAAAACCTCAGGAAGATTTTACCAAATGATGGGATCCCCCGGTCCCGGAGTCATGGGACTGCCCCCTAGAGTCATATGTTTTTCTATTGGACACTCCATTTCCCCATACCCTGGGATGCTTGGGACCCAAAGTCCCCTGCCCACTATGTTGCTAACCTTCTGCATTCATTAGGTCCTTTGGGTCTTGGACCTCCGGGTCCCCGGAGTGGGCGTGCAACCATCTGGTTAGCCCCAATCCTTGGGGTCTCTTCCCACAGGTCCTATTCCGAGATGTGGGGGTCTGCCTCAGGTGAGTCCGAGTCCCCAGTCTATTAAGTCGTGGGCCCCGGAGTCCATTGTGAGGCAATGGTCTGATCTGCTTAGGGAGCAGGGGGTATAAGTACCCCTATTCCATTAACTTTGAGGTGCTCCACCATACCTATATGAAATATTGATTCCTCCCAATCCCTCTACTCAATCTCCATGATTATTTGGGGTTTTAAAGAGGAACACACAATCTACATTTCCACCAAACCGATTTGTAATTCCGCAACTCATTCATCAGCAACACTTGCTACCACTACTAGGGAAAAACTTATAGATAAAACTTTAGCAGTAGGGTTGGTATGTGGGGCGGCGCTACTCCTAATTAGTAGTAGTGTGTGTTACATACCGGCGCTACATGTAGCAAGTTAGCAGTAGCGTTGGTCCATAACCCGCACTACTGCTAAGTTAAACATTATTCGCGCGCCCGTTCGTCACTCTCCTCTGTGACACTCTTCGTCAGCGCCCGACCATCCTCATCCACCTCCCTCGTCACCGCCGTCGTTGCATTGTGCCTCTCTCGTCGCCCCGTCCTCGGTAAGCCTCGTCCTCCTCCCTCCTCCTCCTCCAGCCGCCGCCCCACCTCCCTCCAACCGCCGCCCCTCTAGTCGCTGCCCTCCTCTATCCTTCTCCTCCAACCGCCGCCCCACCTCCATCCGCCGCCCCTCCCCCATCCTCCTCCTCCATCCTCCCTCCCCCCCTCAAATTCTCCTGGTCTCCTTGTTCTTCCATCATCTATGGCGCAAATTTTCAAAGAACTCAGCCACCGAGCACACAACTCGGCATGATGCACCCACGTTGGAATTTTTCCTTCATGAAACTTGTTCCTTTGGTTGTTCCAGAGCCCCAGATGGAAATAACCTCCATTTTATTCCTCAAGGGTATCGTCAAGATATAATTCATCATCCATACTATCACACCCTTCCATTTGTTTTCCCACCAATGCTAAAAAAAATGAGGCGTGAAAGCGGTAAAATTCCGAAATTCCTATGACTAGGATGCAAAAAAAGAGGTTAGAGAGTGCTACAAAATGGACTCATCAACTCCCCCAATCTTAGACTTTGCTCACCCCCTAGCAAAGATCACGACTGAGAGAACAGGGTCACCACGTTTATGAAGCATGAATTTATTTTGATCGAATGGTTACATTGAATCAAAATGATAAATGTAAAAGATAGCGAACCAGCATGAACACTCATATATTTCTACCAACAAGATAATTAGAGAGGCTTCCACACCTTTAATTATCTATTACTTAATGGAGGAAGTACAGTCTTATGAAGTACTTTACTAGAGATACATTCTAACAAATGGTGAATCTTTCACAAAGTACTACTTCTCTATTTTGGAGCCCTTCCCATTTACTTTGATTTTAATACTTCGACCGATCATTTTTATTTCCCCACACAATGGTGAACAAGCTTATTTGCCCGTGACATAGCATTTACTAGTTTTTTGTGATCATCAGGGCTAAGCATGCTTAGTGCTTGCGGGGTAGAACAATAACGATCAAGCCAAGTTGCAACTCCAAAATAAATTAGGGATACCTAACTTGTACTCCCTCCGTCCCAAAGTTGTTGTCTTAGATTTTTCTAGATACGTATGTATCTTATACTAAAACGTGACTTGACACATCCTTATTTATACAAATCTAAGACAAGAATTTTAGGACGTAGCGAGTAATTTTTAGGACTAATCTTTTGTCATCATGTTTGTTTGTTCAGGGTAGTTTAGCAACTAATAACCAAACCCATAAGATTGATAGCCTACACTCACTAATAGACAATAGAGGTGGTGTGGAAGACCCTATAGTCATCAGAGAGTGACAAATACATTAGCATTCATCGTAAGTCATATATATGATAGATATATCATATACCATCGTCCATCATTAAAAAATTGTTCCTCTTCGGTTAGGTGAATCTTTCCTTTCTTCAAAGGTTATTATGCATGAAAACTAATTGAACTTGTGGAAACAAAAACATAAAAAAGAAGTAAATGATACAGGGTTTACAAATCACCTTGAGCTTAAACACTATGATGACGAGATCACATAATACCTTCAAATTATTGGTACCAAAGGATTTCTTCTCTGAAGTATGGGTCGCGCGGGCAAGGGCATGGTGAGGTGACTCATTGGTCTTCTCGAGATTAGTGTGTTGGCGCTTGTTTGAGCGTATGATCTCCTCCAGGTCAGCCTTGATAACAAAGCAGACATTGAGGGTGGACATGGTGTCATCCGCAATGTTTGCGATCATCAGGGCTAAGCATGCTCAGTGCTTGCGGGGTAGAACAATAACGATCAACCCAAGTTGCAACTCCAAATTAAATTAGTGATACCTAACTTGTAATTTTTAGAACTAATCTTTTGTCACCATGTTTGTTTCTTCAGAGTAGTTTAGCAACTAATAACCTAACCCATAAGATTGATAGCCTACACTCACTAATAGACAATAGCGGTGGTGTGGAAGGCCCTATAGTCATGAGAGAGTGACAAATACATTAGGCCAACTCCACCGCGCGACCCCAAACGGACGTCCGTTTTGTCCGGTTTCTGTCCGTTTGGGTAGGGATTTGGGGTCGTGTCCGGGCCTGTCCTGGGATGCGGTGGCCGTGCGCCCAGCGCGCGGCCGCATCCATTTGCCCCATCCTGTCCGTCAGGGCCAAATTTGCATCAAAACTAGTTTCCAACCCAAATATTTGTCTAAAAATTAAAATAGTTTTACAACCCGATTGAAAATGTCTTTAATAAAATAGTTTTACAACCAAATCGAAATTGTCTTGACTGAACATAAATTGGACCAATACATCTATTGGTTGCCAATGTGATCCCAGACGTGCTCAACCAAGTCATTTTGAAGATTCAAATGAGTGTGCCAATCACGCATCTCACGGTGGAATTGGACAAACTATTCAAATGTGGCCGGGTCTTGGTGCAGGGGCTCAATATTTTCACCTTGATAATCAAATCCTTGGTCGAAGATACTCTCGTCATGCTCGTCCTCGACGATCATGTTGTGCATGATCACACAAGCAGTCATCACCTCCCAAAGCTTCCTTTCATCCCATGACAGTGCAGGGTTTCGAACGATACCCCACCGGGATTGAAGCACACCAAAAGCACGTTCCACATCCTTTCTAACACTCTCTTGCATTTGGGCAAATCTCTTTCTCTTATCACCTTGGGGTTTCGAGATTGTCTTCACAAAAGTTGACCACTGAGGATATATACTATCTGCTAGATAGTATCCCTTGTTGTACTGGTGGCCGTTGATCTCAAAGTTGAAAGGTGGGGAGTGGCCTTCTGCAAGCCTCGCGAAGACTGGAGAACGCTGCAGCACGTTGATATCATTGTGAGAACCTGCCATACCGAAGAAAGAATGCCATATCCAAAGATCTTGCGATGCCACCGCTTCTAATATGACAGTGCACCCGTTAACATGCCCCTTGTACTGGCCCTGCCAAGCAAATGGACAGTTCTTCCACTCCCAATGCATACAATCTATGCTGCCAAGCATGCCTGGAAAGCCTCTAGCTGCGTTGGTCGCCAACAATCTCTCTGTATCAGCGGCAGTTGGCTGCCTCAAGTACTCTGGGCCAAACACCTCGATCACAGCCTGGCAAAACTTGTACATTGACATCAGACATGTTGTCTCACTCATACGCACATACTCGTCCACCAGATCGCCTGGAATACCATATGCAAGCATGCGGATGGCCGCGGTGCATTTCTGGTAAGAGGAGAATCCAAACTTGCCAAGGGCATCCGTTTTGCACTCGAAGTATGGGTCATGAGCAACCACTCCCTCTCGGATACGATTGAACACATGCCTTGCCATACGAAAACGGCGACGAAATTTATCCGGCTTGAAGAGCGGGGTGTTGGCAAAGTAATCGGCATAGAGCAGGGCGTGGCCTCTCTCCCTGTTGCGGTTCAGGTTGGGAGCACGGCCAGGGAGTGACCCCCTGTACCGAGGAAGCTGTCGTTGAATATGGTCGTGAACGACCAGTGCAGCCACCACAAGATCTTCATCATCTGACAACGAATCGTCCAATGAACAAAGGAAGTGATGAAAGAAAAACTCGTCTCCACTGTCCATACCTTTGATGGCAAAAGGTCGAACACCTTGCGGTCGTGGTGGCGAAGAGGCCGCGATGATCACCTCGACGCAGCAGGGGTGGTTGCCGGCCGGCTACTGGCCGCTCTGGAGCTCTCGTCAGAATCTGCCTCGGCCGCCGTGGTTCGTCGCCGGCAGTCGTGTCCCCTCCGCTACCGGCAAGGACGGCGACGACCAAACCTCCCCCGATAGACGACCAAAACAACGGCGAAAGCGCGGGCGTGGTGGCGGCCATGTCGATACGTGGTTTGGTATGGACGGCGGGGGGCTGCGCATTGAGGAGGCGGCCGGAGAATAGGGGCGGCGCCGGCGGCGGGGCGGGGCGGGGAGAGAGGGTGAAGCGTTGGGAGCGGAGGGACTGCTAGTGTCCCCGATAGGCGGGCCACGGGGGGGACAGCAAGGGCGTGCGTCGCGGCCGTCCGCGCGTGTCCGTTTCACCCCAAACCGAGCGCAAGTTTGGGCCTGGGATGGGTCGAAGACGGACGGAATCTGGACGTTTGTCTGTTTGAGGCCGCGCGTTGGGCCGCCTCTTTTGTCCTTTTTACCCTAAACGGACGGGGGCGGACAGGATAGGGTCGCGCGGTGGAGTTGGCCTTAGCATTCATCCTAATTCATACATATGATAGATATATCATAACGTTGCAATACCATCATCCATCATAAAAAAATTGTTCCTCTTCAGTTAGGTGAATCTTTCCTTTCTTCAAAGGTTATTATGCATGAAAACTAATTGAACTTGTGTAAACAAAAACATAAAAAGAAGTAAATGATACAGGGTTTACAAATCACCTTAGGCTTAAACACTATGATGACGAGATCACATAATACCTTCAAATTATTGGTACCAAAGGATTTCTTCTCTGAAGTATGGGGACGCACATGCAAGGACATGGTGAGGCGACTCATTGGTCTTCTCAAGATCGGTGTGTTGGCGCTTGTTTGAGTGTACGATCTCCTGCAGGTCAGCATTGATACGAAGCAGACATTGAGGGTGGACATGGTGTCATCCGCAATTTTCTTCTCGAACCACCTGTCACGCTCATGCAAGAGATCACCATCAAGAAAGTGATCCATTAGCATGTACCTCATGTTGGTAAATGCATTCCTCGATGCCAGGGGGTGCAGCCTTGGCGTGAAGTTGGCATCGGTGAGGTACTTCTTATCCCATCCTCCAGGCAGCTTGACGGATATGACGGTGCCAATTGTGAACTTCTTCACAATATTGTTTGTGCCTAGGAGGATCTCTTAATAAGTTCCCTCCAACGGCTCATGAATGGTACACAAGCAGTTTATGGGGATTAGCGGCCTCCTTAGAATAGATTGGCTGAGATTTGTTTAAGTGAGGAGGGCCCACCAATGAAAATCGGGGGGGGAGGGGGGGGGGGATTAGAGAAGGGCACGCAGACAGGTATGTAAAACTCCATTGTTTATTTCCGTGTGTGTAGTATTATCGGATGGTACACCCATCGCTGATTGTTGGGTGTTCCTTACGAGCAGGTACATGGCTATTGTTGTTATTGTATTTGACAGATTCAATTTGCTCCTTACTAATGTTCTCTACCTTATATTCCTCCTCATCTTCTTCCATCACCCTCTCCACAGGGTCCTCCTCTTCGAACAAATTGTCTTCGTGCTTTTCACACCAAGATCGATTGCGCTTGATCCCGGGATGGAGATGCATCTTCTAGTTTAAAATCCCTCTCATGAAAGGGACATGAACCATGCGGCGAGCTATGACCAGCGGCTTGGTGATCCTATTATTGATGAGAGGATGTTGCCATTCATCGCATGAATATGACACGTCCTCGATGGACATCCCTTCACCTACAAACTTGATATGCATCTGGGAATAGATTGGTTTGTCAATATGCAAAAGGAGAGGCCTCCAAGGGTATATTATGAGGCGTGGGTTCTGGATATCGCGATATTAGGGTTATGGAGGAAGATTAGGAGACAAACCACCAACTTCTGGAATTGTGACTAGTGCTCGTATCTTAATACTTGTTGCCGCTTCATCTATCGAGAGGAGAAGTTGGTGCCCGGTACGTGCATGGCTGGTTGTACTCATGCTTGTATTGTGGCTTGACCTGCGATAAAAAGTGTTTTTAAAACAATGAAGCATTGAGCCACAAAACAGAGAAGACGGTCGGTGGGACGAGCCATACGAGCATCGCCACATGTCCCATTGGTCGTACCTATTTTGCGTTAGCAGACCGCAGTTCCAAAGAGCAAGAAGGGTTGTGGCATGAGCATAGCTGCTCGTACCACCCTGTAAAACCAAATTCTCAATCCAGAAAAATATGTACAGTACGGTTAGACGATACATAAATTCATAGGAGGCGATAAAATACAACTGGTGGACAGTTTATGTCTTTCCTCTACTTCGAAGCAGGGTGGTTTTTTACACCCGACTAACTTACATGGATTGAGACTATCAGGGTAACTATTTAAATCCAAGTCGTGTACCTTACGTGAACCTCTCTTTTGAGTAGCAGATAGTAGATACTCAATAGGCCGGTCAGTGTTGCTCATCACAAGTTGCATCTTTCTGGTAAGGGTTACAATTATTCCAAAAGGGATGCAAATTCTTTCTTCTTTGTGTTCCCACATGAAGACCTTCACTGTCATAGTTCCTTCTGCCTCTGAAAATCAAATTCCTGCTATAGCAAAATACCTTGAATAAGAGGGTGTTTGTTTCCAGGGACTTATTGGTTTTGGGACTTAAAAAAGTTCCTATAAGTCCCATCTAAACCAAACAGGAGGGACTTATAGGGACTTAAAGTGGGCATTTGAGACTTATGAAATAAGACTCTCAAGGAGAGTCTTATAGAGACTTATAGTTGTAATATGGTCTTATAGGGACTTATAAGTCCCAGGAACCAAACAGATAGGGACTTTTTAGGGACTTGGGACTTATAAGTTGGGACTAAAAAAGGTCCTAGGACTTATGAACCAAACAGGGCCTTAATTGGGGCTTTGCGTTCTTCTTGGTTAAGATACTTTTCAAGGCTGAGTGATTAACATTAACTTTGACCTTATGTCAGTGATTTGGGCCTAAAATTTTCACAAGCGAATACCACAGTATAAAACTCTTTATCTGTGATATCATATTTCTTTTGAGCATTACTAAGAGTGCAACTTTCATTGAATCTCTAACCCTTGTTTTCTCCCGAGTGACACTTATAGCATACTCACCAGCTTCACAAATAATTTCTGAGGACCGGACTAATGGTCAAAGCCTTGACAGGATGCCATTGCTAGCCTAGCTGCCATCATCTGCATGCACGCGCGCAGGCCTTCTCCAGGCTCGTCAATGTAGCCCGGCTGAGGCAGTATAGTATATCCTACACTCGCTGCCCAACACCTATGTCAAAAACCCTTGTGAATCAATCTATATAAGGGGTTTCGTCCCTCTCCACGCCTCGTCCATCGTGGTGTCGCCATAGTTCCAAGTTCAGTTCCGTACAGGTCCATCACCCAGATGAACTACCGAAGCTTCTCGCCAGGGCGGCCTCCATGCTGAGAGCCCAGATCAAGGTCCTCGTCACCTCCATGTATGTCACCGTGACCACAGCTCATGTGTTCCTTTGATAAGTGCAAAGAAATATACTCCTACCCAATGATTTGTTGGACAAGGTGGTACTTCCACTATTCCATAACTCGTAACTTTTTTCTGCAAAATCATTAATATGGAGCTTGCCATTGATTTTGCAAAAGAATCTAGGATAAATATACTCATATTACGGTCACCTTGCAAAAAAAAAATTAATATTTAATTAATATGGTAATCTTAGCGAGCATTACCAATCGTGGCAGATGAGAAATGCCACACGTAAATCTGCAAATTGATCTAGCATTATGCACGTGAAGAAATCGTGTTTTTCCCAGTAGATATTCTTTATTTTGTTTTTTTAGCACAAACAACACCCATGTGTATTTATGTTTTTATTTTTCAATGGCCGGTGGGGCCCACGCTAAGGGCGGAATGACCGGAAGAGCACGTCTGGGGTAGTATTTTTTTCTTGGAACCAATGTGGTTAGTTGGGTGTCACAGAAGCAGAAAGTTGTGGCTATTTCTTCATGTGAAGCCGAGTATGTCGCAGCTTGGGCATGAGCATTTTCAAGGAGTTTGGTTGGCAAGACTCCTTGGAGATTTGACAAATCAAGAGATTAGCCAGTTTGAGCTGAAGGTTGATAATAAATCTGCTATAGCCTTGAGTAAAAACCCTGTTTATCATGACAGGAGTAAGCACATAGATATCAAGTATCATTATATAAGGAACTATGTTGAGGAAGGCAAGGTCAAGATCAACCACGTTAGGACGGAGGATCAGCTTGTGGATATTTTGACAAAATCTCTAGGAAGAATCAAGTTCTAGGAGATGAGGAGAGGGATTGGAGTTCAGTCCGTGAAGTAATGCACTTCGTGCTTAGAGGGGTGAATGTTAGGATTATAAGCACTCTTGTGCATGTCAAAGTGTAAACCGGACTGTCAGTTTATAAGGCAGTCTCGGACGGTCCGGTATTCAGTTAGGATTCAATCCTTCGTGTGTGCTTAAACCTGGCTAGCAGGGTCGCGTCTTGTTGGGCAAGATCAGTAGGCCGTGTTGGGTGCGAACTCTCCGTAAAACTCTATATAAGTCGAAGCAATAAAATGAGGAAGGTTGAGCTGTTGTGATAAGATTTATGGGCGTACAATTGTTCGGTTTTTCTCCTGTTTGTGGTCTTGTTCGTCAGGTGCAGGGGCCATCTGATCAATCGATCCATGGCTATCCTTACACCATGTGTATTTAAGTTTTTGAATTTTCAATGACCAGTGGGGCCCGCCCTAAGGGCAGAATGAGTGGTTGAAAAAAGGAAAAGCCATATGGGGCGTGCTGCTGCCTTGCTCCCGCTGTATCCGCCCTAATGTAAGTGCATGCATGCACCGATGCTCGCCATCTCCAAGCTCTTCATTAATATGGCTGCCAGCCAGTACACTAATCGAGCACTAGAACATTCGCTGCCAGCCAGTAGAGTAATCGAATTCGAAGCACACTCGCTGCCAGCCAGTAGAGTAAATGAGCAATCGAGAACTCGCTGCCAAAAGGCTCCGTCAGAGAGACTCCTCTCCTGTCCTCGTCCACTCCGCCACCGCAGCAGCAGCTTCCAATTCCGTCCCCCGGAAAGTGCTTTCTCGCCTACTCTCGACGCCCCAACTTTGCCATGGAGGCCATCGCCGAGCTCAGGGCCCAGCTCCACGCCCACCTCTCCTCCATGTACGCCACGGTGAGTCCTTTCCCTCACCTGGCTCTATAGCCACGCCGTGCTCTCTGCTCTGACAGTCTCATTGCCGTGATCGATCTAGGGTGCCCTGGACGCATATTTCCAGCAGCTGCAGGAGCTGGACGAGGGCAGTGCAGGCACGGGCTACGTCGCCCAAGTCCTCAACATCTTCCTCAATGACGGCGACAGGATCCTCAGGGACATCGACGGCCTGCTGTCCGTGTCCCCTCCCCTACGCCACGCCCGTGGCCTTGTTGTCTCGCCTCGTCTCGGATACTGACTCACTTGCTCCGCTCTGCTTTGCCATCCGCAGGAACAAGCCCCTGCACGAGGTGGAATTCTCTAAGGTGGACGCCCTGGTGCAGCAGCTCAAGGGAAGCAGCTCCACGTATGATGATGGTTAGCCCTTCCTTTTCTATATATCCCCCGCCCATTTTTAACTCTCTGTCTCTGTGTTTCTCCACTGCATCGTTGATTCAGATGTGTTTGTCATGGGCATGCCCATCATGTCGGTTGCAGTGCCGTGTCGCGATAATTAGAAGAAACGAGCTTAGTTCTGTTTCTTGCAACAGAAGTACCGATATTCATGCCAACAGTAATGTTATTAACTTTGTAATATTTATTAATCATGTGCTATTCAGCGACAGCACAACACGCCAATGGAGGTTTTTTCTAGCGTGCCCATGTTTCTATTCGGATTACAGATGTGTGTCGTTTTTGAATATCGTGTGCACATAAGTAGAAAAGCTGCGTTTAGTTGTGTTTCAGTTACCTAATTGTCGGTATTCCTGTCTATGGCAATGCTTAGGTCGTCAAACATAATTTTGTCGTCTTGCGACCATTTCTAGTATTACTAAATCTGTCATTCGCCAACGATAATATTCTAGCCCAGCAATAAAAAATTGTCGTTCTAGAAACATTAATTTATGGTATTTACGGTCGGCTACTCTACATATATAACGCCAAGTGGTGTTTTTTAGTTTCTGCACTGCATCGCGTTATTTCTATTCGGATGTGTCCGTTCAGGGAGCGTACGTCATCGAATGCGGCTCGTGTTGTTTAGCCATAAGAGCTGAATTTAGTTGTGTTTTCTATAATGGAAGTACCGATGTCCACTCCAATGTCATGGCTCGGGCAGGAAAACTTTGTCGTTTTGTAAATATCTCTAGCAGTACTGATGCCGTAAGGCCAATGTTTCTTCTTCTGATTCTTCAAACAATTTATTGTGTTGACAGTCATGATAGAAAATGGCCCCTTGAAAATATTATTGTGACAACCCATGTATGTTTATGTGTACCAACATACTATAGCATTTAATAAGATTCAAAACATTCTAGTTTTCTGATGTTGCTCTTTTTGGCATGTATCAGTGTTGGTGCTAGGAAAGTGAATCTCGCTTGCATGGACTTCCAAAAGTTCTACGTGGCAAAAAACAAGAAAGGGTTAGTACTCAGTATCTCATTATATATGTATGCAAGCCTGCCAGCTTATTTCGTCTTCTATGACACTAGTTTTAGCTCATACTAATATGACATTCTTAAGAACTAACCTACTTTTTCCCTTTGTCTTGAATCAGCTGATTGATACAACTCAGTTCTATATTTGAATACATGTCTCTTTGATTATTCTCTTGTAACTTGTTGGCTCTAGACCTCTGTTTATAGCGCAACTAAGTTTTAAGATAGCTAGTTTTTTTTTCCAAATAGAGGTTTTTTTTTGCTGGGCCAAACAGAGGGTTTCAATTGCTCTACCATCTAAATTTAGTTCGATCAGCCTCTCCAGAATTGACAGTGTGGTATTTTTGCATTGTTTCAGATGCCTCATGGCATTGGCTCTTCTTAAGGGTGATTTCTGTGACGTGCGCAGCAAGCTCCAGACTTTGATGCAGGTAGCACTTTATGTAATGTACCTATCTAGGCTTTGGACTTCCAGTTTCACGCTATTATGATAATATTTCGATTGATCGTATATTATTCAACATAAAAAAGAAGAACCTTGATATTATTCTTGTTTCTGCTGAAATTTATCTGGCAAAATATTGTTTGGTTTTTGGAGCACTTAGGTGTGGTCTTTGAAGGTCCCATTTGGCCGTCGAATATTGTTTTGTTAATCTTATCATAACGTTTTGGCCGTCTAACTCGGTTCCTTATGTTCCCATATTAAGTTTAAAAAGTTAATATCTGCCAAGTACCAGAATAAGATACAGACTACCTTGCAAAATGGATGATTTGTGAAACCATGTCGTAATCATTACTTTATTCTTCTTTTGATGCAGCTGGAGCAGCAGATCGCATCCTTGGTTAGCATGTGGTAGTAATCAACGGAAAAAGAGCATAACCTCGTGAGATTCCAGGCACAATGGTGTGTGTGTATCTCTGAAGTGGTTGTGTTGTGTTGAGCTTTGCTCGAGCACACAGAGTCACATGGCGATTCTTGCTTCGGAAGTTGGGGCTCACGAACACCCCATGAATGGAACTTGTTGTCTTTTCTATCAAATTGTGAGTCTGTCAACTCTATATATCTTTGTGTCATGAATGGCCCATAGGTCGTGTGTAAACTCTATACCTAGCTTGTTGTTTGGTTGGTGGGTGGTGACTTTGTTATGTTATGTGTTGCTGGTTCTTTTTATCATCTTATGAAACATCGGTGTCTCCCATTTGGGTCCGGAGTGGGTCCTCGTACTGAGCTCTCAAGTCTCATTTTTTGGCTGGTATACCGAGATGTGTTATTCGTCGGCCTCCTCCCCCACCAGAACCTCGCAGCATCACTGCTGCAGCAAACTTTCTAATCTGCCGCACAGAGGAGGGAGAAGATATGTTGGGGCAGGGTGCTGAAAGGTGATGCAGGACACCATCTAGCAGGCAAACCCAAAGTCCATCTTCGAGGTATTGGATGGATTTTCTTGGAAGTAGCAATCCAATAAAGAGACTCTGCTGAAGCAAACTGAGAAGGCTTGGAAATGTCGGAGAAAAATGATTTGCTCAGAGGTGCCAAAACTAATAGGGGTGATGTCAAAATAAACATAGTTCGGTGGTTCCGAAAAAGAGTCGTGTACAGTTCGGAAGCTATAGGAACATGGTTCGCTCATCATGGCCTACTCACTCCTAAAAGGTCATAGAACTGGGTGGAAAAACTCAGAGTAATTCGGCACTGAAACAAAAAAAAATTGAGTACCTAGAGTGAAATACTTGAAAATTTTGGTTGAGGATCTTATCTTGGAGTTCGACCACATATACTTTGCTTTTCTCCTCTTGATAGTATGACTATTCTACACTCTGTGTGAATCTTGGAATCACTAAAAGCCTATAAAACTGTATTTTAAGAACTTGAGGCACACAACCACTTGAAGAAATAGATGTACGGGTCACCATTGATTTTTCCACCAAAGTTTATGGAGTAATTTCCTAAGATAAACTCATAAAATGTTCATTCTCTCAATTGGTTTGTCCTTAATCACAAAAACCTATATTAGGGGCATATAAAGTTGTGCTTTCAATGTTTTAGTTTAGCGACGAGTTTGAAGTATTATTGTTAACATTATTGTCATATCTGTGTCGTTTTAGAACCAGCATGTTCATTTTTTATTTTAATACGAACTGCAAACATTATGTGTGCCATTCTGTAATGCATGATCTAAAATGTTCTGTATGGAAATAGAACTTATTTGCAGCGGAGGAGCACAGTACAGATAAAGACAGAATGAGTTTTAGCCTTTTAGGTATATATAACAAAATTGTTGGCTATCTGGTGGAGTAGATAAAAAAACCTCTCATCTTTGCTCTCTTATTGCTAAAACTGATTTTAGGTCACCAAATATACCTGTTCTATTGCAATGCTCTTAAGCTACATTCCGCGCACCTGCAAAACACAAAGTCTGGCTACTTATGGCATACACCACAAGAAAATATATCAAGTGATGTGTGAATAGTAAATGCATTCACTTATCTCTTTTCTTCTCACATGGCTCATGAGTGCTCGTAATTTGATTAATATTTTAGGCGCACTAAATACACCACAAAATATGCATATATTTTTAATATAACAAGAGATGGATGCAACATGGTATACTCGCACAACTAGCTAAGAAAAATCTGCAATCGAGACATACATTTTTTCTAAAAATGGTGATGCACACAACCATTCGAGACATTCATCCTTTGAAGTAAATCATAGAATTGATATATGATATATTTGAAGGCTTTGATGGTTACTACCCGGAATCAATCCGTTGGAGTGGCACATGTATAAATATGGATGCCACCACCACTCCATGTGTCAGAAGTAACGCTAAAAAAGCAAGAAGAAATCTTGAAAGAAGAAAAGAATTACAAAGATTGTGTAACATTGCTTTTTTACTGTACCATCAGGATAGTCACCTAAAAAGTCAAATGACACTCGCACTCTTTCCTTGCTTCTCTTAATCCTTCCTTTCACACCAACCATCATCCTACATAAAAACGTAAATTAGTTAATTAATGGAACACATTGATCATTCGATAAATGTAAACACAAAGTTAAATAGAAAACGTTAGGTTTCACACTATCGTGTGATTACATGAAGAAAGGGGCATTTCAAGATGCAGTGCTATATCACAAGACACAAGAGAGCGCAAGTGCACAATTTTAAAAATGGCACAATAGTGCTCTGTGTAGCAAAAAATACAAAATACCAAAATAAATAATAGATGATTGAAACAATTAATTTCATGATTGGATTATTTAAGAATTGTGTCACTAGAAAAATGGTCAGTTGTGGAATCCCCACCCATCTTATACAACATCTTAATGCTAGAGGGAGATTCAGACTACGAAATAACTTATTATATAACTAGTCCTACGACTACCATTCGTGGTATTCCGGAGGTGTTATCTCTCTTAGGTAGAATTTATATACACAGATGAAACATATTTCAACCGCCAGAAAAATATCAACCACAACTAACAGTTAAAATAATATCAATTTTTATTCTTAACAGGAAAAACTAGAACAAAATTAATCCATAATACGTATGTGGGTGCATATGGACGGGTCTGTGCCTTTGATATCATCCATGGAGCGCCGAAAAGCTTTACGGTGGATTTTTAATGTATCCATTAGTTTGTTCTTTTTGTTCCCAGGAAGGTTATAACTTACAATAATAGGGAATCGCGTAGCTTCATCTAGGAATTCATACCTCAGCTACTCTGATAGTGGTTTATGCTTAGGAAGTGGAAGTTCTCCACCCCCCCCCCCCCCTGTCTCGGGCACCTCCTAGATTTCACTTAGCGGAGATTCTATGAATAGAGTTTTATCGGGATATAGACTGAGGTCCTGCTTTTCTTGACCTTCGGGGCCTTGATCGTACCCAGTCAAGCTAGCTCCTTTCCAGCTCATCTTCTAGATTACCGAAGTAAATGGCAGCAAGCTGAGCTATGGTCTTATTTTCTGCTTTCTCACACTCCTTGCGTTATGGCTTGTTTTTAAATTTTGGGAAATGGAAATTCCATTTTTTTTCTTGCCCATGTTTGAGTGTATTGTCTCATTTTGCTATATATATTAGCACATTAAGTGTTCAAAAAGGGTCTCCCAAATGTAATGACAGAAAGATCATGTTCAGGTATTTCTAGGACAACATGCTCAATGAGATAGATAAAGGTTCTAAGAATATTATGACTGATATGAAGAGTTATATAAGGATTCCTAAAGGTCACCGAAAGGTCTGACCATTGCAACGCGAGCAGCATTCCTTCAATGATAGCGGTTATTTTCTTCTCTATGGAATCCATAGAATGGAACAAGTAGCTGTAGGTGGGAGGAATACTTCCATCTGAAGTCCAAACAATCATACAAGTTCTTGTTGTGTCATCCGTAGCTTTGAAGGAGACGTCAAGGGCCACACGTACAGCCAGCGGACGCAACCATGAACGACGCAAGAGGCGGCATGACCTCAAGCTCGTCAGCAGAAATGTTTCCATTGATTATTTCTTCTGGGTTGTGTTGTTGGATAAAGTACAAGGGACTCACATAGCTACAGAGGAACCTTTTGAGATTTCCATTGGCGGGACGGTCTTTCCATGCCCTACATTGTTGCGCAAACTCCAGATTCGACAAATTCGCATCATTAACATGTACCACACTTGGCTGCTGCACCGGCAAGAACATTCAATAGCCACTCTTTGCATGTGTCAACTACACCCTCTTTAGTAGGTATCGGTCATTCTTCTTTCATACCATCCATTTGTTTCACTACACTCGGGCAGACAATCAGTGCATGAGATGACCTCTCATCTTCCAAACCATGAAAGAGCACGGAGCACGCATCACAATATGCCGAGAAAATTTGCACTGTATGGTCACCAGGGCTCCCAACACAATCTTCTACGCAGTTACCTTCATCTTTTGTGGTACATCGGAGCTCCATATAAATTTCCATATAGGTCGGATGTTGTGGGGGGGGGGGGGGGGGGGGGAAGGGGGGGCACTGGATGCACCAAGAGCAACCGGCTGCTCCTGCTGTGCCAGTGTAATCCTATAGAGGTTGCAGAGCAAGAAGTGGCAGAACGCCTTAAGCTGCTAGAGATGAACTCAAGCTGAAGCCTGGGCATCCTAAGAAAATTCAAAATGTTCTCCACATCAAATTTCCAGAAGTGATCATTCGAAATAAGGATGTCACATACCTCGTGGACATGTAAGAAAGTCAAGACTCGGTGCAGCCGGTTGTCCCCGGTGTCATAGGTCGAAATGTGGATCCATTTGTGAACTATGGATCTAGCTAAGTCCTTATGGATGCGTCGTTGCCCACACACAAAGTAATATCGTGCTTCACAAGTTGCAAGTCATGTTCTATTACACGCCACACTACTGATGAATTGCCAAAAAAAGGGTATCAACACAATGCCATTAGGATAATAGTTCTATCTAAGAAGCCTTGCACACATGCTTCTCGAAGAGTTCGAAATCAACCAAGCTTGCCTACTAATAGGGCTTGATTAAATGATCGCATATCTCTAAGGCCTATGCCTCCTTTTGCATTCGAAATAATTAATTTGTGCCATGAGAACAATGCCATTTTCCTTCGACCATTCTCTACCTGCAGCCAACCACCACCAATATTGTGTCATCATACAAGTCAAATCATCACAGATTGATGCCGGCAATTTATAAATAATCATCACATAGGTATGGATAGTTTGTGCCACTCATAATATCTTCATCTTGCCAAACTAAACATATTCTTGCATATTTGGTCTCAAAGTTAGAGAATACTGGGTATAAAATATGTTGTGGTCATATTTAATATAGTAATTTTAGCGAATTTCACCTACTGCGACATAACAGAAATGCCTTACGTCGACACAAGAGAATGTGAATACAGTAGTACAAAGGTGTACACGGTTCCATGCGCACCCACATGAATTATAAAATTGGGAAAATACAGGAGATATTTAAAAAATCCAGGAATTTAAATTGGGGTATCAAACTTGGTCGACCATTCTACTCTCATATGAAGTTTTGCTGAGGAATGACAAACCGTGGTATTCTTAGTGAAGAGAATACAATTGGAACCATACCATTCATTTAGAAAGTGTGTTTTTATAGGAAAATACTTGAGATGAACCGACTGATCACATTATGGGCGTAAGCCGTGTCCTTCGCTTGCCACGCGTCCTAGTGAGGCCCACACACCGCGTCCCACGTGTATGGTGTTATAGCCAGTGGTCGCATCTACCATGGTTGCTTCAATCCAGCGTCGCTAGCGGCCAACGTTCCATGGGCTGGGCTCGCACGCCAATGCCGCAACCTGCAGAGCCTCGCCGACGTTGCAACCACAGAGCTCGTCAGCGTCGTAGCCGCGGCCGATCTTGCAACTAGAGAGCTCGCCGAGGATGCAACAGCGGTCGGTGCCGCAACGGGTGGTCACAGCAGCTGAAGTGCTCATGCTTCGAGGCTGCTCGCTGGGACCGCCGGGTACTTCAAGGTTGCGATGGAGCACGGTCAGCGTGCTGCAGGCCAGAGATCCCATGTCAGGTGGGGAGACAGGAGCTGCGATGCAGCATGGCGTGCAGCCACCGCCGTGCTTGCAAGCTAGGCCTAGCACGGCTGCTAGCTGGACTCAAGTGGGTGCTGCGTTGCAGCATGCTCGAGCGTGGTGAGCTCGCTAGTGTTTTGCTACAAGCCGGCCAGGCGTGGCTGGTCGCGGGAGTCAATTTGCATCATGCTATTTCTCGGCAAGCTGGCCGGCGCAGCTGCTGCAAGTGAGTGCTGTATTGGCCAGCGAGGTGATGCCCCCGCTGGAGCTACACGAGGGCGTGGGCTTTGCAACTTATGCGGTTGTTGTTGGGATTGGAGCGATGCCATGGTCAACTCAACATGATGATCAAATGGCCCTTATTAGGGTGAATCGACGGATGAGGCGGCTCACATCTTCACACGATCAGCCGGCTGGCGCCTAGCAATTGCTTTTTTTATAACATCGTTTCATCATTCTTTACAAAGAAAAGCACGGATGTCATTTCTTCGTGAAACTCCATACACGAGTATATCGGTCGGCTACGTATTATACAAAAAAATTAGATTTTTTCCTTCCATGTATGATTTTCAAATTTACTATTCACAGGGGTTCCGGTGGAACCACCTTCCAAATTAAAGTCCACGTGAGATGTGAATACCAGTAAATTTTCAACAAATACATTTAGCATTTCGCATGTAAAAGATATCAACATGCCAAAAATATTCATTAGCAATATACATATGTGCACTATTTAGTGAGAGCCACCGTGACGTGCCTGCACTCCTCTCCAATCTCTTCATTGATAGCGGCCAGCCAAGTAGAGTTAAACGAGCACTCCCTGCCAAAAGGCTCTGTGTGAGAGCCTCCGTGACCTGCCAGCACTCCTCTCCTGTCCTCGTCAACTCCGCCAGCAGCTTCGAATTTCGTCCCCCGGACCTCCTCGCTTCGCCATGCCGGCCGCCGCACTCAGGCAGCAACTCAACGACCACGTCGTCCACATGTATGCCACGGTGAGTCGTGCCTCCCCTCAATTCGATAGCGGCCGTGTGGTTCTGGGCTGGAATTCGGTCCATCTTCTGTCTTGCTGACCTTCCGTGATGGATCCAGGGAATTCTGGACGAATATTACCAACAACTGCAGTTGACGCAGGACGAGGGCTTTGTCCCCGAGGTCATCAACTTCTTCCGCGACGCCGACAGAATGCTGAATGAGATCACCAGTCTTCTGTCCGTACCACTGCGCACAAGCCCCTCTGCTCTCCTTATCCCGATCGTCTTGGGTATTGATTTCGTCTCCTCTGCTTAATTTCTGATTCCCAGGAACCTGCCCATCGTCGACTTCAAAATGGTGGGTGAACTGGTGTACCAGCTCAAGGCGTGCAGCTGCAGGTGATTTGTTTCCCCACTGCATCGATTCTGATGTGTTTGTCATGGGCATTACCCTTTAGTAGGTGATGTTTGCGCTACTGCGTAGCCATAAGTACAAGTGTCCAACGGCAATGTTATTTTTGCTTGACGAGAAATTAAAACTTTGTCGTCTTGCGAGCCTTCCTGGTATTAGCTAGTGATATGCTATTCAGCATAACGACAATGACGGTTTTCTCGTCTATCCACAAATCTATTAGCATGTGTCGGTGCTGTGTCATTTGTGGTTGTCGTATACGCATAAATAGAAGAGCTAGGTTTAGTATAACGGAATTGTTGGCATCCTGGCAAAGGAAAAATGCTAAAACTCGTTAAGGAAATAATTGTTGGCTACCTAACGGGAGTACTCGGCAATGTTATGGCTCGACGAGAAATTAAAACTTTGTCGTCTTGCGAGCCATCCTTTTATTACTAGTGATATGCTCTTCAGGATAACGGTGATGGCGGTTTTTCTCGTCTGTTCAGATTTCTATTCGGATGTGTCGGTGTTGTGTCGTTTGCGGTTGTCATATACGCATAAATAGAAGAGCTGAGTTTAGTTGCGTTTCATATTTCAACTAACGGAATTGTCGGCATTCCTGCCAATGGCAACTCTAAAACTCATCTAAGAAAACTTTGTCGTCTTGTGGAAATTTCTCGTACTATTGGATGATATTCGACAATTGCAGTACTCTAGGTCAGCAATAAAAGCTGCCATTCAGAAAATATTACTATGTATTAATGATCTCCTGCTCTACGTAACGTCAATGGCTGTTTTTTCAGCTTCTCTCCGCTACACATATTGATGTTGTGTTTTTTTGGATCTGTCGGCGTGGGTGTGTATACGTTGTGGGCATGTGTCTAGTGCGGTTTGTGCTGCCGTTTAGCAATAGTTCGAAGAGACGAGTTTAGTTGTGTTTTGTGCAAATGGAAATGCCGATATTCATCCTGTTTGGCTAGGGAAACTTTATCATTTTATAAATATCTCTAGCACTACTAACTGTTATCGCACATAAGGCCAAACAATGTTATTTTCATTTCTGGTTTATCAAACAATTTATTGTGGTAATAACCATGACGAATGACTCCTCCAATATTATTATGACACCACAATTATGCTTATGTGAATCAACATTCCTTGGCAGTTGTTAAGTTTTGAGAAAAATTCAGTTTCTTGATCTTGCTCTTTTTGGCATGTATCAGTGTTGGTGCTAGGAAAGTTAACCTTGCCTGCGAGCACTTTCGCCAGTTCTACGGGGCAAAAAGCAAAGAAGGTCAGTTCTTGATACCTTATTATATATGTTGCACAGTAATTATTCTCTACTCCATGTGCTTATCAGATCCCCTCTGTGAAACCTGCCAGCTTATTTTGTCTTTAATGACACTATTTCTGGCTCATATTATTCTAATATTCATAAGAAATAACCTGTTTGTTCACTTCATCTCCAATCAGGTGATTGATATAACTCACTTCTTTATCTCAATATATGCCTCTTTGATAATTCTCCTGCAACTTGTTACTCTAGACTTCTGTTTATACCGCAACTAAGTTTTGAGATGGCTAGAGTTCTTTCTCAAACAACGGGTTACAATTTCCAAAGCATTTCAATTCAGTTTGCCTCACCCCTTCAGAATGTGACAGTGTGGTGTGTTTGCATTATTTCAGGTGTCTCATGGCATTGAATCTTCTTAGGAACGAGTTCTATGTTGTGCGCGGCAGGCTACAGACCATTATGCAGGTAGCATCTTATGTGCCTATGTTGGCTTTTGATTTTCAACTTCTCACAAGTTTCGTAAATACGTAGACTGGTCGTATATTGTTTAAGATAGAAAAACAATAATAACCTTGATCTTATTCCTGTTACTGTTGAAATTGGAATAGCAATACGTTTTTATGTTTCTGGAGCACTTAGTTCGGGGTTTTTGATAGTCCCTTTTGGTCGTAGTTTCTGTCTTAATTTTGTCACAACGTTTCATTAGATGTATACGGTAGCTCCAAAAAAAGCAGTTGTATCTCCTTGTTTCCCAGCTTAACTTAACCTCTGCCATGTACCTAAAAAAGATTCCGACATAACTTAAGCAGCATTATACTTTGTAGACCTATCATAATCATTAATCTACTCTTCTTTTGATGTAGTTGGAGCAGCAGATTGCAGCCTTGGGTCCTAAGTAGTAGTAATTGAAACCAAAAGAGCATAGCCCCGTGTGATCTGAAATGATGCGGGGGATGTATCTCTCAAGATGTAGGCAGCATTCAGCGGTTGCTGGGCTTTGGAGGGGGCGCGTGGAATCACATGAAGATTCTTGCTTCAGCACTCCGGGCTCGCGGCCACTCTGCAAATGGAACTTGTTGTCTTGTGTGTAGATGTCTTTGTCTACCAGAACTGTATACTTGTGTGTCATGGATGGCCTGCTGGCTGTGCGTAAACTCTATATTTGGTTCGTTGCTTTTTGGCTTGGTTTTCTTGTATGTTGTTTGCTGTTTTTAATTACCGTCTTGTGAAATGTTGTTTCCTCCCATTTGGGTGAGGGGAGAGATTTGTTGGTTTTTGAACCAAGCGAAAATCTTGTTGTTGACTGGTATACTGAGAGGTGTTGCTTCCTGGCCGCCACTACCACAATCAGAATCTCACAGCATCGCCGCAACAGCAAACTGACCGTTTGTACGCGAGAGGAGAACGGGAGGGCCACCAAAAGGTGATGCGGGACAACATCTAGGGGGTCATGAAGCTTGCAGTCCAGCGGCGAGGCAGTTGCTTAATAAACATAAACCCTGAAGATCCTTAATACATATATAATATTAGGTGGTCTATTATGCTAACACCCTTAGGAACCTTATTCTGCACACAAATCCCTTATTCTGCTAACACCCCCACGTCCACGCCATCACCCCTCCCCTCTTCGCCTCCTACAGCGGGAGCGGCGAGGAGCACTGCCGCCCTACCCCTCTCCGCCTCCTACCGCGGGAGCGGCCGGGAGAGCCGCCGGCCCTTCTCGCCTCCTTCCGCGGGAGCGTCCAGCAGCGATATCGCCCCTCCCCTTCCTTCTTTTTCCACGGCAACGGCCTGGGAGCACCGATGGCCCACCCTTCTAAGCCTCACTACTAGGAAAATGCTTATACACAGAATTTTAGGAGTAGCGCCTGTTTGGGCGCCCACGCTACTGGTAATTACCAGTAGCGCCGGCCAAAACGGGCGCTACTGCTACTGAATAGCAGCAGAGCTGGTTGGCGCGGGCCGCGCTGCTGTTTAGCAGGCTGCCGGGGCTAAAAGGGTAGGCCAATTAGCTGTAGCGTGTGATTTGTGCCGGCGTTACAACTAGTAGGCTTAGCAGTAGCGCTGGCCCATTACCCGCACTGCAGTTAAGCCCACTCCCTCCCCCGCGTGCCCCCTCATCACTCAGCTCACTCACACTCCACACTCCTCCCTCAATCCTCCGCGCGCCGCCGTCGACCCCCGCATGCTGCTGTCCCCCGCGCCAGCCCTCCTCCCTGCATCGGCCGCCCTCGCCCGCATCGGCTCTCCTCCCCGCCGGCCGCCCTCCCCCGCGTCTGCCTCCTCCCCCACCGGCCGCCTCGGCCCCCGCGTCGACTCTCCTCCAGCGCCGGCCGCCCCCTGCGCCTGCCCTCCTCCACCGAGAGGTACTCCTCCCTCCTTCCTCCTCCTCCCTCCCTCCCTAGTTATAGTTATTAGAGAGTAGTTATTTTGAATCCTATGTAGTTGAAAAAACGTAGGTTCTGAGGATAATGTAGGTTATGATCGAACCCTAGCTAGGACAGATTAGGTATGAACCCTAGGTTTTTAAATTTAGTTAGGTTTTAAAGTTTGGACAGAAATTTAGTTAGGTTTTTAATTAGGTGTAGTTAATAGAATTTAGGTGTTTTAAGTGTATTTAAAAGAGTTTTAGTTGTTTTAGTTGTTTTAGGTGTAGTTAACAGAATTTTAGGTGTTTTAGTTGTTTTAGCTGTAGTTAACAGAATTCTAGGTATTTTTTAAGTTAAAGCAATTGTTGTTATTTTTTAGTTCAAGCAATTTTTCCTGTTATATGCAAATTTGCAGTGGACATGTCATATTTTGAACATGTCACATTTTGGACATGTCATATTTTTCTGAGTGGCCTGTGTCTTGCCAGAAATGTCGATTCGTTTACGTTCTGGCAAATTTCAGGCACTCGATATGTCCTGCTTTTAGCAAAGGTCATGCCGAATTTTGCTAAGTGTTTATTAACTTTTTTTTCATATTAAGCATTTTGTTCTCGACGTCGACGATGCCTATCCCGCATCCTCGTCATCGACTCGGCAGAGGACTCCTGCTTGAGCCGAGGGGCCATGTCCGGGACTGGGCTCCGCCGGGCTGGTACTGGGTTGTGCTACCTTCTGGTGAGCGCAGCTTAGTGAGGAGCCAGCCCGTCGTCGACCTGGAGCTTCTTTGGTGGCGGTCACGTGGGCCTGCATCGGTGCAGAGGCTTGAGTCCCCTGCGTAGGTGGTACAGCACCGTGTCACGGAGGAGAACGTGCACGTCCAGCGCTACATGGTTGAGTTGGCGAACGACCGGTTCTCCAATACTTGGCATATTCTTTAGGGATCTCACCGGAGCTATGATCCGGTGATGGTTCCTTCTCTTTGGGTGTCCACCGCGGCCCACTGAACCTAGAGGAGCTATTATTCAAGATGTATTAGTGATATTATATGATGATCTTTGCTACAAACTACTATATATGTATTCGATGATGGAATATTAATTACCTATTAGTTATTTGCTTATTGAATGCAAAAGATGAGCGCGGTTTGTGCTACAAACTACTATATATGTATTCGATGATGGATTATATGATGATCCTTGCTACAAACTAGGTTCGATGATGATCTTTGCTACAAACTACTACAAACTACAAATTTTAGGTGTTTTAGTTGTTATATGATGATATTTGCTACAAACTACTATATATGTATTCGATGATGGATTATTAATTACATATTAGGAAATGTCTGACGACGAAAGGGAATTCGCTATGTGCGAGTACTGCGAAGATGAGCACGGTCTGTGCGACAGGCCTCACCTGGTAGAAGGTCGGCGCTTCAGCATCAAGCTCCAAGAGACCTTCGATGTTGAAACGGTACGCAACAATGACAAGTGTTTTTTGTTATTTTTTGCATGACTTCTCTGCTTCTTCAACGTGTAATTTCCGTCTTTTCCAATTCGACTAGCTTATCCCATGCCATGCTAGACGCTATGTCTTGGAGAAGATGGGTTTTGAAGATCATGAAAGCATGGAGACAAAGATAATTCAACTAAGGACCCTTCATGGTTATGATTTTGCTGTAAATCTATACAATTCTGTGAACTCATCCAATTTTGGTTGCCTGAATTGGGAAGCCCTTTGCAAGGCGTATGATTTTCATGAGGGTATGCTTCTCACCTTCGATCTTGGTGATCCTGACATCGATGAAAATAATATGACCATTTGGGTCCTTGTTGACACGCTTCCAGTTCTACCGCTGTGTAAGTTTCTCAAACATATTTATTAAGTAATTTATATTGTTTATTTCAAAATATTTGATAGCTTATTTCCATTGACAGCTTATTTCCATTCTTCAAAAAATGTACGGAAAATGGTAGACATAACCTACTATTACAATGATGAAGCACAATTAACTTATAAGGAGAAAGATGGTCTTATCGCATTTTTTACTAATCTTGCGAATTACAATAGCTATTATCAAACTCCTCCACATTATGGTCAATACGTGCCACTAGTGCACGTGTTGAACTATGGTAACATCAATGGAGATAGCATGGTAAGATATTCTACTATTACGACATCCGTGCATCTTTTGCATAAATTCTTCTGAAACTAAACTACATTGCTAACTACAAAGTTATTACTATGTTTTTAAACAGAAAATCTCGATGGATTGTGTCCCTCATCTGATGTTGCCGAGAGGGTCGCGTTGATGTTATGAGCTTACGACCACTACGCCTAGGTCAGCCGCAATATCCACATCACTCCTGTCCATATCGGATTTCTAAAAGCGAGGAAGCCATGATAATACATGATTTCAAAAAATGTTTGAACCATCGTAGAGAGCTACTTGGAAGCAACATTGTGCGTAGGTCAAGACTTGGAGACAGGATGATCTCCGTTCTTTATTATGGAGAGTCAATTTTCCTTAATGAAGAGTCAGTGCATATCTTCTTTTATGATATTTTACCTAAGAGAGGGTAGATTAGGTCCTATGAGAGGAGTAGGTCGTAGCTAGAATGTGTTATTATGTGCTACAATGTGTTAGAGTTGATGATGATGAGGAGGAGTTGTGATTATGACTGGTGACCAACTTGTTATATGATGTCTCATTGATGAACATTGTTTGGTGGTGATGACAAGTGGTAATGAATATGCTATTTAAACAGACTAGTTCATGATGAGTTGTTATTGTATAAAAGATATATCTGTTTAAACATGTACAACCCCAAAATGCTAAAAAAACATAAATTTTAGCAGTGGCGCGGGCCAAAATATTACCAGCAGTGCTCATTTACCAGTAGCGCTCTACGGTGCCATGCTACTAGTACCTGAACTTACCAGTAGCGCTGGCTTAAAAACCCGCTACTGCTACAAAATAGCTGTAGCACCATAGCAGTAGCGCTGGCGCCCGCGCTACTGGTTGCTCAAAAACCTGCGCTACTGGTAAGGTTTTCCCTAGTAGTGCCTTCTTCCGCGCCAGCGGCCTCGGAGCACCGTTGCCCCACCCCTCCAGGCCTTCTTCCGTTGCTGTGGCCTCGAAGCGCCGTTGCCTTGAAGGAAATGTGCCCTAGAGGCAATAATAAAGTTGTTATTTTATATTTCCTTATTCATGATAGATGTTTATTATTCATGCTAGAATTGTATTGATCGGAAAACCAAATACATGTGTGAATACATAGACAAACACTGTGTCCCTAGTGAGCCTCTACATGACTAGCACGTTAATCAAAGATGGTTAAGTTTTCCTAACCATGGACATGAGTTGTCATTTGATAATGGGATCACATCATTAGGAGAATGATGTTCTGGACAAGACCCATCCGTTAGCTTAGCATAATGACCGTTGAGTTTTATTGCTATTGCTTTCTTCATGTTAAATACATATTGCTGCAACTATGAGATTATGCAACTCCCTGATACCGGAGGAATGCCTTGTGTGCTATTAAACGTCACAACATAACTGGGGTGGTTATAAAGATGCTCTACAGGTATCTTCGAAGGTGTTTGTTGAGTTGGCATAGATTGAGATTAGATTTGTCACTCTGAGTATCGGAGAGGTATCTCTGGGCCCTCTGGGTAATACACATCATAAGCTTGCAAACAAATGACGAAGGAGTTAGTCGCGAGGTGATGTATTACAGAACGAGTAAAGAGACTTGCCGATAACGAGATTGAATTAGGTATACAGATAACAACGATCGAATCTCGGGCAAGAAACATACCGATAGACAAAGGGAATAACGTATTTTTCATAACAATTCGACCGATAAAGATCTTCATAGAATATGTAGGAGCCAATATGAGCATCCAGGTTCCGCTATTGGTTATTGACCGGAGAGGTGTCTTGGTCATGTCTAAATAGTTCTTGAACCGGTAGGGTCCACACGATTAACGTTCATTGACGATATAGTGTTATATGAGTTATATGATCTGCTGACCAAATGTTGTTCGGAGTCCCGGATGAGATCACGGACATGACGAGCAGTCTCAAAACGGCCGAGAGGTAAAGATCTATATATAGGACGATGGTATTTGGACAACAGAAGTGTTTCGGGATGTACCAGGATGGAAACGGGTCACCGGAAGGGGTTTCGGGCACCCCCCCCCCCCCGGCAAGTTATGGGCTTAATGGGCCAAAGGGAGGGACAGACCAGCCCACTAGGGGGTTGGTTCTCCCCTCCACTAGTTTGGACAGCCCTAGGGAAGGAAAAGGGGGAGGGCTAGCCCCTCCTGCCTTTCCCTCTCATGGGAGAAAGGAAAGGGAGGGGTGCCAACCTCCCCTGCCTTTTCCCGCACTCCAAACAAGGAAAGAAGGGGGCACGGCTTGGAGGGACCCCAAGTAGGACTCCTCCCTCCCTCCCACCTATATATATGTGGGAGGGGGCGCCTAGCACACACCAGACAATTGCCTAGCCATGTGCGGCGCCCCCCTCCACCGTTAACACCCCCCAGTCATATTATTGTAGTACTTAGGTGAAGCCCTGCGGAAATCACTCACTACAGGAATCAACTACTTTGCCATCTGCCACGGCAGACGGCAAAGGCATGGATAGCGGACGGCAAAGGTCTTTGCCGTCCGCGGTGGACGGCAAAAATGGACGGCAAAATGCAGGACGGCTAAGAGCTACGTTGCCGTCGCTTGAGCGGTGACGGCAAAGGGGCCTTTGCCATCAGCAGCGGACGGCAAAGAATGCGGACGGCAATAAATGTGTTGTAACTCCATTAGGTGGTTAACGGAAGGCCTTTGCCGTCCGCCGCTGACGGCAAACTTCGGAAGGCCTTTGCCGTCCGCCGAATGATGTCAGCCGACGTCACTACACGGCAGGCCTTTGCCGTCCGCCGCTGTAGGCAAAGTTTTTTCCTCTTTGCCGTCAGCCACTGTAGGCAAACTGACCAAATTGGTCAGCCTCCCAGGAAGCACAGTTGCCTGCCACGTGTCCTCTTTGTCGTCCGCTTCTGATGGCAAAGAACCCTTTGCCGTCGGTGGCAGACGGCAAAGATCCTGCATATTGTCTCTTTTTTCTGTTTTTTTAATCCAACAATTTTCACGGCAAATATATATGACATATATAGATATATTTCACAGGGCTATTTAACAACAAATAAGTTTCATCATACATACATATATAGTTCCATCCATTCATACATAGCAAGTTGCACATACACATAAGTTGCAACCATTAGGAAGTTGCACATACATATTACAATGCAAAGTTTCATCAAGATAGCAAGTTCCATCGTAGCAAGCTAGAAGAATACTAGAAGAGAATGAAATAAAAACAAGCACTCCATCATAGCAAGCTAGCTTCCGAGAAGTGAATGAAATCTGCAAAATGGCAAATAAGAAAGTTAGGAAAAGGTGACTAGAAGAAGAAGACTAGAAGAAGAAGGACGCCATCGTTTGTGAGGTAACTTAGGTGAAATGGATCGTTTATGAGCTAACTTAGGTAAAATGCATCATTTTAGAGCTAACGTAGGTAAAATGGATCGTTTATGAGTTAACTAAGCTAATTATGCCGTTTTTTTACATAAGTAAGGTAAGTACATGTCATTACTGAGCAAACCTAGTTAACTAAGCATATTATAACTAACTTAGGTCATTTTGGAGGAAACAAAGCTAAGTATAGATTGTTTTAGAGCTAACTTAGGTAAAATGGCTGGGTTTGGAGGTCAGTAAGCTTATTAAGTCATTTTGCAGGAAAAGAAGCTAACTCTAGGTCATTAAGGTAAGCATATTGGATGAAATAAAGCTAAGTCTTGGTATTTATGCATTTGTTAAGCAAAAAACTAGAGAAACTTACCTTGATCATGGAGGTGTGGGAGTGGGCTGGCTCATGCCAAGAGTCGGAGAAGGATCGTGTGATGCTTGTGTGGAGTTACGCTGCACCAAAGATCATTTCCAATGTTTCGTTAGCATGATGACACTCAAATGTTAAGACTAGCAAGTAACGCCCATTCAAATTAAACACACCGTGGTCTCAGGAGCAATCTCTGGATCAATTGCTATGGAGCCACGGGACCTCCCGCCACTAGATATCATCACCTGCTCTGGATTGTAGGGAATCTGGCTCGTGTTAAACTCCTCCCTTTCCTCGCCTTCCCTTGACTTGCTTGTAAGAGGCAGTGTGGGCCATGGCATACAGGTCGCACTCTCCGCACCTTATCCGTCTTATTGTAGCATGCCTGAAAGAGAGAAACAAAGTAAATTAGTAATTAAGGGGCTCAAGCTAGCATGATGAATGAATTGCATTAATCATGAAGCAAACCACAATACCCAATTCTGCCCGAACTGATATAAGCTGGAGCTACCTTGATGGTGTGGCACACCTTCAATTTGGGCACGTTTGTCCTTGGCCTCAGTCGGCTCCCCTTCCATGACAAAGAGTAAACGAAATTAGTACAACATAAAAAAAATACCGACACGAATAATAATATGTATATCACTTAAGTGTATCATCATCAAGTACAACATAAAAAAATTGAATACCTGACACTACTAATAATCTCGATCAGTATCATCAATAATTGCATAATCATCATCATCACTATAATCAATGACGGGCTCATAGGGTTCAGTGGCATCAACATGTGGAAGGCCAGCTTTACGTAATCGGTCAAGCATTGAGAGGTCGTCCGCAGCAGTAACCTCTTCTTGTTCCTCCTCTGAGGTGATGTGGGATTCACTGTCGCTGTCTACTTCAATGTTTTGGGGTGAAGTATACCGATTCTTGAAACGCTTTTTGGAAAGACGTGTCTCTTGGAAGAATTCTCCTTCATATGTGTCTGGGTTATAGTCTTCATAATCCTCTTCCTTTGTGGGAGATAGTCTAGCACGTGGCGGCACTTCATAAAAGACATCCCAACCATTCAGATTTGGATTAGTTTGGCAGGCCTGTGGTAGATAGAATACTTGGGTCGCTTTGTTGAGCCGTAATATAGACATCAGGAACATCTAAATGGGTGCTTTGGTTGATTTCAACTAGCCCTATATGTTCATGAGTCCTTCTAGTCTCCTTGGGCTGAAACCAATAACATTTGAAGATTACGACATTCGGTGGGTTTTCACCATAGAATAGAAGTTCATAAATTGCTTCAACTCTCCCATAATACTCGGTACCTCCTTCGCCGATAGCAGATACACAACAATTTGTAGACTTTCGGTCGGCCATAGATAGCTCTTTGCCATAGGTACGAAAATGATACCCGTTGATGTCGTATTTGTCAAATGAACGGACCTTATAGTCAAAACCATTAGCGACTTGTCTCAATTCGGCGTCCATAGACTCTGAATTAGCCTACAAGTTTAATATGAAAGGATTGTTGCATTACGCACAAATTAGCGAATGAAATGAAATTGTCTAATAGAATTTACCGTTTGTTTGAACCAAGAGATGGAACCGGTATAGCCGCCTCCTTGCTTTGCGAGAAGCTCATACTCTTCGACGGAATCCTTTTGGATCACCGCTCCATACGAGAATAGGGCGACGTATCGACTGTATGAAATATCCAGGAATTAGAGCAGTTCAAATTGAAATAGAAGTTGCGAAACAATGTACCGAGAACTTACTCGATGTACGGCTGCACTTCTATCAGGTTGTTGAAGATATACAACGAAATGGTACGCCATTCTTCGTTATCCAAAGATACTGGATTTGAAACACTGGCTGGTGCGAGATTCCCTTTGAATAGGCTGAGGTTGGATCCACCTTTTTAGGCTCACAAGATTGTACCGAGGCTTGGATTATGCAAATGACGATTTTTTGTTTCGTAGTGTGCTGTCACGAAGTTTTCCGCCTCCTCGATGATGAATGCCTCAGCCATAGACGCTTCAATTCTACGTTTATTTTTACATTTTTCTCAAGCGTCTTACGCATCCTCTCGGTTAGGTAGCACCAACGATTTTGCACGGCCCCCAATCTTGCCTCGGTCGGGAGATGCAAAATCAAATGCTGCATTGGATTAAAGAAGCCGGTGGAAAGATCTTCTCTAACTTGCAGATCAACTCTGGCGCCAACTCTTCCATTTCTTCTAGCACGCCAGCGATAGTTCTTTCGCACAAAGAACACGGAAGAAATAGCTGAGTTCTGCCAAGATTAGCCATTCATCCTCAGGGATGAAGCCACACAACATCATCGGCATTACCCGCTCAATCCATATGTGCCAATCATGACTCTTGAGACCAAATATCTTCAATTTATCAAGACTCGCTCCCCTCTTTAGATTCGCTGCATACCCATCGGGGAACATCAACTGCATTTTCACCCACAAGATAATTTCCCTCATAGCTGGCCTTCCAAGATTGAACCATGCCTTTGGCTTCGTCAAGTTCTGCTTTCCTTTCGGTTCTTTCATGTTTTGTAACGGCCTATCACATAGCGCCTCCAGGACGACTCTAGCCTTAGTATTATCCTTTGACTTCCCATCTATGCCGAACAATCTACCAAAAAGTGCCTCGGCGATATTCTTCTCAGTGTGCATCACGTCGATGTTGTGTGGGCAAAGGAGGTCTTTGAAGTAAGGCAGATCCCATAAGCATGTTTTGTGAGTCCAGGCGTGCTCAGAATTATACCCCTTGAAGTACCCTGGACGCTCTGGATCCGGCTCGAGAGCGTTTAACTGATCCAGGGTCTGTTGGCCTGCAACGCAGGTGGTGCAGAGTTTTTTACAACTCTACCTCTGATGAAGTTCTTCTTGTCTTTCTTGAACTTATGGCGAGGATCCAGGAACTGTCTATGCATGTCGAAGCAAGAAAACTTGCGACCGGCCTGAAGCCAACGAAACTCAAGAGCTCCCTTGCATGTGGGGCACGGAACCTTCCATGCACACACCAGCCAACGAATAGCGCATACGCCGGCAAGTCATGCGTCGAGTACATGTACCGGACACGCATTATGAAGTTTCGTTTGCTATAGGCGTCGTATGTCTTGAACCCATTATCCCAGGCTTCTTGCAATTCGTCCTTAAGCGGCTGCATGTACACATTCATATTTTTTCCCCGGATAGTTGGGCCCTGGAATTATCAACGTCAGGAAAATGTTCTTTCTTTGCATAATCTGTCCGGGGGGGAGATTGAGTGGAAAGACAAATACGGGCCAACAACTGTATTGGGCTGCCGTCATACCAAACACACTGAACCCATCGGTGCTAATGCCGACTCAAGGATGCCTCAGATCTGCCGCTTTGTCAGCATGTAATTCATCAAACTTTTTCCACGCAACACCATTCGATGTGTGTACCATCATCAGATTCCCATCTGCATCTAGTTCGGTTCTTTTGCCTGTTTTGTGCCATGTCATCTGTCTGGCCGTCTCTTCGACCATGAAAAGACGTTGAAGTCTTGGTACGATTGGCATATACCAAAGAACACTAACGGGGATTTTGGTCTATGTCTTCTCACCCATACTGTTGTCTACCACAATATACCTGGAAGACTTGCAAATGGGACAATAGTTCAAGTCCGCATAGTCAAGCCTAAATAAGGCACATCCTTTCTCACAGGCATGTATCTTCTCATAGGGCATCTTCCGTGCACGGAGGATTTTGTCCGACTGGTACAGGTTTGCAGGCATTACATGGCCTTTGGGTAGAAATCGTCCAAATACTGTCATAATTGCGTCATAGCATTCTCTGCCCAAGTTGAACCGAGCCTTCAAAGCCATTACTTGTGAGATGGCATCCAACTGACAATGCTCAGTGTGCTCGTGGAGCTGACGTTTTGAAGACTCCAACATTTCATTGAAGGCCTTTGCAGATTCCTCCATCTCCTCGTCCGAATCCCGAGCATCATGATAGTCTTGCACCATGTTTTCCATCCCGGTACCATGCTCGTCGGTGCGACGATGATCCACCTCAGCTCGGTCACATTGGGCAGACTCACCATGAAATGTCCACACCGTATAATCGGGCGTAAAACCATTCTTCTGCAGGTGTTTACCCATTTCAGCCTCTGTCCTCTTTTCCCAATTGCCGCATCGGAAACAGGGGCACAAAGTTTTCCTCCGCCATTTACCGTCATGCGGCTTGCACAAACCCCTTGGTTTTTGTGAACCATTCAGCGCTCCATTTGTTCCGACCAGTGTGACCGTATACATCCACGCACGATCACTCATCTTGACTTTCGAGCTCTTTGGACACACAACAATTATATATATATAATTCACCATGTATATATTCATCAGTTGATCTACTTTGTCAATTTTATTACGTCCATGCAACCTACACTCTAATAGGTAATGATAGGTCCTAATCCCACTCGAGTATGTAGATTGGGTTCATTTTCCCATGCTATGCTCCGGATCCGACGCAAAATTTCGGCAGCACCTCCCCGCTGTTCTCCTGATACACGTCTCTGCAATGAACAGAGAGGACGTGTACCCGGAGAACAACAGGGGAGGCACTGACAAAATTTATGTGTCGGATCCGGAGCAAAGCATATGGGAAAACGAACCCAATCTACACATACTCGGGCTGTCCATGGATAGCGTTGGACAATTCAAAAGAATCAAGGTTATAAATATGCAAATGCATGCATATTTATAACTATGACGCTTTCGAACGGGAGACACATATTGGTTACGCATACTGATGATTCAAGACACATATATAGCTAGCTATCAAGTTTCATCGGCACGAACACCGGAACAGAGCAAATAATTAATGGGGGAGGAGGACATGTCATTTGTGCTCACCCACGAACGAAGGGGCAGAGCTCGTCAAACGCATACGACGAGGTCGTCGAACACCAAACCTCGTGAGCGGTGAAACAACTGCACATTTAAATCAACCCGATCAACACAATTATATATGATGTTTTTCATAACAAAATAGAAAAATATATGATCTAACTAATAATTCACAAATATAAGACCACAGCCTCGGGGCCGGCTGTCGGGTGTCCGGGTGTCGGTCGTTGTCGGGTGTGGTGTCCGGTCGGGTGTCGGGGTCAGTCGGTGGGTCGGGGTGTCGGGGTCGGGTGTCGGGGCCAGGTGGTCAGGGTCGATCAGGTGTTTCCTTCTATCCTTTCCTTACTTCTTCTTCTTTCTTTCTCTTCTTCTTCTTTCCTTTCTTCTTCTTCTTCTTTCATCTTTTTTCTACTTTTTTACTTCTTTTCGTTTCTTTTTTTCTTCTTCTTCCAATTCTTCTACTTCTTTTCTTCTTCTTCTTTTTTCATCTTTCTACTACTTCTACTACTTCTACTACTTCTACTTCTTCTAATTCTTTTCTAACACTAACACTAACACAATCTAGCACTAACAATTAAACAGCAAAAAAAATGAAAAAAACTGGAAAAAAAGTAGTAGTCCCTCACCGGAGCAATGTGACGATCGGCGGGGGGGCACCGGGCGGCAGCGCTGGGCCGGGCGGCGAGGGCGGGCGACGGGCGCCGGGCGGGTGGGTGGGGCGGCGAGGGCGGGCGGGCGGGGCAGGGCGGGGCGGGCGGCGGCGGCGGCGGGCTCGGGCGGCAGGGCGACGCTGACGGCGGGTGGCGGAGGGGTGGTGGGGTGACGGGGCGTCGGCGGGTGGGGTGGGGGCGGAGGGGTGGTGGCGCGACGGGGCAAGGGTGCGGGGGCGGGGGCGGCGCCGGGCGGCAGGGGTGGGGGCGGCGGTGAATGTAGCTAGGGCGGGGCGTCGGGGAGGAGAGAGGAAGAGAAGGGAGAGTAACGGGCGGGGGGTGGCGGCCGTTAGTTACTCGGCTCTTTGCCGTCCGCAACTCTTTGTCGTCCGCCGTTGTCTCTCTTTGCCGTCCGCTAGCGGACGGCAAAGAGGTGGGGGTGTTAAGTTTTTTTTAAACGGGCGGGTGGGTGGGGGCCACCTCCCTCTTTGCCGTCAGCTGGCTGATGGCAAAGATTCTTTGCCGTCAGCTGGCGGACGGCAAAGAAACGGCTCATGGCAAAGAGGTTCTTTGCCGTCTGCCATTTCTTTGCCGTCTGCTTTACGGTAGCTGATGTCAAAGAGCTTCTTTGCCGTCAGCTAGCTGACGGCAAAGATCTGGCTGATGGCAAAGTAGCTGATTCGAGTAGTGTCTTCACCATCACAGTCACCATGCCGTCGTGCTTATGGAACTCATCTACTACCTCGACGTCTTGCTGGATGAAGAAGGCGAGGGACGTCACCGAGCTGAACGTGTGCAGAACGCGGAGGTGTCGTGCGTTCGATACTTGATCGGTTGAAGCGCAAAGAAGTTCGACTACATCAACCGCGTTGTGAAACGCTTCCGCTTACGGTCTACGAGGGTACGTAGACACACTCTCCCCCTCGTTGCTATGCATCTCCATGGATAGATCATTGCATGTGCATAGAAATTTTACTAGTATATGTTACTACCTCTATAGTGGGGAGTAACATATGTGTGGTAAGATGCAATACTTCATTTATTAGGCTATAGACTCATCTTGTCTTGATACCTGTGATGTTACTCATACTACTAGTAACTAGCTATGGTACTACTTTCCTCTCTTCATTTATTACTTGCCACATCATTTATTTTATCTAGATATGTGTGACGTTACTACATATGTTACTCCCACTGTGGGTAGTCTTATAGGATCCCGCAATGGCCACATCTTTAACATTCCGGCGGATCACGCCCGCCGGGGGAAGGGGTGGATGCTTAGTGTAGATGCGGTCGGCGTCGCCGACGGCGAAAACCCACTGTCGGCACGTCCCGATCAGGGGTACCCGCCGTTCTCTCTCACAAAGCTGGTGAGGTTGCCTTCGTCCCTTGCTCACTGCCGCCTCCCCCCGCCCTCCTCTAGGTTAAGCTATGTCCTGATACGTATCCAACGTATCTATAATTTTTTATTGTTCCATGCTATATTATATTCTGTTTTGGACATTAATGGGCTTTATTATACACTTTTATATAATTTTTGGGACTAACCTATTAACCGGAGGCCCAGCCCAGAATTGCTGTTTTTTTACCTATTTCAGAGTTCCGCAGAAAAAGAATATCAAACGGTGTCCAAACGGAATGAAACCTTCGGGAACGTGATTTTCGGAACAAACGTGATCCAGAGGACTTGCACCCTACGTCAAGACATCAACCAGGAAGGCACGAGGTAGGGGGGCACACCTACCCCCCTGGGCGCGCCCTCTACCCTCGTGGGCCCCATGTTGCTGCACCGAAGTACTTCTTCCTCCTATATATACGTACGTACCCCCAAACTACCAGATACGGAGCCAAAAACCTAATTCCGCCGCCGCAACCTTCTGTACCCATGAGATCCCATCTTGGGGCCTTTTCCGGAGCTGCTCCGGAGGGGGCATCGATCATGGAGGGATTCTACATCAACACCATGGCCTCTCCGATGATGTGTGAGTAGTTTACCTCAGACCTTCGGGTCCATAGTTATTAGCTAGATGGCATCTTCTCTCTTTTTGGATCTCAATACAATGTTCTCCCCCTCTCTTGTGGAGATCTATTTGATGTAATGTTCTTTTGCGGTGTGTTTGTTGAGACCGATGAATTGGGGGTTTATGATCAAGTTTATTTATGAACAATATATGAATCTTCTCTAAATTCTTTTATGTATGATTGGTTATCTTTGCAAGTCTCTTTG
The DNA here is from genome assembly GCA_021605145.1 of Aegilops bicornis. Lineage (NCBI taxonomy): Eukaryota > Viridiplantae > Streptophyta > Magnoliopsida > Poales > Poaceae > Aegilops > Aegilops bicornis. The sequence goes on along the minus strand of CM038672.1, from coordinate 8,457,913 downwards.
AATTATCAGTTCGGTTTGGCCCACTAGATTGATCTTTCTTGCAATGGGAGAAGTGCTTAGCTTTGGGTTCAATCTTGCGGTGTCCTTTCTCAGTGTGAGGGGCAGCAAAGGCACGTATTGTATTGTTGCCATCGAGGATAACAAGATGGGGTTTATATCATATTGCATGAGTTTATCCCTCCACATCATGTCATCTTACTTAAAGTGTTACTCTGTTCTTATGAACTTAATACTCTAGATGCATGCTGGATAGCGGTCGATGTGTGGAGTAATAGTAGTAGATGCAGGCAGGAGTGGGTCTACTTGTCTCGGACGTGATGCCTATATACATGATCATACCTAGATATTCTCATAAACTATGCTCAATTTTGTCCATTGCTCAATAGTAATTTGTTCACCCACCGTAATACTTATGCTCTCGAGAGAAGCCACTAGTGAAACATATGGCCCCCGGGTCTATTTTCCATCATAATAATCTTCCAACACTTAGCTATTTTTTTGCCTTTTATTTTACTTTGCATCTTTATCATAAAAATACCAAAAATATTATCTTATCATATCTATTAGATCTCACTTTCGTAAGTGGCCGTGAAGGGATTGACAACCCCTTTATTGCGTTGGTTGCGAGGATTTTATTTGTTTGTGTAGGTGCGAGGGACTCGTGCGTGGCCTCCTACTGGATTGCTACCTTGGTTCTCAAAGACTGAGGGAAATACTTACGCTGCTTTACTGCATCACCCTTTCCTCTTCAAGGGAAAACCAACGCAGTGCTCAATTGGTAGAAAGAAGGATTTCTTGCACCGTTGCCGGGGAGGTCTATGAAAAAGTCAACATACCAAGCACCCATCACAAACTCTTATCTCCCGCATTACATTATTTGCCATTTACCTCTCGTTTTCCTCTCCCCCACTTCACCCTTGCCGTTTTATTCACCCTCTCTTTTCCGTTCGCCTCTTTTTCGCTTGCTTGTCGTTATGGCTAGTTCCCTATCTTCTTTGTTGTCTCCCAAAAATGAAGTTCTTAATTTTAAGCAAAGGGAAGGAATATACTTCCGTTCTTCTCCGCCATTTTTATGTAGGCGCTACTCCTTGGAAAAGATATATCCTTGATACCATTACCGGAGGGAATTTCTTGGGTAGCCATACTTTTGATTCTTATAATGCTATAATAGATTTGTTTGGCTCACCCCCTCCTTTGGTTAATGGAACTATGTTAACTTTGGAGCATGTAATGCAAAGACTTGAAATTATTGAAAATAAAGTTGCTACCATAGAGTTAATTGAAAATTTGGATAAAAAGATCCACAACCAAATTACCCAATATGGATCTAATGTAGGAGTCACTTTGAAAAATATTAAGGAGAAGGAAACCATAGTTAATGAAAGAATAAATCAGGATTCCACAAGAATCGATAAATTTGAGGGTATCATTACCAACTTGGGAACCGCCTTTTCTTCCGTAAAGAATTCCAAGGCCTCCAACTAAAATTTCCAAGCTGATGTATGTTCCTAAAAATAAGGGTGAATTCTCTAGCAAGGAAACTGCGGATCTCAAATCTATAAGTATTCATCCCAATCTTTTTGCTATCATTAAGGAACCATTTGCTACAAATGATTTTTTTTGATTTTGTCCCTAGAAGTTTGATAATTAATAAAAAAAGAAACTCCTAAGGGTGATAGATGTCTCGTTAAAGGATCGCCTACCAAAGATGGCGATACCTAGATTTATCCTTGCTATTATGCCTAGCTAGGGGCGTTAAACGATAACGCTTGTTGGGAGGCAACCCAATTTTATTTTTAGTTTTTTTTGCTTTTTGCTTCTGTTTAGGAATATATATTTGATCTAGCCTCTGGTTAGGTTTGTTTTTATGTTTTAATTAGTGTTTGTGCCAAGTTTAACCTATAGGATCTTCTTGGATAATAGTTATTTGATCTTGTTGAAAATTCCAGAAACTTTCTGTTCACGAACATAATTGTTAAAAATCACCAGAACGTGATAAAATATTGATTCCTATTGATGCTGATCAATAAACAAATTTTCTAGGTCTTCCTATTTTGGCTGAAGTTTTGGAGTTCCATAAGTTTGCGTTAGTTACAGATTACTACAGACTGTTCTGTTTTTGACAGATTCTGTTTTTCGTGGGTTGTTTTCTTAGTTTGATGAATCTATGGCTAGTAAAATAGTTTATAAACCATAGAGAAGTTGGAATACAGTAGGTTTAACACCAATTAAATAAAGAATTAGTTCATTACATTACCTTGAAGTGGTGTTTTGTTTTCTTTCGCTAACAGAGCTCACGTGATTTTCTGCTGAGTTTTGTGTTGTGAAGTTTTCAAGTTTTGGGTGAAATATTTGATGGATTATGGGACAAGGAGTGGCAAGAGCCTAAGCTTGGGGATGCCCATGGCACCCCAAGATAATCTAAGGACACCAAAAAGCCAAAGCTTTGGGATGCCCCGGAAGGCATCCCCTCTTTCTTCTACTTCCATCGGTAACTTTACTAGGAGCTATATTTTTATTCACCACATGATATGTGTTTTGCTTGGAGCATCTTGTATGATTTGAGTCTTTGCTTTTTAGTCTACCACAATTATCTTTGCTGTACACACCTTTTGAGAGAGACACACATGATTCGGAATTTATTAGAATACTCTATGCGCTTCACCTATATCTTTTGAGCTATATAGTTATTGCTCTAGTGCTTCACTTATATCTTTTAGAGCACGGCAGTGGTCTTGTTCTATAGAAACTATTATTCTCTCATGCTTCAGTTATATTATTTTGAGAGTCTTAAACAGCATGGTAATTTGCTTCGATTGGGAAATTAATCCTAATATGTTAGGTATTCAAGACTAGTAAAAAACTTTCTTATGAGTGTGCTGGATGCTAAGAGAAGTTTGATGCTTGATGAATGTTTTGAGACATGGAGGTAGTGATATTATAGTTGTGCTAGTTGAGTAGTTATGAATTTGAGAAATACTTGTGTTAAAGTTTGCAAGTCCAGTAGCATGCACGTATGGTAAACGTTATGTAACAAATTTGAAACATGAGGTGTTCTTTGATTATCCTCCTTATGAGTGGCGGTCGGGGACGAGCGATGGTCTTTTCCTACCAATCTATCCCCCTAGGAGCATGTGTGTAATGCTTGGTTTTTGATGACTTGTAGATTTTTTGCATTAAATATGTGAGTTCTTTATGACTAATGTTGAGTCGATGGATTATACACACTCTTACCCTTCCATCATTGCTATCCTCTTCGGTACCGTGCATTGCCCTTTCTCACATTGAGAGTTGGTGCAAACTTCGCCCGTGCATCCAAACCCCGTGATATGATACGCTCTTTCACACATAAACCTCCCTATATCTTCCTGAAAACAGCCACCATACCTACCTATTATTGCATTTCCATAGCCATTCCGAGATATATTGCCATGCAAATTTTCACCGTTCTGTTTATCATCACACTTTGATCATTGTCATATTGCTTTGCATGATCATGTAGTTGACATCTTATTTGTGGCAAAGCCACCGTTCATAATTTTTCATACATATCACTCTTGATTCATTGCTATCCCGGTATACCGCCGGAGGCATTCATATAGAGTCATACTTTGTTCTAGTATCGAGTTGTAATCATTGAGTTGTAAATAAATAGAAGTGTGATGATCATCATTCATAGAGCATTGTCCCTATAAAAAAAGGCCAAATAAAAAGGAAGGCCCCCCCCAAAAAAGAGGGACAATGCTACTATCCTTTTTCCACACTTGTGCTTCAAAGTAGCACCATGATCTTCATGATAGAGAGTCTCTTATTTTGTCACTTTCATATACTAGTGGGAATTTTTCATTATAGAACTTGGCTTGTATATTCCAACAATAGGCTTCCTCAAATGCCCTAGGTCTTCGTGAGCAATCAAGTTGGATGCACACCCACTTAGTTTCCTTTGTTGAGCTTTCATGCATTTATAGCTCTAGTGCATCTGTTGCATGGCAATCCCTACTCCTTGCATTAACATCAATCGATGTGCATCTCAATAGCTCATTGATTAGCCGTGTTGATGTGAGACTTACTCCTTTTTTGTCTTCTCCACATAACCCACATCATTATATTCTATACCACCCATAGTGCTATATCCATGGCTCACGCTCATGTATTGCGTGAAAGTTGAAAAAGTTTGAGATTACTAAAGTATGAAACAATTGCTTGGCTTGTCATCGGGGTTGTGCATGATGAGAGCATTCTTGTGTGATGAAAATGGAGCATGACTAAACCATATGATTTTGTAGGGATGAACTTTCTTGGGCCATGATATTTTAAGAAGACATAATTGCTTAGTTAGTATGCTTGAAGTATTATTACTTTTATGTCAATATTAAACTTTTATCTTGAATGTTTCAGATCTGAATATTCGTACCACAATAAAGAGGATTACATTGAAATTATGCCAAGTAGCATTCCACATCAAAAATTCTATTTTTAATCATTTACCTACTCGAGGACGAGCAGGAATTAAGCTTGGGGATGCTTGATACGTCTCCAATGTATCTATAATTTTTTATTGTTCCATGCTATATTATATTATGTTTTGGACATTAATGGGATATATTATACACTTTTATATTATTTTTGGGACTAACCTATTAACCGGAGGCCCATCCCAGAATTGCTGTTTTTTTCCTAAAAAGAATATCAAACGGACTCCAAACGGAATGAAACATTCTGGAGCGTGATTTTCGGAACAAATGTGGTCTAGAGAACTTGGACCCTACGTCAAGACATCAACCAGGAAGGCACGAGGTAAGGGGGCGCGCCTACCCCCCTGGGCGCGTCCTCCACCCTCGTCGGACCCATGTTGCTCCACCGACGTACTTCTTCTTCCTATATATACCTACGTACCCTCAAACTACCAGATACGGAGCCAAAAACCTAATTCCACCGCCGCAACCTTCTATACACATGAGATCCCATCTTGGGGCCTTTTCCGGAGCTCCGCCGGAGGGGGCATCGATCATGGAGGGCTTCTACATCAACACCATAGCCTCTCCGATGATGTGTGAGTAGTTTACCTCAGACCTTCGGGTCCATAGTTATTAGCTAGATAGCTTCTTCTCTCTTTTTGGATCTCAACACAATGTTTTCCCCCTCTCTTGTGGAGATCTATTCGATGTAATCATTTTTTGCGGTGTGTTTGTTGAGACCGATGAATTGTGGGTTTATGATCAATTTTCTCTATGAACAATATTTGAATCTTCTCTGAATTCTTTTGTGTATGATTGGTTATCTTTGCAAGTCTCTTCGAATTATCAGTTTGGTTTGGCCTACTAGATTGATCTTTCTTGCAATGGAAGAAGTGCTTAGCTTTGGGTTCAATCTTGTGGTGTCCTTTCCCAGTGTGATGGGGCAGCAAGGCACGTATTGTATTGTTGCCATCGAGGATAACAAGATGGGGTTTATATCATATTGCATGAGTTTATCCCTCTATATCATGTCATCTTACTTAAAGCGTTACTCTGTTCTTATGAACTTAATACTCTAGATGCATGCTGGATAGCGGTCGATGTGTGGAGTAATAGTAGTAGATGCAGGCAGGAGTCGGTCTACTTGTCTCGGGCATGATGCCTATATACATGATCATACCTAGATATTCTCATAACCATGCTCAATTCTGTCAATTGCTCAACAGTAATTTCTTCTCCCACCATAATACTTATGCTCTCGAGAGAAGTCACTTGTGAAACCTATGGCCCCGGGTCTATTTTCCATCATATTAATCGTCCAACACTTAGCTATTTTTATTGCCTTTTATTTTACTTTGCATCTTTATCATAAAAATACCAAAAATATTATCTTATCATATCTATCAGATCTCACGTTCGTAAGTGACCGTGAAGGGATTGACAACCCCTTTATTGCGTTGGTTGTGAGGATTTTATTTGTTTGTGTAGGTGCGAGGGACTCGTGCGTGGCCTCCTACTGGATTGATACCTTGGTTCTCAAAAACTGGGGGCAATACTTATGCTACTTCACTGCTTCACCATCTCCTCTTCAAGGGAAAACCAACGCAGTGCTCAAGAGGTAGCACGTCCCGACATCCCTCAGGTACAACTTCCTTTACAGCCGGCTTGCACCACTGCTCCAGCTGCCCACATCACTCCATGTGGATATTGCTCTACTTCTTTGCCCCGCACATACCTCTACTGGCTTCTACGTACTGTATTTGTGATGAGTTTATGTCTCGTCAACTTGTCCCAGTAATCTTATTCTAATAACGCTTCTTCAATTTCTTTGCAATAGGGATGCTGATCTCAATTTTGGTGAAACTGCACAAAATGATCCGACGGACAAAGGGTTGCAAACTTCATTTCTTCGGAAGCTCCAACGTTGCCAGCAAATTAAAGCATTGTTAGGGCTTACGGTTCAAGGGCTAGGGACTGCATGGATCATTTTTTTCTTTAGCTATCTCTGTTCCAAAATAAGTGTCAACTTTAGTAGCAGTACAACTTTGTATTAAAGTTTGAATAAAGTTGAGACACTTATTTTGGAACACAGGGAGTACATATTGGCTATGATCTGTCAATCATTGCAATGCAATAGCATTCATGCTAGTCTACTTTGTATTTGATGAAATATTGCAACGGGCAACCTTGCACGCAAGATACGTGAAACAGAAGCCGGAAGCTTCATATCATTGTACAAATTTATCTCGCTGAGAAATTACAGCACGTACTATATTAGTAGAGTACGATGTAAAGAGTTAGGAGTCGCACGGTGTCCAGAAAATATGGTGATAGTATGAGATGGGCCATGTAATCACTGAACCTGCATGTTTTCACTGCTTTCGGACTTCTCCACTGTAAGAATGGAGAAAATTGTAATCTAGTAGTAGTACCTCCTTTCACCGAAAGCGTGGGACATCCAGCAGTCGTACCACCTCAGTATTAATGACCAATGAGCCGTCAAATCATAGACCCAGAAGTAAGTTGGATGAACGAAGCAACCATCACTCTTGAAACCGCTTCTCCCTTCAACGCAGGTGAGAGGTCGCATCCGCTCTGCCCGGTCATGAATGCGGCACCGATTCTTTGGAGCAGGCGCTGACCGTTTTGAGCGGGAAGCGCGCGCGGGCGATGGAGGGGCTTTGGGTGGGTCAGGCTGGTCAGGAGAGGGCGTGGCAGCTGTCCGCCTGTCCGGACGCTCAGAAACGAGAGGATGCACCGACTCTCGCGGCTAAATCATACACTACACACCATCTGTCTATAGGAGTAGGTCGATGTGTCGCTCTCTCTCTAACACACACATGTTGTTAACACACACACACACATGCGAAGGTAAAATGAGTCTATATCTCAATTAATGAAAACTTGCATGTTACCATCTATATGAATGTTATTAGTCCAAGTTACTCACCACTATGACCAGCCTAGCAATGTAACCAAATGTTCCTTACTCTGGCTTGTTATCTCCGCCGGAAACCCAATGCATGGTTCACAACTACACGTTGATCAGTCAAGAAATCAAAGTCGGCTTGCATGCGAGTTAATACGTGGACCTGCATGGTAGCTAAAACGGCATCTCTTAGTTGTTGTGATTAATTGTTGTGTTTAGAGATAGAAATCAGGGCTTTGATTGGAGGAAGGACCGGTCAAGTTTCTCCTTCTCCTCCAATCTGCTTGCACCTTGGTCCCGCTGCACCTTCTAGCATGACTTACTACACCTAGACGGAGGGAGTAGTACCAGATACGGTGGCACACTGACTTAGGTCGAATACAAGTGCCCAAAATTGTGTTCATGTTATAATAAGGATTCACTTAAAATAGTACATGAGCGAACAGAGGAATCAATTGGACAATGTTCAAGAGCAGTAGCGAGATGTGTGAGGTAAGATACAACGTTGGCGCTTTTAATTTTTCTTATTAATTTGTTTGTTTCACCTTCTGACTGGTGGGACCCAAAGTACTACGTGGAGAGAGGTAAGGTGACTAAGGCTGAATTATTTCTGTACTACCAACACTGCTTTAAAGCCCAAAAGACCTTACCACCTAAGCCACATGACACGATTATGATTTAAATCCCAATGACTCCCACGCAAAAAAAAACACGGCATGCTTGTCACACACTAGTAGAAAAAGGGTCATCTGTCCCTGTTGGTAAGGGTCTTTTGTCCCGGTTTTTTAACCGGGACTAAAGGGTCGTTACTAATGCCCTAGCCCTTTTGTCTTGGTTCTTACACGAACCGGGACAGATGGGCCTCCACATGGCCGGTGCGCCGAGCCCAGGCAGGAGGGCCTTTGGTCCCGGTTGGTGGCACCAACCGGGACCAATAGGCATCCACACGTCAGCATTTCAGGGGCCTGGGTTTTTTTAAAGGGGGTTGGGGGTTTTGGGGCCTAAATTAGGTGTTTCATATATTGTGTTAGCTAGCTAATTAATAGAGACAAGTGTCCTCTCTTATGTCCGTGCTTGGTCGACGCTACTTACTATATATGTATAGAGAGGACTAACTATAGACACGCTAGCTAGTAAGCAAATGAAGGAAACAGAAGATCGTCATGAACATATGCATACAGAGAGAATTGATATCGACAACCTCTCCTTCTCTGAGAGATTGGTCGAACAACAAGTTCTCGTATATCTAGCCGACACTACCGGCTACATATATACAATAATTATCTCTTACAATATAATCTCCTAATTATATATGAACACAGGGTCCACATAGTATTCTCCGTCTTCAGCGATCACGTGGTCAAGGAAGAATGCCGCCAATTCCTCTTGAATTGCTCGCATACGATCTGGTGGTAGGAGTTCATCCCGCATCTGAAACATCTAATTTGAAGAAGGGGGTCAATACATATATATATGAATAAATGAAACTCAACACAAATGATGGTAATAAAATAAAATTGTGAATATTATTGCTTACGTACTTCATATTGTTCGTCAGAGTACCCCCGTTCACAGGTCGTGTGGCTGATGGACTCGCAAACGTAGTATCCACAGAAATCATTCCCTTGTTCCTGCCACAACCACTTTACAAGAAATAGAGGTCAATCAAACTGATAAGCAAGCATGCCAAATGGTATTGATGAAACTAGCGCTTGAATCACTAGGAGATGCGCGGAACATGCTACTATAGTACTTACTTTCGGGTGTCTAAATTGCAGCTTCTTCGGCAGTCCCGGAGCTTTTTTGGTGAATTTTCTCCAAACCCTGCCAGACAAAGAAAACAATTACTTGATATCAGGAAATGAACAAAGTTGCTGATATGGTGGATAATGATTGATTTAACTTACTTCTCGAGCATTTCAGTCATGTCCACATAGTCCTTGGGATCTTTTCGTCTCGAGTCTAACACGGTTACTAGTACCCGCTCAAGCTTAATCTCTAGGAGAATATAATGGAACCTGCGCACGCATGCATAACTCATCAATTACATTACTATAACCTGGACTAATAAGGGAAACCGAATATGCACAAGACAGTAACACTCGAAGTTGTAAGGAAAGAGTATTATATCTTTGTTTTCATTTATTACCAATGATCGTAGCAAGTTCGCCTCGCTATCTTCGGCATGATATTTAACCTCAGTTGCATCTATGAGATTTGTGTTAATGAACCCAATATCACCGACTTGTCTTTTCTTCAATTCGGCGATCTTTAGTGTACATAATATAGTGAGGATAATTATAAATACAGGCAATGAAAGAACTGACCTACATAGAGAGACTTGATGACAGAAGTAGTACTACTTACAGATAGTAGCAAGTGACCACTAATTTATCGAGGGCCTTTTGATTGAAAAACTGGAAGAACTCCTCAAATGGAACATTCAACAGTTCAATTCCTACGAGGTCATGCTCCTCTCGAACTCTCAGCGTCAAAATATTCGTCCCCCCAGACTCTCTGCAGGTTTTCATGTACCAATCATGGAATCTTCGCATCATCGTTGTTAGAGATCTTTCATCTTTGACGAGAGGCTTCCCGTACTCGTATCTGTGTTCCTCCACCTCCAAGAAATCATAATGTACATCGTCGGGCACGTAATCTCCAAGATTGCTATAACCGGGCACCATCCTCGGATCAATAGCGACGATGTCGCTAGACAACTTGAGCGGGGGGCACGATTGGTTTGCTTGTTCGCCGAGCTGGGCAACTTTTTTCCCAGCTCGTCATACGCATTCTTTTAACCTTTGATCACTGACAGTACTTGCCAACCGCTCCGCTTTGACAAATGTCTTTCCAATAATGCGCTCATAGTTTCCTTTTGGCGGAGACTTTGGTGGTTTTGTCAGGGCAGCCAGAGTGCGCTTCGCTTTCACCGGATCTACCTTCTCCTCCGGAGGTGGATGTTTCTTTGCTTTCACCCCCCGAAAGAAGTTCGTCACTTTGCGCGATCTTCGCGTTCTCCTCCGGGGTCCTCTCGTATGGTAACTTCTCTGGAGCCTTCAGAGAAGGACTGAATCTGTATTGCCTCCCGCCTCTGGCTGTACTGCTAGACGCCAGCAGAGCAGACGGAGCGGCTATGGCTGTCTTCTTTCCTTGCTTACGAGGTGGAGGAGAAGGACTACGACGCGCCGGAGCAGCCGGAGCGGCTGCGGGTCTCTTCCACCCTTGCTGACGAGGCAGAGAAGGAGGAGGCTGGCTGCTCGGGCGCGCCGGTGCAGGCGGAGAAGGAGGCGGAGTGCCGCCACGCGCGGGAGAAGGAGGCTGAGTGCCCTGATCACTCGCCAGAGGAGGAGGCGGAGTGCCCTTACTCGCTGGAGGAGGAGGAGGAGGAGGCAGAGGCGTCCAGTTCGGAAGGTTGATGAGCTCCTTCTGCCATAGGCATGGAGTCTTCAGAGCAGAACCCAGCCGAGTCTCCCCTTCACCGGTAGGGTGGTCAAGCTAGAGGTCCTCAAATCCCTCTGTTATTTCGTCCACCGTCGCCCTAGCATATCCTTCTGGAATCGGACGACAGTGAAAAGTTGTGCCGGGTTCAGGAGGTCGAATAGAGCCGACAGCCGCCTTGATTTTGAAGTTCTGCCATCGCATCATAAGGTGGCAGTGTTGAGACTCCGTGATAGCATCCACGGGGTGGCTAGCAGGAGCCGTCAAGACATGCTCCGGCTGAAGCAGCTCGGTGGAAGCCACACTGCTTCTCCGCTGAGATGGCGGTGTAGCTTCGGGGGTAGTTTCGGCAGGTCGCTTGCTGCGAGCTACTTCTCGTTCCTCTAGCACTTGATCCCTTTCGTGCAGCGTCTGAATTTGGGTCTGCTCCACTTTTTTCCTCCTCTCCTGGCATTTGTAACCGCTTGCGTCCGAAAAACCAGCCTTCCATGGAACGAAGCCTGGCGTGCCTCGTTTCCGTCCAGGGTGCTCCGGATTCCCGACGGCCATTGTGAGCTCGTCGTTCTCTATGTCTGGAACGAACGTCCCTTGCTGCACTGCATCGATATAGTGCTGAAGCCTCTTGACTGGTATTCTCATTTGCTCGTCCATCCAAACGCACTTCCCTGATACAGGGTCCAAGGTTCCGCCAGCCCCGAAGAACCAAGTCCAGCAATGGTCTGGCCAATTCATTGTCTCTGGTTTGATCCCTTTATCAAGCAGATCATTCTCAGCCTTGGCCCACTTAGGTCGGGCTTTGAGGTAGCCACCTTACCCCGTGCGATGGCGAAGCTTCTTCTGCACAACATTTTTCTTGTTTGTCGCCGACATCTTCTTACTCTTTTCCGATGTCTTGTGGGCCACAAATGCGGGCCAGTGATCTCTGATCTTCTCATATTTGCCGATGAATTCTGGTGTCTCTTCTTTGTCGACAAACGTTTTCAGCTCATTCTTCCACCTCCTGAATAGGTCTGCCATCTTCTTAAGAGCATGAGACTTGATTAATTGCTCTTTAACTGGCTTCTCCGGATCCTCCTCTGGCGGTAGGGTGAAATTTGCCTTCAGCTCAGTCCAAAGATCATCTTTCTGCATATCATTGACATAAGACACCTTAGGGTCTTCCTTCTTTGGCTTATACCAGTGGTGGATGTTGATCGGGATCTTGTCCTTAACAAGAACCCCGCACTGAGCTGCAAATTCTTCCTTTGTCCAGATGGGTTCAATCGGTTGGCCGTCGCGCGCGATTGCTGTGATCTCAAACCTTTCATCCGAGCGCAACTTTTTCTTCAGGCCTCGTCTATTTACCAAAGTTGTGCTCGAAGGGCTAGAAAAAGGAAGAAAGACGAGAGTTGATGAATATGTGTACATACTAAAACAATGAATGCATCAATTAGCTAGTCAACACAGGCTTAACTAATATATTTACCTGGCCGGACTCTGTTCGGTCACCGGAGCCGTCACCACGGGCTCCTTCTTGCACCAGCATTGGGTCACTGGAGCCATCATAATCATGTCTTTCGTCCTCCATTATTCAATCGCCGTAGCCTGCTTCTTCACCCTGTTCTTCCAGACCATCATTGTCGTTAAGATACGACAAGATATCACCTCCGGCTAAGATTATGTCCCCCAACAACTCTTCTGCTTCCTCGGCTCGTATGTGCTCCATTGTTTTTGCAAATATTACAACATGGCAATTATTACACAAACATGACAGCAGGTGGATATATTAGTGGAAAATGTAGACCGAGCTTATTCCGGGTTTGGGGTGGCCTCGGCAATGCTTCAAGGGTAGGGGCGCGGCGGGAGGGGTAGGAGACCGACATCGTTTTTTTCTAGGGTTTGGCTGTCCTCGAGAGTTTTGGTCGAGCGAGAGGGCCGGCGGGTGCTCCCGTGGTATAATTTATCACGGTCGAAGTTATCCCGGAAGGGGTTATATCAACAATGACGACATACATACATGGGAAAATAATGTTATCGGGGAGGGGGGTAGGTCGAACTCCCCCCCCCCTCGTGTTGAAGTTATCGGGACACGGGGTATATCGACAACGACATATCCGATAAAAAAATAAGAAGACGTAGAAGAAATAAAACGAGGAGAAGAAGAAAGGAATAGAGGAGAAGGTTGAAGAAAAAAAGAAGAAAAAAAAGAGGACAAGAAGAAAGGAATAGAGGAGAAGAAGAGAAAGTAGAATATTCTCTCTTCTTCCTCTCCTCTTCTCCTCCTCTTTTTCTTCTTCTCCTCTTCTTTTTCTTCTTTTTTCTTCTTCTTATTTATTTCTCCTCTTCTTCCTCTCCTCTTATTCTTCTTTCTTCCTCTTCTTATTTTCCTTTTTCCTCTCATTCTTTTTCTTCTTCTTCTTTCTTAATATCACTTAGCAACTTTTGCAACGATAGGGGGGTGGGGGGGTGCTCCCGTGGTCTAAAATCGGTCTATGCACGATAGAAAATTCTGACAAAATACATGAAGTAGTATTGCTTGTTTTTTCTAAATGTTCAAATAGAAATTTTAGAAACAAAGTAAAGGTTTTGCCTAATGCATTGTTCATATGAATATACAAACATTTGCATATTCTACAATAATTAATATCACCAAAAAAATCTATGAACAGAAAAAATCCTAACTTTTCTAAAAATCTATCTTTTGCATACATGAACATATATATACACAGAGAACATGTACATACATATATACATTTTTATAAAAATGCAAAAAACAAAAAATCTAAAAAAAGGACATATAAACAGATATACACACATAAATATACTCACACATATACATATACATATAATCAGGAAAAAAACATCATATATATGTGAAAAAAACAGGGAGGAAGGGGGCGGTGCCGGCCGGCCTGACCAAAGGAGAGGTGCGGCGTGGTCGGGGTAGGGGCAGAGGCACGGCGCGCGTCGGGGTAGAGGCGACGGCGGCGTGGTCGGGGCAGGGGCAGAGGCGACGGCGGCGTGGTCGGGGCAGGGCGAGCTCAGGCGCGCGACCGGCATGATTGGGGCAGAGGCGAGCTCAGGCGCGCGACCGGCATGGTCGGGGCAGAGGCGAGCTCAGGCACGCGGCATGCGTGGTCGAGGTAGAGGCGAGCTCAGGCGTGCGGCCCGCATGGTCGGGGCAGCTGGGGCGACAACGACGTGATCGGGGCAGGGGCGCTTGGCCTTGGTCGGGGTGGAGCCACCGGCGGCGTGCTTTCGAGGCAGGCGGCTTGGCGTTGTGAGGCAGCGAGAGGCGGCGACGGCGGCGACGGGGCGAGCTCGGGCTGCCTGTCGTCGTCGTCGGGGCGGGGCAACTGCAGAGATGAATCTGAAAAACGCCAAGTCTTTTCTTATATGCTGAGAGCATTGGTCCCGGTTTGTGGCACCAACCGGGACAAATGCCCCCCTTTAGTCCCGGTTGGTGCCACCAACCGGGACGAAAGGTCTCTTTTCAGCAACCCAAAGGGCGGGAAACAGAGACCTTTGGTCCCGGTTGGTGGCACCAACCGGGACTAAAGGGGGGCATTGGTACTGGTTGGTGCCACCAACCGGGACTAAAGCCCACCTTTAGTACCGGTTGGTGCCACCAACCTGGACCAAATGCCTTGCGCTGCCCGCGGCCAAAAGTTTAGTCCCACCTCGCTAGTTGAGAGGGGCTCGGAGTGGTTTATAAGCCCACTACGGCTGCCCTCTCGAGCTCCTCTCAAATGCAGGCTTACGGGCCTAATGTCACACTATGCTGCCTGTGGGACTACTGGGCCTTCTGCGGGCCTGAATCCTGTCCCAGGTTGGGTTTCTAGTCGTATTCAGGCCGTGGTGGCCCAATAGGTGGTACTTTTTTTTTCCTGTTTTTTTTGTTTTGTTTTTTGCATTATTTATTTTCTTTTGTTTTTTGCTTTATTTTTTAATTCTTTTTGCTTTTAGGTCAGAAAAATTATAAACTTTCTGTTAGTGCCATTAGTTTTCAAATTTGAATAGTTAAAATTTGAATTCTTTGAAATTTGTGTGAATCACAAGTTTGTGATTAACTTTACTATAAAAATAGTTTTTTTCCATTTTTTTTGTTTTATGCATTATTTAGTTTCTTTGTTTTTTGCTTTATTTTTTAATTCTTTTTGCTTTTAGGTCAGAAAAATTATAAATTTTCTGTTAGTGCCATTAGTTTTAGAAAAATTATAAACTTTTTGTTAATGCCATTAGTTTTCAAATTTGAATAGTTAAAATTTGAATTCTTTGAAATTTTTGTGAATCACAAGTTTGTGATTAACTTTACTATAAAAATAGTTTTTTTCTAGCTTTTTTGTTTTTTTTCATTATTTATTTTCTTTTGTTTTTTTCTTTATTTTTTAGTTCCTTTTGCTTTTAGGTCAGAAAAATTATAAACTTTCTGTTAGTGCCATTAGTTTTCAAATTTGAATAGTTAAAATTTAAATTTCAACACACAAAAAGTCTGTAAAGATCGCCAACCCAAACATAAAGAAATGGGCATAGATGCGCCTATAGAGAGAATTCAACCTAAATTCATAATAAATGTCTATGAAATTCAGAGAAATTCACTCTGAATTAATTAGGTCAAATTCCCTGTATAAGGGCATCTATTTTCACTTTGAGAGGAGCTCAACAAGGCAGACAGGGACGGGCTTATAAACCGGTGTGAGCGCCCTTCGGTTGGCGAGGTCGGACTAAAGTCTGACCGCAACAAGGACCAACCCTTCAATCCCTGTTTGTGGCACAAACCGGGACTAATGGTCATGGGACAGGGGCGAGGCGCATTATTGGTCCCGCTTCGTGCGTGGAACCGAGACCAAAAGGTCCAGACGAACCGGGACCAATGGACCACGTGGCTGCCCTCTTGAGTGTTCTTGGTGAGAACATAGTTGACAAGGAGCGAACCGGGATTAATGGTATTACGAGGGCCGAACCATAAGACATTAAAGCATTTCAAATGAACTGTGAAAAAGTTGAAAGTTGGCATGGTATCATAATTTCACCGACATAGCATGTGCATGTACAAAACGGACAATGGTATCATACTAAATGCATTACAAAGTTGGCATGGTATCATCATAATAGTTGCGGGAGAAAGTCTTCACTTTTCTTCGCTTGTGTCATTTTCTTATTGCGCCGTAACCATGGATAGTCTTCATCGTTTATCAGGATGCTTGGGTCGGCCTTGACTTTGAAGTGAGGAATTTCATGAAACTTTTCATAATCTTCAGACATGTGTGTCTTGCCCTCCACTCCCACGATGTCCCTTTTCCCTGAAAGAACTATGTGGCGCTTTGGCTCATCGTATGATGTATTCGCTTCCTTATCTTTTATTTTTCTCGGTTTGGTAGACATGTCCTTCACATAGATAACCTGTGCCACGTCATTGGCTAGGGACGAGCAGTTCGTCAGTGTACCCAAGATTTTTCAGATCCACTGTTGTCATTCCGTACTGTGGGTCTACTTGTACCCCGCCTCCTGAAAGATTGACCCATTTGCACTTAAACAAAGGGACCTTAAATGTCCGTAGTCAAGTTCCCATATGTCCACTATGTAACCATAATATGTGTCCTTTCCCCTCTCGGTTGCTGCATCAAAGCGGACACTGCTGTTTTGGTCGGTGCTCTTTTGATCTTGGTCGATCATGTAAAATGTATTCCCATTTATCTAGTATTCTTTGTAAGTCAATACAGTCAAAGATGGTCCCCTGGACAACAAGTACAGCTCATCACAAACAGTGTTGTCACCTCTGAGACGTGTTTCCAACCAACTGCTGAAAGTCCTGATGTGTTCACATGTAATCCAGTCGTCGCCTTTGCTCCGGGTCTTTGGGCCTTGACTGTTCTTGTGTTCATCGACAAAACGGGGTCATCAAGGTAGAGTTCTGTAGAACTGTGTAGTGTGCTTGAGACCAAGAATATCCGTCCCTGCATATTATTGAGTCCCCTCCAAGCGTGCCTTTTCCAGTCAGTCTTCCCTCATATTATTGAGACCTATCTTCTTAAGGCCAGGAATGAAGTCAACACAAAACCCAATGAGATCCTCTGTTTGATAGCCCATGGAGATGCTTCCTTCTGGCCTAGCGCGGTTACGGACATATTTCTTTAGGACTCCCATGAACCTCTCAAAGGGGAACATATTGTGTAGAAATACGGGCCCCAGAATGACAATCTCGTCGACTAGATGAACTAGGGCGTGCGTCATGATATTGAAGAAGGATGGTGGGAACACCAGCTCAAAACCCGACAAGACATTGCGCCACATCACTCCTTAGCCTTGGTATGATTTCTGGATCGATCACCTTCTCGAGAGATTGCATTGAGGAATGCACATAGCTTCACAATGGCTAATCGGACGTTTTACGGTAGAAGCCCCTCAATGCAACCGAGCGATTGCGTCATAATCACGTGGCAGTCATGAGACTTTAGGTTCGAACTTTTTCTCTGTCATATTTATTATTCCCATTATATTCGACGAGAAGCCAGTCGGGACCTTCATCTTGAAAGGCATTCAAAGAAGATTTCTTTCTCTTCTTTCAGAAGAGCGTAGCTGGCGGGACCTTCATACCGCTTCGAGGCATGCCGTCTTTTTCGTGCAAATATTGCAGGTCCTCCGTGCCTCGTGTGTATCTTTTGTCTTCCCATACACGCCCAAGAAGCCTAGCAGGTTCACGCAAAGGTTCTTAAATCACGTGCATTACGTCGATTAAAGAGCGGACCTCTAGGTCTTTCCAGTAGGGTAGGTCCCAAAATATAGATTTCTTCTTCCACATGGGTGTGTGTCCCTCAGCGTCATTCGGAACAGCTAGTCCGCCGGGACCCTTTCCAAAGATTACGTGTAAATCATTGACCATAGCAAGTACGTGATCACCGGTACGCATGGCGGGCTTCTTCCGGTGATCTACCTCACTTTTGAAATGCTTGCCTTTCTTTCGACATTGATGGTTGGTCGGAAGAAATCGACGATGGCCCAGGTACACATTCTTCCTGCATTTGTCCAGGTATATATTTTCAGTTTCATCTAAACAGTGCGTGCATGCGTGGTATCCCTTGTTTGTCTGTCTTGAAAGGTTACTGAGAGCGGGCCAATCGTTGATGGTTACAAACAACAATGTGTACAGGTTAAATTCCTCCTGTTTGTGCTCATCCCATGTATGTACACTGTTTCCAGTCCACAGCTGTAAAAGTTCTTCAACTAATGGCCTTAGGTACACATCAATGTCGTTGTCAGGTTGCTTAGGGCCTTGGATGAGAACTGACATCATAATGAACTTCCCCTTCATGCACATCCAAGGAGGAAGGTTATACATACATAGAGTCACAGGCCAGGTGCTGTGATTGCTGCTCTGCTCCCCGAAAGGATTAATGCCATCCGCGCTTAAACCAAACCATACGTTCCTTGGGTCACTTGCAAACTCAGCTCAGTACTTTCTCTCGATTTTTCTCCACTGCGAACCGTCAGCGGGTGCTCTCAACTTCCCGTCTTTCTTACGGTCCTCGCTGTGCCATCGCATCAACTTGGCATGCTCTTTGTTTCTGAACAGACGTTTCAACCGTGTTATTATAGGAGCATACCACATCACCTTCGCAGGAACCCTCTTCCTGGGGGGCTCGCCGTCAACATCACCAAGGTCATCTCGTATGATCTTATACTGCAATGCACCGCATACCGGGCATGCGTTCAGATCCTTGTACGCACCACGGTAGAGGATGCAGTCATTAGGGCATGCATGTATGTTCTGCACCTCCAATCCTAGAGGGCATACGACCTTCTACACTTCATATGTCTTTGTCGGGCAATTCGTTATCCTTTGGAAGCTTCTTCTTCAATATTTTCAGTAGCTTCTCAAATCCTTTGTCAGGCACAACATTCTCTGCCTTCCACTGTAGCAATTCCAGTACGGTACCGAGCTTTGTGTTGCCATCTTCGCAATTGGGGTACAAACCTTTTTTGTGATCCTGTAACATGCGATCGAACTTCAGCTTCTCCTTTTGACTTCCGCATTGCGTCCTTGCATCGACAATGACCCGGCGGAGATCATCATCATCGGGAACATCGTCCGGTTCCTCTTGATCTTCAACAGCTTCCCCCGTTGCAGCATCATTGGGCACATCGTCTCGTTCCTCTTGATCTTCAGCAGCTTCCCCCCGTTGCAGCGTCACCGTATTCAGGGGGCACATAGTTGTCATCGTCCTCTTCTTCTTCGTTGTATTCCATCATAACCCCTATTTCTCCTGCCTCGTCCAAACATTATAGTGTGGCATGAAACCCTTGTAAAGCAGGTGGGTGTGAAGGATTTTCCGGTCAGAGTAAGACTTCGTATTCCCACATTTAGGGCATGGACAACACATAAAACCATTCTGCTTGTTTGCCTCTACCACTTCGAGAAAATCATGCACGCCCTTAATGTACTCGGAGGTGTGTCTGTCACCGTACGTCCATTGCCGGTTCATCTGCGTGCATTATATATAATTAAGTGTGTCAAAAACCATTACAGAACATCATGAATAGGTAAGTACATACATAGTTCTCATCTAACAACATATAGCTCTCCATAGCATCTAATTAATTAAACCATACATTGAAACTCTGTAAAACATTTCAATGCGAAAACAAATGCGATCATAATCGTAACCAAGGTAACAATTGATCCAACGGCATAATGATACCAAGCCTCGGTATGAATAGCATATTTTCTAATCTTTCTACTCTTCAAGCGCATTGCATCCATCTTGATCTTGTGATCATCGGCGACATCCACAACATGCAACTACAATATCATCTTCTCCTCCTCAATTTTTTTTATTTTTTTCTTCAAGAAATTGTTTTCTTCTTCAACTAAATTTAACCTCTCGACAATAAGGTCGGTTGGAATTTCCGGTTCACATATCTCCTAGATAAATAAAATCTACGTCACGTTGGTCAGCATAATTTTCACAAACAATAAATGAACCAATAGTTATAAAGATAATATATACCACATTCGAATCATAGACAGGACGAGGGCCGACGGGGGCGGATACCAAAACCATCGCACTATGTAATAACAAGCCATAAAATAGTAAGAAAATTGGACAAGTATCTATCTAAAGTAAGAATTTTTTTCTTTCAGAAAGAAGATAAGAACAAGAGGCTCACCACGGTGGTGCCGGCGACGAGATCGGCGCGGGCGATCAACGGTGGTGAAGACGAGAATGGGACGTGACGGGCCGCTAAACCTAGATAACTCTAGAGGAAAATGGAGTTTGAGGTCAAGCTTTGAGAGGAGAAAGCTTAACTAGTGTGGCTCGGGCATTTCATCGAACACCTCATGTGCATAGGAGGTGAGCTAGAGCACCACGGTTGTTTGTTCTTTGTTGCAACAGACTGTGCATCACCCCTTCATACATTGGTAGATGCACATGGTGATGGTGAGTCCATTGTCTCGTGCAACTCTTTACCTGTTGTTAATCTAAGGCCCTGTTTGGTTAAGAAGTCCTAGGACTTTTTTTTAGTCCCAACTAAAAAGTCCCTAGTCCCTACCTGCTTGGTTCCAAGGACTATACATGGACTAGAGGTTATTAAATGACATGCTAAAAGACCATGTTACCCCTAGTAATGAACTAATAGAGATAAGGTGCGATTCGGGGTAGGGGCAACTATTGGAAAAAGTCCCAAAAAGACTCTCCCTTGGAGTATTCTTTCTTTTGTCCCAAATGCCCACTTTTAGTCCCTAAAAGAACCTCCTGTTTGGTTTAGATGGGACTGAAAGGGACTTTTTTTAGTCCCTACACAAAAAGTCCCTGTAAACAAACACCCTCTAATAAAGCCGCTGGAAAATTGATGCAATGCCACAGTTAAAAGCAAATTACATGTTTAACAAATTTTATTGTTAATATAATCTCTCTGTTAATATGAATCAATGCCACTGTTTGAGAAATGCTACTGCCTTGCTTTATTTCCCAATTAGATAAGTTAGATGCCTCTTTTTGTTGGCTTCTGTGTCATCCACCGTTATTGACCACTTGTTGTTTCCTTTGCACCTCTGTGTAAACAGGGTTATCTACTTCACCTCGTTGCTATTTTGACTTTTTGTTGCACTGCACAAAACACTTTTGTTTTAAGAGTGTTTTGTGCAGTTCAACCAAAGTTTAACACCGACAACGTTGCTTGATTTCTTGATCTTAGTGGAACTGCACAAGAGGAGATCTTACTTTCTATCCTTGTTGGCAAATTTGGTTCAGATCTTCTTCTTGTGAGTTGTTTGAATTCCGCGTCATGAGAGGTCAGTACTAGCCTTCTTTCACATGATTGTGGAGTGTGCTTTCATATGTTGTGCTAATTGTACGGTAATGTTGCTTGATTTTAGTGAACTACACAAATGGAGACCAACACTTCCAATCTGTATGTGCACCATAATATCCCATTGAGGTAAGATAAGGATATTGCACAACTTTTGGCATGTATTTTGCAACTTTCATCAGAAAATTAATGTTGTTGTTTAGTGCTATACTTGTGCTCCCTAATTGACATGCCAAATCTTACATTGAAGGTGAAGCTTGTCTGTTATTGAACCAACTGATGAAGGGGAAGAACAAGCGGAAGAAAAACAAAAATCAACTCCCGGTGCTGTAATGAAGCACTGGAACTATGCTGACACAAGTAATATATATTTTTGCATCTTAATTTATTGCTGTGGCTGGAACGAGCAATTGTTTTGCCACTGATTTGATGTCACTCTTAATGTATATGTAACTATCTCTACTTGTGCAAACAGGGATCTTCTTTCAAGATACCATATATTTTAGTGGAACTACACAAGAAGATGTTGGAAACATTAAACTAATCGAGGAGTATATAGTAAGTATGGGAACCACAGTAGATAACAACAGATGGTTCTGGAGAAGTGCTTGACCTGTATGCTCTACACAATAAGCCTCCCGGCAAAGGTTGTTACTCGCCCACGGGTTTCATCCATATGATTGAGCTTTGTCATCTCTATTGGTGTTGTGCTACTGTTTAGATACTGTCATGAGAAAGTGGTATTGTCCTTGAGAAGTGCTCCATCTGTACTGTTTTAAATATTTCCTTTCCTTTTTTTCGAGCAAACAGGGATGCTAGCATTTAGTTGTCCTCTTGTCTTTGCACAACAGGATCATCCTCCTCTGAAGAAGAATATGCAATATGTTGTTTTATTTCTGGAGCACTCAGTTCTAGGTCTTTGAAAGTCCATTTTGGTGGTTGAATGTTTCTTTCTAAATTTTGTCACAATGTTCCGTTAGATGTATAGGGTAGCTCCAAAAAAAGCAGCTGTATTTCCTTGTTTCCCAACTTAATTTAACATTTGCGAAGCATCGGAAAAATATTATTACATAACTTAAGCAGCACTGTAGTTCATATACCTGTCATAATCATTAATCTACTCACTCACTCAGACACTATAAGTGCTTGTTTCATCGCATTACAAAGGAGCAGCACAAACCACAACTTTACTCGACACACACACATGACGTCTCTAGTCTACATGGGTAAGAAACATGACCACTACTTCACTCAGTGGTAGTGGAAACAAGGTAACACCAATAAAATGGATAGAACAATAACGGGAACAACTCCAGTTTACACACAAAACTCTATCCATAGTGCCAGTGGATAAAATCATGCACACTCGCAACAGGGCTCAGTCACATAGTTAATTCTGACTATAATATAACCAGAGAACTAAAGATTCTACATCCTTAGAACATTTAGGACTTACCAACAGGGGTAGAATACTGCCTCGCACCCAGAAGAATTTCTGGTACTCTGTACCATAATTTCACCACCTATAAACAACATTTTGTTTAGATAAAAAAATGCAAAAGGCAGCAGCAAAATCGTAACATGAGAACAACTCGTTAATATATGATCATATGAATACCAGCTCCAATTAAATTAAGGTTAGAGGAAGGCGATAAGCGAATAGTCTTAAGATGCAGTACCAAACAACAGTCAACACTAATCGGAGACATTAACCTCTCTTTTGTTTGTGAATGGGAGATATGAACCTCAGTTTGCAGCAAAACATAGTACATGGTTATCTCTTTTCTATGAAGACATGCACACTTTGATAGCCAAATGAGACATATAGCAGTACATACGCCCGCAAAAGTGTGCACATGTGGTCTACTGAATTCAAGTAAAAAATGCATTCCAGACTTGAAATCAAGAAGGGATTGCTAGGTATCAGTGAAACTGATTAAAATTAAGTGCATTCTGCCCCTGATAATGTGTGGTCGGTTATGAAAACTGCTGCACATACCCCTGTTCCATCATTGGTGTTGTAGTCGGTCCCATAAACCGTAAGCGCAGGCCGCCTCCCGACAACGACTTGCTGCACATAGGGCTCAGGTTGTTGGGGACTCCAAGTGGGTCTTCCCTGATGTAGCCACTCGGGTGAGCACCGACCAGGTTGAAGTACCTCAGCAGTATGATCTTCCGGTCGAGTCCGAAGGCCGGAGGTCACGACAGATGTCTTCAATGAGAAGCTGCACAAGCAAAATCATCGACAGGCACTAGATCAGATTCTCTCAATGTACTTGGTGAGCCACCGCGCAAGAGAAATATCATTGACAGGCGACATAAAAGAAGCGCTACTACCGGCTCTGGGTGGTACCTTTGTTCGGCCGTAAGGGCTAGTCGCGGAGAGTGTGAACTCCTCGGTTGCGGAGATGGTGGCGCTAATAAAGGAAGAAAACATAAAACGACAGTCAGGAACAATACGCCTTCAAGGAAATAAATAATAATTTGTCATAGATACGCATAGTCAGACTTCATATTCCAGGTACTGTTTTCAATGGTTAGTACATACTAGCCTTTGATGTTCCTACAGAATAAAGCCTAGCGGATGCATATAATCTGAATAGGAAACCAATCTGTGCAGATGATACATATATTGAACTCTGACATGAAGCACTTTCTGTATCTGCAGCAAGTATATATTGAACTCTGAATATAACGAGATGAGCATATGCATAGTAAAATTGCATATTTGTTTCAGGTGTTGCTTGTTTTCAATGGTTAGTACAGACAAGCCAGATGTAAATTTCCATGTGTTTTCCTACAAGCATGTAACTAATCTGTGCAGATGACACAGAGCAGCGAGCAGAGAATCAACTCGACATTAAGCATTTTTTACGAAACTGCAGCAAGTATGTAGGGAACTCTAAATATCTGAATAACTGCAGCAAGTAGTATTAAGTATGAGCAGATTGTGAGCTGCATCTAATTGCTGACTGTCAGCAGCACAGACCTCTCATCTAACAAGCAGCAAGCAGAGTCAAAAAACACACAAGTCTGAATGAAAAAATTTTGTTCAGAATTTCACATCCAGAGAAAGAAAAGCATCTCATACTAGATCTTAACCATATCCACGGGGGATTCGGCCGGCGGGATTCAGCATCCAGAAGAAGCGAGATTGGGAATCCACCTCCCAGATGCAGAATCCCAAGGGGGGAACCGCCACAGCTCGCGGTCGCGGAGAAACAAAGGGGAGGAGAAATTTTAGCTGTATATGGAAGAGGAGGAGCTCACTTGTGACTCCTCAATGGCCGCAAGGTCCCTCTTTCTTCGCCATGGCGCCCTCCCTCTTCTCGTTATGCACCACGTCCTGCAGCCTACACAGCACAACAACAGTCAGCAAGTCCATCCATTCTGCGGCGGCCAAATCCAGCCCAAACCCTGACGCCGGGGAGGAGAAACGGGACGGGGGAGGGGAGGGGTACCTGATGACGTTCTGGTGCTGCATCTCCTTGAGGAGGGAGATCTTGCAGACAGCGGTCAAGGGGACGCAAGCAGAAGGAGCAGCATGACCGGCCTTGAGGTCTGGCGCGTCGACGGCCTGTCTGGCGTCGGGCGCCCTCGCGGAGACGCCAGAGGAGGAGGCTGGTGAAGCAGCGACAGTCGGGATCGACTGCTAGGGTGGAGTACGACTACTAGGGTGGAGGTCGCCGCTGACCGGTGGGATCGGGGGAGACGAGGTGGAGGGCGCGCTGGCCGGATTGGAGCAACAGGGGACGAAGGTTGTGCGTGCGCGGGCAGCAGAGACCCTCGCGGGAGAGGATGGAGCAGTGGCGCTTGGGGGGGTGGGGGTCGAGCTCCGCCGGAGGGAGGTGGCCGACGCGCGCAGGAATGGAGATGGAGGCCGGAGGCTCTGACTTGGATTGGATCTGGGAGCGAGAAGGCGGCATCGGCGATTGGGAGAAGGGGCCTAGGGTTTCGTGGGTGGACGAGGATGAGAGGGATACGGAGTGATTCAGGTGGGGGTGAGAGCGATGGTGTGGGCTGCCCTTGGATCCGGGCGCATCCGACGGTGCTTAACGCATGATCTGCGTGAGCTGATTTTAGACCAATCAGAACAGAGTATCCCCTTTGATGATGTTAAGACCATTTAAATTGGTCGTAATCGATTGAAAATAAGATTCTGAATCATGTCTGCTATTTGACGATCTAAGAAATTTATAAAAATATAGAAATGAAAAACCTTCGCATTGTGTCACCAAGTGTGACCTACTTTGCAGTAAAAATAACAAACTTTGAATATTGTTAATATCATTAAAAAAGTGTTCTAAGATATGAGTTTTTGTAGGAGAATCATTTTTCGAGTGTCCAAAATGATATTTTTATAAAGAACCTAGCAAATATTTGTTGCAAATTTGGAGCACATCAATTTTATAATTCACAATCATAGCTCATGTGGAGCACATCAAATACTTTTTCAAGCTTATGTAGTTGTGTTTTTCTATTTGTTTCTCTTGTGTTTTTTGCACAAGGGTGCATTTTGGAATGGCGTAGTTCATTCAAATTGTCTCATATTGTGCACAAGGGTGCATATTGGAATGACAAACAATGTTGCCTAAGGAATTTTTCATTTTCTTTGGACAAAAATCAATTTTCCATTTTTCGAGTGCTCAAAATGAGTTTTTTTGTGAAGGACCTATCATATATTTGTTGCAAAATTGGACCATATCATTTTCATAAAAAACTAGGCCATATTTAATGCACAATCTACCAAATTATTGGGTGTCAAAAAGTTAGATTGGAACAGTCATTCCCGCCGTTTCGACCGCATTTTGAAAAGGGCGTAAAAAATTCAACAAAATTCAAAAAATTGGAAAACCTTTGCATGGCGTCATTATATGTGACCAAGTTATCAGAAAAAATAATAAACTGGTAATATGGAAATTATTTTAAAAAATTGTTCTCAGAAATGAGCTATCATGCGTGAAGATTCATGGCTTTCAAGCCAAATGATCAATCTTATGGCCACATTCATGGCATAGTTTGTTCAAATGACCTCATATCGTCCACAAGGGTGCATCTTGGAAAGAAAAACAATGTTGCCTAAGGAACTTTTCATTTTCTTTGGACGAAAAATTCATTTTCCATATTTTCGAGTGCCCAAAATGAGTTTTTTTTTGTGAATGACCTACCATATATTTGTTGCAAAATTGGACCTAATCAATTTTATTAAATATTAGGCCATATATAATGCACAATTGACAAAATGGTTGGGTGTCAAAAGTTTTGATCCACCTCTGGTGAAAAAGACAAATTCCCGTTGATTCAGCTGAAGCGGGTAAATTTGAACTGTAGCTACCTCGTAGTTTTCTCTTTATTTTTCCAAAAATAATTACTAGGTACATAAGTATCTATATAATCAGAGCAACACCAAAAAAATTCCAAGATTCAACCACTAGCTAGGAACGGTCAAGCCTACCGTTTTGACCGCATTTTGAAACAGGCTTAAAGAACTAAAAAAATCAAAAAAATTGGAAAACCTTCGCATTCTGTCATTATATGTGACCAAGTTTCTAGGAAAAATAATAAACTTGTAATACAGAAATTATTTAAAAAAAAATTCTCAGAAATGAGCTATCATGCGTGAAGATTCATGGCTCTCAAGCCAAATGATCAATCTTATGGCCACATTCATGGCATAGTTTGTTACAAGGGTGCATCTTGGAATGACAAACAATGTTGCCGAAGGAACTTTTCATTTTCTTTGGACGAAAAAATCATTTTCCATTTTTTCGAGTGCCCAAAATGAGTTTTTTTTGTGAAGGACCTACCATATATTTGTTGCAAAATTGGACCTAATCAATTTTATAAAATACTAGGCCTTATATAATGCACAGTTGACAGAATGGTTGGGTGTCAAAATTTTGATCCACCTCTGGTGAAAAAGACAAATTCCCGCTGATTGAGATGGAAGCGGGTCAAATTTGAACTGTAGCTACCATGTAGTTTCCTCTTTATTTTTTCCAAAAATAATTTCTAGGTACATAAGTATCTATTTAATCAGAGAAACACCAAAAAAATTCCAAGATTCAACCACTAGCTAGCTAGGAACGGTCAAGCCCGCCGTTTTAACCGCATTTTGAGACGGGCATAAAAAATAAAAAAAATAAAAAAGTTGGAAAACCTTTGCATTGTGTCATTATATGTGACCAAGTTTCCAGGAAAAATAATAAACTTGTAATACGGTAATTATTTTAAAAAAGTGTTCTTATAGATGAGCTATCATGTGTGAAGATCCACGGCTTTCAAGCCAAATGATCAATCTTATGGCCACATTCATGGCATAGTTTGTTCAAATGACCTCATATCGTGCCACAAGGGTGCATCTTGGAATGACAAACAATGTTGCCTAAGGAACTTTTCATTTTCTTTGGACGAAAATTTTATTTTCCATTTTTTCGAGTGCCCAAAATGTGTTTTTTGTGAAGGACCTACCATATATTTGATGCAAAATTGGACCTAATTGATTTTATAAAATACTAGGCCATATATAATGCACAATTGTTAAAATGGTTGGGTGTCAAAAGTTTTGATCCACCTCTGGTGAAAAAGACAAATTCCCGCTGATTGAGTTGGAAGCGGGTCAAATTTGAACTGTAGCTACCTTGTAGTTTGCTCTTTATTTTTTCCAAAAATCATTTCCAGGTACATAAGTATCTATTTCATCAGAGAAACACCAAAAAAATTCCAAGATTCAACCACTAGCTAGGAATGGTCAAGCCCGCCGTTTTGGCCGCATTTTGAAACGGGCATAAAAATTCAAAAAATATCAAAAAATTGGAAAACCTTCGCATTGTGTAATTATATGTGACCAAGTTTCCAGGAAAAATAATAAACTTGTAATACTGTAATTATTTTAAAAAAGTGTTCTCAGAAATGAGCTATCATGTGTGAAGATTCATGGTTTTCAAGCCAAATGATCAATCTTATGGCCACATTCATGGCATAGTTTGTTCAAATGATCTCATATTGTGCACAAGGGTGCCTCTTGGAATTCCAAACAATGTTGCCAAAGGGATTTTTCATTTTCTTTTCACGGAAAATACATTTTCCATTTTCCGAATGCCCGAAATGAGTTTTCTTTGTGAAGAACCTAGCATATATTTATTGCAAAATTGTACCTAATCAATTTTATAAAATACTAGGCCATATTTAATGCAAAATTGACAAAATGGTTGGGTGTCAAAAGTTTTGATCCACCTCTGCTGAAAAAGACAAATTCCCGTCGATTCAGCTGGAAGCGGGTCAAATTTGAACTGCATGTGCCTCATAGTTTGCTCTTTATTTTTTCCAAAAATCATTTCTAGGTAAATAAGTATCTATTTAATCAGAAATACATGGTTTGATGGCGAGACATCGAGGTTTGGACGGTTGCGAGGGTCCCAACTCTAGAGCGCATACGCTCGCACGCCGCCGCGTGGTCACCGCGTGACTGTGGCGTTGCCATTCGTTCTGGGTGGCCTAGGCATGTCTACTGGGTTGGGCACTCCCCAGGTAGGTGCTAGGAAGAAAATTATAACATAATATTCTCATGAGGAGACCGAAATATGCTCAAACATGAATTAGCAGCCAAGTGTTTGATTAGCGGTACGGGAAATGCACATGGCCAATGGGCGTAAGTTTTGGCTGAGGATTATCATATACTAAGAAGAATGTCTTCACAAATTTTTAGGGAAATCAAGAATATATAAATAACACTTCCTTCACAAAGTGCTGCTCTGAACAAAATAGGAAAATGAATATTGTTGAGTTATTTTTTAACTAGGAAAGGAAGGTTTTTGACATATTTGATGAAGATATGATCCAAACAATTTATGAGAATGTTTTGAGAATTTTTGGAATAACAAAAATATAGGTTGCTTCACAACCTAAAGCAAAAATTGACACATGGACATGACACATAGGCAAAACTGATGAGATGGCGCCTAGTCATCACAACCCACCACAATCTACAAGGCTATGACCATCTATGTTGGTCGTTAACAACTAGAAATAAGGCAGCGGACCAACACTGTTTGTTTTATGACCATTTCGTGTAAAGAAATTACGACCTTTCTGACCAAAATGGTCGCAATGGTTTAGGGTTTGGAGCCCCCGAACAACTTTTGACCAATTGGTCTCAAATGGTCATTGATCTATGACCAATTCTTTCAGGGCCACTGACAGAAGGTCACTAGTTGACATATTTCTTCTAGTGAAACAAGGGATACCACGCATGCACGCACTGTTTCGCTGACACCGAAAGTATATACCTGGACAAATGCAGGAAGAATGTGTACCTGGGCCATCGTCGATTTCTTCCGATCAACCATCAATGTCGAAAGAAAGGCAAGAATTTCAAAGGCGAGGCAGATCACTGGAAGAAGCCCGCCATGCGTACCAGTGATCACATACTTGCTATGGTCAATGATTTACACGTAATCTTTGGAAAGGGTCCCAGTGGAGTAGCTGTTCCGAATGACGCTGAGGGGCGCGCACCCATGTGGAAGAAGAAATCTATATTTTGGGACCTACCCTACTGAAAAGACCTAGAGGTCCGCTCTTCGATCGACGTGATGCACGTGACGAAGAACCTTTGCATGAACCTGCTAGGCTTCTTGGGCGTGTATGGGAAGACAAAAGGTACAGCTGAGGCACGGGAGGACCTGCAACGTGATGTCTACTACGCAACCTTGTTCTTGTAGAAGTTGTTGGGCCTCCAAGTGCAGAGGTATGTAGGACAGTAGTAAATTTCCCTCAAGTGGATGACCTAAAATTTATCAATCCGTGGAAGGCGTAGGATGAAGATGGTCTCTCTCAAGCAACCCTGCAACCAAATAGGAAAGTGTCTCTTGTGTCCCCAACACACCCAATACAATGGTAAATTGTATAGGTGCACTAGTTCGGTGAAGAGATGGTGATACAAGTGCAATATGGATGATAGATATAGGTTTTTGTAATATGAAAATATAAAAACAGAAAGGTAACTAAATATAAAAGTGAGCGTAAACGGTATTGCTATGCTAGCATACAAGGCCTAGGGTTCATACTTTCACTAGTGCAAGTTCTCTCAACAATAATAACATAATTGGATCATATAAATATCCCTCAACATGCAACAAAGAGTCACTCCAAAGTCACTAATAGCGGAGAACAAATGAAGAGATTATGGTAGGGTATGAAACCACCTCGAATTTATTCTTTCAGATCGATCTATTCAAGAGTTTGTACTAGAATAACACCTTAACACACAAATCAACCAAAACCCTAATGTCACCTAGATACTCCAATGTCACCTCAAGTATCTGTGGGTATGATTATACGATATGCATCACACAATCTCAGATTCATCTATTCAATCAACACAAAATACTTCAAAGAGAGCCCCAAAGTTTCCACTGGAGAGTCAAGACGAAAACGTGTGCCAACCCCTATGCATAGGTTCATGGGCGGAACCCGCAAGTTGATCACCAAAACATACATCAAGTCGATCACGTGATATCCCATTGTCACCACAGATACGCACGGCAAGACATACATCAAGTGTTCTCAAATCCTTAAAGACTCAATCCGATAAGATAACTTCAAAAGGAAGACTCAATCCATTACAAAAGAGGAGAGGGGGAGAAACATCATAAGATCCAACTATAATAGCAAAGCTCGCGATACATCAAGATTGTACCACCTCAAGAACACGAGAGAGAGAGAGATCAAACACATAGATACTAGTACATACCCTCAGCCCCGAGCGTAGACTACTCCCTCCTCGTCATGGAGAGCGCCGGGATGATGGGAAATTGGCCACCAGTGAAGGATCCCCCCTCTGGCAGGGTGCCGGAATAGGGCCCCGATTGGTTTTTGGTGGCTACAGAGGCTTGCGGCGGCGGAACTCCCGTTCTATTGTGTTCCCCGATGGTTTTAGGGTATATGGATATATATATAGGCGAAAGAAGTCGGTCAGGGGAGCCACGAGGGGCCCATGAGGGTGGAGGGCGCACTCAGGGGGGTGGGCGCGCCCCCCAGCCTCGTGCTCTCCTCGTTGATCCCCTGACGTGCACTCCAAGTCTCCCGGATTGCTTTCTTTCCAAAAATAACTCTCCCGAAGGTTTCATTCCGTTTGGACTCCTTTTGATATTCCTTCTCTTCGAAACACTGAAACAAGGGAAAAAATAGGAACTGGCACTGGGCTCTGGGTTAGTAGGTTAGTCCCAAAAATCATATAAAAGTGCTTAGTAAAGCCCATTAAAGTCCAAAACAGATAATATAATAGCATGAATACTTCATGAATTATAGATACGTTGGAGATGTATCAGCATCCCCAAGCTTAGTTCCTGCTCGTCCTCGAGTAGGTAAATGATAAAAGAAAGAATTTATGAAGTGTGAATGCTAGCAGATGTACAAGTTTGATCAATGATAATTTCAATCACCTTCTCTAGCATCATTATATATCATAACAGTAGCTCATATCATAAAACTTTTCATGATCAAGTAATAAACTATTCACAAGTTAAAGTATAGATCATAAACTTTCTTGAAAACTAACAAACCGTTTTATTAGTCATCAAACAATTACAGTTCATCTTATTTTTAGGAAGAGTCTGTGTCAGAGCTTTGAGTCAGCAAACTGCACATACTCAACTATCATTTAGTCTTCCATGATTGCTACCACTCAAAGCATATTTTTAGAAAAATAGTATTCAACAAACATAGAGAAAGATAGCGGCTTAATGTTTCGCCTCCTAACCTTTTACCTCAAGGGTAATGTCAACAATAATAATTCATGCTCAAATATATTTGAATGGCCATATATGCTTAGATCTTTCCATCACATGATGCTTGCCAACTAAAGAGTGGGTTGGAATGAGAAGGAATACTACTGAACCTTGCATAAAAGTAAAAGATAGGCCCTTCGCAGAGGGAAGCAGGGTTTGCGGAGGTGCCAGAGCTCGAAGCTAAAACAGAGATGAAAATAATTTTGAGAGGTATGCTTTCATTATCAACATAACGACCAAGAGTTCCCAATATCTTCCATACTCGATACATTATAGGCGGTTCCCACGCAGAAAGGTAAAGTTTTTACTCCCCCTCCACCAACGTTCACACTCCACGGCTTTTCCGACACAACGGGTGCCGTCCAACTTTCAATAATCCTGGTGGAGTTTTGTTTAAATTATTTGTGAATTTATTTTTGATCTTTTGATCATAGGACTGGGCATCCCAGTTACCAGCCATTTTTCTCATGAATTATGAGCGGAGTCCACTCATCATGAGAACAACCCACCTAGCATGGAAGATACTGACAACCCCTAGTCGCTACATGAGCGATTCGGGCATACAAAACATATTATTATTTGAAGGTTTAGAGTTTGGCACATGTAAATTTACTTGGAGCAACGGTAAATACCGCATATAGGTAGGTATGGTGGACACTCATGGAAGAAACTTTGTTCAAGGAATTTGGATGCACAAGCAGTATTCCCGCTTAGTACGGATATTTTGGCTAGCAAAGGATTCTAAATAGCAAGCACCACATGTTAGAAGATCCATAACAATATAACTTCTATACAAATATACCCAAGCATAACTCATTATGTTGTCTTCGTTGTCCAACTTCAACTAATTTGCTCAGGTTTGAAAATAGTTAATGGGGCTCACAATCATAGAAGATGCCCAAGATAGTATATTTATTTGTGAAATATCTCTTCCTTCAATATTCTTTCATGAATTGTTCAAGTGACCAATACAACGTTTGCTAACCTTCAATAAATTTACCACCTCTACTTCTTATATGTAAATTCATTACTCCCCATGGGATAAGCATATGAAACATATATAATTTCAGATTTATGACATTCAAATCATTCAACCATTTACTCATAGGATATAAGTGAAGCACACAAGTAAATGACAAACTACTCCAAAAAGATATAAGTGAAGATCAATGAGTAGTTAAATAGTTATGTAGCTATGTGAAGACTCTCTCTCATTTAAGAATTTCAGATATTGGGATATTATTCAAACAAAAATAAAAACAAAATAAAACGATATTTCAAGGATAGCACTCATCATGTGAAGAAGCAAAAAACTTAGGCTCAACCGATACTAACCTATAATTGTTGAAGAAGAAAGGTGGGATGCCTACCGGGGCATCCCCAAGCTTAGATGCTTGAAAATTCTTGAAATATTATCTTGGGGTGCCTTGGGCATCCCCAATCTTGAACTTTTGCGTCTCCTTAATTCCTTTTATATCACGGTTTCCTAAATCTTGAAAGCTTCATCCACACCAAACTCAACAAGAACTCGTGAGATAAGTTAGTATAAACCAATGCAAAAACCTTAGCATTCTCTATTGTAGCAAATCACAAAAAATATTATTCAACATTGCATACTAAATGTCTCTGCATATTTAATACACCTATCCAAAAATAGAATCATTAAACAAGCAAACATATGCAAACAATGCAAACATAGCAGCAATCTACCAAAACAGTACAGTCTGTAAAGAATGCAAGATTCATCATACTTACCTAACTCCAAAAATTATGAAAGAAAATTCCCACTGTAGTAAATTTATCAGAGCTTATTATGCAAAAGGATTCAACATTTTATCACATTCTGGCTTTTCTAGGGAATTTTTGCAACAGCGATAAACTTTCTGTTTTGAAACAGCAACATGTATACTTGCAAAATAATCATGGTAAAGTCTATCCTTGACATTTTTATTGAAAATAGAGATGCAAAATATTATTGTAAATAACAGCAAGGAAATAGTATAAAAATAAAATGACGCTCCAAGCAAAACACATATCATGTGGTGAATAAAAATATAGCTCCAAGTAAAGTTACCGATGAACGAAGACGAAAGAGGGGATGCCAACCGGGGCATCCCCAAGCTTAGGCTCTTGGTTGTCCTTGAATATTACCTTGGGGTGCCTTGGGCATCCCCAAGCTTAGGCTCTTGCCACTCCTTATTCCATAGTCCATCGAATCTTTACCCAAAAGTTGAAAACTTCACAACACAAAACTCAACAAAAAACGCATAAGCTCCATTAGTATAAGAAAATAAATCACCACTTAGGTACTGTTGTGAGATCATTCTAAATTCATATTGGTGTAATATCTACTATATTCCAACTTCTATATGGTTCATACCCTCCGATACTACTCATTGATTCATCAAAATAAGCAAACAACACATAGAAAACAGAATGTGTCAAAAACAGAACAGTCTGTAGTAATCTGCATCAAACGCAAACTTCTGGAACACATAAAAATCTGCAAAAATAGGAAGACCTAGATAATTTGATTATTGATCTACTGAAATTGGAATCAGTATTTTATCACTTTCGGGTGATTTTTAACAATTGTTTTTGTGAGCAGAAAGTTTCTGTCTTTTTCACCAAGATCAAATAATTATCATCCAAGAAGATCCTATTGGTCTTACTCGGCACAAACACTAATTAAAACATAAAACCAAATTTAAAGAGAGGCTAGATGAATTATTTATTGCTAAGCAGGAGCAAAAGCAAGGAACAAAAATAAGATTGGGTTGCCTCCCAACAAGCGCTAACGTTTAACGTCCCTAGCTAGGCCTGATGATTTCAGTGATGCTCACATAAAAGATAAGAATTGAAATATAAAGAGAGCATCATGAAGAATATGACTAGCACATTTAAGTCTAACCCACCTCCTATGCATAGGGATTTTGTGAACAAATAACTTATGGGAACAATAATCAACTAGCATAGGAAGGTAAAAGAAGCATAACTTCAAAACTTTAAGCACATAGAGAGGAAACTTGATATTATTGCAATTCCTATAAGCATATATTTCTCCCTCATAATAAATTTCAGTACCATCATGAATGAATTCAACAATATAACCATCACATAAAGCATTCTTTTCAAGATCTACATGCATATAATTTTTATTACTCTCCACATAAGCAAATTTCTTCTAATGAATAGTAGTGGGAGCAAACTCAACAAAATAACTATCATGTGAAGCATAATCCAATTGAAAATTAAAATTATGATGACAAGTTTCATGGTTATGTTTATTCTTTATAGCATACGTGTCATCACAATAATCATCATAAATAGGATGCATGCTTTCATCACAATAAATTTGCTCATCAAAACATGGGGGACTAAACATATCATCTTCATCAAACATAGCATCCCCAAGCTTGTGGCTTTGCATATCATTAGCATCATAGGTATTCAAAGAATTCATACTGACAACATTGCAATCATGCTCATCATTCAAAGATTTAGTGCCAAACATTTTAATGCATCCTTCCTCTAGCAATTGAGCACAATTATCGGAATCCTTATTTTCACAGAAGACATTAAAAAGATGAAGCATATGAGGCATCCTCAATTCCATTTTTTTGTAGTTTTCTTTTATAAACTAAACTAGTGATAAAACAAGAAACTAAAATATTCGATTGCAAGATCTAAAGATATACCTTCAAGCACTCACCTCCACGGCAACGGCGCTAGAAAAGAGCTTAGTTGACGGGGTGCGAGTGCCGCTTACCTAGCCTCCCCGGCAACGGCGCGAGGAAAGAGTTTGATGTCTACTATGCAACATTATTCGTGTAGACGTTGTTGGGCCTCCAAGTGCAGAGGTTTAAAGGACAGTAGAAAATTTCCCTCAAGTGGATAACCTAAGGTTTATCAATCCATCAGAGGCGTAGGATGAAGATGGTCTCTCTCAAGCAACCCTGGAACCAAATAGCAAAGAGTCTCTTGTGTCCCCTACACACCCAATACAAAGGTAAATTGTATAGGTGCACTAGTTCGGCTAAGAGATGGTGATACAAGTGCAATATGGATGATAGATATAGGTTGTTGTAATCTGAAAATATAAAAACAGCAAGGTAACTAAAGATAAAAGTTAGCGTAAATGGTATTGCAATGCTAGGAAACAAGGCCTAGGGTTCATACTTTCACTAGTGCAAGTACTCTCAACAATAATAACATAATTGGATCATATAAATATCCCTCAACATGCAACAAAGAGTCACTCCAAAGTCACTAATAGCGGAGAACAAATGAAGAGATTATGGTAGGGTATGAAACCACCTCGAAGTTAATCTTTCGGATCGATCTATTCAAGAGTTCGTACTAGAATAACACCTTAACACACAAATCAACCAAAACCCTAATGTCACCTAGATACTCCAATGTCACCTCAAGTATCTGTGGGTATGATTATACGATATGCATTATACAATCTCAGATTCATCTATTAAATCAACACAAAATACTTCAAAGAGAGCCCCAAAGTTTCCACTGGAGAGTCAAGACGAAAACGTGTGCCAACCCCTATGCATAGGTTCATGGGCGGAACCCGCAAGTTGATCACCAAAACATACATCAAGTCGATCACGTGATATCCCATTGTCACCATAGATACGCACGACAAGACATACATCAAGTGTTCTCAAATCCTTAAAGACTCAATCCGATAAGATAACTTCAAAGGGAAAACTCAATCCATTACAAGAGAGTAGAGGGGGAGAAACATCATAAGATCCAACTATACTAGCAAAGCTCGCGATACATCAAGATCGGACCACCTCAAGAACATGAGTGTGACGCCCCCGATTCAATCGTACACTAATCATGCACGCAAATGTGTACGATCAAGATCAGGGACTCACGGGAAGATATCACAACACAACTCTACAAATAAAATAAGTCCTACAAGCATCATAATACAAGCCAGGGGCCTCTAGGGCTTGAATACAAGTGCTCGATCATAGACGAGTCAGCGGGAGCAACAATATCTGAGTACAGACATAAGTTAAACAAGGTGCCATAAGATGGCTAGCACAAACTGGGATCTGAGATCGAAGAGGAGCAGGCCTCCTGCAGGATCCTCCTAGGTTTCTCCCCGGTCGCCGCCGGGCCGCTGCTGCGTAGTAGTAGGCACCTCCAGAGTAGTAGTCGTCATAGGTGGTGGCGTCTGGCATCCTGGGATCCATCGTCTGGTTGCAGCAAGCGAGTAGAGGTAGGAGAAAAAGGGGGAACAAGACAACCGTGAGTACTCATCCAAAGTACTCGCAAGCAAGGAGCTACACTACATATGCATGGATATATGTGTAAAGGGCCATATCAGTGGACTGAACTGCAGAATGCCGGAATAAGAGGGGGATAGCTAGTCTTAACGAAGACTACGCTTCTGGACACCTGTCTTGCAACAGGTAGAGGAGGGTAAACTGAAGTCCTCCAAGTAACATCATATAGCAATAATCCTACCCGGCGATCCCCTCCTCATATCCCTGAGAGAGAGCGACCACCGGTTGTATCTGGCACTTGGAAGGGTGTGTTTTATCAAGTATCCGGTTCTAGTTGTCATAAGCTCAAGGTACAACTCCAAGTCATCCTGTTACCGAAGATCACGGCTATTCGAATAGATTAACTTCACTGCAGGGTGCACCATCTTACCTAGCACGCTTGATCCCATTTGGCGGACACACTTTCTGGGTCATGCCCGCCGCGGAAGATCAACACGCCGCAGCCCCACCTAGGCACAACAGAGAGGCCAACACGCCGGTTCTAAACCTAAGCGCCGCAGGGTCTGGGCCCATCGCCTCGAGCACACCTCAAGACGCTATGTAGGGCGGCCGGAAGCAGACCTAGCCTAACAGGCGTTCCAGTCCAATCCGGTGCGCGCCACTCCGTCACTGACGTCTGGAGTACTTCGGCTGATACCACGACGCCGGGATACCCGTAACTACTCCCGCGTAGATGGTTAGTGCGTATAAGCTCGTAGCCAACTCAGATCAAATACCAAGACCTCGTTAAGCGTGTTAAGTAAACGCAAACGCCGAACAGGGCCAGGCTCACCTCTCTCCTAGGCGGTCTCAACCTGCCTGCCGCCTCCGCCATAAAGATCCATCCAGAGGGCCGTCGGGACAAGGTCCTTTCAGCCCCAATCCGTGAATCACTCGCGGGTGCTCCACAAGCCGACCCGACTTTAGTCACCACATGTATCATGTATAAAGTATATAGTATATACCCGTGATCACCTCCCGAGTGATCACGGCCCGATAGTATAGCACTGCAGACGGACAAGAGTGTAGGGCCACTGATGGAACACTAGCATCCTATACTAAGCAGTAGGATAGCAGGAAAAGGTAACAACAGTAATAGCAAGGACAGGCTATGCAGCAGTTTAGGAATATCTGAAAACAGTAACATGCTATACTACTCTAATGCAAGCAGTATAGAGAAGAGTAGGCGATATCTGGTGATCAAGGGGGGGGGCTTGCCTGGTTGCTCTAGCAAGAGAGAGGGGTCGTCAACACCGTAGTCGAACTGGCCACCGCAGCTGGCCGGTCTCGTAGTCTACCGAAGAGAAGAGGGGGAAGAAACAATGAATACCAAGTAAACAGATGCATATCGATGCATGACATGTCAAGAAGCGATGCTAGGCGTGCCCTAACGTGGTATGAGGGGGTACTGGTTAAGGGGGAAACATCCGGGAAAGTAATCCCGGTGTTTTGGGTTTTCGGGCAGAGGAGCCGGAGGGGAAAAGTTGCAGGTTCGATAGGTTAGGGGTGTGTGGCGGACGAACGGACTGCGTATCCGGATTCGTCTCGTTCTGAGCAACTTTCATGTAGAAAACTTTTTCATCCGAGCTACGGATTATTTTCTATGATTTTCTAAAGTTTTAGTCATTTTCGCATTTATTTATTAATTCAAATAAGGACTAAATTGCTATGTGTACACGTATGTACCCAGCTATTTGCACCAGGGGCTGCAGGTGGGGTCTAGTTGACTGCCAAGTCAGCAGTCAGTTGAGACCATTGACTAGTCAAAAGGGCCCTGTGGACCAGCGGGACCCATGTGTCATAGGAACATGTTATAAACAGAGTTTTTATTAGCTTATTTAACTAGATGGGGGTCCACAGTCAGTGTCTATAGGCTAAAATATCTAGGCAATTAGATTAATTAACCTAACTAATTAACAGGGGGGTCCAATGGTCAGTGGGGGGTAGTGATAAAGGGGATTAGCTCCCACTAATTAACAGGGCCCGACCTAGTTAGCAAGTGGCCTCAAGACGCACGCAGCGTCTGAGGACGCTGGCGGCCAGGCGGCAAAGCAGCTCAGAAAGCAGCAGCAGTGTGCAGCACTAGCCAGGGGCGGCGAGGACGAGGCCATGGACATCCGCGGCCGGCCGGAGCAGGAGGGCGGGGGGGCGCGACCTCCGACGTGGACACGCGCGCACGCGGCCTCGGCCTGGAGCGCAGGGGGTGGGGGCTGCGGTCGCGGCCGGGGACGAGCGGGACAGACGGCTTGGGACGGCGGCCTACGGCAAAGAAATCGGAGGGGAGGCAGGGGGTAGCGGCGATGGGGCTCACAGCGGAGCACGACGACGAGGTCGGGGAGGCGTCGGAGTAGCAGGACGACCGCGAGGTAGTGGCGGGGTCGACGGGAAGAAGACGACGCGGAGGCGTCAATGCAGGCGCGATCCGGCCTCGTAGACGACGTAGACAACGTAGTGGGACGCGGAGGAGCTCCTGGACTCGACGGCGGGGCACGGGCGGTCGGTGGCCGCGGCTTCAGTAGGGGACGCCCATGGTCATGCGGCTCCGGGCGCGGGCAGCAAAGGGAGAGGGAGCGAGAGGAGAGTGGATCTGGGCGAGGTGGAGGGAAGGAGCCCGAGGGGGGAGCGAGTGGGTGGAGGTAGGTGGGGGGAGGAGGCCCGAGGCGTCGGCCTCGCCCTTATCCTCGGGCGTCGCCGTGAGGCGATCCGTGAGGACTCGTCCTCAGAGCGACGGGTCGCTTGAATGTATACGACTGGGGTCCCTGGGCCGGCCTGGCTGGTCACGGCCAGCTGGGCCAAGAGGCCCAGTTAGGCCGGGGGGTTTCTTTTTCTGTAATTTTTTTTATTTTCTATCAAAAGGATAGCTACTGTTTTGGACAGAAACAAGGCATCAAATGATTTTTGTCGAGGGTGAAACTTAGCAAATAGTTCAGGCACAGTATTGTGGTGTTGCCTAAAAAGTTTCAGGGCCAAAGAAATTGTTCAAGCATTTTTAGAAATTGAAAAGGTCATTTAATATGATGTTGAACCACTAAATAATTTCCAGGGGCATTTTCAGAATCCAAAAGAGGTTGGTTCCAACATGACAAGCACCCAGGGATTATTTGCCACACTTTGAACATTTTAGTTTTCATGTTTGACAAACTTGGATTTTGACTTTAATTTGAATTGAATTTGAATTATACTTCGGATCAAATGAGGATTAGTAACAGTAAGAATGATGACCTGGCATCATTAGCAGGAGATTACTGTAGCTTAATTATCCGGGCGTCACAATTCTCCTCCACTACAAGAAATCTCGTCCCGAGATTTAAGAGGGGAGTAAGGGGGAAAGGTCTGGTTACGAAATCCTAACGAATCTTCTCAGTCTTGGTTGCTCTTCCTGAAGAGGTCGATCCATTACCTAGACATCTTCATTTCTCTGCTACAGGTCATCATGGTGATGCCGCCCTTTTCTCGGGAAGTCCAATGTACTTACGAATAGGTAAGGGGTATTCCGACAGAACGAACCTCTGCAAGGTTGACTATCTGGTAGCTAACATCAGGGAAGGTGGCGGAAAGTAACTCTCGAACTGGAACTTAAGAAAATATCGAGAGCAAGTAATAAGGTACCATGAGAAGTTTCAAGCGGGTAGGCAATCATTCGATGCCTGAAACAAAGTGTAAAAGGGGTCCAGAGCAATGGTAATAAGTTTTGTGTCTGATACCAAAATAGATTACTAGGAAAGTGACCCCGTGAACTACATACGAAGTCAAGCACGAGGAATAACTTGGGCAACAGGGGTGTACAGGAGAGTCAGGTTTCGATCCTGTGAAACTGTGGGTTATGGGCCCACCATGTGGTTAAAAGTAGGAAGGTCGGTGACATCTTGCACGATCATGTAAGCAAGACATGTCAGAGGAGAGTCTGTGGGTCCTGTCGGCAACAACATAGGTACCAAGGGCGAGGGACGAAGAGAACCATTTTCCCGCTCATTGAACGAGGCGGACCAATAGGCAAGGTTCTCATCCATCGGTGGTTACCAGAATGTTATCAACAATATTAACAGGGTCTTACTGACACGGTTTGTACACCAAGGTGTTTTACACATAGATCACAAGAAGGGTTAAGCAAACCAATGGAAGGAAAATATGATCATCAGATTAAACAGAACAATGGAAATGAAAATATGTTTAAACACATATTTCAGGGGTATATCCTTCCCAAGGATAAGCAGAGCATGATATCCATGACAGGATATAATGTAGAAAACCCTTTAGGTAAGGGGAGAGAAATTTCATGACATTACCCATACAACGGTGTTCGGATAATTGAGCAAGAAACATTTAGCATTGGGCTTCGAATGTTCTTGTTGAAAATCAGAGTATCACAGACATGCTTCGAGATAGCATTGACATGGCCTTCAGGTGAAGATCAGACTTTGGAATCACGAAGGATCCATCTGGAATAACTTGTAGAATCAGTATTACAATTCCCTCATGGATGAATGGATAACCCTGCTGAAAAGGAATCTATAATGATAGGTCCTCCAGCCGGGGGGGGGGGGTGCTAGGCATGACATCATGTTACCGGGTCATCAAAGGATCAACATCATAACTCTTGGAAAGTTTTCCCAACCATCATATCTGACCGAGATTCAGATCCGATTGGTGTCGGGATACCTCGCACTTAGGATACCCGAGAAGAAAAGGTGCAACGCAAATTGACGAGATGACATTGTAAGATCCCGGGAAATGAACTTTGAAGTGATTTCCGTTAACAAGAGTCCATCATTAACCCAAGGAGAGGACAAGGAGGTGTCCGTGAACTCAACGGCAATTCACCGAGATCCCCAAAAGATGGTCTTCCACAATTAAGTGAACAAGGAGATAACATTTGTCAGATCAAATGATATAAGGAAGTATGCTCGAGGAAAACACACACAAGTAAACATTGGTTGAAAGGTGCGCCCGATGGGTTGGGTTGCACGATCAATGTCAGAATGGTGATTCAATAATCGATAGACTAAGAATGAACCATCGACCATTAACTTCAAAAAAATAGGGTTGCTAGAAGGAAAGAATCCAAACAACACCGCCCACTTGTTGGAATTAACACGGGGACCAAGAAAGAATGGTGATGGTGAGAAGTATTTCTATGTCAAGAATCCTCAAGAGGTGGAACAAATCTCAGAACATTCTTGACATAAAGGATGGTAATACTCCAAGGTAAAGAAGAACAATTGCTGGGTAGCAAGGAACTCAAGGTATAACACCAAACATGAACAAGCTTGTGTTGGTGGGAAGGCAATAAAGTGGTCGGTGATAATACAATTCATCAAGGGCAAGGATGGTTTTTCTCATCATAAATTCAATTGATATCCGGATGAGCTCAGAATGTTGGTGATCACGACACCTTTGTCGCGAGAGTTCATGAAGATGTAATCGATCGGCGACGACATCAAGTCAAAGTAATGATGAAGTGAAAGGTTATTAGAACCAAGGGTACGACACAAACTCGAAACCAAGCTTGTTGTTCAAGGCGAAATGATATGTCGATGAGGATCGACGTAAGGTTAGTTCCTCGTCGAAAATTGTGCTCCGTGAAGAAGGAACGGGTAGTACAGTTAAAATCATCACGACAACGATATAGCCAAACAGGCTAGGAATGGCGTGATCGGGTACAAACTCGTACTTATAGAAGCTTACTGAAGAGTTGTTGAACCATAGTGCGTACTCGGTTCATTTATCGGTGTCTTTGAGTGTTTAATAACTCAGAGCCCGTGAAAAATTGGAAACAGTGGGAAGGTAGCACTTGATGAAGAACTCATAAGAGGTTATGCAGTTCCATGATAATCTCGAGATACCAGGGGTAATACTCGATGACATATCAAAGTAGAGGTTGGACGGGGTTATTGCTCTACAGAAGACAAGTGCTAAAACTTGCACGAGAAATGGTATTTAAAAGAGAACATGGTCGGAACCACGATTGCAAAAGGCCAGATCCCTGATATAAGATGAACTTATACCAAAGGAATAATTAATTTAAGAGAAGATTTAATGATAAGATCTACATCGTGTCCATGGGCATGAACACAAGTTCAAGGTCGACTCCCACTTCTCCAATGCATAACCCTTCATTCACTTCTCACGTTCGATGAAGTTGCGTGTGTTGAAAATTTTATCCGCGAAGCACCGTAAGAGTATGATTCGTGAAAACTTTCGGGTTCACACGGTTTAGTGAAGGCATATGTTCTACCCATAGGGGCTTCTTGGAATCATATACCAGAATCTTTAGAAATAATTAACTCAAGCTCGAAGGCAGAGCATGGTTGAGAAAGCAGAGGATACAATTTACCAAAGGCATTATGTATCGGAGAAGGAACTCACAAAGTGATTAATTATGAAGGACACTGTCAGATAATAATCCAACAGTGGATATGGCGGTCCACAAGGGATCTGACGTGAGCATCAGTACTCAACTAGAGGAAGAAGAATGCAAGGAGATCAAACTATAGAAACAACTTACTAACTCAATTGTCAAATGCAAAGGAATTATGATTCCCAAATCAAGGGGTCAGAAGCAATG
This sequence comes from Aegilops bicornis, assembly GCA_021605145.1. Lineage (NCBI taxonomy): Eukaryota > Viridiplantae > Streptophyta > Magnoliopsida > Poales > Poaceae > Aegilops > Aegilops bicornis. Next base: position 8,414,150 of record CM038672.1, on the reverse strand, counting down.
CTCTGATTAGGGATGGATAAGTTGAATAGCCTTAGGGTACAATCAACGACACTTGGATTGGTCGAGAACCAATTCCATGTTTAAAATGACGTCTGAGCTGGAAGGATGAATTCTAGGATCTGGTTGAGGATTGCGAGCATTCACAACATATTGAATCAACAGACTCAAAATGATAATGACAAGGTATGCCATTAAGATTACGAGACTTATGGGGTTAACCATAATGCAAGCAAGCAAGAATTTCAAAAGCAATAGGCTGCTCAGGATTTTCGGAAGATCGGGTAGTATTTGAATGCATTTTTGTGAAACACATGAACAACTTTGGACGAACGGATACTCGGCAAGCGCGAGTAATTATCCGTAGGGGTATTCATGCAGTAAGGAACTGCAAGGCAGTAGGCACAAAGTATTGTCGGAACATTAGAGAGAATTTCGAGGTATCTTGTAATAACAAGATCGACTGGGTATAAAGTAAGAACGACGGGTGTAAGTATTTATCCTTAGGGATATTGCAGTGGTAGGGAATTGCAAAAGCAACGGGCACAAGGTCTCGGGAGAATATCGGAAGGCATCTTCGAAATCCTTCGATGCACAAAGTAATCATCTGGACTGAAGGGGCTCTCTGGGAGAAAGTATTATCGAGAACCTAGAGTCCGAGTTAGTAAAATCGTTTAACCCGAATAGAAGAGATGTCAGAGTCCTAGAGCATAGGTCGAGGAATAAAAGATCCTAATACCACCCAATGGCGACGTGTGCCGGTAAGACACACAACCATGTTAGTAAAAGTTTTTGCAACGTCTAGACTCGACTTCGGCCAAGGAGTTGGGAAGGGGATTCCTGAGGCAAATGGCTCGATACCAACTTGTGACGCCCCCGATTCAATCATACACTAATCATGCACGCAAATGTGTACGATCAAGATCAGGGACTCACGGGAAGATATCACAACACAACTCTACAAATAAAATAAGTCCTACAAGCATCATAATACAAGCCGGGGCCTCGAGGGCTCGAATACAAGTGCTCGATCATAGACGAAGTCAGCCGGAGCAACAATATCTGAGTACGCACATAAGTTAAACAAGGTGCCATAAGATGGCTTGCACAAACCAGGATACAGATCGAAAGAGGAGCAGGCCTCCTGCACAGGATCCTCCTAGGTTACTCCTGGTCGCCGCCGGGCTGGCTGCACGTAGTAGTAGGCACCTCCAGAGTAGTAGTCGTCATAGGTGGTGGCGTCTGGCATCCTGGGATCCATCGTCTGGTTGCAGCAAGCGAGTAGAGGTAGGAGAAAAAGGGGGAACAAGACAACCGTGAGTACTCATCCAAAGTACTCGCAAGCAAGGAGCTACACTACATATGCATGGATATATGTGTAAAGGGCCATATCAGTGGACTGAACTGCAAAATGCCAGAATAAGAGGGGGATAGCTAGTCTTAACGAAGACTACGCTTCTGGTCACCTGTCTTGCAACAGGTAGAGGAGGGTAAACTGAAGTCCTCCAAGTAACATCATATAGCAATAATCCTACCCGGCGATCCCCTCCTCATATCCCTGAGAGAGAGCGACCACCGGTTGTATCCGCACTTTTAAGGGTGTGTTTTATCAAGTATCCGTTTCTAGTTGTCATAAGCTCAAGGTACAACTCCAAGTCGTCCTGTTACCGAAGATCACGGCTATTCGAATAGATTAACTTCCCTGCAGGGGTGCACCATCTTACCTAGCACGCTTGATCCCATTTGGCCGGACACACTTTCCTGGGTCATGCCCGGCCGCGGAAGATCAACACGTCGCAGCCCCACCTAGGCACAACAGAGAGGCCAACACGCCGGTCTAAACCTAAGCGCGCAGGGTCCGCCCATCGCCTCGAGCACACCAAGACGTTATGCGACGCTGGCCGAAGCAGACCTAGCCTAACAGGCGTTCCAGTCCAATCCGGCCGCTGCTCCGTCGCCGACGTCGAGTACTTTTGGTGATACCACGACGCCGGATACCCATAACTACTCCCGTGTAGATGGTTAGTGCGTATAAGCTCGTAGCCAACTCAGATCAAATACCAAGACCTCGTTAAGCGTGTTAAGTAACCGCGAACGCCGAACAGGGCCAGGCCCACCTCTCTGCTAGGCGGTCTCAACCTGCCCTGTCGCTCCGCCACAAAGATCCATCCAGAGGGCCGTCGGGACAAGGTCCTTTCAGCCCCCAACTGCGTGAATCACTCATGTGTGCTCCACAAGCCAACCCGACTTTAGTCACCACATGTATCATGTATAAAGTATATAGTATATACCCGTGATCACCTCCCAAGTGATCACGGCCCGATAGTATAGCACGGCAGACGGACAAGAGTGTAGGGCCACTGATGGAACACTAGCATCCTATACTAAGCAGTAGGATAGCAGGAAAAGGTAACAACAGTAATAGCAAGGACAAAGCTATGCAGCAGTTTAGGAGTATCTCAAAACAGTAACATGCTATACTACTCTAATGCAAGCAGTATAGAGAAGAGTAGGCGATATCCGGTGATCAAGGGGGCTTGCCTGGTTGCTCGGGCAAGAGAGAGGGTCGCCAACACCGTAGTCGAACTGCCACCGCAGCGTCGGTCTCGTAGTCTACCGGAGAGATGAGGGGGAAGAAACAATGAATACCAAGTAAACAGATGCATATCGATGCATGACATGTCAAGAAGCGATGCTAGGTGTGCCCTAACATGGTATGAGGGGGTACTGGTTAAGGGGGAAACATCCGGGAAAGTATTCCCGGTGTTTTGGGTTTTCGGGCAGAGGAGCCGGAGGGGAAAAGTTGCAGGTTCGATAGGTTAGGGGTGTGTGGCGGACGAACGGACTGCGTATCCGGATTCGTCTCGTCGTTCTGAGCAACTTTCATGTAGAAAACTTTTTCATCCGAGCTACGGATTATTTTCTATGATTTTCTAAAGTTTTAGTCATTTTCTGCATTTATTTATTAATTCGAAATAAGGACTAAATTGCTATGTGTACACAGAAGTGTACCCAGCTATTTGCACCAGGGGCTGCAGGTGGGGTCTAGTTGACTGCCAAGTCAGCAGTCAGTTGAGACCGTTGACTAGTCAAAAGGGCCCTGTGGACCCGCATGTCATTGATCGGGTTATCGATCAACAGTTTGATCGGGTCAAAAGGACCAAGCGGGACCCATGTGTCATAGGAACATGTTATAAACAGAGTTTTATTAGCTTATTTAACTAGATGGGGGTCCACAGTCAGTGTCTATAGGCTAAAATATCTAGGCAATTAGATTAATTAACCTAACTAATTAACAGGGGGGTCCAATGGTCAGTGGGGGGGGGGGGGGTAGTGATAAAGGGGGATTAGCTCCCACTAATTAACAGGGGCCCGACCTAGTTAGCAGTGGCCTCAAAGACGCACGACGCATGTGGACGCCTGGCTGTGGCGGCAAAGAAGTCAGAGCAAAGAAGCAGCGCAAGACTAGCCTGGGCGGCGAGGACGAGGCCATGGACATCCGCCACGGCCGGAGCAGGAGGGCGGGGAGGCGACCTCCGACGTGGACATCGCCACAAGACGCTGCCTCGGCCGAGCGCAGGGGTGGGGCTGCAGTCGCGCCGGGACGAAAGCGGGACGGACGGCTTGGGACGGCGGCCTACGGCGAAGAAATCAGAGGGGAGGCAGGGGTAGCGGCGAAGGGGCTCACAGCGGAGCACGACGACGAGGTCGGGGAGGCGTCGGAGTAGCAGGACGACGGCGAGGTAGTGGCGGGGTCGACGGGAAGAAGACGACGCGGAGGCGTCGATGCAGGCGCGATCCGGGCCGATCCGGCCTCGTAGACGACGTAGACGACGTAGTGGGACGCGGAGGAGCTCCTGGACTCGACGGCGGGGCACGGGCGGTCGGTGGCCGCGGCTTCAGTGGGGGACGGCCATGGTCATGCGGCTCCGGGCGCGGGCAGCGAAGGGAGAGGGAGCGAGAGGAGAGTGGATCTGGGCGAGGTGGAGGGAAGGAGCCCGAGGGGGGAGCGAGTGGGTGGAGGTAGGTGGGGGGAGGAGGCCCGAGGCGTCGGCCTCGCCCTTATCCCCTCGGGGCGTCGCCGGCGAGGCGATCCGGCGGGGACTCGTCCCCTGTAGCGACGGGGTCGCTTGAACAGAAGGCGACCGGGGGGTCCCTGGGCCGGCCTGGCTGGTCACGGCCAGCTGGGCCAAGAGGCCCAGTTAGGCCGGGGGTTTTCTTTTTCTGTATTTTTTATTATTTTCTATCAAAAGGATAGCTACTGTTTTGGACTGAAACAAGGCATCAAATGATTTTTTGTCGAGGGTGAAACTTAGCAAATAGTTCAGGCACAGTATTGTGGTGTTGCCTAAAAAGTTTCAGGGCCAAAGAAATTGTTCAAGCATTTTTAGAAATTGAAAAGGTCATTTAATATGATGTTGAACCACTAAATAATTTCGAGGGCATTTTCGTAATCCAAAAGAGGTTGGTTCCAACATGACAAGCACCTGTGATTATTTGCCACACTTTGAACATTTTAGTTTTCATGTTTGACAAACTTGGATTTTGACTTTAATTTGAATTGAATTTGAATTATACTTCGGATCAAATGAGGATTAGTAACAGTAAGAATGATGACCTGGCATCATTAGCAGGAGATTACTGTAGCTTAATTATCCGGGCGTCACAATGAGAGAGAGAGAGAGAGAGAGAGATCAAACAGATAGCTACTGGTACATACCTTCAGCCCCGAGGGTAGACTACTCCCTCCTCGTCATGGAGTGCGCCGGGATGATGAAGATGGCCACCGGTGAGGGATCCCCCCTCCGGCAGGTTGCCGGAATAGAGTCCCGATTGGTTTTTGGTGGCTACAGAGGCTTGCGGGGGCGGAACTCCCGATCTATTGTGTTCCCCGATGGTTTTAGGGTATATAGATATATATAGGCGGAAGAAGTCGGTCAGGGGAGCCACGAGGGGCCCACGAGGGTGGAGGGTGCTCCCAGGGGGGTAGGCGCGCCCACCTGCCTCGTGCTCTCCTCGTTGATTCCCTAACATGCACTCCAAGTCTCCCGGATTACTTGCTTTCCAAAAATAACTCTCCCGAAGGTTTCATTCCGTTTGGACTCCGTTTGATATTCCTTTTCTTCGAAACACTGAAACAAGGGAAAAAACAGGAACTTGCACTGGGCTCTGGGTTAATATGTTAGTCCCAAAAATCATATAAAAGTTCTTAGTAAAGCCCATTAACGCCCAAAACAGATAATATAATAGCATGAATACTTCATGAATTATAGATACGTTGGAGACATATCACAACGTTTGCACGGAAAGACGGCATGCCTCCATGATACGTCCATTTTGCATCATGCTTTTATATCGATATTTATTGCATTATGGGCTGTTATTACATGTTATGTCACAATACTTATGCCTATTCTCTCTTATTTTACAAGGTTTACATAAGGAGGGAGAATGCCGGCAGCTGGAATTCTGCATAACTCCAAAAGTCCTGAAACTCCACGGAATATCTTACAATAAATAATAAAAAATCCTCGCCAAAGATGAAGGCCAGGGGGCCCACACCCTGTCCACGAGGGTGGGGGCGCGCCCTACCCCATGGGCGCGCCCCCTACCTCGTGGGCCCCCTAGTGGCCCTCCGATGCCCATCTTCTGTTATATGAGGTCTTTCGTCGAGAAAAAAAATCAAAAGAAACCTTTCAGGACGAAACTCTGCCACCACGAGGCGGAACCTTGGCGGAACCAATCTAGGGCTCCGACAGAGCTGTTCTGCCGGGGACACTTCCCTCCGGGAGGGGGAAATCATCGTCATCGTCTTCACCAACGCTCCTCTCATCGGGAGAGGACAATCTCCATCAACATCTTCACCAACGCCATCTCATCTCAAAACCCTAGTTCATCTCTTGTATCCAATTCTTGTCTCCAAGTTTGGGATTGGTACTAGTAGGTTGCTAGTAGTGTTGATTACTCCTTGTAGTTCATGCTAGTTGGTTTATTTGGTGGAAGATCATATGTTCAGATCCTATATGCATATCAATACCCCTCTGATTATGAATATGAATATGCTTTGTGAGTAGTTACGTTTGTTCCTGAGGACATGGGAGAAGTCTTGCTATTAGTAGTCATGTGACTTTGGTATTCGTTCGATATTTTGATGAGATGTATGTTGTCTAGCATCTAGTGGTGTTATGTGAACGTCGACTACATAACAGTTCACCATTATTTGGGCCTAGAGGAAGGCATTGGGAAGTAATAAGTAGATGATGGGTTGCTAGAGTGACAGAAGCTTAAACCCTAGTTTATGCATTGCTTCATAAGGGGCTGATTTGGATCCATATGTTTCATGCTATGGTTAGGTTTACCTTAATACTTTTGTTGTAGTTGCGGATGCTTGCAATAGAGGTTAATCATAGCACCCAAGCACTGGTCCACCCACATATCAAATTATCAAAGTACCGAACGCGAATCATATGAACATGATGAAAACTAGCTTGACGATATTCCCATGTGTCACCGGGAGCGCTTTTCCTATTATAAGAGTTTATCCAGGCTTGTCCTTTGCTAAAAAAAAGGATTGGGCCACCTAGCTGCACTTTATTTACTTTTGTTACTTGTTGCTCGTTACAAATTATCTTATCACAAAACTATCTGTGACCACTTATTTCAGTACTTGCAGAAAATACCTTGCTGAAAACCGCTTATCATTTCCTTCTGCTCCTCGTTAGGTTCGACACTGTTACTTATCAAAAGGACTACGATAGATGCCCTATACTTGTGGGTCATCAAGACTCTTTTCTGGCGCCGTTGCCGGGGAGTGAAGCGCCTTTGGTAGTTGGAATTTGGTAAGGAAAAATTTATATAGTGTGCTGAAATTTACTGTCACTTGTTACTATGGAAAGTAATCCTCTGAGAGTCTTGTTCGGGGTATCTTCACCCCGTCCAGTAGAGCAAAGAGTTGCTCCTCAACCTACTAAACCTACCGAACCTATTGAAAATGAAACTCCTTTCGAAGTTCCTTCGGGTATGATGGAAAAACTGCTAGCTAATACTTTTACATGAGATGGAACCAAGCATCCTAATGAACACTTAATATATGTGGATGAGGTTTGTGGATTATTTAAGCTTGCAGGTATACCCGATGATGTTATTGAGAAGAAGGTCTTCCCTTTATCTTTGAAGGGAGATGCATTGACATGGTATAGGCTATGTGATGATACGAGATCATGGAACTACAAAAGACTGAAATTGGAATTTCATCAAAAATATTACCCTATGCATCTTGTTCATCGTGATCGCAGTTATATATATAATTTTTGGCCTCGTGAAGGAGAAAGCATCGCTCAAGCTTGGGGAAGGCTTAAATCAATGTTATATTCATGCCCCAATCATGAGCTCTCGAGTGAAATAATTATTCAAAGTTTTTATGCTCGGCTTTCTCATAATAATCAAACCATGCTCGATACTTCTTGTCTTTGGCTCTTTTATGATGAAGACTATTGAATTCAGATGGAATTTATTGGATAGAATTAAACGCAACTCAAGATTGGGACCTCGACGAAGGTAAGGAGTCAGGTATGACACCTAAGTTTGATTGTGTTAAATCTTTTATGGATACCGATATTTTCCGTAAGTTTAGCTCTAAATATGGAGTTGACTCTGAGATAGTAGCTTCTTTCTGTGAATCTTTTGCTACTTATGTTGATATCCCCAAGGAGAAGTGGTTTAAATATCATCCTCCCATAGAAGTAAAAGTAGCTGCACCTATTAAAGTTGAAGAAAAGACTGTCACTTATAATGATCCTATTGTTCCTACCTCTTATGTTGAGAAACCACCTTTCCTCGTTAGAATAAAGGATCATGCTAAAGCTTCAACTGTGGTTCGTAAAAGCAATATTAGAACTTATACACCTCCCGAGCAAGTCAAAGTAGAACCTAATATTGATATTGTTAAAGATCTCTTGTCTCGATAATATTGATGGGCATGTTATTCAATTACATGGTGAATCTGCTAGAATTGCTAAACCTGGCGCTAAAGATAAACATAGACCTGTGGTACGCGTGCCTGTTATTTCTGTTAAAAATAGGAGATCATTGTTATCATGGCTTATGTGATATGGGTGCTAGTGCTAGTGTTATACCTTATGACTTATATAAAGAAATTAAGCATGAAATTGCACCTGATGAGTTAGACGATATTGATGTCACAATTGAACTTGCGAATAGAGATACCATATCGCCAGTGGGAATTGTTAGATATGTTGAAGTCTTGTGTGGGAAAATTAAATATCCTGCTGATTTTCTTGTTCTTAGCTCCCCACAAGATAGCTTTTGTCCCATTATATTTGGTAGAACCTTCTTGAATACTGTTAATGCTAAGATAGATCATGAAAAGAATGTTGTTACTATTGGCTTGGATGATATGATTCATGAGTTTAATTTCTCTAAATTTAGTAAACAACGCCGTGAAGAAGAATTTCCTAGTAAGGATGAAATTATTGGTCTTGCTTCTATTGCCGTACCTCCTAGTGATCCTCTAGAACATTATTTACTAGACCATGAAAATGATATGTTTATGAATGAAAGAAGGGAAATAGATGAAGTATTCTTGAAACATGAACCTATTCCGAAAAACAATTTGCCTGTTGAAATCCTAGGGGATCCCCCTCCACCCAAGGGTGATCCCATGTTTGAGCTTAAACCGTTGCCTGATAATCTTAAATATGCTTATCTTGATGAAAAGAATATATATCATGTTATTATTAGTGCTAACCTTTCAGAGCATGAAGAAGAGAGATTATTGAAAACTCTGAAGAAGCACCGTGCTGCTATTGGATATACTCTTGATGATCTTAAGGGCATTAGTCCCACTCTATGTCAACATAAAATAAATTTGGAAGAAGATGCCAAACCGGTTCGTGATCATCAACGAAGGCTTAATCCTAAGATGAAAGAAGTGGTAAGAAAAGAAATACTAAAGCTTCTGGAGGCAGGTATAATTTATCCTATTGCTGACAGTCAGTGGGTAAGTCCCGTTCATTGTGTTCCTAAGAAGAGAGGTATTACTGTTGTTCCTAATGATAAAGATGAATTGATTCCACAAAGAATTATTACAGGTTATAGGATGGTAATTGATTTCCGCAAATTAGATAAAGCTACTAAGAAAGATCATTACCCCTTACCTTTTATTGATCAAATGCTAGAAAGGTTATGCAAACATACACATTATTGCTTCCTAGATGGTTATTCTGGTTTCTCTCAAATACCTGTGTCGGCTAAGGATCAATCAAAGACTACTTTTACTTGCCCTTTTGGTACTTTTTCTTATAGACGTATGCCTTTTGGTTGATGTAATGCACCTGCTACCTTTCAAAGATGCATGATGGCTATATTCTCTGACTTTTGTGAAAAGATTTGTGAGGTTTTCATGGACGACTTTTCCGTCTATGGATCCTCCTTTGATGATTACTTGATCAATCTTGATCGAGTTTTGCAGAGATGTGAAGAAACTAATCTTGTCTTGAATTGGGAAAAGTGCCACTTTATGGTTAATGAATGTATTGTCTTGGGGCATAAAGTTTTTGAAAGAGGTATTGAAGTTGATAAAGCAAAAGTTGATGCTATTGAAAAGATGCCATGTCTCAATTACATCAAAGGTATAAGAAGTTTCCTTGGTCATGCCGGATTTTATAGGAGGTTCATTAAGGACTTCTCAAAAATTTCTCGGCCTCTGACTAATTTATTACAAAAAGATATACCATTTGTCTTTGATGATGATTGTGTAGAAGAATTTGAAATACTTAAGAAAGCATTGATCTCTGCACCTATTGTTCAGGCACCTGATTGGAATTTACCCTTTGAAATTATGTGTGATGCTAGTGATTATGCTGTAGGTGCTGTTCTAGGGCAAAGAGTTGATAAGAAATTAAATGCTATCCATTATGCTAGTAAGACTCTAGACAATGCTCAAAGAAACTATGCTACTACTGAAAAAGAATTTTTAGCAGTTGTATTTGCATGTGATAAGTTCATACCTTATATTGTTGATTCTGAAGTAACTATTCACACTAATCATGCTGCTATTAAATATCTGATGGAAAAGAAAGATGCTAAACCTAGACTTATTAGATGGGTTCTCTTGCTACAAGAATTTGATTTGCATATTGTTGATGTAAAGGAGCTGAGAACCCCGCTGCGCATAACTTGTCTAGGTTAGAAAATGTTCTTGATGACCCACTACCTATTGATGATAGCTTTCCTGATGAGCAATTAAAGGTCATAAATACTTCTCGTAGTACTCCGTGGTATGCTGATTATGCCAATTACATTGTTGCTAAATTTATACCGCCTAGTTTCACATACCAGCAAAAGAAAAAGTTTTTCTATGATTTGAGACATTACTCTTGGGATGACCCACATCTTTATAAAGAAGGAGTAGATGGTGTTATTAGACGTTGTGTACCTGAGCATGAACAGGAGCAGATCCTACGCAAGTGTCACTCCGAAGCTTATGGAGGACACCACGCTGGAGATAGAACTGCACATAAGGTATTGCAATCCGGTTTTTATTGGCCTACTCTCTTCAAGGATGCCTGTAAGTTTGTCTTGTCTTGTGATGAATGTCAAAGAATTGGTAATATTAGTATACGTCAAGAAATTCCTATGAATTATTCACTTATTATTGAACCATTTGATGGTTGGGGCTTTCATTATATGGGACCTTTTCCCGCCTCTAATGGATATACACATATTTTAGTTGCTGTTCATTACGTTACTAAGTGGGTAGAAGCTATTCCAACTAGTAGTGCTGATCATAACACCTCTATTAAAATGCTTAAAGAAGTTATTTTTCCGAGGTTTGGAGTCCCTAGATATTTAATGACTGATGGTGGTTCACATTTTATTCATGGTGCTTTCCGTAAAATGCTTGCTAAATATGATGTCAATCATAGAATTGCATCTCCATATCACCCACAGTCTAGTGGTCAAGTAGAATTGAGTAATAGAGATCTCAAATTAATTTTGCAAAAGACTGTCAATAGGTCTAAAAAGAATTGGTCCAAGAAACTTGATGATGCATTATGGGCCTATAGAACTTCATATAAAAATCCTATGGGTATGTCTCTGTATAAAATTGTTTCTGGAAAAGCATGTCACTTACCTCTCGAACTAGAACATAAGGCATATTGGGCTATTAAAGAGCTCAACTATGATTTCAAACTTGCCGGAGAGAAGAGGTTATTTGATATTAGCTCTCTTGATGAATGGAGAACCCAAGCTTATGAAAATGCCAAGTTGTTTAAAGAAAAAGTTAAAAGATGGCATGATAAAAGGATACAAAAGCGTGAGTTTAATGTAGGTGATTATGTATTGCTATACAACTCTCGTTTAAGATTTTTTGCAGGAAAGCTTCTCACTAAATGGGAAGGACCCTACGTTATCGCGGAGGTCTATCGTTCCGGTGCCATAAAAATCAACAACTTTGAAAGCACAAATCCGAAGGTGGTAAACGGTCAAAGAATCAAACACTATATCTCAGGTAATCCTATAAATGTTGAAACCAATGTTGTGGAAACCGTAACCCCGGAGGAATACATAAGGGACACTTTCCGGAACGTTTCAGACTCCGAAAAGGAATACGTATGTGGTACGGTAAGTAAACCGACTCCAAATCAGTTTTTAAGGCAATATTTCTCCGTTTTGGAATATTTAGAAAAATAGAAAAATAAGTAGCAGTCCGGGAAGGACACGAGGGCCCCACGAGGGTGGAGGGCGCGCCCTACCCCCCTAGGCGCCCCCCTACCTTGTGGGCACCTCGTGTGCCTTCCGGACTCCGTTTTCTTGCACGATACATATTTTTGTCTGTAAAAATTCATTATATATTCTCCCGAAGGTTTTGACTCCCGTATCACGCAAATATCCTCTGTTTTTGTTTCGAGCTGTTGCCGCTGCAGATTAGAGCAAGATGTCTTCTCAAGAGTCGATTCGGAGAGCCGGGTATCTAATCCGCACCGAACCAAGGGCTATCAAAGCCGACCCCTTTGGGCCAAGAACGGAGGAGGAGATGGAGGCTGACTTGATGAGAGTAGATGCCATGGAGGATCAAGAAGTCACTTCTCGCTTCCGAGCTGGGTTCACGATGGGGGAACTGCAGAGCTCAGCTATTCCAAACTCGGTTATCCCTTCCAATGTTAGATTTCTTTCTTATGAAAATATGAAGAGGAGTGTCACTTGTTCTCCCGCAGCTATGCAATATCCTTGGGTGCAAGGAGCATTAGCGATTCTGAGGAAGCTTCATGAGGAAATAATGGACCTCAAGCAGCAAGTCAATAAGCTTGAGGAGGAGAATCGTATCCTAAAGGGTATCATCGCCAAGAATGTTTCACCAACCCCGAAGAAGGAGATATAATCACATGGGTATGGGCACTCCCCTTGGCAACTGCCAAGCTTGGGGGAGATACCCCGGTATCGTATCACAACCACATCTCCTATCTTTATCCTTTTTCTTAGTTCGATCCTATTAGTAGTATCTTGATCTAGTAGAATAAAGTTTATGGCATGATCTGGTTTTGTGTTTTTTGCTTTATCATCTCCCTATGTAATCGAGTCCGTGAGCTATATAATAAAGATTAGTGTTGAGTCAAGGGCTTGATTATTTTGCCATGATCTTGAGTGAATAAAAGAATAGAGAAAAAAAATAAAAAGAAACAAAGAGTTCATATTGATCTTATTGAGAGTAATGAGTTCACATTAAAAGGGTATGATGATTGAAAGTTGTTGGGAGTTGGCAAACATAGATTTGGTAATCGTTGCAATTAATAGGAAGTAATAAGGAAAGAGAGGTTTCACATATAGATATACTATTATTGACATCTTTTATGATTGTGAGCACTCATTAAAATATGACATGCTAAAGAGTTGATGCTGGACAAGGAAGACAACCTAATGGGTTATGTTTTCTTATATCTGAGATAAAGTATATTGTCATGGACCTTCCAACATGTTGAGCTTGCCTTTCCCCCTCATGCTAGCCAAATTCTCAGCACCAAGTAGAAATACTACTTGTGCTTCCAAAAACCCTTAAACTCGTTTTGCCATGAGAGTCCACCATATCTACCTATGGATTGATTAAAATCCTTGAAGTAAGTTGTCATCGGTGCAAACCAATAAAAATTGCTTTCAAAACATGTATGATTGATGAGTGTGGGAGAAATAAGCTTTATACGATCTTGTGATGTGGAAGAAATAAAAGCGACGGAGTGCATAATAAAGGTTCATATCACAAGGGGCAATATAAAGCGACGTTCTTTCGCATTGAGATTTTGTGCATCCAACCATAAAAGAGCATGGCAACCTCTTCTTCCCTATGCGAAGGGCCTATCTTTTATTATTATCCTCTACCTTATGCAAGAGTCATGGTGATCTTCACCTTTCCTTTTTACATTTTATCCTTTGGCAAGCACAGTGTGTTGGAAAGATCCTGATTGATATATCTAATTGGATGTAGGGGGCATGAGTTATTATTGTTGACATTACCCTTGAGGTAAAAGGTTGGGAGGCAAAACTATAAACCCCTATCATTCTCTGTGTCCGATTAAAACTCCGTAACCACAAGTATCGCGTGAGTGTTAGCAATTATGAAGGACTAAATGATAGTTGAGTATGTGGACTTGCTATTAAGCTCTGACATAGACTCTTTCCGATGTTATGATAAATTGCAATTGCTTCAATGACTGAGATTATAGTTTGTTGGTTCTCAATAAAGTTTATGATTCTTACTCTGCATTGTGAATGGATTATTACTTGAACGTAAATCATATGACAATATCTATATATGTTGCTATTATGAGAATAATCATGATGCCTACATGTCCGTATTTTATTTTTATCGACACCTCTACCTCTAAACATGGGGACATATTTATCGTTATCGGCTTCCGCTTGAGGACAAGCGAGGTCTAAGCTTGGGGAGTTGATACGTCCATTTTGCATCATGCTTTTATATCAATATTTATTGCATTATGGGCTGTTATTACATGTTATGTCACAATACTTATGCCTATTCTCTCTTATTTTACAAGGTTTACATAAGGAGGGAGAATGCCGGCAGCTGGAATTCTGGGCTGGAAAAGGAGCAAATATTAGAGACCTATTATGCACAACTCCAAAAGTCCTGAAACTCCACGGAATATCTTACAATAAATAATAAAAAATCCTTGCCAAAGATGAAGGCCAGGGGGCCCACACCCTGTCCACGAGGGTGGGGAGCGTGCCCTACCCCCTGGGGGCGCCCCCTACCTCGTGGGCCCCCTGGTGGCCCTCCGATGCCCATCTTCTGCTATATGAGGTCTTTCGTCGAGAAAAAAAATCAAAAGAAACCTTTCGGGACGAAACTCCGCCGCCACGAGGCGGAACCAATCTAGGGCTCCGGCAGAGCTGTTCTGCGAGGGACACTTCCCTCCGGGAGGGGGAAATCATCGTCATCGTCATCACCAACGCTCCTCTCACCAGGAGAGGGCAATCTCCATCGACATCTTCACCAGCACCATCTCATCTCAAAACCCTAGTTCATCTCTTGTATCCAATTCTTGTCTCCAAGTCTGGGATTGGTACTAGTAGGTTGCTAGTAGTGTTGATTACTCCTTGTAGTTGATGCTAGAGTTGGTTTATTTGGTGGAAGACCATATGTTCAGATCATATATGCATATAAATACCCCTCTGATTATGAATATGAATATGCTTTGTGATTAGTTACGTTTATTTTTGTTCCTGAGGACATGGGAGAAGTCTTGCTATTAGTAGTCATGTGAATTTGGTATTCGTTCGATATTTTGATGAGATGTATGTTGTCTAGCCTCTAGTGGTGTTATGTGAACGTCGACTACATAACACTTCACCATTATTTGGGCCTAGAGGAAGGCATTGGGAAGTAATAAGTAGATGATGGGTTGCTAGAGTGATGTGCTTAAACCCTAGTTTATGCATTGCTTCGTAAGGGGCTGATTTGGATCCATATGTTTCATGCTATGGTTAGGTTTACCTTAATACTTTTGTTGTAGTTGCGGATGCTTGCAATAGAGGTTAATCATAAGTGGGATGTTTTCTCAAGTAAGAACAACACCCAAGCACTGGTCCACCCACATATCAAATTATCAAAGTAATAAACGTGAATCATATGAACGTGATGAAAACTAGCTTGACGATATTCCCATGTGTCGTCGAGAATGCTTTTCCTATTATAAGAGTTTATCCAGGCTTGTCCTTTGCTACAAAAAGGATTGGGCCACCTTGCTGCACTTTATTTACTTTTGTTACTTGTTGCTTGTTACAAATTATCTTATCACAAAACTATCTGTTACCACTTATTTCAGTACTTGCAGAGAATACCTTGCTGAAAACCGCTTACCATTTCCTTCTGCTCCTCGTTGGGTTCGACCCTCTTACTTATCGAAAGGAATACGATAGATCCCCTATACTTTTGGGTCATCACTCCAAAGCAGTATGGAGGTCCCGCCAGCTACGCTCTTACCAAAGAAGAGAAGGAAATCTTCTTTTAATGCCTCCTTAGTATGAAGGTCCCGACTGGCTTGTCGTCGAATATAAAGGGAATACTAAATATGCCAGAGAAAAAGTTCCAGAACCTAAAGTCTCATGACTGCCATGTGATTATGGCACAACTGCTTCCGGTTGCATTGAGGGGGCTTCTATCAGAAAACATCCGATTAGCCATTGTGAAGGTATGTGCATTCCTCAATGCAATCTCTCAGAAGGTGATCGATCCAGAAATTATACCAAGGCTAAGGAGTCATGTGGCGCAATGTCTTGTCAGTTTCGAGCTGGTGTTCCCACCATCCTTCTTCGATATCATGACGCACGTCCTAGTTCATCTAGTTGACGAGATTGTCATTATGGGCCCGTATTTCTACATGTTATGTACCCCTTTGAGAGGTTCATGGGAGTCCTAAAGAAATATGGTCAGAATCAGCTTAGGCCGTAAGGAAGCATCTCCATGGGCCATCAAACAGAGGATGTCATTGGGTTTTGTGTTGAATTCATTCCTGGCCTTAAGAAGATAGGTCTCCCTAAATCGCGGTATGAGGGGAGACTGACTAGACAAGGCATGCTTGGAGGGGACTCAATAATATGCAGGGACGGATATTCTTGGTCTCAAGCACACTACACAGTTCTACAGAACTCTACCTTGGTGACCCCGTATGTCGATGAAGACAAGAACAATCTGCACTCCAAACACCCGGAGCAGTGCGACGACTGGATTACATGTGAACACATCAGGACTTTCAACAGTTGGTTGGAAACACGTCTCAGAGGTGACAACACTGTTTGTGATGAGATGTACTCGGTGTCCAGGGGACAATCTTCGACTGTATTGACTTACAAAGGATATGACTAGAAACCCATCCATGGGCCAGGATTCAGGCCCCCAGAAGGCCCAGTAGGCCCATCAGGCATAGCAGTCACAATTAGGCCCGAAAGTCTGCAATGGAGAGGAGTTCGAGAGGGGTGCGGTAGTGGGGCTTATAAACCACTGCGCGCCCCTCTCAACTAGCGAGGTGGGACTAAACTCCCACCACCACGCCGCTGTGCAAGGCCTTTGGTCCCGGTTGGTGGCACCAACCGAGACTAAAGGGACCCATTGGTACCGGTTCGTGGTACCAACCGGTACCAATGCACCCCCTTTAGTCCCGGTTGGTGCCACGAACCGTGACCAAAGGCCTCTGCTTCCCGCCCTTTGGGCTGCTGAAAAGAGACCTTTGGTCCCGGTTGGTGGCACCAACTAAGACTAAAGGGTAGCATTGGTCCCGATTGGTGCCACGAACCGGAACCAATGCTTCAACTATATAAAAAACACTTGTTAAAATTTTCAGTTTTCATCGCCAGTTGCCCCCCGCCCGACGACGCCGCAAGCTCATCGACGCCGCCAGGCTGCCCCGCCGCGGTCGCCGTCGCGCGGGACCCTGAGCCCACACCGACACCGTCCGCCACCCACGCTGCCGCCTGTCGCCGTCGCAATCGCCTCCGCCCCACCCCCCCGCCAGCCGCCGCCTCCGCCACCCCCGAGCCGTCGCCCGTCGCCCTCCACCGCCCACGCCATCGGCCTCCGTCGCCCCCGATGTGAGCCGCCGCCGCCACGGCTCTATTCATTTTTTCATATAATTTGTATTATTTTTTTGTTCATTGCATTTTTTTCATATATATAATGTATATATGTATGTGGTAGTATGATGAATGGATGTGGCTATGTATGTATGAATATAATGTTCATAGCATTTTTTTGTTTATATATGTTTTTTCATATATGTATTAATTTTTTATGTAGGTTGTTAGTAGATATCGATTTTAGGTTAGTGTAGAGGAAAAAGTAAAATAAGGAAAAGGAAGAAAAGATGAAGAAGGAAAGAGGGCAGAAGAAGAAGAAAAGGAAGGAGAGGAAGAAGGAGAATAAGAAGAAGGAGAAGAAGAGGAGAGGAAGAAGAGGAAAAAAGAGGAGAAGAAGAAAAAATAGAAATGATATTTTTTCTTCTTCTCCTCTATTCCTTTCTTCTTCTCCTCTTTTTTTTTCTTTGATCTTCTCCTCTATTAATCCTTTCTTCGTCTCCTCTTTTTTTAGTAGTTAATTAGTAGTTGAACTAGTTAAACCAGTTTATCTACAGTAAGTTCTTAATTAGTAGTTGAACTAGTTGATTTAATAAAATTACTTTATTTATAGTGAGTGCTTAATTAGTAGTTGAACTAGTTGATTTAATAAAACTACTTTATTTTACTATATATAGAAGTAGTTTATTTTTAGTAAGTACTACTTTATTTTATTTATAGTAACTGCTTAGTAGTTGAACTAGTTGATTTAAAAAACTACTTTATTTTACTATATATAGAAGTAGTTTATTTTTAGTACGTACTACTTTATTTTATTTATAGTAATTAAGTGCTTAATAGTAGTTGAACTAGTTTATTTAAGAAAACTACTTTATTTTACTATATATAGAAGTAGTTTATTTTTAGCAAGAAAATTAATAGAACTAGTTTATATTTTTAGTTGAAGCAATTATTCCCGCATTGACGTCGACGATGCCTATCCTGAATCCTCGTCGTCGACTCGGCGGAGGAGGCCGTCTTGATCAGAGGGGCCATGTCCGGGACTGGGCTCCACCAGGCTGGTATTGGGAGGTGCTACCTTCCGGGGGCGTAGGTTGGTGAGGAGTCAGCCCGTCGTTGACCGATCCTTGTTTGGTGGCGGTCGCGTGGGCCAGTGACGGTGCCGAGGTTTCCGGACACCGCTGAGGTGGCACGTCACCGTGTCAGCGAGGAGGACGAGCACGTCCGTCCCTACATGGTTGCGTTGGAGGGCAGGTCCGACAATACCTGATAGGTTCTTGAGGGATTTCACTGGAGCTATGATCCTGTGATGGTTCCTTCTCTTTGGGTGTCCACGGCCCGCGTCGATACCCGTCGGGCGCTACGGTTCTAGCTGTATTAGAGATGCTATATGTATGATAGTATTTGAGGTGTATTAGTGATAATATTCGACGATGTACGGACGCAAGAGATGATGTAGTTTTGCTTATAATTGAATGCATTCTAATTTGAATACTACTTTATTTTACGATTTGGTTTTGCTTATTGAATGCTCAAATTGAAAAGTACTACTACTTTGAATGCTAAAATTGCAGAGCACTATGCAAGGCGTATGCATTTGATTAGTTGATAGCTTATAGGGTTTATGTTTTTGCAGAAATCTAGGAGCCCCTCCATCATCGCCGCCGTCGTCCCCGTCACCGACCCCCCTCCGACCTCGAGGCGAGACCAGCCAAATCTCCATGTCAATATGAGTCCTATATATTTGAGAGGACGATATGTCCTTTTTTAGAAAGATAATTAAATGATATTTTGGGTTGACTTTAAGTCTGTCAAGTCTCCACCATATATGAGAGGACGAAGAATCTCGACTGTTGTCGTGGGGGTAGCTTCTCCTTCGTTCCCGTGTGCTAGACAATTTGGTGTAATGCACTCGGGAACGAAAGGAGGAGCTACCATCACCGACAGTCGCAATGTCAGAGAGGAATCAGTGAGGGAGAGTCTCCACCATATATATATGAGAGGGCGAATAATCCCGACTGTTGTCGTGGGGGTAGCTTCTCCTTCGTTCCCATGTGCTAGACAACTTGGTGTAATGCACTTGGGGATGAAAGGGGGAGCTACCATCACCGACGGTCGAATATGTACACCACGTGAGATGACTGTTTTCTAGAAAAGACTCGATAGACCGATGGTCAACCCGTGTTAAATAATAATGATCTAATTTAGGTTTTTTAGTACATATATTTAATTGTACAAGTTTAATATTTGAATTATGAACATAGGAAATGTCGTACTCGGACGACGAAAGTCTCCCGGGGAGTGCGACTGGTGCCACGACGACCGAGGTCTGTCGACAGGCCTCACCTGGACGAAGGTCGGCGCTACATCATTAAGCTGGAGGAGACCTTCAATGTTGAAACGGTACGCAATGACGACAAGTGTTATTTTTTCGTAATTAAGCACGACTTCAACTATTTCAACGTGTAATTTTCATCTTTTACAATTCGACTAGCTTATCCCATGCCATGCAAGACGCTACGTCTTGGAGAGGATGGGTTTGGAAGACCATGAAAGCATGGAAACAAAGAAAATTCACCTAAGGACCCATCATGATATGGATTTTGAAGTAAATTTGTATAATTCTGAGAGCGTAACCCATTTTGGTTGCAAAAATGGGAAGCATTTTGCAAGATGTATGATTTCGATGAGGGTATGCTTGTCACCATGGATCTCGGTGATCCTGACATCGAGCAAGACAATATGGACATTTGGGTCCTTGGTTATACGCCTCCAGTTCTACCACTATGTGAGTTTCTCAAACATATTTATTAACTAATTTATATTGTTCATTTCAAAATAGTTGACAACTTGTTTCCATTAATAGCTTATTTTGATTGTTCAAACAATGTGCGGAACATGGTAGACAGAACCTACTACACCTATGGCTCTGAGTTAACTTATAAGGAGAAAACTCATCTGGTCGGATTTTGTACTGATCTTGAGAATTACAATATCTATTGTAAAACACCTCCACATTATGGTCAATACGTGCCACTAGTGCAGCGTGTTGAACGACGATAACTACTATGGAGATACCCTGGTAAGATTTTTTACTATTACGACATCCGTGCTTCTTTTGCATACTTCTAAAACTAGTACATCATTGCTAACTATGAAGTTATTACTATGTTTTCAACAGATAATCCCAGAGGATTGTGTGCCTCATCTGATGTATCAGAGTGGTCGCCTTGATGTTTTGAACATACGTCCAGGTCATCCTATGAATCTCAATTGTCCATACCGAATTTCTAAAAGAAGTGGAGACATGAAAATCAAGGAATGGAAAAAATGTATGGACATTCGTAAGGAGGTTCTTGGAAGCAAAAGGAAGCAAAGCGCAAGAATTGGAGACAGGATGATCTCCATTCTTCATAATGGAGAGTCAGGGTCTATATTGTTTTATGCTATTTTACCTTAAAGAGTGTATTTAGGTCCTACCTAATACTGATGATCATGTGCCTAGAACAATTAAGTAGGGTTGGTTCGATGACTATTAAGATGATGATCATATGACTTGTTATTAATAACGAGTAGATGTTGTATGATGATGATTAGTAGGACTTGTTATTATGATGATACACTAGATCATCGATGGCGCGCGTTGCTGCGCCCGTCTATTTGTACCATGAAATGTTCCGACTTGATATGTATAGAATTCCACCATATCTTCTGTAGGTTAAAGGAAAACTAAGAATGTCGAAGGGCTCTAATGTGGTGTATTTCGTGTGTACTTATATATACTTGAAAATGGACCACATGTTCTGGGGCAGAATAATCACTATGATGAGTAAAATTATATATCTGGATGGTGATAATGACAACATGAGCATGTGCTCCCTAGAGCCAAAATGAATATCCGGATATTGATGGACTATTGTATTATTGTGCTATACTCCTTCCGTTCCTAAATATATGCCGTTTTGGTAGTTCAATTCATATATTCAGGAATCGAGGAAGTAATTCGTTGACTCTAGCATATATAGACATTGGTTTTCTGCCAACGGATTAAACTCCAGATGTGGAAAAGAAAATTGCAGAAAAGGAGCAAAGCTAAGTAGGACAACATGACAGACCTACAACATCAATTAAGTTGCTGCCATGTTGCGAGAACGGTCGTTTGGCTCTCTGCCTCAATGGAGGCCTTTTTTTGAAAAAAGAATCAATAATCAAAGTTTTCGGTTTAACATAAATCTGAAAAAATTGTGCAACTAAACAAGGACGTTATGTGCATGTGTGTAAAATGTTAGGAGGAAAAATGTTGAAATGCGTCCAAAAAAGAAAAATTCATGGTTTGGAAGAATAAATAGTATCATATGTTAAAAAGCCTCAGATTTGTCTTTTTTGCACAGCCCTCATTTCAACGTATTTTGCCCTCAAAATTTACACACATGTGTATTATGCCTTCATGTATATCTGTATTATTTTTGTCAGATTTTTTTTGAAATGTAGAAAATATGAAATTTGATGAAAAATTTCGAATTTTTCAAAACCGAGATCCATGGAGCTCGGCCTCCGAAGACAATATTCGCCATGGTGGTACCTTCGTACCCCTCTGAATTTGAAGAGATGGCATAGAAAGTAGCTATTTGACTTAACAACATGACTTCAGACTTACAAAATCAATATATTGCAGCTAGTATAACAAATTTGCGATCTGTCAAATAGATGATTCCAAAGCTATCCCCTTGCGGAAGAAAATTATATATTAAGTACAAGTCTGTTGCTGTCATCAATTAATCTCTTTGCATATGAGATCAAGTCTCTACATCTACATGTACTCTCACACACATAAAACCTGTTCTTGTTGTACAGGCGGAACAATACCTGTACCTCTCAATATTTTTCAACACGATGCACACGACACAAGTACGAATGCTGCAGTAGGAGGAACAGAAGGGAGTCCACCCAGAAGGAAGGAAGGTGTATAGGGTTAAAATAAAGTGAAGGGGAAACCCATGGCCAATCCTGAAACACATATTTACATGGAGAAGGGGAGGTATGATTCGACCCACCTCACTTGAATCCCAGTTACAAGTTAAACTGCCCTGCAAGTACGCTAAGATGGGAGAAAAACGCATCTCCAGAGCTGGATCGAGACACAAACATGGCAGCGAAATTCTCTGTTGCCAAGTCGAGGTGGAGGTAGAGGAAGAGACCCAGGTTGCTACGATCGGAGATAATGGCGGCGACGGCACACCTAGTTTGACTCTGCCACCAGAGAGGCGAGTCCCGGCCCTCATCCCGGCCCTCATCGTTGCATCTCTCTTTCTCTCTCCTCTGCTCCTAGCCTGCTCATATGACTTCAGGCGACGGAGTATATATACACTCTGTATGTAGGCTGCAATTTTCAGAAATTGAAACACATTAATTGCCGCTGGAAACTGACGCACATCATGAATGTTTCCACGAACCGACGATTGATTTCTTCTTCTTGACGAATTAGCTACTCGACTGTTTCACCGAACAGCCACAGCGACGCCTCGGCGTGCGATCTGCGTCGTTCGTCTCTCCTGCGACTGTACGGTCGATGACCTCGCCAAGGTCGCCCCCCCTGGAAGTTTTGGGCCTAGAGTCTACGCAGTTGGCCCGTGAGTCCTCCGCGTACGTGTTGTTCGATGATTTTCTCTGGTTTCCTTCACGGGCAGGAAAGCGACCCAGTAGGCCCAATCAACAGCAGACCGGGGATTTTGTTACGGGAGCAGCGACCCCGCTTGTGGAGCGCGATCTGCTGCAACCGAAGCCCAGGCGGGATTAGAGGGTCATTCAACGGCCAGAAATGTCCAATCACGTAGATCGGACGGCTAAAAATGTTGATACTCTGAGAGGGCTGGAAAAATGTACGGTTATATGTCTTTAAATGATGCGGGCATGAAGAGTTATTATATATCAGTGGATGAAATGAACATGGATTGGATTGAAGTGAAGGCAACAAGCATGTGGTGCATGTTGAAAGTAGTACTAATCCAAACTTGATTAAGTTAGGATTAATATTACTTTCGACATGCACCACATGTTGCCTTCACTTTAATCTAAGCCATGTTTAGGCATAGCAGTAGCATTGGTAAACCAAGCACGGAAATAAGAGAGGACACTTCTCTCTGTTAGCTAGCTTACACACCCTAAATTACCCCCTAAACCACCCCCTTTCAGAAAAAAAACAAAAACCTCAGCTCCTGCCAGCTGCTGACGCGTGGATGCCTATTGGTCCCGGTTGGTGCCACCAACCGGGACTAAAGGCCCTCCTGCCTGGGCTCGCTGCACCGGCCATGTGGAGGCCCATCTGTCCCGGTTTGTGTAAGAAATGGGACTAAAGGCCTGGGGCATTAGTAACGACCCTTTAGTCCCGATTCAAAAACCGGGACAAAATGGGCCTTACGAACCGGGACAATAGGCCCTTTTTCTACTAGTGCTACTGGGAAAAACACGATTTCATCATGTGCATAATGCTAGATCAATTTGCAGATTTACGTGAGGCATTTCTCATCTGCCACCATTAGTAATGCTCGCTAAGATTACCATATTAATTACATATTAAATGTTTTTTTTGCAAGGTAACTGTAATATGAGTATATTTATCCTAGATTCTTTTGCAAAATCAATGGCAAGCTCCATATGAATGATTTTGCAGAAAAAAGTTACTAGTTATGGAATAGTGGAAGTACCACCTTGTCCAACAAATCATTGGGTAGGAGTATATTTCTTTCCACTGTGGTCACGGTGACATACATGGAGGTGACGAGGACCTTGATCTGGGCTCTCAGCGTGGAGGCCGCCTTAGCGAGAAGCTTCGTTAGTTCATCTGCGTGATGGACCTGTACGGAACTGAACATGGAACTATGGCGACACCACGGTGGACGAGGCGTGTAGAGGGATGGAACCCGTTATAGATTGATTCACAAGGGTTTTTGACATAGGCGTTGGGCAGCGAGTGTAGGATATACTATACTGCCTCAGCCGGGCTACATTGACGAGCTTGGAGAAGGCCTGCGCGCGTGCATGCAGATGATGGCAGCTAGGCTAGCAATGGCATCCTGTCAAAGCTTTGACCATTAGTTCGGTCCTCAGAAATTATTTGTGAAGCTGATGAGTATCCTATAAGTGTCACTCAGGAGAAAACAAGGGTAAGAGATTCAATGAAAGTTGCACTCTTAGTGATGCTCAAAAGAAATATGATATCACAGATAAAGAGTTTTATATTGTGGTATTCGCTTGTGAAAATTTTAGGCCCTGACATAAGGTCAAAGTTAATGTTAATCAGTCAACCTTGAAAAGTATCTTAACCAAGAAGAACGCAATGCCCCAACTAATTCAAGGGATTTTGCTATAGCAGGAATTTGATTTTCAGAGGCAGAAGGAACTATGACAGTGAAGGTCTTCATGTGGGAACACAACGAAGAAAGAATTTGCATCCCTTTTGGAACAATTGTAACCCTTACCAGAAAGATGCAACATGTGATGAGCAACACTAACCGGCCTATTGAGTATCTACTATCTGCTACTCAAAAGAGAGGTTCACGCAAGGTACACGACTTGGATTTAAATAGTTACCCTGATAGTCTCAATCCATGTAAGTTAGTCGGGGGTAAAAATCCACCCTGCTTCGAAGTAGAGGAAGGACATAAACTGTCCACTAGTCGTATTTTATCGCCTCCTATGAATATATGTATCGTCTAACCGTACTATACATATTTTTCTGGATTGAGAATTTGGTTTTACAGGGTGGTACGAGCAGCTATGCTCATGCCACAACCCTTCTTACTCTTTGGAACTGCAGTCTGCTAACGCAAAATAGGTACAACCAATGGGACATGCGGCGATGCTCGTATGACTCGTCCCACCGACCATCTTCTCTATTTCGTGGCTCAATGCTTCATTGTTTTAAAAACCCTTTTTATCGCAGGTCAAGCCACAATAAAAGCATGAGTACAACCAGCCATGCACGTACCGGGCACCAGCTTCTCCTCTCGATAGATGAAGCGGCAACAAGTATTAAGATACGAGCACTAGTCACAATTCCAGAAGTTGGTGGTTTGTCTCCTAATCTTCCTCCATGACCTTAATATCACGATATCCAGAACCCACGCCTGATAATATACCCCTTGGAGGCCTCTCCTTTTGCATATTGACAAACCAATCTATTCGCAGATGCATATCAAGTTTGCAGGTGAAGGGATGTCCATCGAGGCCGTGTCATATTCATGCGATGAATGGAAACATCCTCTCATCGATAATAGGATCACCTAGCCGCTGGTCATAGCTCACCGCATGGTTCATGTCCCTTTCATGAGAGGGACTTTAAACTAGAATATGCATCTCCATCCCGGGATCAAGCGCAATCGATCTTGGTGCGAAAAGCACCAAGACAATTTGTTCGAAGAGGAGGACCCTGTTGAGAGGGTGATGGAAGAAGATGAGGAGGAATATAAGGTAGAGAACATTAGTATGGAGCAAATTGAATCCGTCAAATACAATAACAACAATAACCATGTACCTGCTAGTAAGGAACCCCCAACAATCAGCGATGGGTGTACCATCCGATAATACTACACACACAGAAATAAACAACGGAGTTTTACAGACCTGTCTGCATGCCCTTCTATAATCATCCCCCCCCCCCCCCCCCACCCCCACCCCCCGCGATTTTCATTGGTGGGCCCTCCTCACTTAAACAAATCTTAGTCAATCTATTCTAAGGAGGTTGTTAATCCCCATAAACTGCCTATGAGTCTAGCATTGCTCGTGTAGCATCCATGAGCCGTTGGAGGGAACTTATTAAGAGATCCTCCGAGGCACAATATTATGAAGAAGTTCACAATTGGCACCCTCATATCCGTCAAGCTGCCTCGAGGATGGGATAAGAAGTACCTCACCGATGCCAACTTCACGCCAGGCTGCAACCCCTGGCATCGAGGAATGCATTTACCAACATGAGGTACATACTAATGGATCACTTTCTTCATGGTGATCTCTTGCATAAGCGTATTAGGTGGTTCGAGAAGTAAATTGCGGATGACACCATGTCCACCCTCAATGTCTGCTTCATTATCAACGCTGACCTGGAGGAGATCGTACAATCAAACAAGCGCCAACACACTAATATCGAGAAGACCAACGAGTCGCCTCACCATGCCCTTGCCCGCACGACCCCATACTTCAGAGAAGAAATCCTTTGGTACCAATAATTTGAAGGTATTATGTGATCTTATCATCATAGTGTTTAAGCTCAAGGTGATTCGTAAACCCTGTATCATTTACCTCTTTTTTATGTTTTTGTTTACACAAGTTCAATTAGTTTTCATGCATAATAACCTTTGAAGAAAGGAAAGATTCACCTAACTGAAGAGGAACAAGTTTTTTTATGATGGATGATGGTATTGCGACGTTATGATATATCTATCATATGTATGAATTAGAATGAATGCTAATGTATTTGTCACTCTCTGATGACTATAGGTTCTTCCACACCACCGCTATTGTCTATTAGTGAGTGTGGGCTATCAATCTTATGGGTTAGGTTATTAGTTGCTAAACTACTCTGAAGAAGCAAAAATGGTGACAAAAGAATAGTTCTAAAAATTACAAGTTAGGTATCCCTAATTTATTTTGGAGTTGCAACTTGGCTTGATCGTTATTGTTCTACCACGCAAGCACTAAGCATGCTTAGCCCTGATGATCACAAACATTGGGGGTGACACCATATCCACCCTCAATGTTTGCTTTGTTATCAACGCGGACCCGGACGAGATCGTACGCTCAAACAAGCGGCAACACACTGATCTCGAGAAGACCAATGAGTCGCCTCACCATGCCCTTGCCCGCGCGACCCCATACTTCAGAGAAGAAATCCTTTTGTACCAATAATTTGAAGGTATTATGTGATCTCGTCATCATAGTGTTTAAGCTCAAGGTGATTTGTAAATCCTGTATCATTTACTTCTTTTTTATGTTTTTGTTTCCACAAGTTCAATTAGTTTTCATGCATAATAACCTTTGAAGAAAGGAAAGATTCACCTAACCGAAGAGGAACAATCTTTTTATGATGGACGATGGTATTGCGAGTTATGATATATCTATCATATGTATGAGTTACGATGAATGCTAATGTATTTGTCACTCTCTGATGACTATAGGGTCTTCCACACCACCTATATTGTCTATTAGGGAGTGCAGGCTATCAATCTTGTGGGTTAGGTTATTAGTTGCTAAACTACTCTGAAGAAACAAACATGATGACAAAAGATTAGTTCTAAAAATTACTCCCTCCATCCTAAAATTCTTGTCTTAGATTTGTCTAAATATGGATGTATCATGTCACGTTTTAATATTAGATACATATGTATCTAGACAAATTTAAGACAAGAATTTTGGGACGGAGGGAGTAGAACACTAGTAGAAAAAGGGCCCTTTGTCCCGGTTCGTAAGGCCCATTTGTCCCGGTTGTTGAACCGGGACTAAAGGGTCATTACTAAAGCCCTAGGACTTTGGTCCTGGTTCTTACACGAACCGGGACAGAAGGGCCTCCACGTGGCCGTTGCGGCGAGCCCAGGCAGGAGGGCCTTTGGTCCCGGTTGGTGGCACCAACCGGGACCAATAGGCATCCACGCGTCAGCAGCATGCAGGAGCTAAGGTTTTTGTTTTTTTTAAAGGGGGTGGGTTTAGGTGGTTTTGGGGGGTTAATTTAGATGTTTCATATATTGTGTTATCTAGCTAATTAATAGAGAGAAATGTCCTCTCTTATCTCCGTGCTTGGTCGACGCTACGTACTATACGTATAGAGAGGACTCGACATGCTAGCTAGTAAGCAAAATGAAGGAAACAGAAGACCGTCATGAACATATGCATACAGAGAGAAGTGATATCGACCTCTCCTTCTCCGAGAGATTGGTCGAACAACAAGTTTTTGTATATCAATCCGACGCTACTGGCTACATATATACAATATAAGGCCTCTTACAATATAATCCCCTAATTATATATGAACTCAGGGTCCACATGGTATTCTCCGTCTTTATCGATCACGTGGTCAAGAAACAATACCACCAATTCCTCTAGAATTTCTCGCATGCAATATGGTGCTAGGACTTCATCCCGCATCTGAAACATCTAATTTGAAGAAGGGGGTCAATACATATATATATATATATATATATATATATATATATATATATGAATAAATGAAACTCAACACAAATGATGGTAATAAAATAAAATTATGAATATTATTGCTTACGCACTTCATATTATTTGTTAGAGTAGCCCCACTCACAGGTCGTGTGGCGGATGGACTCGCAAACGTAGTATCCATAGTAATTATTCCCGGCTTCCTGCCACAACCACTTTACAAGAAATAGAGGCCAGTCAAACTGATAAGCAAGCATGCTAAATGGCATTGATGAAACTAGCGCTTGAATCACTAGGAGATGTGCGGAACATGCTAGTAGTACTTACTTTCGGGTGTTTAAATTGCAGCTTCTTCGGCAGTCCCTGAGCTTTTGAGGTGAACTTTTTCCAAACCCTGCCAGACAAAGAAAACAATTACTTGATATCAGGAAATGAACAAAGTTTCTGATATGTGCGATAATGATCGATTTAACTTACTTCTCGAGCATTTCAGTCATGTCTGCATACTCCTGGGGATCTTTTTGTCTCGAGTCTAAGACGGTTATTAGTCCCTGCTCAAGCTTAATCTCTAGGAGAATATAGTGGAACCTGCGCACGCATGCATAACTCATCAATTACATTACTATAACCTCGACTAATAAGGGAAACCGAATATGCACAAGACAGTAACACTCACTTAAAGTTGTAAGGAAAGAGTATTATAGCTTTGTTTTGATTTAATACCAACGATCGTAGCAAGTTGGCCTCGGTATCTTTGCCTGAAAT
Organism: Aegilops bicornis; assembly: GCA_021605145.1. NCBI lineage: Eukaryota > Viridiplantae > Streptophyta > Magnoliopsida > Poales > Poaceae > Aegilops > Aegilops bicornis. The sequence continues at coordinate 8,385,116 of CM038672.1, read as the reverse complement.
TCAACTGTATATGAATCTATGAGATTCGTGTTAATGAACTCAATATCACCGATTTTTCTTTTCTTCAATTCGGCGATCTTCAATCTGCATAATATAGTGAGGATAATTATATATACATGCAATGAAAGAGTTGACCTATATATAGAGAGAGACTTAATGACAGAAGTAGTACTTAAAGACAGTAGCAAGTGACCGTTAATTTATCGAGGGCCTTTTGATTGAAAAACTGGAAGAACTCCTCAAATGGAACATTCAACAGTTCAATTCCAACGAGGTCATGCTCCTCTTTAACTCTCAGTTTCAAAGTATACATACCCCCAGACTCTGTGCAGGATTTCATGTACCAATCATGGAATCTTCGCATCATCATTGTTAGAGATCTTTCATATTTGACGAGAGGCTTCCCGTAATGGTATCTGTGTTCGTCACCTACAAGAAATGATAATGTACATTGTCAGGCAGGTAATCTCCAAGATTGGTATTGGGAAAATCACCAGATGATTAGCGATGAAATCGCTAGACACCTTGAGCGGGGGGCACGATTGGTTCGCTTCTTCGCCGAGCTGGGCAACTTTTTTCCCAACTCGTCGTTCTACTAACCTTTGATCACTGATAGTACTTTCCGACCGCTCCGCTTCTATATATATGACCTTTCAATAATGCGCTCATAGTTGCCTTTCGGCAGAGACTTTGGTGGTTTCTTCAGGGCATCTATAGTGTGCTTCGCTTTTACCGGATCTACCTTATCCTCCGGAGGTGGATGTTTCTTTGCTTTCACCCCTTCAAAGAAGTCCCTCAGTTCGACTTGCACGATCTTCGTGTTTTCCTCCACGCTCCTCTCGTATGGTAACTTCTATAGAGGCTTGAGAGATGGACCGAATCTGTATTGCATCCCAGCTCTGGTTGTACTGCTAGACGCCGGAGCAGACGGAGCGGCTGCGGCTGTCTTCTTTCCTTGCTTACGAGGCGGAGGAGAAGGACTACGACGCGCTGGAGCAGCCGGAGCGGCGGCGGGTCTCTTCCGCCCTTGCTGACGAGGTGGAGAAGGAGGAGGGTGGCTGCTCAAGGCCGGGCGCAGTGAGAAGGAGGCGGAGTGCTGCCACGCGCCGGAGAAGGAGGCTGAGTGCCCTGATCACTCGCCGGAGGAGGAGGCGGAGTGCCCTGACTCGCCAGAGGAGGAGGAGCCGGCGGAGGCGTCCAGTTCGGAAGGTTGATGAGCTCCTTCCTCCATAGGCATGCAGTCTTCAGAGAAGAACCCAGCCGAGTCTCCCCTTCACCGGTCGGGTGGTCAAGCTCGAGGTCCTCAAATCCCTCTGTTATTTCCTCCACAGTCACCCTAGCATATCCTTCTGGAATCGGACGGCAGTGAAAAGTTGCGCCGGGTTCAGGAGGTCGAATAGAGCCGACAGCCGCCTTGACTTTGAAGTTTTGCCATTGCGTCATAAGGTGGAAATGTTGACACTCCGTGATAGCATCCACGGGGTAGCTAACAGGAGCCGTCAAGACATGCTCCAGCTGAAGTAGCTCGGTGGAAGCCACGCTGCTTCTCCGCTGAGATGGCGGGGTAGCTTCGGGGGTAGCTTCGGCAGGTCTCTTGCTGCGAACTGCCTCTCGTTCCTATAGCGCTTGTACCCTTTAGTGTAGCTTCTGCAGTTGGGTCTGCTCCACTTTCTGCCTCCTCTCCTGGCATTTGTAATCGCCTGTGTCCGGAAATCCAGCCTTCCACAGAACGGAGTTTGGCGTGCCTCGTGTCCGTCCAGGGTGCTCAGGATTCCCAAGGGCCATTGTGAGCTGATACGTCTCCAACGGATCTATAATTTTTGATTGCTCCATGCTATATTATCTACTGTTTTGGACCATATTGGGCTTTATTTTCCACTTTTATATTACTTTTGGGACTAACCTATTAACCGGAGGCTGTGACACCCCCGATTCAATCGTACACTAATCATGCACGCAAACGTGTACGATCAAGATCAGGGACTCACGGGAAGATATCACAACACAACTCTAAAACATAAATAAGTCATACAAGTATCATAATACAAGCCAGGGGCCTCGAGGGCTCGAATACTAGTGCTCGATCATAGACGAGTCAGCGGAAGCAACAATATTTGAGTATAGACATAAGTTAAACAAGTTTGCCTTAAGAAGGCTAGCACAAAGTGGGATACAGATCGAAAGAGGCGCAGGCCTCCTGCCTGGGATCCTCCTAACTACTCCTGGTCGTCGTCAGCGGGCTGCACGTAGTAGTAGGCACCTCCGTGTAGTAGTCGCCATCAACGGTGGCGTCGCTCCTGGGCTCCATCGTCTGGTCGCAGCAACCGGGTAAAGAAAGGGGGAAAAGGGGCAACAAGGCAACCGTGAGTACTCATCCAAAGTACTCGCAAGCAAGGAGCTACACTACATATGCATGGATATATGTGTAAAGGGCCATATCAGTGAACTGAACTGCAGAATGCCAGAATAAGAGGGGGATAGCTAATCCTGTCGAAGACTACGCTTCTGTCAGCCTCCGCCTTGCAGCATGTAGCAGAGAGTAGACTGAAGTCCTCCAAGTAGCATCGCATAGCATAATCCTACCCGGCGATCCCCTCCTCGTAACCCTGATAGAGAGCGACCACCGGGTTGTATCTGGCACTTGGAAGGGTGTGCATTATTAAGTATCCGGTTCTAGTTGTCATAAGGTCAAGGTAGAACTCCAAGTCGTCCTGTTACCGAAGATCACGGCTATTCGAATAGATTAACTTCACGGGGGTGCACCATATAACCCAACACGCTTGATCCCATTTGGCCGGACACACTTTCCTGGGTCATTCCCGGCCGCGGAAGATCAACACGTCGGAGCCCCACCTAGGCATAACAGAGAGGTCAGCACGCCGGTCTAAACCTAAGCGCACAGGGGTCTGGGCCCATCGCCCATAGCACACCTGCACGTTGCGAGGGCGACCGGAAGCAGACCTAGCCTAGTGAGGTTCCAGTCCAATCCGGCGCACGCCGCTCAGTCGCTGACGTCACGAAATGCTTCGGCTGATACCACGAAGTCGGGATACCCATAACTACTCCCGCGTAGATGGTTAGTGCGTATAGACCAAATGGCCAGACTCAGATCAAATACCAAGATCTCGTTAAGCGTGTTAAGTATCCGCGAACGCCGACCAGGGCCAGGCCCACCTCTCTCCTAGGTGGTCTCAACCTGCCTTGTCGCTCCGCCACAAAGTAACAGTCGGGGGCCGTCGGGAACCCAGGCCCACCTCTACCGGGATGGAGCCACCTGTCCTTTCAGCCCCCATCTCTGAACAGTATCACAGGTAATGTAATAGTGTAAAGTATATAGTATATGCCCGTGATCACCTCCCGAAGTGATCACAACCCAGTAGTATAGCATGGCAGACGGACAAGAATGTAGGGCCACTGATGGAACACTAACATCTTATACTACGCAGTAGGATAGCAGGTAAAGGTAACAACAGTAGTAGCAAGGACAGGCTATGCAGCAGTATAAATTAACTGAAGGTAGTAACATGCTACACTACTCTAATGCAAGCAGTATAGAGAAGAGTAGGCGATATCTGGTGATCAAAGGGGGGGCTTGCCTGGTTGCTCAGACAAGAAGGATGGGTCGTCGATGTAGTCGATCACAGGGGGTACCGACATCGGTCTCAGGGTCTACCGGAAAGAAGTAACGGAGGGGGAACACAATAAATAACAGAGCAATCAAATGTAACAAAAAGCAAGAAGCGGCAATACGTTGTGATAGAGGTGACCTAACGTAGGGATAATTGATACCGGCGAAGGGGGGAAACGTCCGGGAAAGTATTCCCGGTGTTTCGCGTTTTCGGACAGATTAATCGGAGGGGCAAAGTTGCGTGTTCTCTATAGTAGGGATGTGTGGCGGACGAACGGGCTGCGTATTCGGATTTGTCTCGTCGTTCTGAGCAACTTTCATGTTGAAAATATTTTAATCCGAGTTACGGATTAAAAGATATGATTTTCTAAAGATTTATTAATTTCTGGAATTTAATTAATTAATTAAATCCAACATTATCCAGAATAGAAAATGATGACGTCAGCATGACATCAGAGTCATGTCAGCAGTCAATGTTGACCATTGACCTGGTCAACCTGACGTGTGGGACCCACCTGTCATTCTCTATTTAGGTTAATTAGGGTTTAGGTTAATTAGTTAGCTTAATTAGTTGTTTAGTTTAATTAAACAAAATTAGTTAAGTTAATTAATTCCTTAATTAATTAATTATTTTTATCATTATTATTATTTTTCAATTCCCTTTTTTTTACTAAACGTTCTGGGGCGGGCCCCCTGTGTCATAGGCAGGGGGCTTAGCGGGCGCCGGGTTCGCGAACGGGCGCGGTCGCCACTGGGCGTGGGGCACCCGACAGGGGTTAACCGGGCTCTCGGCGAGACCAGCGCAAGACTGGCTAGTCCGTCCGGGCGACGGTGATGTAAAGAAGAACCCCCGCGAGGCGGGCAGCGCATGGTGGCCGAGGTCAAGGCTGGCGAGCGGGCGCGGCTGCTGGCCTGTGGAGAGGCGGCCGGGAGGAGCTCTGGGGGCCAAGGCCACGGGCCGTGTGCACAGGAGGCAGGGGCGCAGGGGGTGAGCGACGGGCGGGGAGCAGGGGGGCGGAGGCGATGGCGCCGTCAACGGGGCGAGCGACGAGCGGTGGTGCTCGCGCGGGGACAGAGGGGAGAGGGAACCGGCGCGGGAGTGAGACCACGCGTGCGGTGATGCGGGCGCAGCCGGGGCTAAGCGGCACGGCGGAGGGAGCTGTGGGCGCCGGCGTGTGGCGAGGCGGGCGGCCACCGGAGAAGGACGCCGGGGCCGTGGAGGGGTGCGGCCGGACCACCGCGGGCCGAGGAGGGAGCGGGCAGAGGTGCGGTCGCCGGCGGGCGCGCGCACGCAGACGACGACGGTCGGAGGAAGAGGTCGTGGCGGCGTGCGAGCTCGGGCGCCTTGGGGAGGAAGGAGGGAAGGTGCGGTGCTCACGGTGCCGGGCGGGAAAATGGCAGCGTGCTCGGGGAAGGGTGGGGGGACCGACGGGGACGAGCGGCAGAGCGGGAGGCAGTCCTGCGAGGCGGCGACGGCGAGCTCCTGACGGCGGCGGGCGACGGCGTTCGGCGGCGACGAGGGCCTCCTCTCCCGATCCCGATCCAATCGGGGGAGAGGGGGAGAGATATTTTGCGGGGGGGTGTGGGTGAGTGGGGGGAGGTTATGGGGCACGGGGTGGGCCGGTTGGGGCCGGTGGGTTGGCCCAGTTGGGCCACAACCCAGGGGGGGTTTCTCCTTTTTTTTGTTTCTGTTTTTTTTTCTTTTGTATTTTCTTTATTATTTATTTTGTGTTTAAATTGATTTTAAACCATTTAGTCATTTTATAAAAATGTGTTTGTTGCACCATAATTACCTTTGTAATATTCGGCAACCACCTAACAATTCTGTTTTAATTTTTGAAAACTTTTATTGTTATCATTAATTTGAATTTGAATTTCGAACGGTTTCGAATTATTGCGAGGATAGCAACAGTAACCGAGGTGATATGGCATGATTAGCAGAGGTTCACTGTAGCTTAATTATCCGGGCGTCACAATTCTCCTCCACTACAAGAAATCTCGTCCCGAGATTTAAGAGGTGGAGTAAGGGGGGAGGTTTGGTAACGAATCTAGCGGGACTTCTCATCCTGGCTTGCTCTTCTCAAAGAGGCCGGTCGAATACATTGATGTCTTCATTTCGCTGCTTTAGGTCATCAAGATGAAGTCGGTGTCCTTTCTTCGGGAATTCCATCGTACTTCCGAAAGAATAAAGGGTGGGTATTTCGGGGGAACGAACCTCTGCAAGGTTAACTATCTGGTCACTAACATCGGGGAAGGTGGTGGGAAGTAACTCTCGAATTGAAACTTAAGAAAGTATCGAGAGCAAAGTAAGGAGGTATCATGGGAAGTTTCGAGCGGGCAGGCAATCGTTTGATGCCTGTTACAAGGCGTGAAAGGGGTTCAAAGCAACGGGAATAAGTATTGTGTCTGATACCAGAATAGATCACTAGGAAGGTGGCTCGTGATCTTTCATACGAAGCCAAGCGTGAGGAATAGCTTTAGGAACAGGGGTGTACAGGAGAGTCAGGTTTCGATCCTGTGGAACTGTGGGTTATGGGCCCACCATGTGGGTTAAAAATAGGAAGGGCGGAGACGTCTTGCGTGATCATGCAAGCAAGGTATGTCAGAGGATAGCCTATCAGTTATGTCGGCAACAACATCAGTACCAAGGACGAGGGACGAAGAGAACCATTTTCCTGCTCGTTGAATGAGGCGGACCAGTAGGCAAAGTTCTCGTCCATCGGTGGTTACCGAAATGTCATCAACAAAAGTAACAGGGTCTCACTGGCAGAGTTGTACACCGAGGTGTTTACATAAGAAGTGAATTATTACTGCTTAGGTTATATAGATCACAAGAAAGGTCAAACAAACCAATGGAAAGGAAAATGTGATCATCAGGTTAAACAGAACAATGGAAAGGAAAAATGTGTTTAAACACATATTTCAGGAGTATATCCTTCCCAAGGACAAGCAGAGCAAGATATCCACGACAGGAGATAATGTAGAAAACCCTTTAGGTAAGGGGAGAGAAATTTCATGACATTACCCATACAACGGTGTTTGGATAATTGAGCAAGTAACATTTAGCATTAGGCTTCAAATGTTCTTGTTAAAAATCGGAGCACCACAGACATGTTTTGAGATAGCATTGAGAAGGTCTTCAAGCAAAGGTCAGACTTTGGATACACAAAGGATCCATCAGGATGAACTTATTAAACAAGGCATTCCATTTCCTCATGGCAATTGACTATCCTTGTTAAAAAGGAAACTATAACACTTGGTCCCCTGGTCAGGCGTGCTAGGCATGACATCATGTTACCGGGTCATCAAAGGACCAACATCATAACTCTTGGAAAGTTGTCCCAACCATCATATCGACCGAGATTCAGATCCGATTGGTGTCATGATACCTCAGACTCAGGATGTCCGAGAAGAAAAGGTGCAACACAAATAGACGAAATGACATTTCAAGATTCTCAGGAAATGAACTATGGGAGCGGGTTGTTGAAGCAACAGTTCTTCCTTAAACCTAGGAGAGGATGAGGGGGTAGCTGATGGAATCAACGAAAACCCTCAAGATTTCCAAAAAGGTGGGTTTCCACAGTTATGTGAACAAGGAGATAACATTTGTCGGATCAAATGATAAAATGGTGTATGCTCGAGGAGAACATACGGTTAAACATTGGATGAGAGGTGCACCGAAATATGGGCTGGGTTGCACGACCAACGTCGGAATGATGATTCAATAATCGATAGTCTAAGAATGAACGGCCGACCATTAACTTCAAAGCAATAGGGTTGCTAGAAGGGCAGAATCCAAAAAGTACCGCTCACTTGTTGGTACCCCGGTTGGTATCGATACAAGGACCTAAGAAATAATGGTGATGGTGAGAAGTATCACCATACCAAGAATTCTTAAGAGGTGGCGAAATTCTCGCAATATTGATGACATAAGAGATGTTAACGTTCCAAGGTAAAGGAGAACAATTGCTGGATAGCAGGGAACTCAAGGTATAACACAAAACACGAACAAGTTTGTGTTGGAGGGAAGGCAATAAGTGGCCGATGATAACACAACTCATCGAGGGCAAGGATGGTATTTCTCTTCATGAATCCGGTTGATATCCTGGAAGAGCTCATAAGGTTGATGATGATCACGACACATTTGTCGAGAGATTTCATGAAGATGTAATCAATCAGCGACGACATCAAGTCAAAGGAATGATGAAGCAAGAGGTTATTGGAATCACAGTTACGACACAAACTCGAACTCAAGCTTGTTGTTTAAGGTGAAAGGGTATGACGAGGAAAATCGACGTAAGCTTAGCTATAAATGCAAATTGGTGCTCCAAGAATAAGGACCAGGTAGCATAGTTAGAATCATCACGACAATGATATAGTCAAACAGGCTAGGAATGGCGTGATCGGGTACAAACTCGTACTTATAGAAGCTTACTGAAGAGTTGTTGAACCGTAGTGCGGACTCGGTTCAGTTATCGGTGTCTTTGAGTGATTAACAACTCAGAGTCCATGAAAAATTGTAATCAGTGTGAATGTGGTACTTGATGAAGAACTCATAGGAAGTTATGCAGTTCCAAGATAATCTCGAGATACCAGGGGGTATTACTCGACGACAGATCAAAGTAGAGGTTGTACCGTGGTATTGATCCATAGAAGACAAGTGCTTAAACTATCACAGGAAATGGTATTTAAAGGAGAACATGGTCGGGACCATTGCAAAGGATCAATTCACCGATAACAAAGGATATTATAGCCAGGAAATAGTTACAAGAAGCTTCCATGATAGGATCTACATCGTGTCCATGGGCATGAACACAAAGTTCAAGGTCGACTCCCACTTCTCCAATGCATAACCTTTCATTCACTTCTCGCGTTCGATGAAGTTGCAGTGCTGAAATTTTATCTGGCGAAGCACCAGAAGAGTATGAATCGTGAAAACTTTCGGGTTCACACGGTTTAGAGAAGGCATATGTTCAACCCATAGGGGCTTCTTAGAAACATATACCACAAGTTTCAAGAGTAAATAACACAAGCCCGAAAGTAGAGTATGGTTGGCCAAGCAGAGGATACAACTTAAAAGGCCTTATGTATCAGGGGAAGAACTCATAAAGTGATCAAATGCGAAGGACACTGTCGGATAACAATCCAACAAAGGACTTGATGGTCCACAAAGGATCTGATGTGAGTATCGATACTCAACCAGAAGAGGAAGGATTGCAAATGCAACAGGTTATGGAATCATCTGAATAATTCAAAGCTTAAATGCAAAGGAATTATGATTTCCAAAACAAAGGATCAGAAGCAGACGTTCCGATCAAGGATGGATCAATTGAATATACCAAAGGCACAATCGACGACAGATAGTTTGGTCGAGAACCAGCTCATGTTCAAAATGACGTCTGAGCCGGAAGGATGAATTCTAGGATCTATTTGAGGATTGCGAGAATTCGCAACATATTGAATCAACAGACTCAAAATGATAATGACAAGGTATGTCATTAAGATTACGAGACTTATGGGATTAATTATAATGCAAGCAAGCAAGAATTTCAAGAGCCAAAGGCTCCGTGAGGATTTTCGGAAGATCGAATAGTATTTTGAAGACCGTCGTGAAACACATGAACAAGCGGGGATGAGCGGATACTCGACAAGTGCGAGGATTTATTTGAAGGGGTATTCATGTGGCAAAGAACTGCTAGGTAATAGGCACAAAGTATTCTCGGAACAATAGAGAAAACTTCGGGGTATCTTGTAATAACAAGATCAATGGGGGATGATCGTATGAATGGCAAGTGTAAGTAGTTTTCATAGGGGTTGACGGTGGAAGGAAATCGCAAATGCGATGGCACAAAGACTCGAGAAAACATCGTAGAGTAACTTCGGAATCTTCTAGTGCAGCAGGCGATCATCTGAAGTGAGGGGCTCTCCGGGAGAAAGTACTTGCGAGAACCTAAAGTTAGTTTTGTTTTTAGCAAAATCGTTTAACCCGAATAGAAGAGAGTTCAGAATCCCAGAGTAAAGGTCGAGGAGTAAAAGATCCTAGTACCACCCAATGGCGACGTGGGCCCGTAAGGCACACAACCATGTTAGTAAAAGTTTTGTAATGTCTATACTCGACTTCGGCCAAGGAGTTGGGAAGGGGGATTCCTACAGGCAGTCGGCTCTGATACCAACTTGAGACGCCCCCGATTCAATCGTACACTAATCATGCACGCAAATGTGTACGATCAAGATCAGGGACTCACGGGAAGATATCGCAACACAACTCTAAAACATAAATAAGTCATACAAGCATCATAATACAAGCCAGGGGCCTCGAGGGCTCGAATACTAGTGCTCGATCATAGACGAGTCAGCAGAAGCAACAATATCTGAAATCTGAGATATAAGTTAAACAAGTTTGCCTTAAGAAGGCTAGCACAAACTGGGATACAGATCGAAAGAGGCGCAGGCCTCCTACCTGGGATCCTCCTAACTACTCCTGGTCATCGTCAGCGGGCTGCACGTAGTAGTAGGCACCTCCGGTGTAGTAGTCGTCATCGACGGTGGCGTCTGGCTCCTGGGCTCCATCGTCTTGTCGCAGCAACCGGGTAAAGAAAGGGGGAAAAGGGGGAACAAGGTAACCGTGAGTACTCATCCAAAGTACTCGCAAGCAAGGAGCTACACTACATATGCATGGATATATGTGTAAAGGGCCATATCAGTGAACTGAACTGCAGAATGCCAGAATAAGAGGGGGTTAGCTAATCCCGTCGAAGACTACGCTTCGTCGACCTCCGCCTTGCAGCATGTAGCGTAGAGTAGACTGAAGTCCTCAAGTAGCATCGCATAGCATAATCCTACCCGGCGATCTCCTCCTCGTAACCCTGATAGAGAGCGACCACCGGGTTGTATCTGGCACTTGGAAGGGTGTGTTTTATTAAGTATCCGGTTCTAGTTGTCATAAGGTCAAGGTACAACTCCAAGTCGTCATGTTACCGAAGATCACGACTATTCGAATATATTAACTTCCCTGCAGGGGTGCACCACATAACCCAACACGCTTGATCCGATTTGGCCGGACACACTTTCCTGGGTCATGCCCGGCCACGGAAGATCAACACGTCGCAGCCCCGCCTAGGCATAACAGAGAGGTCAGCACGCCGGTCTAAACCTAAGCGCCGCGAAGTGCAGGCCCATCGCCCATAGCACACCTGCATGTTGCGAGGGCGGCGTAAGCAGACCTAGCCTAGTGACGTTCAGTCCAATCCGCGCGCGCCGCTCGATCGGCCGACGTCACGAAATGCTTGGTGATACCACGGCGTCGGGATACCCATAACTACTCCGCCGTAGATGGTTAGTGCGTATAGACCAAATGGACGGACTTCGGATCAAATACCAAGATCTCGTTAAGCATGTTAAGTATCCATGACGCCGACCAGGCAGGACCACCTCTCTCCTAGGTGGTCTCAACCTGCCTGTCGCTCCGCCACAAAGTAACAATCGGGGCCGTCGGGAACCCAGGCCCACCTCTACCGGGATGGAGCCACTGTCCTTTCAGCCCCATCTCCGAACAGTACCACGTAATGTAATAGTGTAAAGTATATAGTATATGCCCGTGATCACCTCCTGAAGTGATCACAGCCCGATAAGTATAGCATGGCAGACGGACAAGAATGTAGGTCCACCGATGGAACACTAGCATCTTATACTAAGCGATGGGATAGCAGGTAAAGGTAACAACAGTAGTAGCAAGGACAGGCTATGCAACAGTATAGGATTAACTGAAAGCAGTGACATGCTACACTACTCTAATGCAAGCAGTATAGAGAAGATTAGGCGATATCTGGTGATCAAAGGGGGGGCTTGCCTGGTTGCTCAGACAAGAAGGAGGGGTCATCGATGTAGTCGATCACAGGGGGTACCGACATCGGTCTCAGGGTCTACCGGAAAGAAGTAACGAAGGGGGAACACAATAAATAACAGAGCAATCAATTGTAACAAAAAGCAAGAAGCGGCAATACGTTGTGATAGAGGTGACCTAACATAGGGATAGGTGATACCGGCGAAGGGGGGAAACATCCGGGAAAGTATTCCCGGTGTTTCGCGTTTTCGGACAGATTAACCGGAGGGGCAAAGTTGCATGTTCTCTATACTAGGGATGTGCGGCGGACGAACGGGCAGCGTATTCGGACTTGTCTCGTCGTTCTGAGCAACTTTCATGTTGAAAATATTTTAATCCGAGTTACGGATTAAAAGATATGATTTTCTAAAGATTTATTAATTTTTGGAATTTAATTAATTAATTAAATCCAACATTATCCAGAATAATAAATGATGACATCAGCATGACATCAGAGTGATGTCAGCAGTCAACGTTGACCATTGACCTGGTCAACCTGACGTGTGGGACCCACCTGTCATTCTCTATTTAGGTTAATTAGGGTTTAGGTTAATTAGTTAGCTTAATTAGTTGTTTAGTTTAATTAAACAAAATTAGTTAAGTTAATTAATTCCTTAATTAATTAATTATTTTTATCATTATTATTATTTTTCAATTCCCTTTTTTTACTAAACGTTCTGGGGCGGGCCCCCTGTGTCATAGGCAGGGGGCTTAGCGGGCGCCGGGTTCGCGAACGGGCGCGGTCGCCACTGTTAACGGGCGTGGGGGCGCCCGACAGGCTAATAACCAGGCGCTGGCCTCGGCGAGACCAGCGGCCAGCCAGGCTAATCCGGCCAGCGACGGCGACAGCAACCCCGGCGAGAAGGGCGGCGGTGGTCTGGGCGAGGTCTCAGGCTGAGCGGGCGTCGGCCGTGGCCTGTGGAGAGGCGGCCGCGGGGAGGAGCGCTAGGGGCCGGCGCCGTCGGCCGTGTGAAGAGGAGGCGGGGGTGCAGGGGGTGAGCGACTGCCGGGGAGCAGGGGGACGGAGGCGAGGGCGCCGTCGACGGGGCGAGCGGCGAGCAGTGGTGCTCGCGCGGGGACAGAGGGGAGAGGGAACCGGCGCGGGACTGAGGCCACGGGTGCGGTGATGCGGCGCAGCCGGGCCAAGCAACACGGCGGAGGGAGCTGCGGCGCCAAGGCGTGGCAGGCGGGCGGCCACCGGAGGAGGACGCCAGGGCCGTGGAGGGGTGCGGCCGAACCACCGCGGGGCGAGGAGGGAGCGGGCAGAGGTGCGGTCACGCGCACGCAGACGACGACGGTCGGAGGAAGAGGTCGTGGCTGCGTGCGAGCTCGGGCGCGCGGGGGGGGGGGGGAGGAAGGGAGGGGAAGGTGCGGTGCTCACGGTGCCGGTAGGGAAAATGGCAGCGTGCTCGGGGAAGGTTGGGGGGTGAACGACGGGACGAGCGGCGGGCGGGAGGCGATCTGGGCGGCGGCGGGCGAAGTTCTCGACGGCGGCAAGGGCGGCGTTCAAGCGGCGACGAGGGCCTCCTCCCCCGATCCCGATCCAATCGGGGGAGAGGGGGAGAGATATTTTTGCGGGGTGTGTGGGGGAGTGGGGGGGGAGGTTATGGGGCACGGGGTGGGCCGGTTGGGGCCGGTGGGTTGGCCCAGTTGGGCCACGGCCCAGGGGGGGTTTCTCCTTTTTTTTGTTTCTGTTTTGTTTGTTTTTTTGTATTTTCTTTATTATTTATTTTCTGTTTAAATTCATTTTAAACCATTTAGTCATTTTATAAAAATGTGTTTGTTGCACCATAATTACCTTTGTAATATTCGGCAACCACCGAACAATTCTGTTTTAATTTTTGAAAACTTTTATTGTTATCATTAATTTGAATTTGAATTTCGAATGGTTTCGAATTATTGCGAGGATAGCAACAGTAACCGAGGTGTCATGGCATGATTAGTAGAGGTTCACTGTAGCTTAAGTATCCGGGCGTCACAGAGGCCCAGCCCAGAATTGCTGTTCTTTGCCTATTTCAGTATTTCGAAGAAAAGGAATATCAAACGGAGTCCAAACGGAATGAAATCTTCGAGAACGTGATTTTCTCATCAGATAAGATCCAGGAGACTTGGACCCTCGGCCAAGAAAGGAGGGAGGCGGCCGTGAGGGTGGAGGGCGCCCCCCCTTGAGACCGATGGATTGTGGGTTTATGATCAAGATTATCGATGAGAAATATTTGAATCTTCTCTGAATTCTTTTATGTATTATTGGTTATCTTTGCAAGTCTCTTCGAATTATCCGTTTGGTTTGGCCAACTAGATTGGTAGTTCTTGGAATGGGAGAAGTTTTTAGCTTTGGGTTCAATCTTGCGGTGTCCTTACCCGATGTAAAGGGTTGCAAGGCACGTATTGTATTGTTGCCATCGAGGATAACAAGATGGGGTATTTATCATATTACATGAATTTATTCCTCTACATCATGTCATCTTGATTAAGGCATTACTCTGTTTTCATTAACTTAATACTCTAGATGCATGCTGGATAGCGATCGATGAGTGGAGTAATAGTAGTAGATGCAGGCATGAATCGGTCTACTTGTCTCGGACGTGATGCCTATATACATGATCATACCTAGATATTCTCATAATTATGCTCAATTCTGTCAATTGCTCAATAGTAATTCGTTCACCCACCGTAAAATACTTATGCTCTTGAGAGAAGCCACTAGTGAAATCTATGGCCCCCAGGTCTATTTTCATCATATTAATCTTCCTACGCTTTATTATTGCTTTGCTTTTTTACTTTGCCATTTATTTTAATTTGCATCTTTATACCAAAAATACCAAAAATATTATCTATCATCTCTATCAGATCTCACTCTCGTATGTGACCGTGAAGGGATTAACAACCCCTATTCGCGTTGGTTGCGAGGAGTTATTTGCTTTATTAATGTAGGTACGAGGGACTTGCGCGTGGCCTCCTACTGGATTGATACCTTGGTTCTCAAAAACTGAGGGAAATACTTACGCTACTCTGCTGCATCATCCTCTCCTCTTCGGGGAAAACCAACGCAAGCTCAAGACGCAGCATGAGCTTGCCGTTCTCTCTATCTGGAACGAATGTCCCTTACTACGCTGCATCAATATACTCCTGAAGCTTCATGACGGGTATTCGCAGTTGCTCGTTCGTCCAAACGCACTTCCCTGATACAGGGTCCACGGTTCCGCCAACCCCGAAGAACCAAGTCTGGCAATGGTCTGGCCAGTTCAATGTCTCTGGTTCGACCCCTTTATCAACCAGGTCATTCTCAGCATTGGCCCACAACGGGCGGGCTTTGAGGTAGTCACCTGACCCCGTGCGATGGTGAAGTTGCTTCTTCGCAACATTTTTCTTGTTTGTCGCTGACATCTTCTTACTCTTGTCTGATGTCTTGTGGGCCACAAATGCGTACCAGTGATCTCTGATCTTCTCATAGCAGCCGGTGAATTCTGGTGTCTTTTCTTGGATGACAAACGATGTTTTCATGTCATTCTTCCACCTCCTGAATAGTTCTGCCATCTTCTTAAGAGCATGAGACTTGATCAATTGCTCTTTAACTGGCTTCTCCGGATCCTCCTCTGGCGGCAGGGTGAAATTTGCCTTCAGCGCGGTCCAAAGATCATCTTTCTGCATAACATTGACATAAGACACCTCAGGGTCTTCCTTCTTAGGCTTAAAACAATGGTGGATGCTGATCGGGATCTTGCCCCTAACAAGAACCCCGCACTGAGCAGAAAATGCTGCCTTGGTACGGATGGGTTCAATCGGTTGGCCATCACGGGCGATTGCTGTGATCTCAAACCTTTCATCCGAGCGCAACTTTTTCTTCGGGCCTCGTCTCTTAACCGAAGTTGTGCTCGATCCGAAGGGCTAGAAAAAAGAAGAAAGATGAGAGTTAATTAATATGTGTACATACAAAAAAATGAATGCATCAATTAGCTAGTCAGCACAGGCTTAATTAATATATATACCTGGCCGGACTTTGTTCGGTCACCGGAGCCGTCATCACGGTCTCCTTCTTGCACCGACATTCGGTCACCAGAGCCATCATAATCATGTCTTTCCTCCTCCATTGTTCGATCACCGTAGGCTGCTTCTACACCCTGTTCTTCCAGACCATTGTCGTCGTTAAGATACGACAAGACATCACCTCCGGCTAAGATTATGTCCCCCAACACCTCTTCTGCTGCCTCGTCTCGTCCGTGCTCCATTGTTTCTGCAAATATTACAACATGGCAATTATTATACAAACATGACAGCAGGTGGATATATTAGTGGCAAACATAGACCTAGCTACCTAATCACAACAAGGAATCATATTAGTGGCCTCGACACTTCTCCCGGGTTTGGGGTGGCCTCGGCAACGCTTCAAGGGTTCGGGGTGGCCTCGACGACAACGCTCTTTTATCGGGGAGGGGGTATATATCGACCCCCCCCCCTCATGTTGAAGTTACCGGGAAGGGGGTATATCGACAACGAGATACCCGATAAAAAATAAGAAGATGAAGAAGAAGAAAAAAGAGGAGAAGAGAAAGGAATAGAGGAGAAGATCAAAGAAAAAAAGAAGAAAAAAAGAGGAGTTTTTTTTCTTCTACTCTATCAGGCAGAGGTTTGTAGGACAGTAGCAAATTTCCCTCAAGTGGATGACCTAAGGTTTATCAATCCGTGGGAGGCGTAGGATGAAGATGGTCTATCTCAAACAACCCTGCAACCAAATAACAAAGAGTCTCTTGTTTCCCCAACACACCCAATACAATGGTAAATTGTATAGGTGCACTAGTTCGGTGAAGAGATGGTGATACAAGTGCAATATGGATGGTAGATATAGGTTTTTGTAATCTGAAAATATAAAAACAGCAAGGTAGCAAGTGGTAAAAGTGAGCGTAAACGGTATTGCAATGCGTTGAAACAAGGCCTAGGGTTCATACTTTCACTAGTGCAAGTTCTCTCAACTATAATAACATACCCTCAACATGCAACAAAGAGTCACTCCAAAGTCACTAATAGTGGAGAACAAACGAAGAGATTATGGTAGGGAACGAAACCACCTCAAAGTTATTCTTTCCAATCAATCCGTTGGGCTATTCCTATAAGTGTCACAAACAGCCCTATAGTTCGTACTACAATAACACCTTAAGACAAAAATCAACAAAAACCCTAATGTCACCTAGATACTCCAATGTCACCTCAAGTATCCATGGATATGATTATACGATATGCATCACACAATCTCAGATTCATCTATTCAACCAACACATAGAACCTCAAAGAGGGCCCCAAAGTTTCTACCGGAGCATCAAGACGAAAACGTGTGCCAACCCCTATGCATAGGTTCATGCGCGGAACCCGCAAGTTGATCACCAAAACATACATCAAGTGAATCACGTGATATCCCATTGTCACCACAGATACGCACAGCAAGACATACATCAAGTGTTCTCAAATCATTAAAGACTCAATCCGATAAGATTACTTCAAAGGGAAAACTCAATCCATTACAAGAGAGTAGAGGGGGAGAAGCAACATAAGATCCAACTATAATAGCAAAGCTTGTGATACATCAAGATCGTGCCAAATCAAGAACACAAGAGAAAGAGAGAGATCAAACACATAGCTACTGGTACATACCCTCAGCCCCGAGGGTGAACTACTCCCTCCTCGTCATGGAGAGCACCGGGATGATGAAGATGGCCACCGGTTAGGGTTCCCCCCTCCGGCAGGGTGCCAGAACAGGGTCCCGATTGGTTTTTGGTGGCTACAAAGGCTTGCGGCGGCGGAATTCCCGATCTATTATGTTCCCCGATCATTTTAGTGTATATGGATATATATATAGGAGGAAGAAGTATGTCAGGGGAGCCAGGAGGGGCCCACGAGGGTGGAGGGCGCGCCTGGGGGGGAGGGCGCCCCCCCTACCTCGTGGCTCCCTCGTTTCTTTCCTGACGTGCACTCCAAGTTTTTCCGGTAGCTTTCCTTCCAAAAATTACTTCTCCAGTTGATTTCATTCCATTTTGACTCCGTTTGATATTCCTTTTCTTTGAAACACTGAAACAAGGGAAAAACAGGAACTGGCACTGGGCTCTGGGTCAATAGGTTAGTCCCAAAAATAGTATAAAACTGGATAATAAAGCCCATAAACATCCAAGATGGATAATATAATAGCATGAATACTTCATAAATTATCGATACCTTGGAGATGTATCAGCATCCCCAAGCTTAATTCCTGCTCGTCCTCGAGTAGGTAAATGATAAAAGAAATAATTTATGAAGTGTGAATGCTAGCAGGTGCATAAGTTTGATCAATGATAATTTCAATCACCTTTTCTAGCATCATTATATGTCATAACAGTAGCTCAACTCATAAAACTTTTCATGAACAAGTAACAAGCTATTCACATGTTAAAATATAGACCATAAATTTCCTTGACAATTAACAAACCGTATTATTAGTTATCAAACAATTACAATTCATCCTATTTTCAGGAAGAGTCTATGTCAGAGCTTTAATTTAGCAAACTCCACATACTCAACTATCATTTAGTCTTTCACAATTGCTAACACTCACGCGATATTTATGGGTTCAAAGTTTTAATCAGACACAAAGAAAGAAAGGGGCTTATAGATTCGCCTCCCAACCTTTTGCCACAAGGGTAATGTCAACAATAATAGTTCATGATGCCTTACATCCAATTGGATATATATATATATATATATATATATATATATATATATATATATCAGAATCTTTCCAGCACGAGGTGCTTGCCAAAGGATAAAATGAAAAAGGGAAAGGTGAAGATCACCATGACTCTTGCATAAAAGTAAAAGATAGGCCCTTCACAGAGGGAAGCAGGGATTTGTAGAGGTGCCAGAGCTCGAAGCAAAAACAGAGATGAAAATAATTTTGAGAGGTATGCTTTCATTGTCAACATAACGACCAAGAGTTCCCAATATCTTCCATACTACATACATTATAGGCGGTTCCCAAACAGAAAGGTAAAGATTTTTACTCCCCCTCCACCAATAATCATCAATCCATGGCTTGCCCGAAACAACGGGTGCCTCCAACTAACATCAAACCCCGGGGAGTTTCGTCTGCAATTATTTTTGATTTGATTTTTGATCTTTTGGTCATGGGACTGGGCATCCCAGTTACCAACCATTTTCTCGTGAATGATGAGCGGAGTCCACTCATCGTGAGAATAACCCACCTAGCATGGAAGATACTGCTAACCCGTAGTCGCTACATGAGCGATTCGGGCATACAAAACAGATTATTATTTGAAGGTTTAGAGTTTGGCACATGCAAATTTACTTGGAATGGCAGGTAAATACCGCATATAGGTAGATATGGTGGACACTCATGGAAGAAACTTGGTTCAAGGAGTTTGGATGCACAAGTAGTATCTCTACTTGGTTCAAGTAATTTGGCCAGCATGAGGGGGAAAGGCAAGCTCAACGTGTTAGGCGATCCATGACAATATACTTTATTTCAGATATAAGAAAATGTAACCCATTACGTTGTCTTCCTTGTCCAACATCAACCTTTTATCATGTCATATTTTAATGAGTGCTCACAATTACAAAATATGTCCATGATATTATATTCATATGTGAAATCTCTCTTCCTTCAATATTCTTTCATGAATTGTTCAAGTGATCAATACAATGTTTGCTAACCTTCAATAAATTTACCACCTCTACTTCTTATATGTAAAGTAATCACTCCCCATGGGATAAGCATATGAAACATATATAATTTCAGATTTATGACATTCAAATCATTCAACTATTTACTCAAAGGATATAAGTGAAGCACACGAGTAAATGACAAACTACTCCAAAAAGATATAAGTGAAGATTAATGAGTAGTTAAATAATTATGTAGCTATGTGAAGACTCTCTTTCTTTTAAGAATTTCAGATCTTGGTATTTTATTCAAACAGCAAGAAAAGCTAAAGAAAATAAAATGACACTCCAAGCAAAAAACATATCATGTGGTGAATAAAAGTATAGCTCCAAGTAAAGTTACCGTTGAATGAAGACGAAAGAGGGGATGCCTTCCGGGGCATCCCCAAGCTTAGGCTCTTGGTTATCCTTGAATATTACCTTCAGGTGCCTTGGGCATCCCCAAGCTTAGGATCCTGCCACTCCTTATTACGTAGTCCATCGAATCTTTACCCAAAACTTGAAAACTTCACAACACAAAACTTAACAGAAAATCTCGTGAGCTCCGTTAGCGAGAGAAATAAAACACCACTTCAAGGTACTGTAATGAACTCATTCTTCATTCCAACATCTCTATGGTTTATAAACTCTTTTACTAGCCATAGATTCATCAAAATAAGCAAACAACACACGGAAAACAGAATCTGTCAAAAACAGAACAGTCTGTAGTAATCTATAACTAACGCAAACTTATGGAACTCCAAATGTTCTAAAATAAATTGGTGGACCTGAGGAATTTGTCTAGTAATTATCTGAAAAAATAATCAACTAAATAGGACTCTTCAATAAAAAGTTGAAGATAATCTCGTGAGCGCTAAAGTTTCTGTTTTTTACAGCATGATCATAAAGACTTCACCCAAGTCTTCCCAAAGGTTCTACTTGGCACAAACACTAACTAAAACACAAAACCACATCTAAACATAAGCTAGATGGATTATTTATTACTAAACAGAACCAAAAGGCAAAAAAAAACTAAAATAAAATTGGGTTGCCTCCCAACAAGCGCTATCGTTTAACGCCCCTAGCTAGGCATGATGATTTCAATGATGCTCAAATAAAAGATACGAATTGAAACATAAAGAGAGCATCCTGAAGAATATGACTAGCACATTTAAGTCTAACCCACTTCCTATGCATAGGGATTTTGTGAGCAAACAACTTATGGGAACAATAATCTACTAGCATAGGAAGACAAAATAAGCATAACTTCAAAACTTTAAGCACATAGAGAGGAAACTTGATATAATTGCAAGTCCGACAAGCATATATTCCTCCATCATAATAATTTTCAGTAGCATCATGAATGAATTCAACAATATAACCACCACCTAAAACATTATTTTCATGATCTACAAGCATAGAAAATTTACTACTCTCCACATAAGCAAAATTCTTCTCATTCAGAATAGTGGGAGTATCATCTGTGACTTGAATAATGTAAATTGTTTCCACATTAAGAGAGTAATGTTCAGAAAAAGGGTAATCATAATCATGACAGGTTTTATAAATATAATCATCACTACTTTTTATAGCATAAGTTTTATCACAATAATCTTTGTTCTCATCATAATCGATTGAAACCTCTTCCGAAATAGTGGATACATCACTAAATAAAGTCATGACCTCTCCAAATCCACTTTCATAAATATTATAAGATTCAACATCCTCCAAAATAGTGGGATCATTACTTCCTAAAGTTGACACTCTTCCAAACCCACTTTCATAAATATAATCGTCATAAGTAGGAGGCATGGTATCATCACAACAAATTTGCATATCAAAACTTGGGAGACTAAAAATATCATCTTCATTAAACATAGAATCCCCAAGCTTGGGACAAACATTAATTGCAGCAAATATATTCTCAAAAACATCATCTTTATTAAACATAGCATCCCCAAGGTTGGGCATTTTCATATCATAAGCATAATCACTCACATCATTAATAGTATGGATAGCACCAATAGTATAGCAAACATTATTATAACATTCTTCCAAGCAAGTGCCGAAAAGATTTTCAAGATCATAAGAAGTATCATTATCTTCCCAATCATAATCATCACAACAAGCAATAGGCATAACGAGATCATCATCAAGTGCATCATCTTCCACAATTATTTTTGATTCATTTTCATGAGGCACAACAATAATAGGAGCAACATTATTTGGGAGAGATATCTTTTTACCTCTCTTCCTTTTTGTTTTCTTCTTCTTCACCACATCATGTGTGGGTTCAATCCTCTTTTTGGAGCTCCTTATCAATGAGATTGGTTGAATAGAAGGCTCCTCCTTGTTAACTGATTCATCATAAGAAATAATAGGAGGATATTGGGAAGTCTCTTCCCTTTTGTTAGTATTCTCTTCATCCTCTATTTGTTTTCTTTTATTTATGTAGTTGGCAATATAAGGATTTTCAATGCAATTCACCGCACAATACATATAGATCTTCTCTAGATCAAAGCCAAGAAGTTTATAACGGGCAAATTATGGAAGATGCTTAGTTATACGTTTCATTTCCTCGTAGCCCATAAGCAAACTAAGTTCATTATAATGTGCAAGGGAAATCAAGTCATCACAATTTTTGGACATGATTAGATCATGAAACAATTTGCATCGGATAGCTAAACGACCCTACACATTGCAAAGTCCACAAGTACGGCCAAGAAAATTCAAATCTTCAGCACAAACTTCTAGCCTTTCTTGCAACAATTTATTTTCTAAGTGCTTATGCCTCTTGCAATTAATATCTATCTTCCCTATTTGGTGTGTACTTGCAAACCCAATGCACTCCACAAAAATTGACATGTTTATAGGAGACATTTTCATCATAACTAGTGCAATCATCATTAGTACTATGGATATTCAAGGAGTTCATACTAACAACATTGCAATCATGCTCATCATTCAAAGATTTAGTGCCAAACATTTTATAGCATTCTTCTTCTAACACTTTGGCACAATTTTCCTTTCCATCATACTCACGAAAGATATTAAAAAGATGAAGCGTATGAGACAAACTCAATTCCCTTTTTTATAGTTTTCTTTTATAAAATAAACTAGTGCTAAAACAAGAAACAAAAAGATTCGGTTGCAAGATCTAAAGATATACCTTCAAGCACTAACCTCCCCGGCAACGGCGCCATAAAAGAGCTTGATGTCTACTACCCAACCTTCTTCTTGTAGACGTTGTTGGGCCTCCAAGTGCAGAGGTTTGTAGGACAGTAGCAAATTTCCCTCAAGTGGATGACCTAAGGTTTATCAATCCGTGGTAGGCGTAGGATGAAGATGGTCTCTCTCAAACAACCCTACAACCAAATAACAAAGAGTCTCTTGTGTCCCCAACACACCCAATACAATGGTAAATTGTATAGGTGCACTAGTTCGGCGAATAGATAGTGATACCACTAGTAGAAAAAGGGCCTATAGTCCCGGTTCATAAGGGCCTTTAGTCCCGGTTCATGAACCGGGACTAAAGGGTCGGTACTAATACCCTCGCCCTTTAGTCCCGGTACTATCCAGAACCGGGACAGATGGCCCTCCACGTGGCCTTTCCGCTGAGCCCAGGCGGGAGGGCCTTTGGTCCCGGTTGTAGGCACCAACCGGGACCAATAGGCATCCACGCGTCAGCGTTTCTTTGGCTCTGGTTTTTGTATTCTTTTTAAAAAGAGGGGGGGGGTTTGGGGGGTTTTGGGGGGTTAATTTAGGTGTTTCATATATTGTGCTATAGCTAGCTAATTAATAGAGAAAAGTGTCCTTTCTTTTGTCCGTGCTTGGTCGACGCTACGTACTATACATACGTATAGAGAGGACTAACTAGACATGCTAGCTAGCTAGTAATTAAGCAAACAAGAAGATCGTCATGAACATATATATGCATACAGAGAGAAGTGATATCGACCACCTCTCCTTCTCCGAGAGATTGGTCGAACAACAAGTTCTCGTATATCTATCCGACACTACCGGCTACATATATACAATAGTTATCTTTTACAATACGGACGCGTGGTCCACATAGTATTCTCCGTCTTCAGCGATCACGTGGTCAAGAAAGAATGCCGCCAATTCCTCTTGAATAGCTCGCATGCGATCTGGTGCTAGGAGTTCATTCCGCTTCCGAGACATCTAATTTTAAGAAAGGGGTCAATACATATATATGAATGAATGAATGAAACTCAACACAAATGATGGTAATAAAATAAAATTGTGAATATTTTTATTTACGCACTTCATATTGTTTGTCGGAGTAGCCCCTCTCACGTGTCGTGTGGCGGATGGACTCGTAAACGTAGTATCCACAGAAATCATTCCCTTGTTCCTGCCACAACCACTTTACAAGAAACAGAGGTCAATCAAACTGATAATTATATATAGCAAGCACATGCTAAATGGTATTGATGAAACTAGCGCTTGAATCACTAGGAGATGCGCGTGGAATATGCTACTATATAGTACTTACTTTCTGGTGTCAAAATTGCAGCTTCTTCGGTAGTCCGGAGCTTTTTGGTGAATTTTCCCCAAGCCCTGCCATACAAAGAAAACAATTACTTGATATCAGAAATGAACAAAGTTGCTGATATGGTGGATAATGATCGATTTAACTTACTTCTCGAGCATTTCAGTCATGTCCGCATACTCCTTGGGATCTTTTCGCTTGGAGTCAAAGACATTTACTTCTCCCTTCTCAAGCTTAATCTCTAGGAGAATATAGTTGTAGCTGCGCACACATGCATAACTCATCAATATTACATTACTATAACCTGGACTAATAAGGAAACCGAATATGCCACAAGACAAGAACACTCACTTGAAGTTGTAAGGAAAGAGTATTATATCTTTGTGTTCATTTATTACCAACGATTGTAGCAAGTTGCCCTCGGTATCTTTGGCACGAAATTCAACCTCAGTTGCATCTATGAGATATGTGTTAATGAACCCAATATCACCCACTTGTCTTTTCTTCAATTCGGCGATCTTCAATCTGCATAATATAGTGAGGATATTTATAAATACATGCAATGAAAGGGCTGAGTTATATAGAGATACTTAATGACAGAAGTAGTACTACATACGTGACAGTAGCAGGTGACCGTTGCTTTATCGAGGGCCAATTGAGTAAAAAACTGATAGAACTCCTCAAATGGAATAGGCAGCAGTTCAATTCCAAGGAGGTCATGCTCCTTTTTAACTCTCACATACAAAGTACTCCTCCCCTCAGACTCTTTGCAGGTTTTCATGTACCAATCATGCAACCTTCGCATCATCGTTGTTAGAGAGCTTTCATCTTTGACGAGAGGCTTCCCGTACTCGTATCTTTGTATCTGCACCTCCAAGAAATCAAATTGTACATCGTCGGGCAAGTAATCTTCAGGATTGCCATAACCGGGCACCATCCTCGGATCGACGATGTCGCTAGCGAGCACCTTGAGCGGGGGCACGATTCCTTCGCTTGTTCGCCGAGCTGGGCAATTTGTTTCCCAGCTCGTCGTTCTTTCATCCTTTGATCACCGATGATACTTCCCGATCTCTCCGCCTCGGCAAATGCCTTTCCAATAATGCTCTCATAGTTGCCTTTCGCGGAGACTTGGGTGGTTTTGTCGAGGCAGCCAGAGTGCACTTCGCTTTGACCGGATCTACCTTCTCCTCCGGAGGTGGATGTCTCTTTGCTTTCAACCCTTGAAACCAGTCATCCACTTCGGTCTGCGCGATCTTCGCGTTTTCCTCCTCGCTCCTCTCGTCACGGTAACTTCTCCGAGTCTTCAGAGAAGGACCGAATCGATATCTCCTCCCGCCTTTGGCAAGATCTTGCTAGACGCCGGCAGAGCAGACGGAGCGGATGTCTTCTTTCCTTGCTTACGAGGCGGAGGAGAAGGACTACGTCGCGCCAGAGCAGCCGGAGCGGCGGCGGGTCTCTTCCGCCCTTGCTGACGAGGCGGAGAAGGAGGAGGCTGGCTGCCCGGACGCGCCGGTGCAGGCGGAGAAGGAGACGGAGTGCCGCCACGCCGGAGAAGGAGCCGCCGAGTGCCCTGATCGTCACTCGCCCGGAGGAGGAGGCGGTGGAGGAGGCGGAGTGCCCTGACTCGTCGGAGGAGGAGGAGGAGGCGGTGGAGGCGGAGTGCCCTGACTCACGGGAGGAGGAGGAGGAGGCGGAGGCGTCAGTTCGGAAGGTTGATGAGATCCTTCCGCCATAGGCATGGAGTCTTGAGCGTAACCCAGCCGATACTCCCTTCACCGTAGGTTGGTCAAGCCGGAGCTCCTCAAATCCCTCCGTTATTTCATCGACCATCACCTTAGCATATCCTTCGGGATCGGCGGCGGTGAAAAGTTGAGTCGGGTTTAGTGGGATAAACAGAGCCAACAGCCGCCTTGACCTTTAAATTGCTCCATTGCGCCATAAGGTGGCAACTTTCAGCATCCGTGATAGCATCCACGGGATAGCTGGCGAGGAGCCGTCAAGGCATGCCGCTCTGGTGAAGCAGCTTCGGTGGAAGCCACGCTCGGCCTGAGATGGCGGGTAGCCGGGGAAGCTTCGCAGGTCGTTTGTTGTGATCGGCTGCTTGTCGTTCGTCTTCTCGTTCCTCTAGCCCCGTTACCCATACGTGCAGCGCCTGCATAAGGCTCTGCTCAAGTTTCTACCTCCTCTCATGGATTGTGTAACCCCTGCGTCCGAAATCCAGCCTTCCACGAAAGGGAGCTGGCGTGCCTCGTGTCCGTCCAGTGGTGCTCGAGTTCCCGAGGGCCATTGTGAGCTCGTCCTTCTCCCCTGTCTGGAACGAACTTCCCTTGCTGCGCTGCTTCGATATAATGCTTAAGCCTCTTGACTGGTATGTCCAATTGTTCGTCCGTCCAAATGCACTTCCCCGTTATAGGGTCCAAGGATCCGCCGGCCCCGAAGAACCAAGTCCGCAACGGTCTGCAGCGATTCATTGTCTCGGTTCGATCCCTTTATCAAGCGAGATCATTCTCAGTCTTGGACCACTTAGGCGGGCTATGAGGTAGCCACCGACCCCGCGTGCGATGATGAAGCTTCTTCTTCGCAGCATTTCTCTTGTTTGTCGCTGACATCTTTTACTATTTTCCGATGTCTTGTAGGCCACAAATGCGGGCCGATCATATCTGTTCTTCTAATATTTGGGCGTGAATTCTGGTGTCTCATTTTTTTCGACATACGTATTGAGGTCTTTCTTCCAATTCCTGAATTGTTCTGCCATCTTCTTAAGAGCAAAAGACTTGATTAATGGCTCTATTACTGGCTTCTCCGGATCATCCTCTGGCGGTAGGGTAAAATTTCACTTCAGCTCAGTCCAAAGATCATTTTCTGCATATCATTGACATAAGACACCTCGTGGTCTTCGTTCTTAGGCTTATACCATTGGTGGATGTTGATCGATCTTGTCCCTAACCGTAACCCCGCACCGAGCAACAAATGCCTTCTTTGTCCGGTAGGGTTCAATCGGTTGGCCGTCAGCGATTTGTATGATCTCAAACTTTTCATCCGAGCTCAACTTTTTCTTGGGCCTCGTCTCTTTACCGAAGTTGTGCTCGATCCGGAGGGCTAGAAAAAGAACAAAGACGAGAGTTAATTAATATGTGTACATATATATATACCAAAACAAAGACGAGAGCTAGTCAAGACAGGCTTAACTAATATATATACCTGGCGGACTCGGTTTGGTGATCACCGAGCCGTCCTCACGGTCTACTTCTGCACCGGCATTGGGTCATCGGAGCCATGTAAATCATAGCCAGCTGCTTCTTCACCCTCTCCTTCCAGACCATCGTTATCGACGTTGAGAAACATCATCGAGGAGACGACATCACTTCCGTGTGCGATTATGTCCCTCAACAACGCTTCTTGTGCTTCGTCTCGGGGGGTGTCCGTAGTTTCTACAAATATTTACAACATGGAAATTATTATTCAAACATGACAGATATGGATATATTAGTGCCAACGTAGAACTAGCTAGCTAATCACAATAAGGAATCATATTAGTGGCCTCGACGCTGCTTCTCTAGGGTTTGGGGTGGCCTCGACAACGCTTCAAGGGTTAGGGGTGGCCTCGAGAACGCTTCAAGCTAGGAGGGGGTACGTAATATCGACCCCCCCCCCCCCACGTGTTGAAGCTATCGAGAGGGGGTCGGCGTTGAACAGTACATCTTCGTACCATCCTGCCATGGTTACTTCCGGCTAATGATGTAGCCATGGATTTCTTGAATACTTTGACACTATAGGAACCCTCGACCCTGAAACCTTCGACCCTTGACCCCTTAACGATCCTCGACCCTCTACCCTAGTTCCCGACCCTCGACCCCTCGGCGATCCTCGACACACTCGTTATATCGACAACGACGCAACATACATATACATGGGAAAATAATGTTATCGGGAGGGGTATCGGTACCCCCTCGTGTTGAAGTTTCTTCTTTCTCCTCTATTCCTTTCTTTCTTCTTCTCCTCTTCTTTTTCTTCTTATCCCTCGAGAAAGGAAAATAAGGAAAAGGAAGAAAAAAGAGGAAGAAGGAAGAATAATAAGAAAAAAAAAGAAGAAAAAAAAAGAGGAGAAGAAGAAAAGAATAGAGGAGAAGAAGAAAAAATAGAAAAAATTCTATTTTTTCTTCTCTTCTCTATTCCTTTCTTCTTCTCCTCTTCTTTTCTTCTTTTTCCTCTCATTCTTTTTCTTCTTCTTCTTCCTTCTTCCTTCTTCCTCTTTTCTTCCTTTTCCTTATTTTACTTTTTCCTCTACACTAACCTAATTAAAATGCACTAACCTAATTAAAATTGTAACTTTCTATAAATGAACAAAAAACTAAACTAATAAAAATAAAAAACATATACATTATAGCCACATACACATATACATCACATATGAACAAAAAAAATAAACAAATAAAAATAAAAAAACGGGGGCGGCTCGACGGCGGCTCCTATGAACGGGCGGCCGGGCGAGGGCGACATGGGCGGCGCGGCATCGGGCGACGGCGACGACGGGCTCGGGCTGGGCAGGGCGACGACGGCCTGGGCGGGCTCGGGCGGCGACAAGGGCTCGGGCGACGACGGCGGGCAGCGGGCGTGGCAGCGGCGTATGGCGGCGACAATGACGGCGTCGTGGCCGGGCGGCGTCGGCGCGGCGGCAGCGGCGACGGGCGAAAGGGCGACGACGGGGCGCACGGCGTCAGGCGGCGCGACGGCGGCGGCGGGTAGCGGACGGCGTCGATCTGAGCAGCTCTGGCGGCGTCGATGAGCTTAAGCGTCGTCGAGGGAATGGCGAGGGAGATATGAAATTTTCACAAGTCCTGGTTATATAGCAAGGGCATTGGTCCCGGTTGGTGCCACCAACCGGGACCAAAGGCCAATTTTCAGCAGCCCAAAGGGCGGGAAGCGGCGGTTTTGGTCCCGGTGGGTGGCACCAACCGGGACTAAAGGGGGGCATTAGACCCGTTGGTAGCACGACCATGACCAATGCCCCTTTAGTCCCGGTTGGTGCCACCAACCGGGACCAAAGGCCTGTGCTGCCCCAAACCCAAATGTTTAGTCCCACCTCGCTAGTTGAAGGCGGCCTTTGGTTTATAAGCGCTGGTGTGCGTCCCTTCGAGCTCCTCTCAAATGCAGGCTTTCGGGCCTAATCATGCTCTTGCTGTGGGCCTATTGGGCCTCTGCGGGCTGAATCCTGGCCCATGTAGGGTTTCTAGTCGTATTCAGGCCGTGGGGGCCTAGTAGGTGGCAGTTTTTTTGCTTTATATTTTATTTCCTTTTGCTTTTAGTTTTAGAAAAATATGAACTTTCTATTAGTGCCATTAGTTTTAAAATTTGAAAACACTTTTTTTGTTTTCTTTGTTGCTTTATTTATTTTATTTTGTTTCTACTTACAACAAAATGCTTATTGTTGCTATTATTATTATTTTTGTTTTGTTTTCTGCATTATTTATTTTCTTTTGGTTTTTTGCTTTATTTTTTAATTCTTTTTGCTTTTAGGTCAGCAAAATTATAAACTTTCTGTTAGTGCTTTTAGTTTTAGAAAAAATATAAACTTTCTGTTTGTGCCATTAGTTTTAAAATTCAAAAACACTTTTTTCGTTTTCTTTGTTGCTTTATTTATTTTATTTTGTTTCTACTTACAACAAAATGCTTATTGTTGCTATTATTATTTTTTTCAAGTTTTTTGTTTTGTTTCCTGCATTATTTATTTTCTTTTGGTTTTTGCTTTATTTTTTAATTCTTTTTGTTTCGGTAGAAGCCCTCTCAATGCAACCGAAGCAGTTAAATCATAATCGAGCATGACATTCTCTGCCTTCTTTCTTTGCGTATGTCTTGTCAGGCAATTCGTTATCCTTTGGAAGCTTCTTCTTCATTATTTTCTGTAGCTTCTCAAATCCTTTATCGAGCACAGCATTCTCTGCCTTCCACTGCAGCAATTCGAGTACGGCACCGAGCTTTGTGTTGCCATCTTACAATTGGGGTACAACCCTTTTTGTGATCCTCTAACATGCGATCGAACTTCAGCTTCTCCTTTTGACTTTCGCATTGTGTCCTTGCATCGACAATGACCCGGCGGAGATCATCATCATGGGGCACATCGTCTGGTTCATCTTGATCTTCAGCAGCTTTCGCTTGCAGCACCATCGTGCACATCGTCAGTGCAACTTGATGTTCAGTAGCATCACCGTATTCAGGGGCACATAGTTGTCATCGTACTCTTCTTCCTCGCCGTCTTCCATCATAACCCCTATTTCTCCGTGCCTCGTCCAAACATTAAAGTGTGGCATGAAACCCTTGTAAAGCAGGTGGGTGTGAAGGATTTTCCGGTCAGAGTAAGACTTCGTATTCCCACATATAAGGCATGGACAACACATAAAACCATTCTGCTTGTTTGCCTCAGCCACTTCGAGAAAAGCAAAAAGAAAAAATAAATATAGCAGAAAAGAAAAAAATCTATATAAAAAACTACTCATAAATGAACATAGATGCGCTTATAGAGAAAATTCAACCTAAATTCCTACTAACTTCAGAGAAATTCAGTATGAATTTAGGTTAAATTTCCTGTATAAGGGCATCTATTTTCATTTTGAGAAGAGCTCAACATGGCAGAAAGGGAGGTGCTTATAAACTGGTTTGATTCCCCTTCGATTGGCGAGGTGGGACTAAACTCTGGGCGCAACGAGGACCAACCCTTTAGTCCCGGTTGGTAGGACGAACCGGGACTAAAGGGGTGCCTTTGGTCCCGGTTCAAGCCGCCAACCGAGACCAATGATTGTGGGCCAGGAGCGAGGGCCAATGGTCCCGGTTCGTCCCACCAACCGGGACCAAAAGGTCCGGACGAACCGGGACCAATGGCCCACGTGCCCTGGCCGGCCCCCTGGGCTCACGAACCGGGATAAATGCTCGCATTAGTCCCGGTTCTGGATTGAACCGGGACTAATGGGCAAAACAGGCCTCAACGATAGCCCCTTTTTCTACTGGTGTACAAGTGCAATATGGATGGTAGATATAGGTTTTTGTAATTTGAAAATATAAAAACAGCAAGGTAGCAAGTGGTAAAAGTGAGCGTAAACGGTATTGCAATGCGTTGATACAAGGCCTAGGGTTCATACTTTCACTAGTGCAAGTTCTCTCAATAATAATAACATAATTGGATCATATAACTATCCCTCAACATGCAACAAAGAGTCACTCCAAAGTCACTAATAGTGGAGAACAAACGAAGAGATTATGGTAGGGTACGGAACCACCTCAAAGTTATTCTTTCCAATCAATCCGTTGGGCTATTCCTATAAGTGTCACAAACAGCCCTAGAGTTCGTACTAGAATAACACCTTAAGACACAAATAAACCAAAACCCTAATGTCACCTAGATACTCCAATGTCACCTCAAGTATCCATGGGTATGATTATACGATATGCGTCACACAATCTCAGATTCATCTATTCAACCAACACATAGAACCTCAAAGAGTTCCCCAAAGTTTCTACCGGAGAATCAAGACGAAAACGTGTGCCAACCCCTATGCATAGGTTCATGGGCGGAACCCGCAAGTTGATCACCAAAACATACATCAAGTGAATCACGTGATATCCCATTGTCACCACAGATACGCATGGCAAGACATACATCAAGTGTTCTCAAATCATTAAAGACTCAATCTGATAAGACTACTTCAAAGGGAAAACTCAATCCATTACAAGAGAGTAGAGGGGGAGAAGATACATAAGATCCAACTATAATAGCAAAGATCGCGATACATCAAGATCGCGATACATCAAGATCGTGCGAAATCAAGAACACGAGAGAGAGAGAGATCAAACACACAGCTACTGGTACATACCCTTAGCCCCGTGGGTGAACTACTCCCTCCTCGTCATGGAGAGCGCCGGGATGATGAAGATGGCCACCGGTTAGGGTTCCCCCCACCGACAGGGTGCCGGAACATGGTCCCAATTGGTTTTTGGTGGCTACAGAGGCTTGCGGCGGCGGAACTCCCGATCTATTCTGTCCCTCGATCGTTTTAGGGTATATGGATATATATAGGAGGAAGAAGTACGTCAACGAAGCCACGAGGGGCCCATGAGGGTGGAGGGCGCGCCCCCTACCTCATGTCTCCCTCGATTCTTTCCTGACGTGCACTCCAAGTTTTTTCGGTAGCTTTCCTTCCAAAAATAACTTCTCCAGTTGATTTCATTCCGTTTCGACTCCGTTTGATATTCCTTTTCTTCGAAACACTGAAACAAGGGAAAAAACAGGAACTGGCACTGAGCTCTGGGTCAATAGGTTAGTCCCAAAAATAATATAAAACCTGATAATAAAGCCCATAAACATCCAAGATGGATAATATAATAGCATGAATACTTCATAAATTATAGATACGTTCGAGACGTATCAGGGGGGTGCTCCCGTGGTCTAAAATCGGTCTATGCACGATAGAAAATCCTGAAAAAGTACATCTATGATCCCTCATACATACATACATACAAAAAATACATCTAAAGAAAGAGGAGAAAAAGAAGAAAAAGAGGAGAAGAAGAAGAACAACAAATAGAAGAAAAAAAGGAGAAGATGAGAAAAAAGAAAGGAATAGAGGAGAATAAGAAAAAATAGAAAATTTCTATTTTTTTCTTCTTCTCCTCTATTCCTTCTTATTCTCCTTTTTTTCTTCTACTTCCTTTTCTTTTTTTTCTCCTCTTCTTCTCCTTCTTCTCCTTCTTCCTTCTTCCTCTTTTCTACTTTTTCCTTATTTTCCTTCTTCCTCGATGACCCTAACCCTAAATAGTACAACTTCCTCGACGCCCCCGCTTCTCTCATGAAAAAAAAGCATCATATTTCATCCACATCCATGCATACATCATATATATGATCATCTATGAACAAAAAAAATCATATTCTATAAAAAAATCATCATATATATGAACAAAAACAATTATGATAACAAGCATATATATCATCATATATATGAAAAAAAACAAGCATATACATGAAGAAAACAAGCATATATATCATCATATATATGAAAAAATGACAGGGAGGGCGCCGACCGGACCAAGGTGAGGAGGGCGCGGGGTCGGCAGCGAGGACGGCGACGGGGCAGGGCCGGGGCGGCGAGCAACGATGGCGTCAGGAGAGGGGCGCGGGCGACGGCGAGGGGGCGGGTGACGGCGACGGGCACTTGCGATGGCGGCGGCGGGACGGGCGAGGCGGCGTGCATCGCAGGTTGGCGGCGCATCAAGGCAAGCACAGCTAAGCGGCGATGGCGTCGGGCAAGGCGCGAACGGCGAGGGTGCACGGCGATTTACGACTATGGGCACGGGCGACGGCGACGGCGGGGGCGGCGGGCGGCGTCGAGACAGCCTGGCGGCAACTGCGAGATGAGAAGTGAAAATTTTCTAAGTGTCATCTTATATAGCTAAGCCTTTAGTCCCGGTTGGTGCCATGAACCAGGATTAAGGTGGCATTAGTCCCGGTTGGTGCCACCAAACGGGACCAAAGGATCTTTTCAGCAGCCCAAAGGGCGGGAAACAGGGACCTTTGGTCCCGGTTTGTGGCACCAACTGGGACTAAAGGGTGGCATTGGTCCCGATTGGTGCCACAAACCGGTACCAATGGCTCCCTTTCGTCCCGGTTGGTGCCACCAATCGGGACCAAAGGCCTTGTGCTGGCGCGGTGGCGTGGGAAGTTTAGTCGCACCTCGCTAGCTGAGAGAGCTCGACTGTTTGCTCAAGTGCGTTGCGGCTCAGTCTTGACTCCTCTCTAATATGCTTGAGCGATGCTTGCCTACCCTTGTCACTGCCTTGTTGGGCCTATTGGGCCTGCGGGCCTGCATCCTGGCACTTGTACAGATGGGTTTCTAGTCATATGCAGGCCGTGTGGCCCATTAGGCGACATTTTTCTATTTTTTCAGTATTTTTTTGTTTTTTGAATTATTTATTTTCTTTTGATTTTTGCTTTATTTTTTATTCATTTTGGTTTTAGGTCAGAATAATTATAAATTTTCTGTTATTGCCATTAGTTTCCAAATTTGAATAGTTTAAATTTTAATTCTTTAAAATTTGTGTGAATCACTAGTTTGTGAATAACTTCACTATAACAATATATTTTGAGTGATTCTTTTTCCTGCTATTTAATATTACTGTGTTTTATCATTATATTCAAAAACAGATTTTGTTATTTTAGTTTCTAGCAAAAAATTCTTTATGAAAATTCTTTTTGCTACTAAAGTTTCTAACAAAAAATTATTTATGATAATTCTTTCTGCTTTTCATGTTTTGAACATAAAATACTTTGATAATTTTAGCTGCATAAATTTTATATAATCTTAGTTTAAAAATACTAGAGGTTTATAAAAGCTTTTTAGTTGATTCCTTTTGCTATTAGAGTTTTATAAAAGTTTTTTAGTTTATTTTCTTTTTTCTATTAAAGAATATTATTGTACACGAAGTGCATCCAGTTTTTCCCATAACCCTCTCAACTTTTTAGCACATGCTATGTGGGTGAAATGATGATACCATGCCAACTTTCAACCTTTTCAGAGTTCTATTGAAATGCTTTTCAATTTCAGGGTCTTATAGCTAAAAAAATCAGTAAATGCATGAAAAATAACAAATCAAGTCAGAAAGGGTTGAAAATTGATGATGTGGCTTTGATTGGTGCATTTTGAACACACAAAAAGTCAGGAGTTCAAATAAGTCCAAAAAATGAAATCCTTTTGTAACAGATGAGTTTCCGTATGAAACCCGGATACTTCGAAAAAATGAACTAATAGCTAAAAGAATGAACTAACAATAATCAATTAAAATATTCTGTTATGATCAACTAAAACAAAACTATAAATGGACAATCTCTTTCGAAGTATCAGGGTTTCATACGAAAACTCATCTGTTACAAAGGGATTTCATTTTTTGAACTTATTTGAACTCCAGGCTTTTTATGTGTTCAAAATGCACCATTCAAAGCCACATCATCTATTTTCAACCCTTTCTGACTTCATTTGTTATTTTTCATGCATTTACTGATCTTTTTTTAGCTATAAGACCCTGAAATTGAAAAGCATTTCAAATGAACTCTGAAAAGCTTGAAACTTGGCATGGTATCATCATTTCACCCACATAGCATGTGCTAAAAAGTTGAGATGGTTATGGGAAAAACTGGATGCACTTTGTGTATAAAATGGACAGTATCTTTCGAAGTATCAGGGTTTCATACGGAAACTCACCTGTTACAGAGGGATTTCATTTTTTGAACTTACTTGAACTCCAGACTTTTTGTGTGTTCAAAATGCACGATTCAAAGCCACATCATCTATTTTCAACCCCTTGTTATTTTTCATGCATTTACTGTTTTTTAGCTATAAGACCCTGAAATTGAAAAGCATTTCAAATGAACTCTGAAAAGGTTAAAAGTTGGCATGGTATCATCATTTCACCCACATAGCATGTGCTAAAAAGTTGAGAGGGTTATGGGAAAAACTGGATGCACTTCGTATACAAAATGGACAATCTTTTTCGAAGTATCAGGGTTTCATACGGAAACTCACCTGTTACAAAAGGGATTTCATTTTTTTGGACTTACTTGAACTCCAGACTTTTTGTGTGTTCAAAATGCACCATTCAAAGCCACATCATCTATTTTCAACCCTTTCTGACTTCATTTGTTATTTTTCATGCATTTACTGTTTTTTAGCTATAAGACCCTGAAATGGAAAAGCATTTCAAATGAACTCTGAAAAGGTTGAAAGTTGGCATGGTATCATCATTTCACCCACACAACATGTGCTAAAAAGTTGAGAGGGTTATGGAAAAAACTGGATGCACTTCGTGTACAAAATGGACAATCTCTTTCGAAGTATCAGGGTTTCATATGGAAACTCATTTGTTACAAAGGGATTTCATTTTTTTGAACTTATTTGAACTCCAGAATTTTTGTGTGTTCAAAATGCACCATTCAAAGCCATAATTATGTCTGTCAAAACCATTACAGATTCACATGGACAGATAAGTGACCAAATTAATAGTAGTTCATCATCACATTTAAACCAAAGTACATACATAGTTCAAATTGAACAACATATATATATATATAGCCTCCAGAGCATCTAGTTAAACCATACATTCAAACTATGTATAACCATTCAATGCAACAACAAATGCAATCATAATCACAACCAAGGTAACAATTGATCCAACGGCATAATGATACCAAGCCTCGGTATGAATGGCATATTTTATAATCTTTCTAATCTTCAACCGCATTGCATCCATCTTGATCCTGTGATCATCGACGACAACCGCAACATGCAACTCCAATATCATCTTCTCCTCCTCAATTTTTTTATTTTTTCCTTCAAGTAATTGTTTTCTTCTTCAACTAAATTTAACCTCTCGACAATAGGGTCAGTTGGAATTTCCGGTACAATCACCTCCTAGATAAATAAAATCTATGTCACGTTGGTCGGCATAATTGTCATAAACAATAGATGAACCAAATAGTTATAAAAAGATAATATATACCACATCCGAATCATAGACAGGACGAGGGCTGTCGGGGGCGGATACCAAAACCATCGCACTATATAATAACAAGGAATAATAAAAGTAAGAAAATTAGACAAGTATCTATCTGAAATAAGAACTTTTTTCTTTCAGAAAGAAGATAAGAACAAGAGGCTCACCACGGTGGTGTCGGCGACGAGATCGGCGCGGGCGATCGACGGCGGTGAAGACGGGGACGGGACGTGACGGACCGCTAAACCTAAATAAATCTTGGGAAAAATGGAGCTCGGAGGTCGAGTTTCGAGAGGAGAAAGCTTAACTAGTGTGGCTCGGGCATTTCATCGAACACCTCATGTGCATAGGAGGTGAGCTAGAGCACCCAAATGCCCTCCCCTCTCCGGCCAGAAAAAACAGAGCACTGTGGAGTGCTCTGTTGCGGCGATGGGGTATATATAGGCAAATTATTGTCCCGGTTAGTGGCTGGAACCGGGACTAAAGCTCTCCCTTCTGTCCCGGTTCTAGGCACGAACCGGGACCAATGTATATGTGGGCCAGGAGCAAGGACCATTGGTCCCGGTTCATGCCTAGAACCGGGACAAATGGGTCCAGACGAACCGGGACCAATGCCCACGAGGCCCCGGCCGGCCCCCTGGGCTCATGAACCGGGACGAATGCCCCCCATGGGTCCCGGTTCGTGCAGAACCGGGACTAATGGGCTGGCCAGGCCCGAACCAAAGCCCTGTTTTCTACTAGTAGAAGTTAGGTATCCCTAATTTATTTTGGAGTTGCAACTTGGCTTGATCGTTATTGTTCTACCTGGCAAGCACTAAGCATGCTTAGCCCTCACTAGTAGAAAACAGGGCTTTGGTTGGGGCCTGGCCAGCCCATTAGTACCTGTTTGTCACGAACCGGGACCCATGGGAGGCATACGTCCCGGTTCGTGCGCCCAGGGGGGCCTTTAGTCCCGGTTCCAGCCAATGGTCCTTGCTCCTGGCCCACAGCCATTGGTCCCGGTTCATGCATAGAACCGGGACAGAAGGGGGGCCTTTAGTCCCGGTTCCAACCACGAACCGGGATGAGGTGGCTATATATAGCCCCTCGCCGGCGAGCAGAACACCCCACACTGCTTTTTTTTATGGCCGGCGAAGGGAGAGCTTTGTGGTGCTCTAGCTCTCCTCCTATGCACATGAGGTGTTCGATGAAATGCTCGAGCCACACTAGTTAAGCTCCAGGGTTTTCTTTGTCTCGCGGGGTTTGGAAAAAATTCATCGCACAAGCTCCAGGACTGCTGGGGGGAGCTACGATTTACATACCCGAAAGTAAGTACTACTAGCTAGCTAGTTCCGCGCATCTCCTGTTGATTCTAGCTACTTTCATCAATGTAGTTTATAATGCTTCAGTTTGATTGACCTCTGTTTCTCGTAAAGTGCTTGTGGCAGGAACCCGGGAATGATTACTTAGGATGCTATGTGTGCGAGTTCATCTACAAAGCGACTTGCAAAAATAAGAGGGGTTACTCTAAAAGACAATATGATGTGCGTAAGAAATAATATTCACAATTTCATTTTATTACACCATCATTTCTGTTGAGTTTCATTCATATATATGTATTAACCCCCTTCCTCAAATTAGACGTGGCAGATGCGGAATGAACTCCTACCACAAGATCGCATGAAAGCAATTCAAGAGGAATTGGCGGAATTCTTTCTTGACCACGTCATCAATAAAGCCGGAGAATACCATGTGGAAGCTGAGTTCATATATAATTAGGGGATTATATTGTAAGAGATCTTATATTGTATATATGTAGCTAGTAGCGTCGGATAGATGTTCGAAAACTTGTTGTTCGACCAATCT
This sequence comes from Aegilops bicornis, assembly GCA_021605145.1. Lineage (NCBI taxonomy): Eukaryota > Viridiplantae > Streptophyta > Magnoliopsida > Poales > Poaceae > Aegilops > Aegilops bicornis. The sequence continues at coordinate 8,347,034 of CM038672.1, read as the reverse complement.
CTCAGAGAAAGAGAGGTCAATCACTTCTCTTTGTATAGATTCATGACGATCTTGTGTACTTAATGGTTTCCTTCATTTGCTTACTAGCTAGCGTGTCGAGTCCTCTTATACGTATAGTACGTAGCGTCGACCAAGCATGGAGATAACAGAGGACACTTCTGTATATAATTAGCTATCTACCATAATATATGAAACCCCTAAATTAACCATACAAAACCCCCAAAACCCCCCCCCCCCCCCCCCCTTAAAAAAAACCCCCAGCCCCTGAAATGCTGACGTGTGGACGCTTATTGGTCCCGGTTGGTGCTACCAACCGGGACAAAAGGCCCCCCTACCTGGGCTCACCGCAGCAACCACGTGGAGGCCCATCTGTCCCAGTTGGTGTAAGAACCGGGACTAAAGGTATAGGGTTTTAGTACCGACACTTTAGTCCGGGTTCCCAAACCAGGACAAATGGGCCTTACGAACCGGGACAAATGGCCCTTTTTCTACTAGTGCCTGATGATCACAAAAAACTAGTAAATGCTATGTCACTTGCAAATAAGCTTGTTCAACATTGTGTGGGGAAATATAAATGATCGGTCTAAGTATTAAAATCAAAGTAAATGGGAAGGGATCCAAAATAGAGAAGTAGTACTTTGAGAAAGATTCACCATTTGTTAGAATGTATCTCTAGTAAAGTACTTCATAAGACTACTTCCTCCATGAAGTAATAGATAATTAAAGGTGTGGAAGCCTCTCTAATTATCTTGTTGGTAGAAATATATGAGTGTTCATGCTGGTTGCTATCTTTTACATTTATCATTTTGATTCAATGTAACCATTCGATCAAAATAAATTCATGCTTCATAAACGTGGTGACCCTGTTCTCTTAGTCGTGATCTTTGCTAGGGGGTGAGAAAAGTCTAAGACTGGGGGAGTTGATGAGTCCATTTTTTAGCACTCTCTAACCTGTTTTTTTGCATCCTAGTCATAGGAATTTCGGAATTTTACCGCTTTCACGCGTCATTTTCTTTAGCATTTGTGGGAAAACAAATGGAAGGGTGTGATAGTATGGATGATGGATTATATCTTGACGATGCCATTGAGGAATAAAATGGAGGTTATTTGCATCTGGGACTATTGAACAACCAAAGGAACAAGGTTCATGAAGGAAAAATTCCAACTTGGGTACATCATGCCGAGTTGTGTGCTCGGTGGCTGAGTTCTTTGAAAATTTGCGGCATAGATGATGGAAAAACAAGGAGACCAGGAGAATTTGAGGCCACCTTCTAATCACCATGGCAGCCAATAAAAGCGTGACGAACATGGCCGTATGGGTTGCAACTGTAGAAGAGCGAATGCTATCATCAGATACATGAAGATTTAGGAGAGGGCACGGTTTGCAACTATAAAAGAGCGACGAACATGACCATGCATTTTCTTTCATAGTTTGTGAACCAGTCTAATTTAAATACCTTTGTGGCCTAGAGAATCAGGTTCCAGTTATTATCACTAAAGCAAACCTACCTAAGCCCAGAAACGTGATTCACGCTGCCACACTGATCTCCAATTTGGTAATCTCTTGGATATTGTCCCATGACTTCTTCTCTGTTTCTTTCTCTAGCTATTGCCTCCGCCTCACTTATAGCAAGCCACATTGAAGATTTTAGACTGCAAATAAATGTTCAATACGTCTAAATATTGTGAGTCGCTCTTCTAGCTATATCAGCTAGTAGCGGGATTTCTGAGCACTTATTTTCCCTTGCTCAAAAGGGAGGCACCAACATCTCTCAAGATGGTAGAGAGAGAGAGAGAGAGAGAGAGAGAGAGGAAGAGAGAGAATAACTTACAACAACAGTCACCAACATCTAGACAGAAACATGTATAGAGTTGACACATCGACACACATGATAACAAGTTTATTTCATAGGGCTGCGAGACTGGACTCCCAACACTAGAATCTGCTAATATCATAACACACCCTCGAAAGCCAAACAACCAATGAAAACTGCCCACATCTTCGGTGATACATACACCCCATCATGCGAGAGATCGATTGGGGCTATGCCCTTTTCCCTCACTTACTCCTACTTAGGACCACATGCCGCAAGATGCTGCTCCAGCTGCAACAAAAGAAGAAGAACACGTCAATGATTAAGGCATGTCTGTGACGCACAATGATGCTCAATTCACATGGTTTCACAAATTAGTCATGATGCAAGGTGGTCCGTATCATATTCTGGTACTTGGCGATGCTTAACATAAGGTGGGAAACAAAGAAACTCCACTGCTTAGAGCTATCCCGTACATGCATCTACCGACATGTGATGATGAAATTAAGAACAAAAAAATTCAACGGCCCAATTGGACTTGCAGAAACCTGGAACTAAAGTGCTTGAGAAACAAAACAGCACCTCTGTATATAAATTTCAAGGACAACAAAGAATACAATTAATGTAAAATAATTTATCCTCAATCAATCAATGTATTATGATACTAGTGAGAAGTTGGTAGTAAAAATACAGCATAGGGATATAAGGGACTACCTCCATTATGATCTTGAACATGCTGCGTAAATCGTAGAACTGAAACCTGACACGACCCAGTGCCTCGAGGTACCTGGAATAATGCAAATATACCTGTCTCAGAATCTGGAAAGAATAAGTGAACTGAGCTGAAATGGTTATGAAATTGTAAACCTCTGTTTAAAAAAACAAACTCTAGCCATCTCAGACTTAAGTCATGCTGTAAACATAAGTCTAGAGCTCACAAGTTACAACGGAATTATCAAAGAGGCATATTCATGTAATGAACCAAGTTCTAACCATCAAGTGGTTGCAGATGAAATGAACAAGCATGTTAGATTGTAGGTGCTAAATATAGTGCCATAATAGAGAATATCAACCAGCAGGTATACATATCAAATAATGTGAACCATAAAGAGTGTGAAGAATATTTTTTTTGCAACACATATAATAAGGTACTGACTACTGACCCGTCTTTGTTTTTTGCCTCAGGAGTGAAGTGTTGCACGCAGCAGAGGTTCAATCTCTTAGCACCAACACTGATATATGTCAAAAAGAGCAAGATCAGGAAATTAGAAATTTACCATAGTTATTAAACCCCACTGCCGCATGTTGATACACATAAGCATACTTTTTTTTCTTTTACACATAAGCATACTTGCGATGCCATAAAAATATTCTCAAGGAGTCGTTTCCTATCACCATTGTCAACACAATAAATGGATTGATAAACTAGAAAAATAAGGATTTACATGCGATAGAGTATAAGTAGTACTGAGTACTAGAGATATGTACAAAACGACAAAGTTTCACTTGCTGAGACATAACATTTGCAGGATTGTCGATGGCTCTCTTACCCGAAACACAAGTAAATTCGGCTATTCTAGTTATGGCCCTACGGCAGCACAAACGACACGAGCCACATGGTCGTGACGTACACACCCCTGCGCTAACCTATCGAAATATATAGAAAAACATTGATGCAGTGGAGAACCTCGAAAAGGACATTGGCGCATATAATTATTATAAGAAATGCTTGTTGTTGACTACCAAGAGCATCGCGTTGGTAGGAAAACAGACAATTTTGTTACTGGAAACACAACTAGGCTCAGCTCTTCTTCTCCTATATGAGCATACGACAACCGCAAATGACACGGCATGTCTGAATAGAAACACAGACACACCAGAAAAAACTCATCAGCGGAATAGCGTATAATTAATAGTAGGAACGCTCGCGAGACAACAAAGTATTCCTCGTGGAGCCGTAACATCACTGTTGGCATCAATACCATACTTTTGTTACACGAAACAAAACTAAATTCAGCACTTGAACTTATGGCTACACGACAGGGCAAACAGCATGAACGGCATACTCCTGACAAGGGAAACGCATCTGGATCGCACAACATTTATCCAGCGAAGAAATAAACATACAGTTAAAACCTTGGGGGGGGCAGGGGGTGTGTGTGTGGAGGGGGCGCTAGAGAGGAAAGGCCTTCCACCTGCTGCAGGCCACCTTCAGCTGCTCCACGAGGCCGTCCACCTTGTCGAAGTCGACCTCTGGCTCGATCCTGCATGCGAATCTCGGAGCAGAGAAGAGACAAGATGAGACTGTATCCGACCGAGACCAGAATAACGAGAGCAGAGGGGAGAGAGGGGGCTGGTATACGGACATCAGGCCAGTGATGTCGTTGATGATCCTCTCGGCGTCGTTGAGGAAGCGGTTCATGACCTCAACGACGTGGGCCGGGGTTACGCTGCCCTGCTCCCGCATCCTCTGCAGCTGCAAGAAAGCGTCGTCCACCAGACCCTAGATCCATCACATACGGCAAGGCAAACGTCAGAGTCAGCCAGCCAGCCAGGCCAAAACCGGTCCAAGACGGCGATGCTCAGCAATTCCAGGCCACGATTAGGGGTGTAGATGGGACGTTGATGGGAGGAGAGAGGGGGACTAACCGTGGTGAACATGGTGGCGATGAGGACGTTGATCTGGCCCCTTATCGCGGCGGCCGCCATGGCTTGCAGGTCCTGGAGGCAGGGCGCGCTGGGGAAATCGGAGCTGCGGCGGCGGGCGTCGGAGTGGATGAGGAGTTGAGGGGGGATGGAATGGTATCCCGTATGTATAAAGCTCGACTCACGAGCTCTCTCGCGGAGGCGTTTTGGCAGTGACTGCTGGCTTTAGTGTACTGCTTCGTCGTGGCGCCATTGATACAATGGAAACGGCGTGCGTGCATGCATGCAGATGGAGTGACGCTGACGAGACGACGACAGCGGCAGCTAGCTAGCGTACGTCCGGTAAAGAAAGTTGTGTGTGGAGTACTCTTCTCTGCCGCCTGGAGTGCCCGATTTTTTTGCGGGAAACCGGCAGGAGCACTTCCTTTCCGTATTAGACGGAAAAGAGTGCCCCATGCATAGCCCATCCACGAGCAAATCAACACACCCATGGAATTAACTAGAACCAACGTATTAAAAAATGGTCATATAATCAATGTGCACATATTTTAAAATATCTTCCTGTAACTTCGTAAAAATTTTCACATTCTCTAAAAACGTGTTCAACCATTTATAAAAAAGTTCATGCAATTTAAAAGCTGATCGCTCAATTTAAAAATTCTTCATGGAATAAAAACAGAAGTTCAGATTGAAAAACATGTTCATGTACTTTTTTTGAGTTTACTTGTAGTTCTAAAAAAGGTTCATGCACTTTGTAAAAAATTGTTCATGCAATTAAAAAATTTCACGTTTTAAAAAATGTTCATATTACTGTAAAATTTACTTATTATTTATTGAAAAATCAGTAATTATAAAAAACTCCACATATTTTTTGAAAAAATTCCAGCAATTTCTTGAAATATCAAGGATGAACTTTTTTAATACATGATGGATAGTTTCAAGATATATGGCAACCAATTTTCTTAGTACGGGATCAACCTTGTTAAAGTACACAACGAACATTTTTTTAAACACTACAAACATTTTTGATATAACGAATGATGAACAGTTTCTAGATACATGGCAAACACATTTAATAAAAGATGAACATTCATAATATTTGTTGAATATTTTTAAAACATACGTGATCTTTTTCCTAAAGGGGAAATAAGGCCTGCATTTTACCAAGGTTGTGCCACTAACGCATACGAAGAAACTAGGCAAATGCCCCTATGCGTCGTATCACCTGGATGTAAACTACATGAGATGCGGCGTCCGTGCTTCTGAAGAAATATGCCCTAGAGGCAATAATAAAGTTGTTATTTATATTTTCTTATATCATGATAAATGTTTATTATTCATGACAGAATTGTATTAACCGGGAACTTAGTACATGTTTGAATACATAGACAAACAGAGTGTCACTAGTATGCCTCTACTTGACTAGCTCGTTAATCAAAGATGGTTAAGTTTCCTAGCCATAGACATGTGTTGTCATTTCATGAACGGGATCACATCATTAGAGAATGATGTGATAGACAAGACCCATCCGCTAGCTTAGCACTATGATCGTTTAGTTTATTGCTATTGCTTTCTTCATGACTTATACATGTTCCTATGACTATGAGATTATGCAACTCTCGAATACCGGAGGAACACTTAGTGTTCTATCAAACGTCACAACGTAACTGGGTGCTTATAAAGATGCTCTACAGGTGTTTCTGATGGTGTTTGTTAAGTTGGCATAGATCGAGATTAGGATTTGTCACTCCGTGTATCGGAGAGGTATCTCTGGGCCCTCTCGGTAATGCACATCACTATGAGCCTTGCAAGCAATGTGACTAATGAGTTGATCAAGGGATGATGCATTACGGAACGAGTAAAGAGACTTGCCGGTAACGAGATTGAACTAGGTATGATGATACCGACGATCGAATATCGGGCAAGTAACATACCGATGACAAAGGGAACACCGTATGTTGTTATGCGGTTTGACCGATAAGATTTTCATAGAATATATAGGAGCCAATATGAGCATCCAGGTTCCGCTATTGTTTATTGACCAGAGATGTGTCTCGGTCATGTCTAGATAGTTCTCGAACCCGTAGGGTCCGCACGCTTAACGTTCGATGACAATTTATATTATGAGTTATGTGATTTGATGAACCGAAGTTTGTTCAGAGTCCCGGATAAGATCACGGACATGACGAGGAGTCTCGAAATGGTTGATACATAAATATTGATATATTGGACCATGTTATTCAGACACCGGAAATGTTCCGGATGGTTTCGGGTAAAAACGGAGTGCCGGAGGGGTTACCGGAACCCCAGGGGGAACTAATGGGCCACCATGGGCCTTATTGGAGAGAGAGGAGGGCAGCCAGGGCAGGCCACCCGCCCCCCTCCCCCCCCCCTTAGAAGTCTGAATTGGACAAGGGAAGGGGCAGCGGCGCCCCTTTCCTACTCCCTCTCCCTCTCCTTCCTTCCCCCTCTCTCCCTTTTGGTGGAATCCTACTAGGACTAGTATTCCTAGTAGGACTCCCCTCTTGGGCACGCCCCAGGGGTCGGTCGGCCCTCCCCTCATCCCTCCTTTATATACATGGGGCGGGGGCACCCTAGAACAACCAAGTTGGTCTTTTAGCCATGTGCGGTGCCCCCCTTCACAGTTACACACCTCGGTCATATCGTCGTAGTGCTTAGGCGAAGCCCTGCGCCGGTAACTTCATCATCACCGTCACCACGCCGTTGTGCTGACGGAACTCTCCCTCAGCCTCAACTGGATTAAGAGTTCGAGGGACGTCACCGAGCTGAACGTGTGTAGATCGCGGAGGTGCCGTACATTTGGTACATGGATCGGTCGGATCGCGAAGATGTTTGACTACATCAACCGCATTACTAAACGCTTCCGCTTTCAGTCTACGAGGGTACGTAGACACACTCTCCCCGCTCGTTCCTATGCTTCTCCTAGATAGATCTTGTGTGATCGTAGGCCAATTTTTTGAAATAATACGTTCCCCAACAGCTTCCACCTCATCAAAGTCCACTGCGGGCTGCTCCCTGTGAATTCTAGAGCAGACAAGATGTGTCAGTATGCGAGACCTGAAGGAAATATGCCCTAGAGGCAATAATAAAGTTGTTATTTATATTTCCTTATATCATGATAAATGTTTATTATTCATGCTAGAATTGTATTAACCGAAAACTTAGTACATGTGTGAATACATAGACAAACAGAGTGTCACTAGTATGGATCTACTTGACTAGCTCGTTGAATCAAAAGATGGTGAAGTTTCCTAGCCATAGACATGAGTTGTCATTTGATTAACGGGATCACATCGTTAGGGAATGATGTGATTGACTTGACCCATTCCGTTAGCTTAGCACTTGATCGTATAGTATGTTGCTATTGCTTTCTTCATGACTTATACATGTTCCTATGACTATGAGATTATGCAACTCCCGAATACCGGAGGAACACTTAGTGTGCTACCTAACGTAACAACATAACTGGGTGATTATGAAGGTGCTCTATAGGTGTCTCCGATGGTACTTGTTGATTTGGCATAGATCGACATTAGGATTTGTCACTCCGATTGTCGGAGAGGTATCTCTGGGCGCTCTCGGTAGGGCACATCACTATAAGCCTTGCAAGCAATGTGACTAATAAGTTAGTTGCGGGATGATGCATTACGAAACGAGTAAAGAGACTTGCCAGTAACGAGAATAAACTAGGTATTAAGATACCAACGATCGAATCTCGGGCAAGCAACATACCGTTGACAAAGGGAACAACGTATATCGTTATGCGGTTTGACCGATAAAGATCTTCGTAGAATATGTGGGAGCCAATATGAAAATCCAGGTTCCGCTATTGGTTATTGACCGGAAACGTGTCTCGGTCATGTCTACATAGTTCTCGAACCAGTAGGGTCCACACGCTTAACGTTCGGTGACGATCGGTATTATGAGTTTATGTGTTTTTATGTACCAAAGATAGTTCGGAGTCCCGGATGTGATCACGAACATGATAAGGAGTCTTGAAATGGTCGACACATAAAGATTGATATATTGGATGACTATATTCGGACACCGGATGAGTTCCGGGGGTCACCGGATAATTATTGGAGTGTCGGGGGGTTATCGGAACCCCCGGGGGAAGTAACGGGCCAACATGGGCCTTGTGAGAGAGAGAGGAGGGGGCCTAGGGCTGGCCGCTCCCCCCCCCCCCTTGAGGAGTCCGAATTGGACAAGGAGGGGGGCGGCGCCCCCTCTTTTTCTCCCTCTCTCCCTATCCTTCCTTCCCCCTTCCTCCTAGTTGGACTAGGAAAGCGGTAGTCCTGCTCCTACTAGGAGGAGGACTCCTCCCCTCCTTGGTGCACCCCAAGGGCCGGCCGGCCTTCCCCCCTTGCTCCTTTGTATACGGGGGCAGGGGGCATCCTAGAACACAAAAACAGACATTGTCTTAGCCGTGTGCGGTGCCCCCTCCACCATAATCCACCTCGTTCATATCGTTGCAGCGCCTAGGCGAAGCCCTGCGCCGGTAGCTTCATCATCACCATCATCACGTTGTTGTGCTGACGAAGCTCTCCCTCGACACTCAGGTGGATCAAGAGTTCGTGGGACGTCACCGAGCTGAACGTGTGAAGATCGAGGAGGTGTCGTACTTTCTGTACTAGGATCGGTCGGATTGTGAAGACGTATGACTACATCAACCGTGTTGTCATAACGCTTCCACTTTCGGTCTACGAGGGTACGTGGACAACACTCTCCCCTCTCCTTGCTATGCATCACCATGATAGATCTTGCGTGTATGCAGGAATTTCTTTTGAAATTATTGCGTTCCCTAACAAGACCAAGAGCAGAGGGAAAGTTAGAGGGTGTGGGGACGATGGTATGGACATCAGTGTGTCGATATCGTCGAGGATCTTGTAGGCTGCGTTGATGAAGAGACGGGCTACATCGACAGTGGTGATGTCCTCCCGCAGCTCCTCGAAAGTCTCCTTGTCTACCAAACCCTTGATTGCAAAGTCAAAGGCCAAGTCAACCGTCTAGCTAGACAAGACAATACCCACAACCGCACGACTAGATGGGAGGGGATGGGTAGGAGACTGGGTCACATCGGCGTACATGGAGGCGATTTGGGCGTTGAGCTGGGCCCTCAGTGTTGCGGACGCCATGGCGAGGAGATTCGGGGGATTGAGCTGACACAGAGGGAATTTGTTGGTGGTGGAGAACAAGGACAGGGGGAGGAGTGAAGGTTGTATTGTTGGGATCACGAGGGTCTCTCACGTAGCCATTTGGCAGTGACTGTTGTATTACAACAAGCCTAGCCGATCACTAAATTATAGAGGAGTAAACGGGCGACTAAACCTTAGTGAAGTATTTTTACTCCATTAAGTTTCGGTTATTTCTAAATGATCCCTAAATTTAGCAGAGTAAAACTTATGTTTGGTTCATACATTTCTTCGAACAACAGTATGCGCCTCTGTGACGATGGTGACCAGGCAGACAATATGCTGGTGAGCAAGTTACACGTCGCACACACCGGACATGACACGTTTGGTGGTAGAAGTTTTTTCCTTAGTATTCATTTTCGCAACCTTTAGATGGAGGGGGGGAGGATGGAGGAGGAGGATGGGGGAGGGGCGGCGGATGGAGGTGGGGCGGCGGCTGGAGGAGGAGGACGGAGGAGGGCAGCGACTGGAGGGGCGGCGGTTGGAGGAAGGTGGGGCGGTGGCTGGAGGAGGAGGAGGCAGGGGGACGAGGCTTACCGAGGATGGGGCGACGAGAGAGGCATAATGCAATGACGGTGGTGACGAGGGAGGAGGAGGAGGACAGTCGGGCATGGGCGAAGAGTGGCACAGAGGGGAGTGACGAACGGGCGTGCGGATAATGTTTAACTTAGAAGTAGTGCGGGTCATGGACCAACGCTGCTGCTAACCACATTAGTTGTTGCATGGGTCATGGCCAAGCGCCACTGCTAAGTGGGGACGGGACTCTCGGCCCGGCTGGCCATAGCAGCAGCGCGGGCCAGGACAACGAGCTACTGCTAAGGAGTTTAGCAGGAGAGTGGCCCCCTGACCCGCGCTCCTGCTATGGCAAGCCCGTGGGGCACGACGACTCCTCCCTCTAGGACCACTTAGCAGTAGCGTGGGTTATGGACGAACGCTCATGCTAACTTGCTACCTGTAGCGGCGATATGTGACATGCGCTACTACTAATTAGCAGTGGCACCGCCCCACATACCAACGCTACTGCTAAAGTTTTATATATAAGTTTTTCCCTAGTAGTGGTAGCAAGTGTTGCTGATGAACGAGTTGTGGAATTACAAATCGGTTTGGTGGAAATGTAGATTGTTTGTTCCTCTTTCAATCCCCAAATAATCATGGAGATTGAGTAGAGGGATTGGGAGGAATCAAGATTTCATATAGGTATGGTGGAGCACCTCAAAGTTAATGGAATGGGGGTACTTATACCCCCTCCTCCTAGGCAGATCAGACCATTGCCTCACAACGGACTCCGGGGCCCAGGACATAATAGCCCGGGGACTCGGACTCACCTGAGGCTGACCCCCACATCCCGCAATAGGACCTGGGGGAAGAGACCCCAAGGATCGGGGCTAACCAGATGGTTGCATGCCCACTCCGGGGACCCGGAGGTCCAAGACCCCAAGGACCTGATGCAGGCAGAAGGTTAGCAACACAGTGGGCAGGGGACTTTGGGACCCAAGCATCCCGGGGTATGGGGAACTTGAGTGTCCAATAGCAAAACATATGACTCTAGGGGGCAGTCCCATGACTCCGGGACCGGGGGATCCCATCATTTGGTAAAAACTTCCTAGGTTTTTACCTCAATGTCGACTTGACATAGTGGAGAGGTTAAGTGTATATATTTTGCATGATCCCCAACATTCTCAAACACCTCAACCCTCTTCAGATAATGGATGCCTTCTCCTTTTTGAAATGAGGGACTAACCATCTCCAAAGATAGTCACTGAGAGACAAATGTCCCGAGATAAGCTTGATAAATGATATTAATCCTCCTAACCTATTAGCATCAACACCAAAATAAGATTAGGGATATAATGCACTTTCCGTAGCAACATTTTGCAAGAATGTAAAAGAGCCACAAACATACAACAAAACAAGTCACCAACAAACCAACCAAGTATAGATTTTATGCATAGCCTGCGGGGCATCAACTGACACACACAAGACAACAAGTTCTGTCACAGGAGGTTTGGGAGCCCGGAGTTCCAGAGCAAGAATCATCATGTGATTCCAGATGCCCCCACTGAAGCTCAACACACGTTAAACTTGCCTATATATTGAAAGATACATATACCCCATTGTGTCAGGGATAACATGGGGCTATGTTTTTTTGATTCCGATCACTAGTACTTAGGGCCCAAGGCATCGACCTGTTCCTCCATCTACATAAGAAGAAGAAGAATACATCAATGATAAATAAATGTTTGTAATGCACGATAATGCTCAATTCACATGGTTTCACCAAATCAGCTATGTTGAAAGATGATCAATATCATATTACTATACTTGGCAATGGTGGGAAACAAAGAAACTCCATTGGTTAGAGCTATCCCATACGTCTACGGCCATGTGATGACAACATTAAGAACAGAAACATTTGACAACCAAATTGGATTTTCAGAGACGTCAAATTAAGTGCTCCAATGTGGTCCAGAAACCAAACGGTTCCTTCCAGTATAAATTTTTAATACAACAAGAATACGATCAATGTAATTTTTTAAATTATCAATAAACTACGTCCAGTATATTTATTGTGATACAAGTGAGAAGTTTAGTGTAAAAAAGCAAACATAGGGACACAAGGAACTACCTGCAGTATGGTGAGGAACATGTTGCGCACATCACAGAACTCATTCATAATAGGGGCCAATGCAATGACGTACCTAGGATAATGCAAATATACAACACTATTAAATTCTAAGCGAACTGAATTAAAATTGTTCAGAAATTGTAAACCTCTATTTGAAGAAAAAAATTCTAGCCATCTCAGACTTAGTCATGCTATAAACGAAAGCCTGGAGCTCACGAGATACAAGAGAGTAATGAAAGAGGTATATTTAGGAAATGAACCGAGATCTACCACCACGTTGTTGCAGATGAAATGAAGACTAGCTAGCAGGTTAGTTCCGAGAATATTAGATTGGTATGAGCTAAATATAGTGCCATAAAATAGGACGGGTTTATATATAGAATGTGAACAATAAAGAGTGTGGATAATAATTATTGTGCAACATGTATAATAAGATACTGTCTACTAACCCTTCTTTGGTTTTTGAATGATTGAACCGACGGAAGTGCATGCATGAGACGCTCAGTTTGTTAGCGCCAACACTGATATATGCAAAAAAGAGCAAGATCGGGAAATTAGAAATTGCCCATACTAATTAAACGATATTGTGCATGTCGATACACATAAGCATACTTGTATTGCTATAATAATATTCTCAAGGAGGCATTCGAACTCATGGTTGTCAACCCAATAGATTGTTTGGTAAACCAAAAAAATAAATGGCACTGGCGTTCCATGTGATAGCGAATAAATAGTACCAAAGATATTTGAAAAAGAACAAGTTTCACTTGCCGAGACATAACATTGGCACGAATATTGTTAATTCCATTGCATCAAACACAAGCAAATTAGACTGTTCTAATTATGCCTATACGACAGCACGAATGATACAAGCGGCATGCCCATGACGTACACACCCTGTGCTAACGTATCCAAATAGAAACAACATTGAATGCAGTGGAGAAACCAGGAATTAACATTAGCTTCACGTAGAATAACATATCATTAATACAAGAAATGTTTCCAGAAAGACAAAGTTTTCCTTGATGAGCTACAGCACTCCTATGACACAACTAATTGATGAGCTACGCAGGAATACTGAAAGTTCAGTTAAGAAAACACAACTAAACTCAGCTCTTCTACTTATGCGCATATGACAGCCCCAAACAACGCCAAGACGACTATCCAATCAGAAATATGGATAAACCTAAATAACTACCATTGGCATTAGCATTACACATAGCAGCACATCATCAATACCACGAACGCTAGCAAGATGACAAAGTGTTCCTCGCCGAGCCATAACATTGTTCTTGGTATGAATACCAGCACTTCCATTACATGAAACACAACTATGGATACACGGCAAACAAAACGAATGGCATACACTTCAATAAAACATCTGAATCGCACGACATCAACGCAACGGATAAACAAAGATACAATGGTTCGTCATCATAGTTATCACCTGGAGCTACACCCCTTGAGCTGCTGCACGAGGGCGTCCACCTTGTCGAAGTCCACCACTGGCTGGTTCCTGTGAATCACATAGCAGAGAACAGATAAGACCAGTCAGTACCCGAGACCAGAGAGAGAGAGACTGTAGAGAATAGTTATTGTGCAACATAGTACATAATGGGTACTGACCCTTCTTCGGTTTTTGCCTCAGGATGGAAGTACTCCACGCATGAGAGGTTGACTCTCTTAGCACCAACACTGGTATATGCCACAGTGGAAGATCGGAAAATTAGAAATTTATTAAATGCTACTGGGGCATGTTGATACACATAAGCATATTTGCAATGCCATAATACTATTCTCAAGGGGCCAATTCCCTTCACAGCTGTCAACATAACAAATTGTTGATAAACCAAGAAAACAACAACTTGCGTGCGATAGCAGATAAGTAGTACCATAGATATTTAAAAACCGACAAAGTTCCACTTGTTGAGACATAAGATTGGCATGAATATCGATATTTCTCTTACACAAAACACAACTAAATTTGGCTCTTGTAATTATAAATGTACAGCGGCGCGAATGACACGAGCCACATGTCCCCATAACGTACACACCCTGCACCAATGTATCCGAGTAATCGAATAGAAAGAACATTGCCGTTACATATAGCATATATCGTTAATACAAGAAATGTTTGCAGAATGACAAATGTTTTCCTTGACGAGCTATAGCATTGCCATTGGCAGGAATACCGACAATTCCGTTACTGGAAACACAACTATCCCCAGCTCTTATAGTTATGTGTATACGACAGCCACAAATGACACCGCACCGACACATCTAAACAGAAACAAGGACAAAACAGAAAACACTACCATTAACGGAATAGCATACCATTAATAGCGGGAATGCTCACGAGACGACAAAGTAATTCCTGTCGAAGCCATAACATTGCCCTCGGAATGAATACCAGTACTTCCGTTATGCCAAACACAACTAAACTGGGCATTACTTCAACTTACGACTACACCACAGCGCAAACACCACACACGGCATACCCATCTATGTTGCAGGGATACTGCACATGTGTGCCGAATCAATGCAGGATACGCGTCCAGAACGGGGATACACACCAATACGCCGAGGATACACGTATCCTGATGCGTCCCTTTTTTAAATTAATAAAAACAAAAATAAAGAGAAAACGGCTGGGATACGAAGGGGATATAACAGGGATAGTATGGGGCTGTTACCACGATCAAGTACTTGATCTGAAGCACATCAGGAGGCTGACGTCGGCTGCCTGATATCAGTGTCTGGTCGCTAATCGTCAAAACAAACCCTACATACGAGTCCTATCGCCGTCATCTGTCAGTTGCGGCAATCTGCCGATCTCTCTGCACCGCCGGCAACAATGACATGATGCAGCATCTCGCCGTAAGTCTCCCTGTCTCCATCCATCTACATGCATCTCCATTTTGCACGCAAGCTCCATTGCTGCAAGGCTAGCTGGCTAAGCCAAGTAGCAGTGTAAAGGAACGTGCATGTTTCATCTGGTGGTGTACACCACTGTTTCATCTAGTGGTGTACAACTTAGCAATCTTGACATCATCTTCTGCTAGACTACTATATCTCTTGCTTGGGTGGATTGCTTGTGTCTGATCAAACTATCCGTCAAGGGTCAACATGTACTGGATTAAAGTTTTTGCTCAACTGTCCGATGTTTGCTGGGTTTGGATGTGGGACTGCCAATGATACAGAGGAGAAGCACTATTCTAATCCTAAGTTTCCCCTGTGGGTTCATGTTACACGATATGGAGTGGATGAAAGATTTAATTGCCACTTTAGTGATGGGGATTTCCCTGTAAGTTATTCAAGAGTGAGAGCACATCTTTTGAAGACTACAGGTGCTGGTGTGAAGATATGCACCAAGATTGCTTATCCTGTTCTTGAGAAACTTCGCAAGGAAGATCGTGAAGCTAGTGCAGCTGTAGCCAATAGTGCACCAAAAAATAAATTAATCTCCCTACCTCCTTATGAAGGTCCGAGTTTGCCATCATCAGTGAAGAAAAGAAAGGGAAAGCAGGCCAGTATCTCGGATAGTTTTACTGCTGAAGGGAGACACATTGTTGGTCTCCAAATTGCAAGGATGTTCTATATATACAGGAGCTTTGCATCTTATTAATCTTATACTGTGTTCTATTGTACTAGTGGTGTTCACCTTGCAAGCATGCTGATTGTGTTGTGCACTTCTATTTTATACCACTTCCCTTCAATTTGGCAAGAAACCCTGCCTCTTACAGTTATGTTTCAAACAAAAAATTGGGAGGCAATGTGCCTCCACCATATGATGCATTTTTTTCAGATCAATCATATGATGCATTGAGGACCACATTTCTGCAGAAGAAGTTCCATGTTGAGAGGAAGCTTGAGCCGATCAAGATGGCATGGCTCTTCAAGGGAGTGAATATGCAAGTGATGGATGGTATGATCCCCAACGGCACCCTGTTTTGAACATCATAGCTATGACATAGGGTGTCCCCATGTTCCTAAAAGCAATCAATACTGAAAGAGAGGTAAAGCTTATTAGACAGCAATTTTTACCTCATCTTTTGCTTGTTTGTGTTGTACAATACTGCTGTTTGTTGCTGACAATTTCTAGTTCTTTATTTTGATAGGTAAAAACCAAGGAATACATATTTGATAGGTTGAAGGAAGTAATTGACTAGGTCATATCAAAGAATGTGGTCCAGGTTATTGCCGACAATACATCGAATTGCAAATATATTGGCTTGAGGATTGAAAAGCATTACAAAAATATTTTCTGGACTCCATGTGTTGTGCAAACCCTCAAGCTTGTAATGAAGGACATATGTGATCCGATGAACTTTGTTGGTGAAAATACTGAATTTAAATGTATAAAAGAAGCTGGAGATGATGCCTTCTATATTAAAAATTGTATCTTGAATCACAACATGAGGTTGTCCATGTTCAATGTGTTCAGGAAGCAAGAATTTCTTGCGATTGCAGAGACAAGATTTGCAAGTCTCATCATATTGAAGAGATTCATGTTAATCAAGTCATGTCTTGAGAAAATGGTTCGTTCTAATGAGTGGAATAATTATAAAGAGGGTGATTTAGAGAATGGATCATCCGTGAAAAAAAAATGATTCTTAATGAGGAGTGGTGCGATAATATAAGCTAATTCTTGCCTTCACTAAATCATTTCTTCATCTTATCTATGAGATATGGCCATATGGGACACCATGATAGAGAAGGTGAAAGTTGCTATCTGTCCAGGTGAAAGAAAGGAGCACTGGGAAGCATGTTTGTACTTGTTGTAATCTAGTTCTTCCTTTTCAATTTTTTATTCCTGTTTACTACTTTTATTTTTAGCTCAAAGACTTTGTATTGTTTAATTGAAAATTAATAGAAATACGTCCTTCTGTTTCATTCAAAAAAAGAAAAAAAATCATGATGTTGTTCATAAAATTTTGACAGTTCGCTGGACCAAGAGTTACACTTCCCTTCATTGTATGGAACACTCTGTGAACCCAAAGTATTAATTACAGTTCAAGCTGGATTGAGGAAGTTCCTGGTCATGTCAGCTTTTTTTATTTTTTAAAAGGAGGATTTTAGCATTGAAGCTACTTGGGCAGGCAGTATCATCGTCTTGTTTTGAGATGAATTGGAGCGCATATTCTTTTATTCATAGCACTATAAGAAATAGTTTGGTTCCTGACCGAGTTGTGGATTTAGTTTTTATGCAGATAACTTGCGTCGTCAAGGAAGTCCAAAGATTATGTGAGTGGGACAAGCAGAATGGTTTATGTTGGTGGAGATCTGGCACTTGAAAGTGTGCATAGATGAAGGTGCCAATCTGGCACTTGATCATGAGCCCCAGTTTTTGCAAGAGATGATAGGAGATGAAGCATCTGAAGTTTGAAGCCTTGGCCTTCAAATTGTCATTTTATAATATCTATATTGGAACTTATTATTAATTTAATTTGTAATGCACTACTGAACTATTTTATTCATCATCTACGCATATACTCGCCTTATCCCTGTAAGCCCATTTTTAGAAAATGCCGTTTCCCGTGTCCGTATCCCATAGAAATTAACTCATGACAAACACATCCGAATGTCGACATTGATGCAGCGAAGAAACAAACTTAGAGTTAAAAAAGGGCGGGCACAAAATGGAAAGGGGGCTTGTTGTCATCATCACCTGCTGCTGCTGCACCCGTCGAGCTGATCCGCGATCCCCTCCACCTTGTCGTAGTCCAGCTGGGGCTCGTTCCTGCGAACATGAGAGCAGAGAAACAGACAAGATCACTTTATACGTACCCGAAGAGACGAGAATGACGGAGACCAGATCAGGGAAAGGGGTGCCGACAGCAAGACGGCGATTTCGGTGAGGATCTTGTCAGCGTCTTGGAGGAAGTGTTCCATGACTTCAAAGACCATGCCCTTGCGTATCTTCTTGTACCTCCACATCACGTACAGCTGCAAGAAATACCGATCCACCGTACCCTAGATCCACCACGGCAGAGCAAACGTTAGTCAGCCAGCCGGCCAAAACCGATCGAAAACGGTGATGCTCAGCGATTCCAGCCCACAAACACACGGGGTGTAGATGGGAAGGGGGGGGGGGGGCTCACCACGGCGAACTTGGAGGCGATAAGGCCGTTGATCTCGGCCCTGATCTGGGCGGCCGACATGGCTAGGAGGTCTGGGAGGAGGCAGGCGGACCGGGGTCGGAAGGCTCGGCGCGCTGGGGAATTCGCTGCTGTGGCGTTGGCGGAATGGACGAGGAGTGGGGGGGTGATGGAGCCCCTTGTATAGTTGTATTGCTCAGGTTCTTGCGGAGGCGTTTGCCATTGATGAGCTTGGAAACGGGAAACTGCCGCTTGAAAGCCTTGACAGCTCGTCCGGGTTCTCAGCCTGTGTGGTCCCAACATGTGCACGCAAGGGAGCGCTTATCTCCGACGATGGTCTGTCTATGGGCCGAGCAGCCCATGCGCTTTGCCAAATATTCCCTCCGTCCGGAAATATTTGTCATTAAAATAAATAAAAAAGGATGTATTTAGATGTATATTAGTTCTAGATACATCTTTTTTTATTTATTTTAATGACAAATATTTTCGGACGGAGGGAGTATTCACCTAAACTTTGTCAAATGCCTGCTGCAGGCGTGTGGACTTAGCGTAAGTTACAGGAAGTCGTCGGCCATCTTAATCCGTGGTAACGACTGTTGGGACTAACCCCGGACCAGCTGGCCCTCCCTCGCTCTCGCTCGCTTGGTCGTGGACAGAGGTAGAAGATGGAGAGGAGGACACCGGATATTTTCAGGCGAAGAACGGCATTGCTGCATGTACAGCCTTTTCTATTCCCAGCTCAAACTGCTTGGTAACACACCACGTCTCACAAACTGACTACAGCTGCGTAAGTAGCAGATGCACACTCTGCCGGAGGCCACTAAAAGCATCTTCAGCCACAATGTACAAATTTGACCCCTCAAACACCCGCGGACGCGCCGGGTGATACAATGCCGTCTTCCTCGTCTCCGGTGACGCACACCACTTTTCTTGTCTGTTACCAATTGTTGGACCCCGAGGATTGATGAACGATCACAAGAATACGAGGAGACAATTGTACCATGCGAACAAACACCCGCGGCGATGGTCGACTCCCCTGGCGATGAACGCCGGGACATTTCCCCTCTTGTTCCGGCGACATGAACCATCTTCTCCGCTGACACACGTCATTGATCGCTTCACGCCGGGTCACGGAGCTAGACCTGGTTTTGGTAATACCCATTGACCAAGAGAAGAAAAAAATGATGTTGGCTTACACCTATATATTTTGCACATACTCAGTGGTTAGTTGCTAAGATGTGTTGGAAATCACACTTTGTACTTTCTTCATGGTTTTCTTATTGTGATGCTTGCAATGTAATTGTAATGAAGGGGTTATCATTTTTTAAAGTTCTGCAGGGATCTTCAAAAGTGCCTTATTTCCCTTCCAATGCGAAGTGGTATTTGGAAGCTGATGTCTGTACAGCCGTCTCTACTGTCATAGTCTTTCCTTCATCTGAGTATTTATTTTCTTAAACAATACTTTACTGTACTTATGTAGAATAAAAAATTCCAGCAGTGGAGAGCTGACTATTTGGAACAGTCCGGTATATACTTCATTTTACAAGAGTTTAAGAAAAATCAGTTTGTAATTCTTCTGTGTTTCTTCACTTCTGATCGATATAAGTTTCACTACTGGAATCTGGTTTTCACTGGTGGAAAAACAGGCTTCCGTCCAGCCCCATAAGTCGCGAAGCTGTAGGAACCGCGACTAATGGGACCTTTAGTCGCGGTTCTGGAGGTGAACCGCGACCAAAGGCCTGGGCCCAGGCGCTCGGTGGCAGTGGCGCGACGTGAGGTCTTTAGTCGCGGTTTGCCAGGACAACCGCGACTAAAGGCCTTCGGGCACCTTTAGTCACGGTTTGCCAGGCCAACCGCAACTAAAGCCCCTCCCCTATATATACCCATCCAGCAGCCAACACTTAGCCATTTGGAGCCAACACTTAGCCATTCGGGCTCCGATTCTCGTCTTCTCCGATTCCGATTCTCGCCTGTTCGTCTCTGCCGCGCCCTCGACGCCGCCCGCCGTCGCCCTCGCCCTCGACGCCGCCCGCCGTCGCCCTCGCCATCGACGCCGCCGTCGCCCTCGCCTACAGCAGCGCCGCCCGGCCCGACCTCGTACTGCCGCCTCGCTCGCCCGCCCTCAACGCCGCCGACCGGCCTCCTCGCCCACAGCCAGCGCCGCCTCGCTTCGCCCGCCCTCGACGCAACCTGGTAGTGCATCCGCCAAGGCCACCTCCGGCTACTTCCTGCGCGCTCTCCAACGCCTCGACCCATTCTTGGGCTCACGCGGCGTGGACGCCCGCCGCGACGCATCACCCCTTCCTTGGCTTCTCCAGCGTGCACGCCGGCGGCAAGCGGCGGCGCGTGCCCGGCGGTGGAGGCCGGCAATGGATAAGTGGCAGTGATGGCCGGTATGTAGTACCGTAGAATATATGAAACTCCTTCAAAATTAAAATAAAGCACAAAAGAAATAAAACAATACAAATTAAACAGAAAACAGGTTTAGGGGGGGGGGGGGCGAAAACCCGAAACCGGTGGGGGGCGTTATTCGCGGTTGGCCCGTAGAACCGCGACTAAAGGTCCGCCGCCCCCACGGCAGCCTGGAGCCCACGTGGACGGGCCGTTATTCGCGGTTCTTAAGCAGCCGCGACTAAAGGTGGGGGGCATTAGTCGCGCTTATTTGGTCGCGGTTGCCCAACCGCGACTAATAGCAGTTGCGAACCGCGACCAAAGGCCTTTTTTCCACCAGTGTTTGTGCCAACCCACGGATTGCCGGGTTCGTCATGCCTGCATGTCGCCCAGCAAAACTATCACCTCTACTTTACCGCTCCTCCTGTTGCCGCCCACGACACGTCGTACTCTTATAAGAAAGTCATGCTGAAGATTACAGACCGAAAAGAGATGCATAAAATATCCAAGTATGGAGATTTGCAGCACTCTTGGTACACTAGCCAACAAGACGACTTGCTTAGAGAGAGAAGCCAACACAACATACAACAAAAGAAAGTCACTGGCAACCAACCAACTAGGATGGTGTTTACACACAGCCCGTGGGCAGGGCAGCAGCACATCCACGACACATAAGTACATAGACTTCACGAACAAACATCGACAAAGGACAACAAGTTTCGCTTACAGGGTTATGAGACCAAAGTTCCGCCGCTAAAATACTCATCTGGTTTCACGCACGCCCTCTAATGTCAAACACCCTTTGAACACTGCCACATCTTCAGAGACACATACACACCATAATGTAAGGGATCACACGGGATCACGATCTTTCCCCTTCACTTGACATTACTTAGGACCACAGGCCGCGATCTGATCCTCCAGCTGCGTCAAAAGATGAATAATAGGCCAATGATTAACATATGTACCTTCCCAAAAATAATTGTGACAAGTCTATTGCACATAATGGTGCTCAAGTCCTATCATTTCACTAATCAGCCATGTTACAAATTGGTCGGTTTCTTATTTGGTATTTGCCAAAGCTTTTAAGCGGGGAAACAAAGAAGTTCTACTACTTTTTAAGAGCTACCACATATATCTACCAAATGTGGTTACAAAATTACGACATAAACATTCAACGGCTAGATGAAACTTTCAGAGACCTCAAACAAAGTACTCCAAAACCAAACATCGACAGAATAAGATAAGGTTGTTGTTTTTTCTCAATCTTAAACTATATATGACCAATCTATGGATTATGGAACTAGTGAGAAGTTGGTATCAAAATACAACATTAGGCACATAAGGTCCTACCTGCATCATGATCTCCACGTCATTGCGCACAACACAGTACAAATTCCTAACAAGATCCAATGACACAAGGCACCTGAAATAATGGAAACAGATCACACAGTCAAATTCTAAAGAGGTTAACAGAACTGACTTGAAATGGTTCTGAAATTCTAACCCTCAATTTAAGAAAGACATTGGCCATATTGAAATTTAGTTGTGTTATAAACAGAAGGCAAGGGCCAACAAATTACAAGAGAATCATAAAAAAATAGCATATTCTGATAATGAAACCGAGTAATATCAATATGATTGCAGATGAAGTGAGAAAGCAAAGCAGGTTACTTATATATGATGTTAGATCGGTATGAGCTGAATACAGTGACATAAAAGACAATAACAGCGGGTAGGTTTACATTGAGAAATTGAAAAATATTCTTAAGAAATAATTATTGTGGAACATATGTAAAATATATCGAGTTCTGACCCTTGTTTGCATTTTATTGCATAGAAATCGCCGAAATGCATGCAGGCGAGTTTCACTTGCTGTGCACCAACACTGAAACATGCAAAACACACGCTGATCACAAAATTATAAACTTATTAAACAGTGAGGCATGTTGATACACATAAGCATATTTGGGACATCATTATTAATAATATTCTCAAGGAACCATTTCCGATCACGATTGTCAACTCAATATATAAACTGTTTGATGAACCAGAAAAACACCATTGTCGTTATATGTAGAGTAGCAGTACTGCCAGCATGTATACAAAACCACAAGTTTTTCTTGCCTGACCATGACATTGTCATGAATACCGACAATTCCGTTACATGAAACACAGCTAAATTCAGGTCTTCTAATTTTGGATATACGACAATCAAATGACACCCATGGGATACACACCCTGCTGCTGACACACCTGAATAGAAACAACATCGTTCCAATGACGAAACGGAAAAAATGGCCCGTGGTTATACGTAGAATAGCAGATCATTAATACCAGCCATGCTTATAAAACGACAATTTTTACTTTGTCGACCTAGAATAATGGCACTGCGCGACAAAAGCTCCCCTCGCCAAGCTATACCATTCCGATCGGTACATGAGATATGTGATTAAACTCAGCTCTTCTATCTATGGCTATACGACGGCCGCCACAAACGACACGAACCTCGTGCGGTCGTGCCCCATGAGGTGCACACCCTGTGCCGACACACCCAAATAAAAACAACATCGGTGTCGTGGACAAACAAGAAAAACCACCATTGGGGATGCACAGGATAGAAGATCATCAATACCACAAATATTCACAAAACGACAACACTTTATCATCACCCTAAAATTAAGATTTATCGGGATACCGATAACTTCGTAACAGGAAACTTGACTAAACTCGATTCTTCCAATTAATTACGGCCACACCGACCACAGTGCAAACGGCAATTTTCTTTTCGAATAGAATCATGTGCCCAGTACAACAAACAGATCTGAATCGCGGGCCAACAAGCATTATACAATGAAAAATAAGCTGGGGTGGCGGAAGAGAATGTGTCGATGATGATCATCACCTGGAGGCGCACTCCATGAGCTGCTGCGTCAGGGCTTCCACCTCGTCGATGTCCACTTCCGGCTCCTCCCTGCGAATTAATTCAAGAGCAGACAAGGTGAGTCAGTACCGAGACCGAGAGCAGAGGAAGAGATGATAGAGGGCGTGAGGGCGGACATCCGGATGTCGATGTCGTGGAGGATCTCGTAGGCTTCGTTGATGAAGAGGCGGGCAACCTCGGTGGCGGTGCCGTCCTCCCGCAGCTGCTCGAAGGTCTCCTCCTCCACCACACCCTGGATCGACATCGACACCGTACGCCAAGTCAGCCAGCGCGCGGCCAGGTAAGCCAAAAGTTAGAACCACACGTACGACTGGATTGGAGGGGAGTGGGCTCACCTCGGCGTACATTCTGGAGATGTGGGCGTTTAGCCGGGCTCTCAGTGCTGCGGCTGCCATGGCAAGGCGAGGAGAGGTCCGGGGGAGCGAGGACGCGAGGAGACAGGGGGAATTCGGCTGCGGAGTGAACGAGGACGCGAGGTGGAGCGGAGGTTGTATAGCTGGGTGGGCTCACGAGGGTCTCTCACGTAGGCGTTTGGCAGCGAATGCTGTATTAGCTGTACTGCGTCATTAGTTAGCTTGGAGACAGCGCGCGTGCGTGCGATGCATGCATTCATGCATGGAGCCACCGGTTGTGTGCCCACGGAAGCGAGACGGCCGTCCAAACAAGTTTGCGGTACATTGCACACCAACGCCGCTCCCAAAATGGGCCAGTCCGTACATTGCACAACGAACAACTCAGTCTACTAGCTTTCTTTTACACTGTAGAACTTCCTTTACTAGTAGAATGCCTAATCGTTGCTACGGGATAGAATGCATATAAGTAAATTAAATAAATAATTAAGGCCATCTCTAAGGTCGAAGCTTTCATTTCTTCCTCATACGTCCGGACATATTTGGGTATTTAACAGGCGCCCCAGCGGACTCCCCAAAGTTCAACCGTGACAGTTCGGTCTTCCCCAAATCCAACCCATATGTGAAGGAGAAATATGATTGTTCAGACTATCAGCCATGTTATCTTTGACACGCGGTCCGAACACAAAAAACCCAGCCCATGGTGCACCCTTCGTTTTTTCCTGCAGGGCCCTCCCCTTCTCGCTCTGTTTCCCACTATAGTGGGACATTTATCGCTAGAGCCCTCTCCTTTATTACGGAATGACACCCACCTCACCTTCGCCATGGCGCCCTCTCTCCTTCACATTGTACTTCCCCACGAACCGTCAAGGAGGAGTCCCCCGGCCTGCTCTCTGCCATGATCCCCTCCGCCGTGTTCGTGCCGATCTGCCACTACCATGATGGAAACGAGGTGTATCGGCCCCTAGACAAGAAGGCAGATCCGTTGTCTCCTGAATCATTGCCACGGTGTAACATACAGCTGAATGTCATGCATTACCACGAAACTAAAATATGATGTCAATTGTTGGCCATATGCAACTGATACGCCATTGTGTTCGTTATTAACTCTTGAACCAATCAAGCAATGCATTTATCTGGTTTCGGACATTCAGTTATGTCAAATCTAGATCGCAGTTGTAGATCTTTTTCATGCCGATTAAAGTATGTCCTTATCAAACTTTCTCATTTGCGATGAAAGATCCTCCATATGCAATTCAAATGTCTGACATCACCACATTAGTGAACGAACTATCTTTCTCCACTGAGGTGGCACTTGTTTATGCCTAAGAAGTGGATTCATGTTATTTACAAACTACAAATAGAAGAATGGTATACAAAATTTATTCCATGTACAAAAATCAAACCGCAGAAGTAATGTGCATCCATGCTAATCTAAATCGCCCTCAGATAATTTTGTCTTCCCACCCTTTGTTTCAGATGACCGACCATTATGTTGAGCTAAACGAAGAGGGCGACGATGGGCCATGTTGTTCCCTACCCACCACAGCCCACTTCCATACACCGCCATCCCTAATCACCGCTGGGCTGCCGGCCCCAACTGTCAAGCCCTGCTCATCCTCGAGTTGGTGTGCCCACGGATCGCCGCACTGTGCCTTTACCCGCCCCCGTGGTACTATTGTAGTATGTGTGACGAACTATTGTAGGAGGGACAACTGCGGTGTGATATGAGATGAGGATCAACTAGAGACAATATGATTAAAAGAAAACATCTTTCCAGTGGTAAGTGTAAAATAACCATTGCAGATTAGGCGTACTAAGATGAAAAATTCAACTTTATAGAAGCATGACACTTGAAATATGGATGATAGAAGATGATTGTAAAAAAATATATTCTAAAAACTAAACAGAGAGGAGATGGAGGTGCTCACGGTGGCGGGACAGGACCGAGCAGGAGAGGGAGACGCGACACGAGAAGTCATGCATAGTCCACCGATTGATAATTTATATCATCAAGATAATTGGCAACAACCATTTTATATTCCATTACTATTTTTCTATTTATAATTTTCTATTCTATTACTTTTTTACTTAAAATTTTCTATTTTATTACCATTCATAAAAATTCTATTAGCAACACCATCTCCATCACAACCTCTATATATACTACAAACGGTCTTTCATCCGCGTGCGGGTTGCACGTGCGACTTTGGATTTTGGGCGACGGCGAGGGGAGAGGAGAGGACGCTTTCCTTGGTTGGTCATTCCTGGTCAATGCTATCTTGACAACGTTGCCAATTTTCCTCCTCTGGATCTCCATCCGCATCTATGGCGGCTAAGACGCTCAACTTCGTCTCCATCAAATCCACCCTCGTCTAAGACATCACAGGTTGATCGTCTCCTCCCCATGGTGGCCGCAGCTGCATTGATCTTGTTGTCCTGGAAATAACTGAACATGGTCTTTGTCCTAGTAAAGGATGCTCCAGTTGCACTAGTCAGAGTCTTGGAAGCAAGATCATCTTTCACAATTTCAGTGCTCGGGATAATCTCGATGTCTGCCAACACATGATCATGAATATGCTCAGATCCAAAATCATTACATTACGAACAAACACATGGAATGGATAATCTTGGAGACATGTATTGCTTTGGGTATTTTGTGAAGCTTAATTTAAGCTGGGAAACAAATAAGTTCCAGTACTTCTTTAGAGCTATCCCATACATCTATAAAATGTGATGAAAAAATTACGACACAAATATTCAGCGGATAAATGAGACTTTTCGCCTCAAGCTAAGCACTCCAAAACAGAACGTCAAAAGAATAAGATTAATGATTTAAGGTTGTTATTTTCCCCCAATCTTAAACAATATGTCGCCAATCTAGTGGTGTAAAACTTAGCAATCTTGACATCGTCTTCTGCTAGAGTACTATATCTCTTGATAGTTCCTTATGGATTTGTCGGAGGAGAAGAAGGACCTCTTCTCTTCATCTATACCAAGAGCAACCACAGACCCAACACTCAAGCACAGGTACCCCCTGATTCATCCTCACCAAATCTTAATCTATTGTATTGATACCCTGGGACAGGAAGCAAGAGTTGCATACATATATCATTCGTAATTAGGATGATCATACATCTCTTCATACGATCCATGCTCTGCCTTGTCATGTCTAGGAATATGATGCTTAGATGAAGTCGCAATGAGATATGTAGGTAGCATGAGAAGGAGATTTGCCCTCCCTCTGGTCTGGTGTAATTCTTTTGCTTTGCTTTGCTTTGCCTTATTGATTGACATCATACTGTTAATATCTAGCACTATAGGGACAACAAATTTAGTCTTGGTCCCTTTTGTTTGGTTCCATTGAGCAGTGCAGAGTCTAATTGTTATGATTTTTAGCTTGTTTACTCAAAGAGTTGAGTGTAGTTAATGGAATCGTCAAGGTTGTGTTTGTCTCTTGAGCAATGCTAACTAGTATGGTATGTTGCAGACTCATTTCCAAGATGTTTGAACCTTTTTAAATGAAGCTATATCTTTGTTGGATATTTCATATCTTGTTATGACTAAAGTTTCAAAATGTCGTGACTTTTGATGAATTATGTTCTGGGCTAGATTTTTTCAAACCTCAACTTCTAAGCACTGTAAAGTAAAAAAAACATGAGAACGGGGACCTTCCATAACACGGAGAACTGTTTGTACAGGACGTCTCTGCACCAGTGTTAGGATCTCCCAATGACCATGGCCAGCATGCCTACATTCCAAGGGAGTCAGTTCTCTCTCCCTCGACATATATGTTTGATCTTTGTAAGAGAAATCAGCAAGGAAAGAATTATTCTCTCCAACTTTCCAGGCTATCAACTACTCTCAAACAACATACTTGAGCAAACAATTGTATTCATTGACGACAATCAGGGTGTGCTATAGCGCTGAACTCTGTAGACTAATATGGCTGATCACATCTTGTCAAGGGAAGGTTTCTTGGATAATTTGTGTAAAACTTGGTTTCATGTTTTTCCTCTTTGTACTCTGACAATGTGGCTGCTGAGGCTATGGACTAGGTAATAAAGGCCTGATTTGAATTCACTTAACGTAGATTAGCATAGGTGTTCTTCAGCTAATAAGAATGTGATCCTGAAGCCTTTGGACTATCTTTTTGATAGGCCCCTCTATCTGTATGGAAAATTTGCTACTAAAAGTCCCACAAAGTGTCCACTTCCTCCACTCTGGAAGAAAAAAATTGAGTTGGATGTGGATCGTGGTTGTACCGAAATTTTGGCACATATATAAGAAAGCGGGATCCAAATTTGGTGTGTGGTAGAGTTTTTTTCCATCAAGCAACCATAGCCTAGTCGGCGAGCCGGCATGAGAAGGGATAGCAGTCATGGAAGGAAGGGTGTATGAGCATCGGCTAGCCATGGCGATGAATAACAACACTTTCTACTGCCATCAAAGACCCGAAGTTTCAGAGCAGAACATGGTTCGCAACATGTGAGATCAGCCACTATAGGAGAACGACGAAGATGGCCACTTGTTCTCTTGCCCAGTTGGTGATTCAGGGTAGTCTAAATAACTCCGTGGACTAGGATTAGTATGATATTCCTGCGATCATCCTTGGAGCTGTAATTGACGACTTAATTAGCCCAGACTTTTCGTACCAATGCAAACATACCTAAGCCAAGAGATCCTCTTCACGCCGTCTCGCGAACCGACAGCATTGTGATACCTGGATGTGACGTCGCAGACCATCCCCTCTGTTTTTTCCCTCCTCCAGCTACTGCTCGTGGTGCCGTCGTACTCTTATAAGAAGGCCACGCTAAAATTTCAGACCGAAAAGTCATATTTAACATACCCAAATATGGTGATTGGCTACACTCTGGGTACAGCAACAACGACAAGACTTGCTTATAGAGAAAACCAAACAGAACATACAGCAAAACAAAGTCACTAGAAGACCAACCAAGCAGGTATAGGTTTTACAAACAGCCCGTAGGCGGGGCACACATCCACGACACACTAGAATATGGACTTCTCACACTGACATCAACACACGACAACAGTTCCCGTTCACAGGGTTAAGAGCCCAAAGTTCCGACACGAGAATATTCATCTAAGTTTTACGCGCACCCTTTAGTGCTAGACACCCTTTGTAAACCGCTACATCTTCGGAGACACACGGAACACATAATGCAAGGGGTTGCATGGGGCCACGCTCTTTTCCCTTCACTTGCCGCTACTTAAGAGTTAGGACCACATGCCGCAATCTGCTCTTCGAGCTGCATCAAAAGATGAATAATAGGTCAATGATTAAGAAAAGTACCTTCCGAAAAATGATTAAGATAGGTCTATGGCACATAATGGTGCTCAAGTCACATGGTTTCACTAATCTGCCATATTCCAGGTGAACTAGTTTCTTGTTTGGGCATTTGGCGAAGCTTAATTTAAATTGGGAAACAAAGATTTTCTACCACTTTTTTGAGCTACCCTGTGCATCTACCAAACATGATGACAAAATTAACACATAATGATTTGACGGCTAAATGAGACTTTTCGGTACCTCAAACTAAGTGCTCCAAATCTAAATGTCAAAAGAATTAGATTAAAGATAAAAGTTATTGTTCCCTTTTCTCTATCTTAATATGACTAATCTATGTGTTATGAAACTAGTGGGAAGTTGGTATCAAAATCCAACATTAGGCACATAAGGTGTTACCTGCATCATGACCTCCAACTCATGCCGCACAATATAGAATTCATTCCTAACAAGATCCAATGACACGAGACACCTGAAATAATGCAAAAATACCACATTGTCAAATTCTGAAGAGGTTATCAGAACTGAGATGAAATGGTTCAAAAATTGTAACCCTATATTTCAAAAAAGAAAAATCTCTAGCGATATAAGAATTTAGTTGTGCTATAAACAGAAGTCTAGAGCCAATAAATTACAAGAGAAGCATCAAAGGGTAGCATATTCAGATAATGAACCGAGTAATATCAACAACGTGATTGCAGATGAAGTGAAAAAGCAAATCAGATTAGTTCTTAACAACGTTAGATTGGTATGAGCTGAAAAGAACGACAGAAAGACAACATGAGCTGGCAGGTTTGCATAGAGACATTCAAAAACAGTGTTCCGAATAATTATTGTGTAACATATGTAATAAGCTATCGAGTTCTGACCCTTGTATGTATTTTATGGCATAGAAATTGCCGAAGTTCATGCAGGCGAGGTTCACTTGCTGTGCACCAACACTGAAACATTCAAAAAAAATGCAGATCAGAAAATTAGGAACTTATCAAACTTAGTATAAATTGAGACGTCAACTCAATAATATTCTCAAGGAGCCATTTCCTATCATGATTGTCAACTCCATAAATTGTTTGATGAACCAGAAAAAAAACACCATTGCCGTTATGTGCAATAGCAGATCAGTCGTACCAGAAATATTTACAAAAGACAAAGTTTTTCTTGCCGAACCATGAAATTGTCATGCATACCAACAATTCCGCTACACGAGACACAACTAAAATGAGGTCTTCTAATTTTTGATATACGACACCCAAATGGCATCCATGACGTACACAGCCTGCACCTGACAAATCTGAATAGAAACAACCCCGTTCCAATGGAGAAACAGAAAAAATGGCCATTGGCGTTATGTTGAATTGCAGATCATTAATACCGGCCATGCTTATGAAACGATAATTTTCTCATTCTCGGCCTAGAATAATGGCATTGCCCGAAGAGCAGAAACGATAGTAGAACAAACGTTTGCAAGATCACAACAATTCCCTTCGCCAAGCGAGACGATTTTATTAACATTGGGAAGAATACCAACAATTTCGTTACACGATATATAACTAAACTCGGCTCTTCTACCTATGGCTATACGATGCCTGTAAAACGACACGAACTTCAATTGTGCGGCCGTGTCGTGAGGTACACACCCTGTGCCGACACATCCAAATAAAAAACAACATCGATGCCATGGACAAACTTGAAAAAAACAGAATTAGAGATACATAGAATAGCAGATCATTAATACCAGAAAAACCACCATTAGTAATACACATAATAGCAGATCATTAATACCAGGAATATTCCGAAAACGACAACAATTTATCCTCATCATAACATAGATATTAATCGGGATACCGGTAACTCCGTTATACTAAACGCAACTAAACTTGATTCTTACGCCTACGGGGCAGTGCAACCGACAAATAACAATCCTTTGCCCAGTATAATAAACTGATCTGAATCGCATGACATTGACGCAGCGGGCAAACAAACATAGAGTTAAAAACAAGCAGGTGGAAGAGAGAGAAAGGGTTTATGATGGTCATCACCTGGAGGTGCACCGCATGAGCTGCTGCGTCAGGGATTCCACCTCGTCAAAGTCCACTTCGGGCTCCTCCCTGCGATTGCCAGAGTAGATAATTAAGATGAGTTAGTACCCGAGACAGAGAGCAGAGGGAGACATGATAGAGGGTGTGGAGGCGGACATCAGGGTGTCAATGTCGTCGATGATATCGGAGGCCTCGTAGATGAAGAGGCGGGAGACCTCGGCGGCGGTGCCCTCGTCCCGCAGCTCCTCGAACGTGTCCTCGTCCACCACACCCTGGATCGACGTCGACCATGCCAAGGCAAAGGCAAAGGCCAAGTTAGTCGGCCAGCCAGGCCAAAATCCACAACCACACGACTAGAGTGGAGGGGAAGGGCCTCACATCGGTGTACATGCTGGCGATATGATCCTTGAGCTGCGCCCTCAGTGCTGCGGCTGCCATGGCAAGGCGAGGAGAGGTCCGGCGGTCCGGTCCGGGGGACTGAGCGGTGGAGACGGGGGAATTCGGCTGCGGAGTGAACGAGGACGGGATGAGGAGCGGAGGTTGTATAGCTGGCCTCACGAGGGTCTCTCACGTAGGCGTTTGGCAGCGAGTGCTCTACTAGCTGTACTGCGTACGTCGTCGGCGGGCGCATTTAGTTAGCTTGGAAACGGCCCGCGTGCCTAATGCGTGCATGCATGCATGGAGCAACCGGCTGTGTGTCCACGTGTTCAAGGTAGTGAGCGTCTATTTCAACTTTATTCTCTTTTCCTTTCAAAAGAAAAAACTTTAGTCCCTGACAATGTTTATAGGATCCAGTCTCCTCTCTCTCACTCAAGTGAATTGGTTTCGAGAGCATTCCGCCATTTTTTATGACTTCCACAGTTTCACTTTCAACCCGATTTACCGCCTACGTGCCCTTTACACCCGCCTCCTGTTTAGCGCGGCTACTAGCACGGAGTTAGCCGGGGCTTCTTCCTTGAGTTCTGTCATGATCGCGCACTTGACGTAAGAGCTTTACAAGCAGCATTGACCTTCTTCACTCACGCGATATTGCTGGATCGGGCTTTCGCTCATTGTTCAAGATTCCCCACTGCTGCCTCCCATGGGAGTCTGGGCCGTGTCTCAGTCCCGGTGCGGCTAATCATCCAAAAAGACCAGCTAAGCATCATTGGCTTGGCCAGCCTTTACCTGACCAACTAACTAATACTACGCAGGCTCATCAAACAGCGCTTTAAGCTTTCTTCAGGATTCGGACCGAACTATTTGGCAGATTCTCACGCATTACGCATCTGTTCGCCACTTTGTTCTCAACTATTCCAATTAATTCCAGCAAACGGAGGCCGTTAGGTCAAAGACGTAGCCCACGCCCTGTAGTTTTGAAGCAAGACGAGACAACTTTAGCTATGGGTGACCTAACCAAACATGGCGGTCAACCCCTACGGATAAAGCATGCTTCACGAGTTTGTGAGCTTCAACATTCAAGCTCCTAAATTCATGGCTAATGATACAATTACTAAAAGTAGCCTTCCGTTCTACGATCTCATGTATGATTGATCCATAGATAGATGCGCTCTTCTTATGTATATCTGCAACGACCACCTTGCAATCTGAAGCCACCTGAATCTTCCTCTCATAGAGATTATCAGCAAGCGCAAGTGCCACCCTGATTGCCGAAAATTTGACAGTAGCAAGATCTGATATATGTGGGAACAAAATGGCTGACACACCCAGAAAATTACCTGCTCGATCTGTGCTTACAGCTCCCATTGCGCCTCGAGTGCCGCCTGGTCCAATCGCCGCATACACATTGACCTTCACCATATCATCCCGAGGAGCGAAACATTTGATTTGGCCTAATCACGGGTGCCCCTAGAACTGGACTTGGAGTGCTTTGGGTAGCTCTCAGCTTAGTTAAGTAACTCTGCACAAAAGCCTGAAAAGTGAAAGGGCTTTTATATATCTCCTCATGTATAGCTTTGTGCCGAGCTCCCCATATCGTCCGCAAAAGTGATCGTAAATGTGATGAAATCCTCATGCGATAACACCTCATGCATGGTGAATAGCCACTGTTTGGTGTCATCATTTACATTCAGACTCAATCGCCGACAATTTGCTCGTATGATAGTGCCCACGTGCTCCTTGAAACCAAGCAATTTAGCAGGGCGTGCTTGCACGTATCCTTAGACCCACACAAACATAAAGCACTTGTGGTCGACATGTTTCTATGATGAAGAAGGACACTATGAGTATTGTGCTAATCTCCACATGAACACCTTGATTTTCGAAGCGACTTTTATATGCCATAAGTCTTTCCATCCTTGACAATCAGCCTCTGAGTTTGATCGGCCGCCACGCTCATACAGCCATGATCCTCTGATGATCTTGGTACACTATATCATGTTGTAAGCGGAATGCACAGTGAACATACCCCTTCTATCCTCACTCCATGCCCAAAAATCAGATATATGTCTCATGGAAAGAGGGATCTTCAATATAATCTCAGCATTAATGGGAATACGTATCGATTGAATAAGCTACGCGTCCCTTGACGACACAGTGTGATCAATGTGTTCAGCGGCCCTTGTCGGCGGCTGCGGTATTTGTGAAGTTCTTGGCCTCTTTATATGCTCTCTAGTTATCCAATTGTCATTCCAAATATCAGGGTATTCTCCGTCTCCTATTCTCCTTACAAAACCTTGAGTCATTATGTCTTTATCATGCAAAATAGCCCACCATATCTGTGATGGATGTGGTCCCAAGGTTGCATCAGAAAGAGAGTTATTTGTATAGTAGAAAACTTTTAAGATTAATGATCTAGCAAGCGCCAGGCTTTCCTGGCAAGTAGGCTAGATTAAAGATCTCAAGGTCACGGAAACCGAGGCATCCCGAATACTCGGTCTCATCATAACATCCCATGAGACCCAGCATGGCTTCCTTCTCCCCTGTTTACTTCTCTACCAAAATTTTCAAATTAAAGAGGTGACACTCGTGCAACGTCCTCGCGGGAAACGGAAGCAGGCCATGGAATATACAGGAATTGCCTGTGCCACAGACTTTATCAAAACCTCTTTACCTGCAGTTGGCAGGAGCTTTTCCATCCATTCTCTCGGCTTTTCCCAAACTCTGCCAGGTAAGTATTTGAAAGTCTTGGTCTTGGACTACCCCACATCAGTTGGCATACCCAATTTCCGGTCATTGAGCGACTCATTTTAGACATTCAAAGTATTCTTGACATCTTCCCTAAGAGCCTGAGGGCATCCTCTACTGCAAAATATAAAGGACTTGTCATGATTTATTCTTTGTCTGGATGCCAACCAATAATTCTCTAGTAGGTTTGATACTTCAACTGCCCCATCATGACTTGACTTAAAAAGTAATAGGTTGTCATCTGTGAAAAGAAGATGGTTCACAGCTGAAGCTGTTGGTGCCACTTAAGCGTGATGACAAAGAACTGGATTTCAGGGCCATTAAAGGCACTCTACTGCAATTAAGAAAAGATATGGGGATATTGGATCTCCCTGTCGGATACCTATGTTGGGTGTGAATTGATCAAGTCTCTCACCATTAAAAAGAACCGAGAAAGATACTGTCTGGACCATGCCCATAACTATTTGTACCCATGTAGGAGAAAATCCCAATTTCTACATCACGGCTTTAGAATAGTCCCACTCTAGCCTATCATATGCCTTCCTCATATCGAGCTTTAAAGCATAGTAGCTACTAAATTTTTCCTTTGCTACATTTCATGAAATGTAAGCACTCATATGCACTAATAATATTGTCCGTGATCACTCTTCAAAGGACAAAAGTTGATTGCTCCTCGGATATGATATCAGGTAAGTTTTGCTTCAATCTATTTGCAGTAACATTGGAAGCTATCTTGTATAAAACATTGCACAAACTGATAGGTCTAAATTATGTTAAGAGGGTTGGGTTTGTTACCTTTGGAATCAAAACCAGAATTGTATCATTAATGCATTCAGGACTATCTTCCCCTCTCACGATTCTCATAACTGCCTCTATTACTTATTTACCTCAAATATACCAATGACGCTGAAAAAATGGGCAGGGAACCCATCAGAGCATGGAGCCTTCGCTGGGAACATGTGAAAGTGTGGCACCCTGGCTCAGAGTAACCAGTTTACCTTGCATTGCCAGCCCAGAGATCAAGTCTTCTGGCAACACAAAACAACTTGGTACAGACATAACGACTTTATTGATCTGTTGGGGATACATAGGTTTGATTATTACATAAGAAAGTGAGGCCAAGCGGCACACACGGTGCGGCTCCACTATGTCCATTATTTATTGTTAAACATCTCAAGGGCCTTGATGCTAGAGGATACAACTACTCGTCAGCAAAACAACGGGGTAGCAGAACTCCATGCCACAGGGACAATATTGGGACACGACCAAGATCATGAAGCACCGATCAACCTCACTCCTTGCATGGTTTCTCCTGCATCTGGCATGACACACCAGGTCAGTTCTTTGAATGTACTCACAAGCTCACAGCAAACATGACAAACAATAGCATGGCATTAACACATTAAACATGATCATGAGCATGATGTTACCAATCTCACACTCCTAGGGAAAACCTTATACACAGCATCTTAGCAGTAGTGCTGGACAAAATCCTGCGCTACTACTACTTAGTAGTAGCGCGTCACTAGTAGAAAAGGGTGCAGTGGCCCAGGCCGGTTCAGCCCATTAGTCCCGGTTCTGCCACGAACCGGGACCAATGGAGCTATTTTTCCTGGTTCATGAGCCCAGGGGGTCGGCCGGGCCACGTGGGCCATTGATCCCGGTTCGTCCAGACCTTTTGGTCCCGGTTGGTGGGACGAACCGGGACCAATGGGCCTGGCTCCTGGCCCACCACTATTGGTCCCGGTTGGTGGCTTGAACCGGGACCAAAGGCTTCCCTTTAGTCCCGGTTCATGCCACCAACCGGGACCAATAGTGGTGCCGATATATATCCCCTCGCGCAAAAACAGAGCACACCGCTCCTGTTTTTTCTGGCCGAGGGGGAGAGGGCTTGGTGGTGCTCTAGCTCACCTCCTATACACACAAGGTGTTCGATGGAATGCCCGAGCCACACTACTTAAGGTTTTTCCTCTCCAAGCTCGACTGCCAAGCTCCATTTTCCTCAATATTTATCTAGGTTTAGCGGTCCGTCACGCCCCGTCCCCGTCTTCATCACCGTCGATCACCCGCGCCGATCTCATCGCCGACACCACTGTGGTGAGCCTCTTGTTCTTATCTTCTTTCTGAAAGGAAAAATATTCTTACTTGTATGTTTAGATAGATACTTGTATTATTTTCTTACTTTTATTATTGCATCTTATATAGTGCGATGGTTTTGATATCCGCCCGTCGGCCCTCGTCACATCTATGATTCGGATGTGGTATATATTATCTTTTCATAACTATTGGTTCATTTATTGTTTATGAAAATTATGCCGACCAACGTGACATAGATTTTATTTATCTAGGAGGTTGTTGAACCGGAAATTCCAACCGACCCTATTGTCGAGAGGTTAAATTTAGTTGAAGAAGAAAATAATTTCTTGAAGAAAAAAAATAAAAAAAACTTGAGGAGGAGAAGATGATACTGGAGTTGCATGTTGCGGATGTCGTCGATGATCACAAGATCAAGATGGATGCAATGCGCTTGAAGATTAGAAAGATTAGAAAATATGCCATTCATACCGAGGCTTGGTATCATTATGCCGTTGGATCAGCTGTTACCTTGGTTGCGATTATGATCGCATTTGTTTTCGCATTGAGATGTTTTACATAGTTTCAATGTATGGTTTAATTAATTTAGATGCTCTGCAGAGCTTTATGTTGTTAGATGAGAACTATGTATGTACTTTGGTTTTTATGTGATGATGAACTTCTATTAATTTGGTCATTTAATTATCAATGTTCTGTAATGATTTTTGACACACTTAATTATATATAATGCACGCAGATGAACCGACAATGGATGTACGGTGACAGACACACCTCCGAGTACACTAAGGGCGTGCATGATTTTCTCGAAGTGGCTGAGGCAAACAAGCAGAATGGTTTTATGTGTTGTCCATGCCCTATATGTGGGAATATGAAGTCTTACTCTGACCGGAAAATCCTTCACACCCACCTACTTTACAAGGGTTTCATGCCACACTATAATGTTTGGACGAGGCACGGAGAAATAGGGGTTATGATGGAAGACGGTGAAGAAGAAGAGTACGATGACAACTATGTGCCCCCTTAATTAATACGGTGATGCTACTGAACATCAAGAGGAAACAGACGATGTGCACGATGGTGCTGCAACGGGCGAAGCTGCTGAAGATCAAGAGGAACCAGACGATGTGCCCGATGATGATGATCTCCGCCGGGTCATTGTCGATGCAAGGACGCAATGAGAAAGTCAAAAGGAGAAGCTGAAGTTAGATCGCATGTTAGAGAATCACAAAAAAGGGTTGTACCCCAATTGCGAAGATGGCAACACAAAGCTCGGTACCGTACTGGAATTGCTGCGATGGAAGGCGGAGAATGTCGTGCCTGACAAAGGATTTGAGAAGCTACTGAAAATAATGAAAAAGAAGCTTCCAAAGGATAACGAATTGCCCGACAGTACATACGCAGCAAAGAAGGTCGTATGCCCTCTAGGATTGGAGGTGGAGAAGATACATGCATGCCCTAATGACTGCATCCTCTACCGTGGTGCATACAAGGATCTGAACGCATGTCCGGTATGCAGTGCATTGCAGTATAAGATCAGAGGAGATGACCCTGGTGATGTTGACCGCGAGCCTCCCAGGAAGAGGGTTTCTGCGAAGGTGATGTGGTATGCTCCTATAATACCACGGTTGAAACGTCTGTTCAAAAACGGAGAGCATGCCAAGTTGATGCGATGGCACAGTGAGGACCGTAAGAAAGACGGGAAGTTGAGAGCACACGCTGACGGGTCGCAGTGGAGAAAAATCGAGAGAAAGTACTGGGATGAGTTTGCAAAGGACCCAAGGAACGTATGGTTTGCTTTAAGCGCGGATGGCATTAATTTCGGGGAGCAGAGCAGCAATCACAGCACCTGGCCCGTGACTCTATGTATGTATAACCTTCCTCCTTGTATGTGCATGAAGCGGAAGTTCATTATGATGCCAGTTCTCATCCAAGGCCCTAAGAAACCCGGCAACGACATTGATGTGTACCTAAGGCCATTAGTTGAAGAACTTTTACAGCTGTGGAATGGAAACGGTGTGCGTCGTGGGATGAGCACAAAAGGAGGAATTTCACCTAAAGGCGTTGTTGTTCGTGACCATCAACGATTGGCCCGCTCTCGATAACCTTCGTGACAGACAAACCAGCGATACCACGCATGCACGCACTGTTTACTTGACACCGATAGTATATACCTGGGAAGCTGCAGGAAGAATGTGTACCTGGGCCAGCGTCGATTTCTTCCGACCAACCATCAATGTCGAAAGAAAGGCAAGCATTTCAAAGGTGAGGCAGATCACCGGAAGAAGCCCGCCATGCGTACCGGTGATCACGTACTTGCTATGGTCAATGATTTACACGTAATCTTTGGAAAGGGTCCCGGTGGACAAGCTGTTCCGAATGACGCTGACAATCACGCACCCATGTGGAAGAAGAAATCTATATTTTGGGACCTACCCTACTGGAAAGACCTAGAGGTCCGCTCTTTGATCGAGGTGATGCATGTGATGAAGAACCTTTGCGTGAACCTGCTAGGCTTCTTGGGCGTGTATGGGAAGACAAAAGATACACCCGAGGCACGGGAGGACCTGCAACGCTTGCACGAAAAAGAGGGCATGCCTCCGAAGCAGTATGAAGGTCCTGCCAGCTACGCTCTTACGAAAGAAGAGAAAGAAATCTTCTTTTAATACCTATTATTTTTGCCTAATGATGAATACATGGTTTTGTTGAATCCTTTGACACTAGGCACCCCTCGGCGATCCTCGACCCCTTGACCCTGAGAGGAAGAAGAGGATAAAAAAAGAAGAGGAAGAAGAAAAAAAAGAGGAGAAGAAAGAATAGAGGAGTTCTTCTCCTCTATTCTTTCTTCTCCTCTTTTTTTCTTCTTCTTCCTCTTTTTTTTTATCGGGAACGAGGGTTGTCGAGGGTCCTTGGCCAGCCTTTACCTGACCAACTAACTAATACTACGCAGGCTCATCAAATAGCGCTTTAAGCTTTCTTCAGGATTCGGCCCGAACTATTTGGCAGAATAGTCCCACTCTAGCCTATCATATGCCTTCCTCATATCGAGCTTTAAAGCATAGTAGCTACTAAATTTTTCCTTTTCTACATTTCATGAAATGTAAGCACTCATATGCACTAATAATATTGTCCGTGATCACTCTTCAAATATGAGAAGCCAGTTATAGAGCCATTAATCAAGTCTTTTGCTCTTAAGAAGATGGCAGACTTATTCAGGAATTGGAAGAAAGACCTGAATAAGTTTGTCGATAAAAAAGAGACACTAGAATTCAAGGGCAAACATGAGAGGATCAGAGATGACTGGCCCGCATTTGTGGCCCACAGGACATCGGAAAAGAGTAAAAAGATGTCGGCGACAAACAAGCAAAATGCTGCGGAGAAGAAGCTTCATCATCGCACGGGGTCAGGTGGCTACCTCATAGCCCGGCCTAAGTGGGCCAAGGCTAAGAATGATCTGCTTGATAAAGGGATCGAACCAGAGACAATGAACTGGCCAGACCGTTGCCGGACTTGGTTCTTCGAGGCTGGCGGAACACAGGACCCTGTATCAGGGAAGTGCATTTGGACGGATGATCAATTGGACATACCAGTCAAGAGGCTAAAGCAATATATCGAAGCAGCGCAACAAGGGAAGTTCATTCCAGACAGGGAGAAGGACGAGCTCACAATGGCACTCGGGAATCCTGAGCACCCTGGACGGACATGAGGCACGCCAGGCTCCGTTCCGTGGAAGGCTGGATTTCCGGACGCAGGGGGTTACAAAACCCATGAGAGGAGGAAGAAACAGGAGCAGAGCCAAATGCAGGCGCTGCACGAAAGGGTAATGGGGCTAGAGGAACGAGAATAAGAACGGAGCAAACGACCTGCCGAAGCTTCCCCCGAAGCTACCCTACCATCTCAGCGGAGAAGCAGCATGGCTTCCACCGAGCTGCTT
The DNA here is from genome assembly GCA_021605145.1 of Aegilops bicornis. Lineage (NCBI taxonomy): Eukaryota > Viridiplantae > Streptophyta > Magnoliopsida > Poales > Poaceae > Aegilops > Aegilops bicornis. The sequence goes on along the minus strand of CM038672.1, from coordinate 8,306,451 downwards.
CAGCCGGAGCATGCCTTGACGGCTCCTGCCAGTTATCCCGTGGATGCTATCACGGAGTCTCAAAATTGCCACCTTATGGCGCAATGGAGCAATTTGAAGGTCAAAGGCGGCTGTTGGCTCTGTTTATCCTACTAAACCCGACTCAACTTTTCACCGCCGCCGATTCTAGAAGGATATGCTAAGGTGATGGTGGATGAAATAACGGAGGGATTTGAGGACCTCGGCTTGACCACCCTACCGGTGAAGGGGAGTATCGGCTGGGTTCTGCTCAAGACTCCATGCCTATGGCGGAAGGATCTCATCAAACTTCCGAACTGGGCGCCTCCGCCTCCTCCTCCTCCTCCGTGAGTCAGGCACTCCGCCTCCTCCACCGCCTCCTCCTCCGAGGAGTGACGATCAGGCACTCGGCCTGCTCCTTCTCCGTGGCGTGGCGGCACTCCGCCTCCTTCTCCGCCTGCACTGGGCGCCCGAGCAGCCAGCCTCCTCTTTCTCCGCCTCGTCGGCAAGGGCGGAAGAGACCCCGCCCGCCGCTCGGCTACTCCGGCGCGTCGTAGTCCTTCTCCTCCGCCTCGTAAGCAAGGAAAGAAGACACCCGCTCCGTCTGCTCTGCCGGCGTCTAGCAGTACAGCCAAAGGCGGGAGGAGATATAGATTCGGTCCTTCTCTGAAGAATCCAGAGAAGTTACCGTACGAGAGGACCGAGGAGGAAAACGCGAAGATCACGCAGACCAAAGTGCATGACTGGTTTGAAGGGTTGAAAGCAAAGAGACATCCACCTCCGGAGGAGAAGGTAGATCCGGTGAAAGCGAAGCGCACTCTGGCTGCCCTGACAAAACCACCCAAGTCTCCACCGAAAGGCAACTATGAGCGTATTATTGGAAAGGCATTTGCCGAAGCGGAGTGGTCGGGAAGTACTAAAAGTGATCAAAGAATGAAAGAACGACGAGCTGGGAAACAAATTGCCCAGCTCGGCGAACGAGCGAAGCAATCGTGCCCCCCGCTCAAGGTGCCTGCTAGCGACATCGTCGATCCGAGGATGGTGCCCGGTTATGGCAATCCTGAAGATTACCTGCCCGACGATGTACATTATGATTTCTTGGAGGTGGAGATACAAAGATACGAGTACGGGAAGCCTCTTGTCAAAGATGAAAGCTCTCTATTAACGATGATGCGAAGATTGCATTATTGGTACATGAAAACCCGCATAGAGTCTGAGGGGAGGAGTACTTTGTATGTGAGAGTTAAAAAGGAGCATGACCTCGTTGGAATTGAACTGTTGCCTATTCCATTTGAGGAATTCTATCAGTTTTTCAATCAATTGGCCCTCGATAAAGCAACGGTCACCTGCTATTGTCTGTAAGTAGTACTACTTCTGTCATTAAGTCTCTCTATATAACTCATCTCTTTCATTGCATGTATTTATAATTATCCTCACTATATTTTGCAGATTGAAGATCGCCGAATTGAAAAAAAGACAAGTGGGTGGTATTGGGTTCATTAACACATATCTCATAGATGCAACTGAGGTTGAATTTCATGCTGAAAATACCGAGGCCAACTTGCTACAATCGTTTGTAATAAATGAACACAAGGATACAATACTCTTTCCTTGCAACATCAAGTGAGTGTTACTGTCCTGTGGCATATTCGGTTTCCCTTATTAGTCCAGGTTATAGTAATGTAATATTGATGAGTTATGCATGTGTGCGCAGGTACCACTATATTCTCCTAGAGATTAAGCTTGAGCAGGGAGTAGTAACTGTCTCAGACTCCAAACGAAAAGATCCCAAGGAGTATGAGGACATGAGTGAAATGCTCGAGAAGTAAGTTATATCGATCATTATCCACCATATCAGCAACTTTGTTCATTTCTGATATCAAGTAATTGTTTTCTTTGTATGGCAGGATTTGGAGAAAATTCACCAAAAAAGCTCCGGGATTGCCGAAGAAGCTGCAATTTAGACACCCGAAGGTAAGTACTATAGTAGCATATTCCATGCATCTCCTAGTAATTCAAGCGCTAGTTTCATCAGTACCATTTAACATGCTTGCTAATTATCAGTTTGATTGACCTCTATTTCTTGTAAAGTGGTTGTGGCAGGAACAAGGGAATGATTTCTGTGGATACTACATTTATGCGAGTCCATCCGCCACACGACCTGTGAGCGGGGCTACTCTGACATACAATATGAAGTGCGTAAATAACAATATTCACAATTTTATTTTATTACCATCATTTGTGTTGAGTTTCATTCATTCATGTATATATATATATATGTATTGACCCCCTTCTTAAAATTAGATGTTTCGGATGCGGGATGAACTACTAGCACCAGATCGTCTGCGAGCAATTCAAGAGAAATTGGCGGCATTATTTCTTGACCACGTGATTGCTGAAGACGGAGAATACTATGTGGACCACGCGTCCGTATGTTAGGAGATTATTTTTGTAAAAGATAATTATTGTATATATGTAGCCGGTAGTGTCGGATAGATATACGAGAACTTGTTGTTCGACCAATCTCTCGGAGAAGGAGAGGTGGTCGATATTACTTCCTCCTGTATGCATATATGTTCATGACGATCTTCTGTTTCCTTCGTTTGCTTACTAGCTAGCTAGCGTGTCTAGCTAGTCCTCTCTATAAGTATGTATAGTACGTAGCGTCGACCAAGCACGGACAAACGAGAGGACACTTCTCTCGATTAATTAGCTAGCTAACACAATATATGAAACACCTAAATTAACCCCCAAAACCCCTAAACCCCCCTTTCAAAAAAAAAAAAAAACAAAACGCCAGCCACAGTAAATGCTTGTGGCGTGGATGCCTATTGGTCCCGGTTGGTGCTACCAACCGACCAATGCCCTCCTGCCTGGGCTCAGCGCACAGGCCACGTGGAGGCTCATCGGTCCGGTTCTGGATTGAACCGGAACTAAAGGGCCAGGGTATTAGTACCGACCCTTTAGTCCCGGTTCATGAACCGGGACTAAAGGCCCTCACCAACCGGGTTAATAGGCCCCTTTTCTACTAGTGCGTGTAAATAAACAGCGCTACTCCTATCAATTTTAGTAGTAGCGCGGACTAGCAAAACGCGCCGCTGCTATGTTTGAACTGGGCGCACATGGCTAGCCCCACTTAGCAGTAGCGCGTATCCGTACTCAGCGCTACTGCTATGCTCCGTAGCAGTAGCGCTTTTCATGAATCCACGCTACTACTGACCTTACCTTATCCTCCCCACGCGGCCGACCCTCTAACTCACTCTCCCTCTCAGTCACTCTCGCCCGCGCCGATACCCGTCGTCCGCCGCCACCGCCGCGCTCCTCCTCCTCCGAGGTACTCCCTCCATCCCTCCTCCTCCCTCCTCCCTCCTCCCCTCCCTCCTCCTCCCTCCTCCTCCGGCCGCACCCTCGTCACTCCTCCCTCCTCCGCCGGTAGCCCTCCTCCCACCGCCCCCTCCCTTCTCCTCCTCCGGCCGCCCTCCCCCTCCTCTCTCCCCCCGCCTCCCACCCCCCCCCCCTCCCTCCGCCTCCCTCCTCCGATCCCACCGGCCTCCTCTCCCTCCTCCTCTCTCCCCCCTCCTCCCTCCATCTCTATTTTTTTTACTATAGTTTTTTTAATATTGTATAATGTAGTTTTTTTACTATTGTATAATGTAGTTTGTTTTACTGTTTTTTTGAAGTGTTTAATAGAATTAGTAAGAAAATTCTCACTTGATGTTAGGTTTTGCATGCTAGCTAATAAATTCACTAGAAGTAAATTCAGTTTAAAGTCATTAATTTTACATGTCTAAATTACACTAGAAGTGCTCTCACGTTTCAGGATTTTCTCCGGATTCATTAGAACTGGAGTTGCTTTCTAACACAAGCTTGTTAATGTTTTCCTTTTTTGTTTCATTTGTTATCTTTTTTTGCGGTAAGATATGCACAAGAATTAATACGTTACTAGCTTCGCCTATCTTGACGGTGCCAAACTGCACTCTAGAACACTAGCTCTATTAGGTATCTCTTTGGTGGTATTATTATAGCATCTTTGTGCTGTCCGTTTGGCTTGTCTTGTCTCTTTTTTTGTTAATCTTTGGTGTTGCTTAATGAGCTTTCTTATGTTGTTGTGACGATGTGGTAGAATGCCAAGAGAGGTAGTTTTTGTTTATTGCACGAGGGAAGACGTTGAGTTTCTATTTCCATAATGTGTGCAGTGTAGTTCTTGTAGTGGCATGCAATGCTTGCCCCGACTTGCGTGCGAAATAAAAAACCTCCCCTACCCGTTAAGCTGGCGAAATTTCGATTAAAAATCGCCCCGACTTGTCAAAATTTTGGCCTTGTTTGTAAGAAAACATAAGATTTAGGGAGTTTAATGCAAAATGATAGGCCTTGCTTGTAAGGAAACATAATCTGTAGGGGGTTGGCTGCAAAATGTTAGGGACTTAGGTTGAAAGATTTTTGTTTTTTTGCCTGGATGATTCTTTTTATAATCTACGAAAAAGAGGGAAAACTCGCTGGTTGGGACAAGTGACGGACATGCAGCGTGTCACTTCTCGCAACCTGGGGAGCAAAAAAGTTGAGCACGTATTAAAAATTATTAATCCTGATTTTGAAAACTGCACCAATGTTAGGATCTCCCAGTGCCCATGGCCTGCATGCCTACATTCTAGGGGAGTCAGTTCTCTCTCCCTCGACATATATGTTTGATCTTTGTAAGAGAAATCATCAAGGAAAGAATTAATTATTCTCTCCAACTTGCAAGGCCATCAACTACTCTCAAACAACATACTTGAGCAAACAATTGTATTCATTGATGACAATCGGTGTGTGCTATAGGGTTGAACTCTGCAGACTAAACCTCCCCAAGATTGGACCTCTCTGTGAATACATAATGGACTTGTTATCTGCTTTAGAAGAGCATCGGATGAAGTGGAATAGAAGAACAACTAATAGGGTTGATCGCATCTTGGCAAATGAAGGTTGCCTGGATAATCTATGTTGCGCGGATACTTCAGAAATCGCGCGTACCCTGCCGGATACTGCCCCGATACTCGGATAGTGCCCCGGTACGTATCCCGTATGTATCCCTTGATTTTTTGATTAAAAAAAAGAAAATAATGTTTGATACTCCTAGGATACTTCTGCGATACGTTTTGGATACCTAAAACCCCTCGTTTGATGTGAAATCCCCTCAGTAGTAAAGGCACACCGTGTGAAGATTCCCGACATGAGCGTCAGTTCATATTAAAACATGTCTGCCAATGTTCTAGTTCAATTGAAAGGTGAGCAATAGAGAGTCGATGCACTGATTGGATTAGGAAACCTAGGGAAATCCCACTGCCAATTAATGGAAGTGGACTAAGTGTAAGAAAAGAAAGGGGACAATCCTATTGAATCATGCTTTGACCTAGAAGATCCTTATTTTTTCATATTTTTAATAATTAATATATGTATATATAAACGTATCCCCGTATCTAGGTTTTTGGAAAATTGACGTACCAGGCGTATCCCCGTATCCAAGTATCTATGCAACGTAGTGGATAATTTGTGTAAAACTTGGTTTCATGTTTTTTCTCTTTGTACTCTGACATTGTGGCTGCTGAGGCTATGGACAAGTTAATAGAGGCATGATTTGGACTCAATTAACGTGGATTGGCATAGGTGTTCTTCAGCTAATGATGAAAGTACATGTTGTCCCCATGTGTGGTTTTGGTAATTAATGACAATCCTTATGGACTACTGTTTGCATTAAGATATACATTTGAAGGTTAGTCCCATTGGAATATGATTGAAGAATAATGGAAGACAACTCCTTTGAAGCAACATTTACATTGAGATGATCAAAATGAAGTTCATTGGAGTATCTTAAGGGTTGCCATGCTTAGAGCTATGGTTTGAGCCATAATGGATCAAGATCTTAAAAGGATGATTTGAATGATGAATTCTAGGAGTGGCTCAAAGATATGATCGTAATGGACAGATGTGTTGAGTCATGATTGAACAAGTATTCAAGCAAGCTATTCAAGTGAAGAATTCAGTATACCCTTCCAGACGTCAAGATTAAAAATGGAGTAGAGAAATAGGTTGACCAAGATGAAGCTCAAAGATCGAACTCTAAATGGTCAATACACGAGCGCAAATGATGCACTACATAGGATCTTGTGGTATGATAAGAAATTATCAATTGCACTCTGTGTACTAACCCGTACTATGTGTTGTCTATATTTTTTAGGGTTAGGTGATTCTCATGGGCTCGCATGAAGAAAGAGATTTCAAGTGTCTATGAGAGGATGACTTCAAGTGTCTATGAGAGGATGACATCAAGTGTTGGTGATCATGGTTGACAAGGGCAAGTTCAAAATAACCATCCCAAAGGATTACATGGTTGAAGCTTGTGGATGATCACATGATGGACAAGTGAAGATGAATACAAAGCAAAGCTTCCCACATTGTGTATGGGGGAGATACTTGAATACTTTACCAATGTCTTGCCTTCAGATTGAGCCAAGGAGAAACATCAACATCAAGCTCAAGTGAACGTCTCATGTCAAAGGTATTAGTTCCTTTGACGTTAGTGTTGTGGAGTGATGACCACCAAAGAACATATACACTCAAGAATGGATTATCAATAGCTATGTAGTGTAGCTATTTTATGATTCTTGAGTTATAGGGATCCCGCACTATTAAGAGGGGATCAAAGGGGTTTGTGATGGATTTTCTCAAGTCAACATGTTCGATACGCAATTCCACTCATATCCTATATACCAAAGAAAAGCCAAAGCCAAATAGTTTCTGAAATTATATGATCTAACATTTCCATACTTTGCACCCTCCATTTTTGTTTATTTTGGGTGGTTCTCTTTCTAAGGACTTGGAGCTTTTCCATAGCTTCAAAACGAGCCCAATATCATCAAAATCGGAGTTCGGATGTGAAAGTTATGCATGTTTTAGTTTTGGGGTTCCTGCTGTTATTTTGTCGGACGTCCGGTAACGTCCGGAAATCCGGTGCGCCAATCCAGAAACAAACGGACGGATTTCCGGTAAATATCGGACGTCCGGTCTCCGGACGTCTGGAAAATGTTGGTCGTCTGTCAAACCTGTTTCGCAAATATCCTAATACATTCGTCTGATGGCGTACTACAGCCGTCGGACGTCCGGTGGAACATCGGACGTCCGGTGCCTGTTTTGCCACCGGACGTCTGGTAATCCACCGGACGTTCGACACTTTAATGGGCAGTATTCCCCCTCAACGGCAAGATATGTGCCCATACTATTAATACCCCTTCACCACTTCGTGGAGGGGTTGAGCAACACAACTATCTTGACCCTCACTTGAAGAAAAGCTCCCTCTCCTTTCTCCTACCTCAAATCTTAGATCCCGGAGAGATTTGTGAGAGTTCTTGAGAGACATTCCAATCAAGTGATAGATCCACTCCCTCTCCTTCTCTTGACCAAAGTTATTCGTGATTTGAGCAAGTCTTGACCATTTCCCCCTTGATCTTGTTACTCTTGGAGGTTGGAGACTCCTAGGCGGTAGGAGTGCTCCGGTGAGGAATCAACTTGTGATTTGTCCCCTAGAAAGTTTGTGAAGGTTTGGAGGCCACCTCAAGGTCTTCCACTAGTGGTTGGGAATCACCTTCGTGGTGATATCTCAAGGAGAATAGGGTGAGCCTTCGTGGCGTTGGTGTGCCTTCGTGGTAACATGCACCTCTCTAACGGTGACTAGCTTCCCTCCAAGGAAGTGAACATAGGGATACATCATCGTCTCCGTGACTTCGGTTATCCCTAACCCTAACTCCTTACTTGTGGTTTACCTTGGTCACTTGACCGCGCATTCACTATTCTTGTTGTCCTCATTATATTGTGTTGGTTACCATATCGTCGATATTATTTAGGCCAACACTTTATAGTCCGCAATTCATACTTCCTACTATTGTTCTATCTTGTGTTTAGTGTGAATTGTTAGCTTGTAACATATCTTGTGTAAGCTTGTAGTGCTTACTTGATTTTCTTGTATCATTCAATTCAGATATTGTGATACAATTTTTGTAAGCTTGTATTGCCTACTTGTGGGTGTGTGTATTATTCATTTCCATATCTCGTGATATACATTGAGTAAGTTTGTGTAACTTACTTGTGCTTACTCATATCCTCGTTGTTCTCATCTTGTTTATGCTAAGTTGTTGGTGCACTTAGTGAGCCTAGTATATTTAGGATTTGTGCTTGAAAAGTATCCGCTTAGTTTATTTCCAAATCCGTAAAAGATTTTAGAACGCCTATTCACCCCCCCTCTCTAGGCGACATCGTGGTCCTTTCAATTGGTATCAGAGCAAGGTCTCTCCTTATTAATCTTAACCGCCTAGAGAGTAACGATGTCGACTAGTGAACTAGTGCACGATTACACATTTTGTTTTAATGGCACAAATTACATTATGTGGAGATTACGCATGCTTTGTCACTTTCGGGCCATGGGTCCAAATGCTTTGCGGATTGCAGTTGTAGGGGATTCAAATCTAAAGGTTGGACAATCTCCATCACTTGAGGATATGCATCTTGATAGTCAAGTTTTGAGTGCCATTCACCAAGCTATATCCTTCGAAGTGTTTAAGGAAATCTTGATTTGCAACTCGGCTCATGAGGCTTGGACCAAACTTGAAGATATATACGGTGGGTCCAATATTGATGAAGACGATATTCTTTTCGGGGAGTTAATGGAGGAGTTCTCCACATTTTTAGATCATGAATAACTCTCTATTGCTTCCACCTCCAATTACTTGGACACTTCAATATCTTCCACTTCACCATCATGTGGCGTGCCACAAGGTAATGACATGGTGTGTGAAGAAATATCTTGTGATGATGGTGAGGAAATCAAGAAAGACGAGGCATGCTTGATTGATGAAGAACCCTCTTCTCCAAAAGAATCATCATCAACCCCTTGTGTTCACATGTTCCGCATGGCAAGAGGTAATGACGAGGTATCATCTTGTCTTAGTGATAATGATGATAGTTGTAATGAGGAAGATGATGAAGTCTTCACTCAAAATCTCTATGAGATTGGGAAAACTCTTCGTAGAGCTAAAAATAACACTTATAAAAGGCTCCAAGATGTTCTTGCTTGCTTTCAAAAACGTAACGACTTATTTCTTTACGAGCAAGCAAAAAGTGAACAACTTGAACATGAACTTGGCATGGCTCATCAATGTCTTAGTGACTTGAGGTCTTTAAAAGAAGAGATTGAATTTAATCATTGTAAACTTAAAGAGGATTTTGAGCACCTTGACCTTGACTACAAGAAGGTCAAAGAAGAGCTCACCAAACTCTCTAAGTCTCATGAGGAACTTCAAGCTACTCATGCGGAGTATCTAGCTTCTACATGCTACTCTCATATTGATAATGATGCTTGTGCTACTAACTCTATCTTGTGTGAAGCATCGATATTAAAAGAAAATGTTGAGCTAAGGACACAACTTGATTTGCTAACTACCAATTATGGGAAATTGGGAGAAAGTCATAAAAAGCTCTCAGGCACTCATGAGATCTTCTAATCTCTCATGATGAGTTAAAGTTAGCTCATGAGGCTATGGTCACCAAGGTAAAATCATGTGACTCTCATGTGGATATTAGCACATCTTCTACTCGAAATGCCTTATTGTCATGTGCTAGTCCTTGCAATTCCTCTCTACATGATACTGGTACATCTTGTAATGAATTTCTCACCATGCCTTGTTGCTCTAACAATGAATCTTCTACTTCCTCTAGTTCTTTTGTTAATGCTAACCTTTTGAGGAAAATAAAGAGCTCAAGGCCCAAGTCACTAGTTTGAAGAAAGATTTGGAAAAATGTTGTGATAATATCTTGAGTGTGCAAAAGGACCCTCAAGAGAAAATAGGACTTGATTTAATCTCCAACAAGAGGAAGTCCAAGAACAAGAAGAAGGGACAAGATCAAGTCAAGAATTCGGCCAACATTACTTGCTTCAAGTGCAAGAATGTTGGACACCATGTGAGATCTTGTCCATTGAAGAAGAACGCTTCAAATGTGAAGCATCAAGGGAAGTGGCCTCAAGTTCAATATCAAGATAATGAAATGCCTCTTCCCATGCCTAACCAAGATAATGCTCTCCAAGTTGAAAAGGTAAAGAAGAAGAGAAAGGGGAGCACATGTTGCTATATTTGCCGCAAGAAGGGACACATAGCTTCATCTTGTCCCAACGGTAACCTCTCTAAGCATCCTATAGTAAATAATCATTATTCGCTAAGGAAGGATATTGTTGGCAATGTGTTTGCCAAGTTTGTGGGTTCCCAAAGAAGTTTGAAAGTGGACAAGACCATTTGGGTTGCCAAGCCTTTTTTACTAACTTCTTAGGACCCAACTTGGTTGGGGACCATCAAGCTCAAACTTGATCAATAGGTGTGTGGAGGGCATTGGAGACTTGGCTACTTCATGAAGAAAAACTATTTTCACCATATGTTATGGTTAATGCCAAGTCAAGTAAATTATCATCATATCTATGAATCCAATGCTCCTCGTTGCGGTAACTTGTACTTGCATTGTTTACGTTGAAAGTTACTATGTCCCTTGCATGTTTAGGTTTTGTACCTAGCATGTGCTTTTATAGTTGTGCTTCCTAGTATGCTTGGTTTGTGTTATCTAGCATGTGTAGGTCGCAATGCACTTCATATATTTGTGCGTGTGTGGTTTCAAGCCTTTATTGCTTCATTAGTTGAGTCTTCCTTGGCTGGATCATCACATTATGGGGGAGTGCTATGTTTTACAGATATCACAAATCTTAAATGTGTATGTATGTGGGATACCACCTAGTATTGTTAGTGCAATATTATATAGTTATTATGTGGTATGTAAAGTTCATTTGAAACTAAAATTCACATCCATTAATTATCCTTAGTTGGGTTTCATTTGCTTCTTGTGGATAATACATGGATCATCATATTATGGGGGAGTGATATGATTTGTGCATATCACAATCCTTGTTAATATGAACAATTGAGGGATGCCACTTAGAATTTATATTTGAGATTATCTTGTATCTCCATGGCATGCAATGTCTTGTTTACATATGGCATTCTTGTGCGGTTTTGCCCATGGTTATCTTTAAAATCATATTTGGAAAATCATTTGATTAAAGCTATTCCAATTATTGCTTTACATGATGATCATGTACTTATTTGGTTTCTACACTGAATGATAACCCAAAATACGATTTTGTTCGAATTCATCTTATTGCTCTATATGAGAGTTTCTTATCTCATTGTTTATAGTGTCCTATATCTACTTGAGTAAGATATTCATATGAGTATGTGTGCAATGCATATCTTATATGCTCATTGTTTTTTTCTTTCTTTTTTTCTTGGTTCATATGTTGAACTTTGTGTGCTATTTTATGTTGATTTGTCACTTCGATTCATTTTGGACAACATGAATGACTAGTCATGTTATTGGAAGTATTAACGGTCATGTGGTCATTTGTCCAATTTGTATCTCCCTGGATTTTGGTAGGCTTGTGCATGCATATTTACTATGTGTAAATTCACATGCCTTGTTTGCCTTATTTGCTCCAATATATATATGGTAAATCCATCAAATTCTTAATAGATATGATGTGCATGAAATTCAAATTCATATCAATAGGCACATATTTAAGTTGTTTTACCCTATGTGTTGTAGTTATGCTAACTACTTCGGACCCAATAAGTTTGGGGACCATATTGTACATAAAATGTTTTAGGTACATTTGAGAAGCATTGGGTGCTTGGCTTATTCATGAAGGTGGTGGCACTTTGAGGAAATTATAGCCAAGCTTGGACATTTTATTGATCTACGACTTCATACCAATGTTATCCCGGTAACAAGTATTTACTTCATGCATATATATAGAAATGGGGTCAACATTGTGTAGGTTGCATCATGGCATGAATTTCTTGACTCGTTCCTGTGATACTTGTTTCCTTTCTCAAAGCATCCCAACAATGATCTCTTGTTGCTAGTTGTGATGTCTTTGATGGTTGTGTGTCTGGAGTTCATTAATATACAGTAATATTATATTAAGCCATGTGCTATGCTTTCAAGCAAAGATCTCATTGGTATATTTTATGACTCCGTTTGGATATCTTATTCCTTCCTTTTGTAACTATTTTATGTGTACATCCTTCTTTGTGGATATCATCTACCTAGTATCTTATACACGAGAGAAGTTACATCTCTAGTTGATATCCCTATTCTTTCATGTCCACCATTTCATTCACTTTTTATATCTATTTGGTGGCTCCATGGAAGCATTTGTTGAATGAGTGCATGTCTTACCTCTTTGCATCTTAGTGCACTCATGTTTGGTGAAGATTGTTGTCCTCATGCTTGTCTTGACAAGCCTATTATTTCATATCTTCATCATGGGTTGTCACAAGCTTTGATTTTTAGTTTGCTATTAGTGAGCTTGTGAACCCATTTGCTTGATGTGTGTGTGACCTTCTTAACTCCATGTGCGTGGGAAGGACATGTCTTGCACCTTGTATCTCATTTACTCAAGGCTATGTTGATGCTTAATTCTCATCCTTATACTAGTCTTCTCAAGTGCTTTGACGTGACTCACACACATCATTTTGGTTGTGCCTATTCTTAGGTTGCCTCATTTACATGTTGCTCAACCATATGTTTGTTGCAAATGCTAGGATTCTTTTCTTATCTATGCCTGCTTGAAATTGTTTTGTGTTCCTATTGATTTTGGGGAAGTGGTGATCCTATTTTGTGCACTTGTATCCAAATTCAAAAATTCTAAATAGTGCACAAATCATGGGGAGCTTCTCTATTTTCCTTAGAACACTCATTTGCGAAATCATAATATTATTTTATCCTTTTGGATCATCGGATCGTTTGATTGCTTGCTTCACTTTGTGTTATGCAAATGAGATCAATTTGTGCCATGTGCTTTGTGCCATGTGCCTTGCTATTATCACTAGGTTTCAGTTGTATAATAATGGATTCACTTCTGTATATCATGTTCTTATCAATTGCATCTATTTTGTGTTTGCAAAGTTTCTTTGCGGATACATATAATGATTATGATTGGCCACTCAGAAATTTTTATACATGAGAAAGTTCATATCTTTCCTTGATATCATTTATTCCTTGCCGCCACTTTGTTTGTTTCCTCTTATTCTTATGGTGGCTTCGGTAAGAGGTTGTGACGTGAGTGCTTGTATGTTTGGCATATAATCTTGCGCACTCATGTGTTTTGACTGTTTTCCTCACATGTCTTATGCTTGTTTTCATATCTTCATATCTAGTTGCATTCTATAGATTCTGAGCACCTCAAATTGTTCAGTATTGAATATGTGCATTTGCATTCACTCACATCTTGTGATATGCACACATCAAGGAGGAACTCATACTATATTGGTCTTCTAGATGTTTTGTCTTCCATTTTGGCATTTGTTGCCAATGGGGGAGAAGTTTAGAGGGTTTAAAATAAATATCTTTTGAATTTCTTGTTGTCATTCATGCTATTCACCCTAGTTATATATGCTTGTTGCATGAATGAATATATAGAGAAATCTCCAACTAGTTTATATCAACCAATATATGCAATGAAATTCAAAGTTCATTCACACATGCATATATTGTGGGGGAGCTTACTCTATATATTGTGGTCTTACTAACATCAAATGCTTGTGTAGTGTTTTGATGTTAGTACAACCGGTTTTGATATCATCAAGTTTCTTTGTGATAATTGATGCTATCAAAATCACCGCAAGTATACAATATATCCTCGAAAAAAATTCCGTGCTTGTTTAAAAATTCATTATATGAACCCTCTTGTTGAGATTGTCATCAATTACCAAAATGGGGGAGATTGAAAGTACATGTTGTCCCCATGTGTGGTTTTGTAATTAATGACAATCCTTATGGACTAATGTTTTCATTAAGATATACATTTGAAGGTTAGTCCCATTGGAATATGATTGAAGAATAATGGAAGACAACTCCTTTGAAGCAACAATTACATTGAGATGATCAAAATGAAGTTCATTGGAGTATCTTCAGGGTTGCCGTGCTTAGAGCTATGGTTTGAGCCATAATGGATCAAGATCTTAAAAGGATGATTTGAATGATGAATTCTAGGAGTGGCTCAAAGATATGATCGTAATGGACTCATGTGTTGAGTCATGATTGATCAAGTATTCAAGCAAGCTATTCAAGTGAAGAATTCGGTATATCCTTCCAGACGTCAAGATTAAACATGGAGTAGAGATATAGGTTGACCAAGATGAAGCTCAAAGATCGAACTCTAAATGGTCAACACACGAGCGCAAATGATGCAGCACATAGGATCTTGTGGTATGATAAGAAATTATCAATTGCACTATGTGTACTAACCCGTACTATGTGTTCTCTATATTTTTGAGGGTTAGGTGATTCTAATGGGCTCGCATGGAGAAAGAGATTTCAAGTGTCTATGAGAGGATGACTTCAAGTGTCTATGAGAGGATGACATCAAGTGTTGGTGATCTTGGTTGACAAGGGCAAATTCAAGATAACCATCCCAAAGGATTACATGCTTGAAGCTTGTGGATGATCACATGATGGACAAGTGAAGATGAATACAAAGCAAAGCTTCCCACATTGTGTATGGGGGAGAGATTTGAAGACTTTACCAATGTCTTGCCTTCATCTTGAGCCAAGGAGAAACATCAACATCAAGCTCAAGTGAACGCCTCATGTCAAAGGTATTAGTTCCTTTGACGTTAGTGTTGTGGAGTGATGACCACCAAAGAAACATATACACTCAAGAATGGATTCTCAATAGCTATGTAGTGTAGCTCTTTTATTATTCTTGAGTTATAGCGATCCTGCACTATTAAGAGGGGATCAAAGGGGTTTGTGATGGATTTTCTCAAGTCAACATCTTCTATACACAATTCCACTCATATCCTATATACCAAAGAAAAGCCAAAGCCAAATAGTTTCTCAAATTATATGATCTAACATTTCCATACTTTGCACGCTCCATTTTGGTTTATTTTGGGTGGTTATCTATCTGAGGACTTGGAGCTTTTCCATAGCTTCAAAATGAGCCCAATATCATCAAAATCGGAGTCCGGATGTGAAAGTTATGCATGTTTTAGTTTTGGGGTTCCTGCTGTTATTTTGGCCGGACGTCCGATAACGTCCAGAAATCCAGTGCGCCAATCCAGAAACAAACAGACGGATTTCCGGTAAATACCGGATGTCCGGTCTCCGGACGTCCGGAAAATGTCGGACGTCCGTCAAACCTGTTTCGCAAATATCCTGATACATTCGTCTGATGGCATGCTACAGCCGTCGGACGTCTGGTGCCCGTTTTGCCACCGCACGTCCGGTAATCCACCGGACGTCCGACACTTTACTGGGCAGTATTCCCCCTCAACGGCCAGATTTGTGCCCATACTATTAATACCCCTTCACCACTTCGTGGAGGGGTTGAGCAACACAACTATCTTGACCCTCACTTGAAGAAAAGCTCCCTCTCCTTTGTCCTACCTCAAATCTTAGATCCCGGAGATATTTGTGAGAGTTCTTGAGAGAGATTACAATCAAGTGATAGATCCACTCCCTCTCCTCTTGACCAAAGGAATTCGTGATTTGAGCAAGTCTTGAGCATTTCCCCCTTGATCTTGTAACTCTTGGAGGTTGGAGACTCCTAGGCGGTAGGAGTGCTCCGGTGAGGAATCAACTTGTGATTTGTCCCCCGGAAAGTTTGTGAAGGTTTGGAGGCCACCTCAAGGTCTTCCACTAGTGGCTGGGAATCGCCTTCGTGGTGATATCTCAAGGAGAATAGGGTGAGCCTTCGTGGCGTTGGTGTGCCTTCGTGGTAACATGCACCTCTATAACGGTGACTAGCTTCCCTCTAAGGAAGTGAACATCGGGATACATCATCATCTCCGTGACTTCGGTTATCCCTAACCCTAACTCCTTACTTGTGGTTTACCTTGGTCACTTGACCGCGCATTCACTATGGTTGTTGTCCTCATTATATTGTGTTGGTTACCATATCGTAGAGATTATTTAGGCCAACACTTTATAGTCCGCAATTCATACTTCTTACTATTGTTCTATCTTGTGTTTAGTGTGAATTGCTAGCTTGTAGCATATCTTGTGTAAGCTTGTAGTGCTTACTTGAGTTTGCTTATATCATTCAATTCTAGATATTGTGATAAAATTTGTGTAAGCTTGTATTGCCTACTTGTGGGTGTGTGTATTATTCATTTCCATATCTCGTGATATACATTGAGTAAGTTTGTGTAACTTACTTGTGCTTACTCATATCCTCGTTGTTCTCATCTTGTTTATGCTAAGTTGTTGGTGCACTTAGTGAGCCTAGTATATTTAGAATTTGTACTTGAAAAGTATCCGCTTAGTTTATTTCCGCATTAGGATATAGCCAAATCCGTAAAATATTTGAAAACGCCTATTCATCCCCCCCCCCCCCCCTCTAGGCGACATCGTGGTCCTTTCAAATGAGAATGTGATCCTGAAGCCTTTGGAGTATCTTTTTGATAGACGCCTCTATCTGTATGGAAAATTTGCTACTGAAAGTCCCACAAAGTGTCCACTTCCTCCACACTGGAAGAACAAAATAGACTTGGATGTGGAGCATGGTTGTACAGAAATGTTGGCACATATATAAGAAAGTCAGATCCAAATTTGGTGCGTGATAGAGTTTTTTTCATCAACTAACCATACCCTAGCCGGTGAGCCGGCATGAGAAGCGATAGCAGTCATGGAAGGGAGGGCGTACGAGCATCGGCTAGCCATGGCGATGAATAACAACACTTTCTACTGCCATCAAAGACCCGAAGTTTCAGAGCAGAACATGATTCGCAACATGTGAGAGCAGCCACTACAGGAGAACGACGAAGATGGCCACATGTGTCCCTTGCCCAGTTGGTGATTCAGGGTAGTATATATAACTTTGTGGACTAGGAGTAGTATGATGTTCCTGCGATCATCGTTGGAGCTGTAATTGGCGACATAATTAGCCCAGACTTTTTGTACCAATGCAAACATACATAAGCCCACAGATGGTCTTCACGCCGTCTCGCGAACCGACAGCTTTGTGATCCCTGGATGTGACCTCGCAGACCATCCCCTCTATTTTTTCCCTCCTCCGGCTACTGCTCGTTATGCCGTCATACTCTTAGAAGAAGGCCACGCTGAAATTTCAGACCGAAAAGACATGTTTAACATGCCCAAATATGGTGATTGGCTACACTCTGGGTACAGCAACCAACAACAACACCTGCTTATAGAGAAAACCAAACAGAACATACAGCAAACATCCAGGTATATGTTTTACAAACAGCCCATAGGCGGGGCGGCAAGACATCCACGACACATTAGAATACGGACTTCACACTGACATCAACACACGACAACAGTTCTTGTTCACATGGTTACGAGCCCAAAGTTCCGATGCGAGAATATTCATCTAAGTTTTACGCACCCTTTAGTGCTAGACACCCTTTGAAAACCGCTACATCTTTGGATACACATGGAACACATAATGCAACGGATTGCATGGGCCAACGCTCTTTCCCCTTCACTTGCCGCTACTTAAGAGTTAGGACCATATGCCGCGATCTGCTCTTCGAGCTGCATCAAAAGATGAATAATAGGTCAATGATTAAGAAAAGTACCTTCCGAGAAATGATTGCGATAAGTCTTTGGAAATAATGGTGCTCAAGTCACATGGTTTCACTAATCAGCCATGTTACAAGTTAGCTAGTTTCTTATTTGGGCATCTGGCGTAGCTTAATTTAAGCTGGGAAACAAAGAATTTCTACCACTTTTTTTGAGCTAACCTGCGCATCTACCAAACATGATGACTATATTGCCATATAATCTTTTAACTGCTAAATGAGACATTTCGGTACCTCAAACTAAGTGCTCCAAATCTAAATGTCAAAAGAATTAGATTAAAGATTAAAGATTGTTCCCTTTTCTCTATCTTAATATGACCAATCTATGGGTTATGAAACTAGTGGGAAGTTGGTATCAAAATCCAACATTAGGCACATAAGCTGCTACCTGCATCATGACCTCCAACTCATGTCGCACAATATAGAACTCATTCCTAACAAGAGCCAATGACACGAGACACCTGAAATAATGCAAAATACCACATTGTCAAATTCTGAAGAGGTTAACAGAACTGAGATGAAATGGTTCAAAAATTGTAACCCTATATTTCAAAAAGAAAAATCTCTAGCGATATAAGAATTTAGTTGTGCTATAAACAGAAGTCTAGAGCCAATAAATTACAAGAGAAGCGTCAAAGGGTATAATATTCAGATGATGAACCGAGTAATATCAACAACGTGCTTGCAGATGAAGTGAAAAAGCAAATCAGGTTACTTCTTAACAATGTTAGATTGGTATGAGCTGAAAATAACGACAGAAAAGACAACATGAGCTGGCAGGTTTACATAGAGACATTGAAAAACGGTGTTGCGAATAATTATTGTGTAACATATGTAATAAGATATTGATTTCTGACCCGTGCATGTATTTTATGGCATAGAAATTGCCGAAGTTCATGCAGGCGAGGTTCACTTGCTGTGCACCAACACTGAAACATGCAAAAAAAATGCAGATCAGAAAATTAGAAACTTATCAAACTTAGTATAAATTGCGACGTCAACTCAATAATATTCTCAAGGAGCCATTTCCTATCATGATTGTACACTCTATAAATTGTTTGGTGAACCAGAAAGAAAACACCATTGCCGTTATGTGCAATAGCAGATCAGTCGTACCAGAAATATTTACAAAGAGACAAAGTTTTTCTTGCCGAACCACGAAATTGTCATGAATACTGACAATTCCGCTACACGAGACACAACTAAAATGACGTCTTCTAATTTTGGATATACGACACCCAACTGACGTTCATGATGTACACACCCTGCATCTGACAAATCTGAATAGAAACAACACTTTTCCAATGGAGAAATAGAAAAAATGGCATTGCAGATCATTAATACCGGCCATGCTTATGAAACGACAATTTTTTTCATTCTCGAACTAGAATAATGGCATTGCCCGAAGAACAAACACGATAGTAGAACAAACATTTGCAAAACAACAAAAATTCCTTTCGCCAAGCGATATGAATTGATTAACATTGGGAAGAATACCAACAATTTCGTTACAGTATATGACTAACTCAGCTCTTCTACCTATGGCTATACGATGCCTGTAAAACGACACGAACCTCAATTGTGCGGCTGTGTCGTGAGGTACACACCCGTGCCAACACATCCATCTAAAAACAACATCGATGTCATGGACAAACTTGAAAAAAAACAATTAGAGATACATAGAATAGCAGATCATTAATACCAGAAAAACGACCATTAGTAATACACAGAATAGCAGATCATTAATACGAGGAATATTCCGAAAACAAAACAATTTATCGTCATCATAACATTGATATTAATCGGGATACCGGTAACTCTGTTACACTAAACGCAACTAAACTCGATTCTTCAAATTACGCCTATGGGGTAGTGCAACCGACAAATAAGAATCCTTTGCCCAGCATAACAAACAGATCTGAATCGCACGACATGGACGCAGTGGCAAACAAACATAGAGTTAAAAATAAGCAGGTGGAAGAGAGAGAGAGAAAGGGTTTATGATGGTCATCACCTGGAGGTGCACCGCATGAGCTGCTGCGTCAGGGATTCCACCTCGTCAAAGTCCACTTCGGGCTCCTCCCTGCGATTACCAGAGCAGATAATTAAGATGAGTCAGTACCCGAGACAGGGAGCAGAGGGAGAGATGATAGAGGGCGTGGGGGCGGACATCAGGATGTCGATGTCGTCGATGATCTCGGAGGCGTCGTAGATGAAGAGGCGGGAGACCTCGACGGCAGTGCCCTCGTCCCGCAGCTCCTCCAACGTGTCTCGTCCACCACACCCTGGATCGACGTCGACCACGCCAAAGCAAATTCAAAGGCCAAGTTAGTCGGCCACCCAGGCGAAAGTCCACAACCACACCACTAGAGGGGAGGGGAAGGGCCTCACATCGGTGTACATGCCGACGATATGAGCGTTGAACTGCACCCTCAGTGCTGCGGCTGCCATGGCAAGGCGAGGAGAGGTCCGACGGAATTCGGCTGCGGATGCGGAGTGAACGAGGACGGGAGGAGGAGCGGAGGTTGTATAGCTGGGCTCACGAGGGTCTCTCACGTAGGCGTTTGGCAGCGAGTGCTCTACTAGCTGTACTGCGTCGTCGGCCGGGCGCCATTAGTTAGCCTGGAAACGGCCCGCGTGCGTAATGCGTGCATGCATGAATGGAGCCGCCGGTTGTGTGTCCAAGTGTTCATGGAAGTGAGCGTCTGTTTCAATTTTAGTCTCTTTTCCTTTCAAAAAAAAAACTTTAGTCCCTCACAATGATTATAGGGACGAATAGAAGACCATCCACTCTCGTCTGTCTCACTTAAGTGAATTGGTTTCAAGAACATTCCACCACTTTTGACATTCACAGTTTCACTTTTAACCCGATTCACTGCCTATATGTCTTTTACGCCCAGTCATTCCAAAGAGTACTTGCCCCCCACCCCTCGTCTTAGCGCGGCTGCTGGCACGGAGTTAGCTGGGGCTTCTTCCGCTAGTTCTGTCATGATCGCGCACTCGACATAAGAGCTTTACAAGGAGCATTAACCTTCTTCACTCACGCGATATTGCTGGAACGGGCTTTCGCCCATTGTCCAAGATTCCCCTATGCTGCCCTCATGGGAGTCTGGGTCGTGTCTCAATCCCAGTATGGCTAATCATTCAAAAAGACCAGCTAAGCATCATTGGCTTGGCCAGCCTTTATCTGACCAACTAACTAATACTCCCTCCGTCCCAGAATTCTTATCTTAGATTTGTCTAAATATGGACGTGTCTAGTTATGTTTTAGTGTTAGATACATCCATATCTAGACAAATCTAAGACAATAGTTTCGGGACGGAGGGAGTACTATGCAGGCTCATCAAACAGCGCTTTCAACTTTCTTCAGGATTCGGCCCGAACTATTCGGCAGATTCCCAGGCATTATGCATCCGTTCGTCACTTTGTTCTCAACTATTCCGACTAATTCCAGCAAACGGAGGTTGTTAGGTCAAAGCCGCAGCGCACGCCCTGTAGTTTTGAAGCAAGGAGAGACAACTTTAGCTATGGGGTGACCTAACCAAACATGGCAGTCAACCCCTAGGGATAAAGCATGCTTCACGAGTTTGTGAGCTTCAACATTCAAGCTCCTAAATTCATGGCTAATGATACAATTAGTAAAAGTAGCCTTCCGATCTATGATCTCATGTATGATTGCTCTGTAGATAGCTGCGCTTTTCTGATGTATATCTGCAATGCCACCTTGCAATCTGAAGCCACCTGAATCTTCCTCTCATAGAGATTATCAGCAAGCACAAGTGTCACCCTGATTGCTGAAGATTCGACGGTAGCAAGATATAATATATGTGGGAACACAATGGCTGACACACCCAGAAAATTACATGCTTGATCTCTGCATATCGCTCCCAATGCGCCTCGAGTGCCGCCTGGTCCAACCGTCGAACCCACATTGATCCTCACCATATCATCCCGAGGAGCGATACATTGATTTGGCCTAATCACAGGTGCCCCTAGAACTTGACTTCGAGTGCTTTGGGTAGCTCTCCGCTCTGTTAAGTAACTCTGCACAAAAGCCTAAAAAGTGAAAGGGCTTTTATATATCTCCTTATGTATAGCTTTGTGCCAAGCTCCCCATATCGTCCGCGAAAGTGATCGTAAAAATGATAAAATCCTCCTCATGCGATAACACCTCATGCATGGTGAATAGCCACTGTTTGGCGTCATCATTCACATTCAGACTCAACTGCTCGACAATTTGCTCGTATGATAGTGCCCACCTGCTCCTTGAAACCAAGCCATTCAGCAGGGCCTGCCTGCATGTATCCTTAGACCCGCACAAACAACAAGCACTCATCGTGGACATGTTTCTATGATGAAGAAGGACACTGTGAGTATTGTGCTAATCTCCACATGAACACCTAGATTTTCGAGGGGGCTTTTATGTGCCATAAGTCTGGCCATCCTGGACAATCAGCCTCTGAGTTTGATCGGCCGCCCTACTCATACAGCCATGATTCTCTACTAATCTTCGATCACTTTATCATCTTGTAAGCGGAATGCACAATGAACATACCCCTTCTATCACTACAGGAATCGGGCACTTTGTCGTCCGCCATGGCAGACGGCAATGGCATGCCTAGCGGACGGCAAAGGCATTTGCCGTCCATCAGCAGACGGCAACAGGTCCGGCTGAATAGGCTACGGCGAAGGGCTCTTTGTCGTCTGCTGGCCGACGGCAAAGATGAAATGGTCTTTGCCATCTGCATCTTTGCCGTCGGCCAGCGGACGTCAAAGGTCCTTGACGGCCACATGGCAGCTTAGGGCCGTTAGGGGGTTAACGGTGCGCTTTGCCGTCTGCTGGCGGACGGCAAAGACCATTGCATCTTTGCCGTCGGCCAGCGGACGGCAAAGAGCCTGTATAGCCCCTGTTTTTTTTTGTTAAATTCATTCAATTTCAACACACAAATTTCACAGCGTACATATCCAACACACAAGTTTCATCCATACATATTACAATAGTTTCACATTGTTCATCCAACACCAATCCATTCATCCATATAACAAGTTCCATCCATGCAAGTTCATCGATAAAAAATAAAAGTTGAACGGGAAAAGAAGCACTCCATCCATGCAAGCTTCTGTGAAGTAAATGAAATCTGCAAAATGGGAAACAAGAAAGTTAGAAGAAGAAGACTAGAAGAAGAAGAATAAGAAAATGAAGAAGAAGAAGACTAGAATAAGAAGTAAGCATACTTAGGTAAAATGGAGCTAACCTAGCTAATTATGCCATTTTTTATATAAAGCAGCTAAGTATAGGTCTTTATTGAGCTAACCTAGATAACTAAGCATATTAGAGCTAACTGAGGTCATTTTGGAGAAGAAGAAGAAGAGTAAGAATAAGAAGAAGGTTTTTACCCTTTTCCTTCTAATTCTTCTTCTTTTATTCTTTCATTTTCTTCTCTTTCTTCTTCTATTCTTTCTTTTTCTCCTCTTCCTTGTTTTTCTTCTTCATATTCCTTATTTGGGTAATTTTAGAGCTTACGTAGGTAATTATGCCATTTTTTAGCTAACTAAGCTTATTATGTCAATATGGAGGAAAATAAGGTCAGTATAGGTCATTTTTGTGCTAACATAAGTAATTATGCCATTTTTGAGCTAATGTAGGTAAAAAGGATCATTTTGGAGCTCAGTTAGCTAAAATGGATCATATTGGAGCTAACCTAGGTAAAGTTGGTCATTTTGGAGCTAACCTAGATAAAATGGATCATATTGGAGCTAACCTAGGTTAAATGGGTCATTTTGGAGCTAACTTAACTAATTATGCCATTTTTGAGTTAACTAAGCATAAATAGGACATTTTTTACACAAATAAGCCAAGTGTATGTCATTATTTAGCAAACCTAGGTAACTAAGCATATTAGAGATAACTTAGCATATTAGAGCTAACTTAGGTCATTTCGGAGGAAACAAAGCTAAGTATAGATCATTTTGTAGATCTGACACACCTGACATAGTTCACTCCTCCTTCTTCTCCTTCTCCTTCATCATCCTGATGCGCCTAAAGCGGCGAGGCAGTGGAGGCAGTGGGATGTAGTCTTCTACCACAATTGGCATGGTCATGTCGCCTGGCTGTGAGATCGCCGGCGCCACCACCATCGTGAGGTCATTCTCAAGCACCACCACCATCGCGAGGCCATCTCCAAGCAGCACCATCGCTAGGTCATCCTCGGCCACCACCATCTCTTGCCCATCGTCAGCCACCACCATTTCTTGCCCATCGTCAGCGACCACCATCACTAGGTCATCCTCACCCACCACCATCTCTTGCCCATTGTCAGCCAGCACCTCATCAACCCCACTCTACTCCTCTTCTTCCCCACTCCATTCTGGAACATCCTCGCTGCTGCTTTTGCTGCAGCCAGAGTCGCTGCTGCTCTGGCTGTAGCCAGAGTCGCTGTTGCTGCTCCCATTGCCTGACCAAATGCAACAATGACCGTTAATAATCGATGTGAGACAAAGCCAAATGTAGAGGAAGAAGAGGCAGAACGTACTGGCATCATCGTCGTCCTGGTAGCGCATGCGACACATAGTCGTGTTGAACACCTTCACGGTGAGCATGGCGTCGCCGTCGTACCTGAAGAGAAGGAAGTACCCGTGCCGCAGGTCGTAAGCATGGTAGAACTGCTCCCAGCCATGACACAGGTACATGTGGTCGTACATGATCACCACCTCCACGTCTCAATGCCTGCGAAGCCCGCTATCGGCCTGTCGTAGCTTCACATTCTTTGTCCAATGGCCGTCCAGCATCTTCATAAAAGTGTCAGGCAGCCTCTGCAGTTTGGGACAAGCAGTGATGTAGCAAACATCAGAGTTATCGTAATGAGATGGGTGAAGGGGAGATCTCTCCTTTTATATACCTGCTTCCTGGAGGAATTCCCAAGTATGATACTGAAGAACTCTAAAGCATCCAACTCGTACTCTTGTGTGGCAGAGCGGAGCCTGCGGTGGCAGCCTCCTCCCATCTCTGATAAGCAGCAGAAGAGACCAATTACTTCAGACATGAAAGAAAACTGAAATGTTGAAAAGCTAAACGAGAACAAATTTCGTATATATAAATGTGGTGACACAAAGGAAATTATCATGAAGTTGTACCACACTACATAATAATTTAGATAAAGCAGCAAGGAATGAACTGTAAGTAGCAAATCATGCTCCATGATTGACTGAACATTCAATACAAACCTAAACTAAAGTTCGGATGAGCTATGGTAATCAATTCTTGCACTGCAATATAAGGCTATCTGCTCTAAACCTAAACTAAAGTTAACCTAAACTAAACCAAACCTAAAGTAAACCTAAACTAAACTTAAAATACATAAACAACAATAGAAAAAAAATGAAAGAGGTCTCACCGGAGTGGAGGAGAGGGGTGCTGGGGCGGCCGAGTGGAGGAGGAGGCGCCGGGGCCGCCGGGGTGGAGGAGTGATGTCTACTACACAACCTTCTTGTAGACGTTGCTGGGCCTCCAAGTGCCGAGGTTTGTAGGACAGTAGTAAATTTCCCTCAAGTGGATGACCTAAGGATTATCAATCCGTGGGAGGCATAGGATGAAGATGGTCTTTCTCAAACAAACGTGCAACCAAATAAAAAGAGTCTCTTGTGTCCCCAACACACCCAATACAATGCTAAATTGTATAAGTGCACTAGTTCGGCGAAGATATGGTGATACAAGTGCAATATGGATAGTAGATGTAGGTTTTTGTAACCTGAAATTATAAAAACAGCAAGGTAACTAATGATAAAAGTGAGCGAAAACGGTATTGCAATGCGTTGAAACAAGGCCTAGGGTTCATACTTTCACTTGTGCAAGTTCTATCAACAATAATAACATAATTGGATCATATAACAATCCCTCAACATGCAACAAAGAGTCACTCCAAAGTCACTAATAGCGGAGAACAAACGAAGAGATTATTGTAGGGTACAAAACCACCTCAAAGTTATCCTTTCTGATCGATCTATTCAAGAGTCCGTAGTAAAATAACACGAAGCTATTCTTTCCGTTCGATCTATCCTAGAGTTCGTACTAGAATAACACCTTAAGACACAAATCAACAAAAACCCTAATGTCACCTAGATAGTCCAATGTCACCTCAAGTATCCATGGGTATGATTATACGATATGCTTCACACAATCTCAGATTCATCTATTCAACAAACACAAAGAACTTCAAAGAGTGCCCCAAAGTTTCTACCGGAGAGTCAAGAAGAAAACGTGTGCCAACCCCTATGCATAAGTTCACAAGGTCACTGAACCCGCAAGTTGATCACCAAAACATAATCAAGTAGATCACGTGAATATCACATTGTCACCACATATAAGCACATGCAAGACATACATAAAGTGTTCTCAAATCCTTAAAGACTCAATCCGATAAGATAACTTCAAAGGGAAAACTCAATCCATTACAAGAGAGTAGAGGGGGAGAAACATCATAAGATCCAACTATAATAGCAAAGCTCGCGATACATCAAGATCGTGCCACATCAAGCTATTGAACCTAGCTTTATTAGCTCGGCAGTCATGGTGCCTCCAAAAAGTACCAGACTCTCTGTGCGCACATCTTCTTAAATTTATTTATTAACCAAACAATGATATTCTCAATGCTGAGCTGGGTTCACATATGTATCAAGTGTCGAGATGGCATGGATGTTCAGGATGGCTCACCAGCAAGGTCTCCCTAGGGGGCCCATCATTTAGGAGATGGATCGGAGAGGAGGTCTCCATGCCAATCCAGGAATCACAGTTGAGATGGGGGCTGGACCCTGTAATGTCAGGATGGCACACCACCGATCTCGCCCGGTGGACGCATCGATGGAGTAGAGGATATGAGGGGGCTGTCGGGCTATAATAGCATGGAACAATAAAAAAATATAGATATTTTGGAGAGACGTATCAACGCTCGTTAAATATTGTGCCACTTCTTTATTTTTCCTTGTTTTTCTGTTTTTGTCTGGCACTCTCTTTTTGTGTCTGATATTTCATGACTAAAGTTTCAAAATGCCATGACTTTTGATGACTTATGTTCTGGGCTAGATTTTTTCAAATCTCAACTTCTAAGCACTGTAAAGTAAAAAAAAACATGAGAACGGGGACCTTCCATAACACGAAGAACCGTTTGTATAGGACGTCTCTGCACCATTGTTAGGATCTCCCAGTGCCCATGGCCTGCCTGCCTACATTCCAGGGGAGTCAGTTCTCTCTCCCTCGACATATATGTTTGATCCTTGTAAGAGAAATCATCAAGGAAAGAATTATTCTCTCCAACTTGCAAGGCCATCAACTACTCTCAAACAACATACTTGAGCAAACAATTGTATTCATTGATGACAATCAGTGTGTGCTATAGCGCTGAACTCTGCAGACTAAACCTCCCCAAGATTGGGCCTCTCTATGAATACATAATGGACTTGTTATCTGCTTTAGAAGAGCATCGGATGAAGTGGAATAGAAGAAAAACTAATAGGGCTGATCGCATCTTGGCAAGGGAAGGTTGCCTGGATAATCTACGTTGCACGAATACTTCAGAAAGCACGCGTATCCTGCCGGATACTGCCCCGATACGTATCCCTCGATTTATTTATTTTTAAAAAAGAAAACAATGTTTGATACTCCTAGGATACTTCTGCGTTACGTTTTGGATACCTGAAACCCCTCGTTTGATGTGAAATCCCCTCAGTAGTAAAGGTACACCTTTTGATGATTCCCAACATGAGTGTCAGTTCATATCAAAACATGTCTGCCAATGTTCTAGTTCAATTTAAAGGTGAGCAAGAGAGGGTCGATGCACTGATTGGAATAGGAAACCGAGGGAAATCCCACTGCCAATTAATGGAAGTGGACCAAGTGTAAGACAAGAAAGGGGGTAATCCTATTGAGTCGTGCTTTGACCTAGAAGATCCTTATTTTTTTTCATATTTTTAATAATTAATATATGTAAATATAAATGTATCCCGTATCCATGTTTTTGGAAAATTGACGTATCGGGCGTATCCCCGTATCCAAGTATCTGTGCAACATAGTGGATAATTTGTGTAAAACTTGGTTTCATGTTTTTCCTCATTTTATTTGTGACGTTGTGGCTGCTAAGGCTGTGGACTAGTTAATAAAGGCATGATTTGAATTCACTTGACATAGATTGGCATAGGTGTTCTTCCGCTAATGAGAATGTGATCCTGAAGCCTTTGGAGTTTCTTTTTGATAGACGCCTCTATCTGTATGGAAAATTTGCTACTGAAAGTCCCACAAAGTGTCCCCTTCCTCCACTTTGGAAGAAAAAATAGACTTGGACGTGGAGCGTCGTTGTACCGAAATTTAGGCACATATATAAGAAAGTCGGATCAAAATTTGGTGCGTGGTAGAGTATTTTTTCATCAACTAACCATACCCTAGTCGGCGACTGGCATGAGAAGCGATAGCAATCATGGAAGGGATGGCGTACGAGCATCGGCTAGCCATGGCGATGAATAACAACACTTTCTACTGCCATCAAAGACCCGAAGTTTCAAATCAGAACATGGTTCGCAACATGTGAGATCAGCCACTACAGGAGAACGACGAAGATGGCCACATGTTCTCTTGCCCAGTTGGTGATTCAGGGTAGTATAAATAACTTTGTGGACTAGGAGTAGTATGATGTTCCTGCGATCATCGTTGGAGCTGTAATTGGTGACTTAATTAGCCAAGACTTTTCATACCAATGCAAACATACCTAAGCCCACAGATGCTCTTCAGACCGTCTCACCAACCGACAGCTTTGTGATCCCTGGATGTGACCTCGCAGACCATCCCCTCTGTTTTTTCCCTCCTCCGGCTACTACTCGTGGTGCCGTCATACTCTTAGAAGAAGGCCACGCTGAAATTTCAGACCGAAAAGACATGTTTAACATGCCCAAATATGGTGATTGGCTACACTCTGGGTACAGCAACCAACAACAAGACTTGCTTATAGAGAAAACCAAACAGAACATACAGCAAAACATCCAGGTATAGGTTTTACACACAGCCTGTAGGCGGGGCAACCACGACATCCACGACACATTAGAATATGGACTTCACACTGACATCAACACAGGACAACAGTTCTCGTTCACAGGGTTCTGAGCCCAAAGTTCCGACGCAAGAATATTCATCTAAGTTTTACGCGCAGCCTTTAGTGCTAGACACCCTTTGAAAACCGCTACATCTTCGGAGACACATGGAACGCATAATGCAAGGGATTGCATGGGACCACGCTCTTGCCCCTTCACTTGCCGCTACTTAAGAGTTAGGACCACATGCCGCGATCTGCTCTTCGAGCTGCATCAAAAGATGAATAATAGGTCAATGATTAAGAAAAGTACCTTCCGAGAAATGATTCAGATAAGTCTATGGCACATAATGGTGCTCAAGTCACATGGTTTCACTAATCAACCATGTTACAAGTTAGCTAGTTTCTTATATGGGCATTTGGCGAAGCTTAATTTAAGATGGGAAATAAATAATTTCTACCACTTTTTTTGAGCTACCATGTGCATCTACCAAACATGATGACAAAATTACCACATAATCATTTAACGGCCAAATGAGAGTTTTCGGTACCTCAAACTAAGTGCTCCAAATTTAAATGTCAAAAGAATTAGATTAAATATTAAAGATTGTTCCCTTTTCTCTATGTTAATAAGACCAACCTATGGGTTATGAAACTAGTGGGAAGTTGGTATCAAAATCCAACATTAGGCACGTAAGGTGCTACCTGCATCATGACCTCCAACTCATGTCGCACAATATAGAACTCATTCCTAACAAGAGCCAATGACACGAGACACCTGAAATAATGCAAAAATACCACATTGTCAAATTCTGAAGAGGTTAACAGAACTCAGATGAAATGGTTCAAAAATTGTAGCCCTATATTTCAAAAAATAAAAATCTCTAGCGATATATGAATTTAGTTGTGCTATAAACTGAAGTCTAGAGCCAATAAATTACAAGAGAAGCATCAAAGGGTATAATATTCAGATAATGAACCGAGTAATATAGACAACGTGATTGCAGATGAAGTGAAAAAGCAAATCAGGTTACTTCTTAACAATGTTAGATTGGTATGAGCTGAAAATAACGACAAAAAAGACAACATTGCCTATCATGATTGTCAACTTCATATATTGTTTACAAAATGACAAAGTTTTTCTTGCTGAACCATGAAATTGTCATGAATACTGACAATTCCACTACACGAGACACTACTAAAATGAGGTCTTCTAATTTTGGATATACGACACCCAAATGACGTCCATGATGTACACACCCTGCATCTGACAAATCTGAATAGAAACAACACCGTTCCAATGGAGAAATAGAAAAAATGGCCATTGGTACTATGTAGAATTGAAGATCATTAATACCGGCCATGCTTATGAAACGACAATTTTTTCATTCTCGAACTAGAATAATGGCATTGCCCGAAGAACAAACACGATAGTAGAACAAACGTTTGCAAAACGACAAAAATTCTCCTCGCCAAGCGATACAATTTGATTAACATTGGGAAGAATACCAACAATTTCATTACAAGATATATGACTAAACTCAGCTCTTCTACCTATGGCTATACGATGCCTATAAAGCGACCACGAACCTCAATTGAGCGGGTGTGTCGTGAAATTACACACCCCGTGCCGACACATCCATATAAAAAACAACATCGATGTCATGGACAAACTTGAAAAAACACAATTAGAGATACATAGAATAGCAGATCATTAATACCAGAAAAACGACCATTAGTAATACACAGAATAGCAGATCATTAATATGAGGAATATTCCAAAAACAACAACAATTTATCCTCATCATAACATTGATATTAATCGGGATACCAGTAACTCCGTTACACTAAACGCGACTAAACTCGATTCTTCTAATTACGCCTATGGGGCAGTACAACCGACAAATAAGAATCCTTTGCCCAGTATAATAAGCAGATCTGAATCGCACGACATGGACACCAGCGGGAAAACAAACAAAGAGTTAAAAATAAGCAGGTGGAAGAGAGAGAGAAAGGGTTTATGATGGTCATCACCTGGAGGTGCACCGCATGAGCTGCTGCGTCAGGGCTTCCACCTCGTCAAAGTCCACTTCGGGCTCCTCCCTGCGATTTCCAGAGCAGATAATTAAGATGAATCGGTACCGAGACAGAGAGCAGAGGGAGAGATGATAGAGGGCGTGGGGGCGGACATCAGGATGTCGATGTCGTCGATGATCTCGGAGGCGTCGTAGATGAAGAGGCGGGAGACCTCGACAGCGGTGCCCTCGTCCCGCAGCTCCTCGAACTTGTTCTTGTCCACCACACCCTAAATCGACGTCGTCCACGCCAAAGCAAATTCAGAGGCCAAGTTAGTCGGCCAGCCAGGCGAAAGTCCACAACCACACGACTAGAGGGGAGGGAAAGGGCCTCACATCGGTGTACATGCCGGCGATATGAGCGTTGAGCTGCGCCCTCAGTGCTGCGGCTGCCATGGCAAGGCGAGGAGAGGTCCGGCGGTCCGGTCCGGGGGACTGAGCGGTGGAGACGGGGGAATTCGGCTGCGGAGTGAACGAGGACGGGATGAGGAGCGGAGGTTGTATAGCTGGCCTCACGAGGGTCTCTCACGTAGGCGTTTGGCAGTGAGTGCTCTACTAGCTGTACTGCGTACGTCGTCGGCGGGCGCATTTAGTTAGCTTGGAAACGGCCCGCGTGCCTAATGCGTGCATGCATGCATGGAGCAACCGGCTGTGTGTCCACGTGTTCATGGTAGTGAGCGTCTATTTCAACTTTATTCTCTTTTCCTTTCAAAAGAAAGAACTTTAGTCCCTGACAATGTTTATAGGATCCAGTCTCCTCTCTCTCACTCAAGTGAATTGATTTCGAGAGCATTCCGCCATTTTTTATGACTTCCACAGTTTCACTTTCAACCCGATTTACCGCCTACGTGCCCTTTACACCCGCCCCCTGTTTAGCGCGGCTACTAGCACGGAGTTAGCCGGGGCTTCTTCCTTGAGTTCTGTCATGATCGCGCACTTGACGTAAGAGCTTTACAAGCAGCATTGACCTTCTTCACTCAAGCGATATTGCTGGATCGGGCTTTCGCTCATTGTTCAAGATTCTCCACTGCTGCCTCCCATGGGAGTCCGGGCCGTGTCTCAGTCCCGGTGCGGCTAATCATCCAAAAAGACCAGCTAAGCATCATTGGCTTGGCCAGCCTTTACCTGACCAACTAACTAATACTACGCAGGCTCATCAAACAGCGCTTTAAGCTTTCTTCAGGATTCGGCCCGAATTATTTGGCAGATTCTCATGCATTACGCATCTGTTCGCCACTTTGTTCTCAACTATTCCAATTAATTCCAGCAAACGGAGGCCGTTAGGTCAAAGACGTAGCCCACGCCCTGTAGTTTTGAATCAAGACGAGACAACTTTAGCTATGGGTGACCTAACCAAACATGGCGGTCAACCCCTATGGATAAAGCATGCTTCACGAGTTTGTGAGCTTCAACATTCAAGCTCCTAAATTCATGGCTAATGATACAATTAGTAAAAGTAGCCTTTCGTTCTATGATCTCATGTATGATTGATCCATAGATAGATGCGCTCTTCTTATGTATATCTGCAACGACCACCTTGCAATCTGAAGCCACCTGAATCTTCCTCTCATAGAGATTATCAGCAAGCGCAAGTGCCACCCTGATTGCCGAAAATTTGACAGTAGCAAGATCTGATATATGTGGGAACAAAATGGCTGACACACCCAGAAAATTACCTGCTCGATCCCTGCTTACAGCTCCCATTGCGCCTCGAGTGCCGCCTGGTCCAATCGCCGCATACACATTGACCTTCACCATATCATCGCGAGGAGCGAAACATTTGATTTGGCCTAATCACGGGTGCCCCTAGAACTGGACTTCGAGTGCTTTGGGTAGCTCTCAGTTTAGTTAAGTAACTCTGCACAAAAGCCTGAAAAGTGAAAGGGCTTTTATATATCTCCTCATGTATAGCTTTGTGCCGAGCTCCCCATATCGTCCGCAAAAGTGATCGTAAATGTGATGAAATCCTCATGCGATAACACCTCATGCATGGTGAATAGCCACTGTTTGGTGTCATCATTTACATTCAGACTCAATCGCTCGACAATTTGCTCGTATGATAGTGCCCACGTGCTCCTTGAAACCAAGCAATTTAGCAGGGCGTGCTTGCACGTATCCTTAGACCCACACAAACATAAAGCACTTGTGGTCGACATGTTTCTATGATGAAGAAGGACACTATGAGTATTGTGCTAATCTCCACATGAACACCTTGATTTTCGAGGCGAATTTTATATGCCATAAGTCTTTCCATCCTTGACAATCAGCCTCTGAGTTTGATCGGCCGCCACGCTCATACAGCCATGATCCTCTGATGATCTTGGTACACTATATCATGTTGTAAGCGGAATGCACAATGAACATACCCCTTCTATCCTCACTCCATGCCCAAAAATCAGATATATGTCTCATGGAAAGAGGGATCTTCAATATAATCTCAGCATCAATGGGAATACGTATCGATTGAATAAGCTACGCGTCCCTTGACGACACAGTGTGATCAATGTGTTCAGCGGCCCTTGTCGGCGGCTGCGGTATTTGTGAAGTTCTTGGCCTCTTTATATGCTCTCTAGTTATCCAATTGTCATTCCAAATATCAGGGTATTCTCCGTCTCCTATTCTCCCTACCAAACCTTGAGTCATTATGTCTTTATCATGCAAAATAGCCCGCCATATCTGTGATGGATGTGGTCCCAAGGTTGCATCAGAAAGAGAGTCATTTGGATAGTAGAAAACTTTTAAGATTAATGATCTAGCAAGCGCCAGGCTTTCCTGGCAAGTAGGCCAGATTAAAGATCTCAAGGTCACGGAAACCGAGGCATCCCGAATACTCGGTCTCATCATAACATCCCATGAGACCCAGCATGGCTTCCTTCTCTCCTGTTTACTTCTCTACCAAAGTTTTCAAATTAAAGAGGTGACACTCGTGCAACGTCCTCGCGGGAAACGGAAGCAGGCCATGGAATATACAGGAATTGCACGTGCCACAGACTTTATCAAAACCTCTTTACCTGCAGTTGGCAGGAGCTTTTCCATCCATTCTCTCGGCTTTTCCCAAACTCTGCCAGGTAAGTATTTGAAAGTCTTGGTCTTGGACTACCCCACATCAGTTGGCATACCCAATTTCCGGTCATTGAGCGACTCATTTTAGACATTCAAAGTATTCTTGACATCTTCCCTAAGAGCCTGAGGGCATCCTCTACTGCAAAATATAAAGGACTTGTCATGATTTATTCTTTGTCTGGATGCCAACCAATAATTCTCTAGTAGGTTTGATACTTCAACTGCCCCATCATGACTTGACTTAAAAAGTAATAGGCTGTCATCTGTGAAAAGAAGATGGTTCACAGCTGAAGCTGTTGGTGCCACTTAAGCGTGATGACAAAGAACTGGATTTCAGGGCCATTAAAGGCGCTCTACTGCAATTAAGAAAAGATATGGGGATATTGGATCTCCCTGTCGGATACCTATGCTGGGTGTGAATTGATCAAGTCTCTCACCGTTAAAAAGAACCGAGAAAGATACTGTCTGGACCATGCCCATAACTATTTGTACCCATGTAGGAGAAAATCCCAATTTCTTCATCACGGCTTTAGAATAGTCCCACTCTAGCCTATCATATGCCTTCCTCATATCGAGCTTCAAAGCATAGTAGCTACTAAAATTTTCCTTTGCTACATTTCATGAAATGTAAGCACTCATATGCACTAATAATATTGTCCGTGATCACTCTTCAAAGGACAAAAGTTGATTGCTCCTCGGATATGATATCAGGTAAGTTTTGCTTCAATCTATTTGCAGTAACATTGGAAGCTATCTTGTATAAAACATTGCACAAACTGATAGGTCTAAATTATGTTAAGAGGGTTGGGTTTGTTACCTTTGGAATCAAAACCAGAATTGTATCATTAATGCATTCAGGACTATCTTCCCCTCTCACGATTCTCATAACTGCCTCTATTACTTATTTACCTCAAATATACCAATGACGCTGAAAAAATGGGCAGGGAACCAATCAGAGCATGGAGTCTTCGCTGGGAACATGTGAAAGTGTGGCACCCTGGCTCAGAGTAACCAGTTTACCTTGCATTGCCAGCCCAGAGATCAAGTCTTCTGGCAACACACAACAACTTGGTACAGACATAACGGCTTTATTGATCTGTTGGGGATACATAGGTTTGATTATTACATAAGAAAGTGAGGCCAAGCGGCACACACGGTGCGGCTCCACTATGTCCATTATTTATTGTTAAACATCTCAAGGGCCTTGATGCTAGAGGATACAACTACTCGTCAGCAAAACAACGGGGTAGCAGAACTCCATGCCACAGGGACAATATTGGGACACGACCAAGATCGCGAAGCACCGATCAACCTCACTCCTTGCATGGTTTCTCCTGCATCTGGCATGACACACCAGGTCAGTTCTTTGAATGTACTCACAAGCTCACAGCAAACATGACAAACAATAGCATGGCATTAACACATTAAACATGATAATGAGCATGATGTTACCAATCTCACACTCCTAGGGAAAACCTTATACACAGCATCTTAGCAGTAGTGCTGGACAAAATCCTGCGCTACTACTACTTCGTAGTAGCGTCACTAGTAGAAAAGGGTGCGATGGCCCAGGCGGTTCAGCCCATTAGTCCCGGTTACGCCACGAACCGGGACCAATGGAGCTATTTTTCCTGGTTCATGAGCCCGAGGGGCCGGGCCACGTGGGCCATTGATCCCGGTTCGTCTAGACCTTTTGGTCCCGGTTGGTGGGACGAACCCGGGACCAATGGGCTGGCTCTGGCCCACCACTATTGGTCCCGGTTGGTGGCTTGAACTGGGACCAAAGGCTTCCCTTTAGTCCCGGTTCATGCCACCAACCGGGACCAATAGTGGTGCCTATATATAACCCCTCAGCAAGAGCAGAGCACACCGCTCTGTTTTTTACAGCCGAGGGAGAGGGCTTGGTGGTGCTCTAGCTCACCTCCTATACACACAAGGTGTTCGATGGAATGCCCGAGCCACACTACTTAACGTTTTCCTCTCCAAGCTCGACTGCCAAGCTCCATTTTCCTCAATATTTATCTAGGTTTAGCGGTCCGTCACGCCCGTCCCGTCTTCATCACCGTCGATCACCGCGCCGATCTCATCGCCCGGCACCACTGTGGTGAGCCTCTTGTTCTTATCTTCTTTACGAAAGGAAAAATATTCTTACTTGTATGTTTAGATAGATACTTGTATTATTTTCTTACTTTTATTATTGCATCTTATATAGTGCGATGGTTTTGATATCCGCCCCCGTCGGCCCTCGTCCTGTCTATGATTCGGATGTGGTATATATTATCTTTTGATAACTATTGGTTCATTTATTGTTTATGAAAATTATGCCGACCAACGTGACATAGATTTTATTTATCTAGGAGGTTGTTGAACCAGAAATTCCAACCGACCCTATTGTCGAGAGGTTAAATTTAGTTGAAGAAGAAAATAATTTCTTGAAGAAAAAAATAAAAAAACTTGAGGAGGAGAAAATGATATTGGAGTTGCATGTTGCGGATGTTGTCGATGATCACAAGATCAAGATGGATGCAATGCGCTTGAAGATTAGAAAGATTAGAAAATATGCCATTCATACCGAGGCTTGGTATCATTATGCCGTTGGATCAGTTGTTACCTTGGTTGCGATTATGATCGCATTTGTTTTCGCATTGAGATGTTTTACATAGTTTCAATGTATGGTTTAATTAATTTAGATGCTCTGCAGAGCTTTATGTTGTTAGATGAGAACTATGTATGTACTTCGGTTTTTATGTGATGATGAACTTCTATTAATTTGGTCATTTAATTATCTATTCATGATATTCTGTAATGATTCTTGACACACTTAATTATATATAATGCACGCAGATGAACCGGCAATGGATGTACGGTGACAGACACACCTCCGAGTACACTAAGGGCGCGCATGATTTTCTCGAAGTGGCTGAGGCAAGCAAGCAGAATGGTTTTATGTGTTGTCCATGCCCTATATGTGGGAATACGAAGTCTTACTCTGACCGGAAAATCCTTCACACCCACCTACTTTACAAGGGTTTCATGCCACACTATAATGTTTGGACGAGGCACGGAGAAATAGGGGTTATGATGGAAGACGGTGAAGAAGAAGAGTACGATGACAACTATATGCCCCCTTAATTAATACGGTGATGCTCTTGAACATCAAGAGGAAATGCAGGCGATGTGCACGATGGTGCTGCAGCGAACGGGCTAAGCTGCTGAAGATCAAGAGGAACCAGACGATGTGCCCGATGATGGTGATCTCCGCTGGGTCATTGTCGATGCAAGGACGCAATGCGAAAGTCAAAAGGAGAAGCTGAAGTTAGATCGCATGTTAGAGGATCACAAAAAAGGGTTGTACCCCAATTGCGAAGATGGCAACACAAAGCTCGGTACCGTACTGGAATTGCTGCAGTGGAAGGCAGAGAATGCTGTGCCTGATAAAGGATTTGAGAAGCTACTGAAAATAATGAAAAAAGAAGCTTCCAAAGGATAACGAATTGCCCGACAGTACATACGCAGCAAAGAAGGTCGTATGCCCTCTAGGATTGGAGGTGGAGAAGATACATGCATGCCCTAATGACTGCATCCTCTACGCGGTGCATACAAGGATCTGAACGCATGTCCGGTATGCGATTGCATTGCAAGATAAGATCGGAGGAGATGACCACAGTGATGTTGACGGCGAGCCTCCCAGGAAGAGGGTTCCTGCGAAGGTGATGTGGTATGCTCCTATAATACCACGGTTGAAACGTCTGTTAAGAAACGGAGAGCATGCCAAGTTGATGCGATGGCACAGTGAGGACCGTAAGAAAGACGGGAAGTTGAGAGCACCCGCTGACGGGTCTGGGATGAGTTTGCAAAGGACCCAAGGAACGTATGGTTTGCTTTAAGCGCGGATGGCATTAATCCTTTCAGGGAGCAAAGCAGCAATTACAGCACCTGGCCCGTGACTATGTATGTATAACCTTCCTCCTTGTATGTGCATGAAGCGGAAGTTCATTATGATGCCAGTTCTCATCCAAGGCCCTAAGCAACCCGGCAACGACATTGATGTGTACCTAAGGCCATTAGTTGAAGAACTTTTACAGCTGTGGAATGGAAAGCGGTGTACGTCGTGGGATGAGCACAAAAGGAGGAATTTCACCTAAAGGCGTTGCTGTTCGTGACCATCAACGAGTGGCCCGCTCTCGGTAACCTTTCGTGACAGACAAACAAGGGATACCACGCATGCATGCACTGTTTACTTGACACCGATAGTATATACAGGAAGCTGCAGGAAGAATGTGTACTGGCGAAGGCCGATTTCTTCCGACCAACCATCAATGTCGAAAGAAAGGCAAGCATTTCAAAGGCGAGGCAGATCACCGGAAGAAGCCCGCCATGCGTACCGGTGATCACGTACTTGCTATGGTCAATGATTTACACGTAATCTTTGGAAAGGGTCGCGGCGGACTAGCTGTTCCGAATGACGCTGACAATCACGCACCCATGTGGAAGAAGAAATCTATATTTTGGGACCTACCCTACTAGAAAGACCTAGAGGTCCGCTCTTTGATCGACGTGATGCATGTGATGAAGAACCTTTGCGTGAACCTGCTAGGCTTCTTGGGCGTGTATGGCAAGACAAAAGATACACCTGAGGCACGGGAGGACCTGCAACGCTTGCACGAAAAAGAGGGCATGCCTCCGAAGCTGTATGAAGGTCCTGCCAGCTACGCTCTTACGAAAGAAGAGAAAGAAATCTTCTTTTAATACCTATTATTTTTGCCTAATGATGAAGACATGGTTTTGTTGAATCCTTTGACACTAGGCACCCCTCGGCGATCCTCGACCCCTTGACCCTGAGAGGAAGAAGAGGATAGAAAAAGAAGAGGAAGAAGAAAAAAAAAGAGGAGAAGAAAGAATAGAGGAGTTCTCCTCTATTCTTTCTTCTCCTCTTTTTTTCTTCTTCTTCCTCTTTTTTTATCGGGAACGAGGGTTGTCGAGGGTCGCCGAGCGGTAGAGGAAACCCTAATTAAATAGCAAGTATCGTCGGTGTGAGCATGTGGCCGTCGGTGTCGGACACTACATCCACGCCCCACAAGTGACGCGGGCGTCGATGCCCACGTCACTCGTGGGACATAGATGTAGTGTCGTCATTGTTGTTGTCGATATACCCCCTCCCGATAGCTTCAACACGTGGAAATCGATATTACCCCCTCCTTGAAGCATTCTCGAGGCCACCCCCTAACCCTTGAAGGGTTGTCGAGGCCACCCGAAACCCTAGAGAAGCAGCGTCCAGGCCACTAATTAATATGATTCCTTATTGTGATTATCTAGCTAGTTCTACGTTTGCCACTAATATATCCATATCTGTCATGTTTGAATAATAATTGCCATGTTGTAAATATTTGTAGAAACTATGGACACCCCTTGAGACGAAGCACAAGAAGCGTTGTTCAGGGACATAATCGCAGAAGGAAGTGATGCCATCAACTCGTTGATGTTTCTCAACGACACCGATGGTCTAGAAGGAGAGGGTGAATAAGCAGTTGGCTATGATTATGATGGCTCCGATGACCCAACGCC
Organism: Aegilops bicornis; assembly: GCA_021605145.1. Taxonomy (NCBI): domain Eukaryota; kingdom Viridiplantae; phylum Streptophyta; class Magnoliopsida; order Poales; family Poaceae; genus Aegilops; species Aegilops bicornis. The sequence goes on along the minus strand of CM038672.1, from coordinate 8,267,001 downwards.
GGTGGAAGAAGGAGAGTGTGAAGAAGTAGACCGTGAGGACTGCTCCGGTGATCACCGAACTGAGTCCGGCCAGGTATATATATTAGTTAAGCCTGTGCTGACTAGCTAATTGATGCATTCATTGTTTTGGTATGTACACATATTAGTTAACTCTCGTCTTTCTTCCTTTTTCTAGCCCTCCGGATAGAGCACAACTTCGGTAAGGAGACGAGGCCTGAAGAAAAAGTTGAGCTCGGATGAAAGGTTTGAGATCATAGAAATCGCGCGCGACGGCCAACCGATTGAACCCATCCGGACAAAGAAGGCATTTGTTGCTCGGTCACGGGGTTCAGTTACGGACAAGATCCCGATGAGCATCCAGCAATGGTATAAGCCTAAGAACGAAGACCCTGAGGTGTCTTATGTCAATGATCTGCAGAAAAATGATCTTTGGACTGAGCTGAAGTCAAATTTCGCCCTACCGCCAGAGGATGACCCGGAGAAGCCAGTTATAGAGCCATTAATCAAGTCTTTTGCTCTTAAGAAGATGGCAGACTTATTCAGGAATTGGAAGAAAGACCTGAATAAGTTTGTCGATAAAAAAGAGACACCAAAATTCAAGGGCAAATATGAGAAGATCAGAGATGACTGGCCCGCATTTGTGGCCCACAGGACATCGGAAAAGAGTAAAAAGATGTCGGCGACAAATAAGCAAAATGCTGCGGAGAAGAAGCTTCATCATCGCCGAGGTCGGTGGCTACCTCATAGCCCGGCCTAAGTGGGCCAAGGCTAAGAATGATCTGCTTGATAAAGGGATCGAACCAGAGACAATGAACTGGCGGACCGTTGCGGACTTGGTTCTTCGGGCTGGCGGAACACAGGACCTGTATCGTGGAAGTGCATTTGGACGGATGATCAATTGGACATACCACCAAGAGGCTAAAGCAATATATCAAGTAAGCGCAACAAGGGAAGTTCATTCCAAACAGGGAGAAGGACGAGCTCACAATGGCACTCGGGAATCCACAGGCACCACAGACGGACACGAGGCACGCCAGCTCCGTTTCGTGGAAGGCTGGATTTCGGACGCAGGGGGTTACAAAACCCATGAGAGGAGGAAGAAACAGGAGCAGAGCCAAATGCAGGCGCTGCACGAAAGGGTAATGGGGCTAGAGGAACGAGAATAAGAACGGAGCAAACGACCTGCCGAAGCTTCCCCCGAAGCTACCCTACCATCTCAGCGGAGAAGCAGCGTGGCTTCCACCGAGCTGTTTCAGCCGGAGCATGCTTGACGGCTCCTGGCAGCTATCCCGTAGATGCTATCACGGAGTCTCAAAATTGCCACCTTATGGCGCAATGGAGCAATTTGAAGGTCAAGGCGGCTGTTGGCTCTGTTTATCCTACTAAACCCGACTCAACTTTTCACTGCCGGCCGATTACAGAAGGATATGCTAAGGTGATGGTGGATAATAACGGAGGGATTTGAGGACCTCCGGCTTGACCACCCTACCGGTGAAGGGGAGTATCGGATGGGTTCTGCTCTGAAGACTCCATGCCTATGGCGGAAGGATCTCATCAAACTTCCGAACTGGACGCCTCCGCCTCCTCCTCCTCATCTGGCGAGTCAGGGCACTCCGCCTCCTCCACCGCCTCCTCCTCCAGCGAGTGACGATCAGGGCACTCGACCTGCTCCTTCTCCGCCTGCACCGGCGCGCCCGAGCAGCCAGCCTCCTCCTTCTCCGCCTCGTCAGGAAGGGCGGAAGAGACCCGCCGTCGCTCCGGCTACTCCGGCGCGTCGTAGTCCTTCTCCTCCGCCTCGTAAGCAAAGAAAGAAGACACCCGCTCCGTCTGCTCTGCCGGCGTCTAGCAGTACAGCCAAAGGCGGGAGGAGATATAGATTCGGTCCTTCTCTGAAGAATCCAGAGAAGTTACCGTACGAGAGGACCGAGGAGGAAAACGCGAAGATCACGCAGACCAAAGTGCATGACTGGTTTGAAGGGTTGAAAGCAAAGAGACATCCACCTCCGGAGGAGAAAGTAGATCCGGTGAAAGCGGCGCACTCTGCTGCCCTGACAAAACCACCCAAGTCTCCGCCGAAAGGCAACTATGAGCGCATTTTTGGAAAGGCATTTGCCGAAGCGGAGTGGTCGGGAAGTACTAAAAGTGATCAAAGAATGAAAGAACGACGAGCTGGGAAACAAATTGCCAACTCGGCGAACAAGCGAAGCAATCGTGCCCCCCCCCCCCCGCTCAAGGTGCCTGCTAGCGACATCGTCGATCCGAGGATGGTGCCCGGTTATGGCAATCCTGAAGATTACCTGCCCGACGATGTACATTATGATTTCTTGGAGGTGCAGATACAAAGATACGACTACGGGCAGCCTCTTGTCAACTATGAAAGCTCTCTATTAACGATGATGCGAAGATTGCATGATTGGTCCATGAAAACCCCCAGAGAGTCGAGGGAGGAGTACTTTGTATGTGAGAGTTAAAAGGAGCATGACCTCGTTGGAATTGAACTGTTGCCTATTCCATTTGAGGAGTTCTATCAGTTTTTCAATCAATTGGCCCTCGATAAAGCAACGGTCACCTGCTACCATGCGTAAGTAGTACTACTTCTGTCATTAAGTCTGTCTATATAACTCATCTCTTTCATTGCATGTATTTATAATTATCCTCACTATATTTTGCAGATTGAAGATCGCCGAATCGAAAAAAAGACAAGTGGGTGGTATTGGGTTCATTAACACATATCTCATAGATGCAACTGAGGTTGAATTTCGTGCTGAAAATACCGAGGACAACTTGCTACAATCGTTCGTAAAAATGAACACAAGGATACAATACTCTTTCCTTGCAACATCAAGTGAGTGTTACTATCTTGTGGCATATTCGGTTTCCCTTATTAGTCCAGGTTATAGTAATGTAATATTGATGAGTTATGCATGTGTGCGCAGGTAACACTATATTCTCCTAGAGATTAAGCTTGAGCAGGGAGTAATGCGCCTCGGACTCCAAACGAAAAGATCCCAAGGAGTATGCGGACATGACTGAAATGCTCGAGAAGTAAGTTATATCGATCATTATCCACCATATCAGCAACTTTGTTCATTTCTGATATCAAGTAATTGTTTTCTTTGTATGGCAGGATTTGGAGAAAATTCACCAAAAAAGCTCCGGGACTGCCGAAGAAGCTGCAATTTAGACACCCGAAAGTAAGTACTATAGTAGCATATTCCATGCATCTCCTAGTAATACAAGCGCTAGTTTCATCAGTACCATTTAACATGCTTGCTAATTATCAGTTTGATTGACCTCTATTTCTTGTAAAGTGGTTGTGGCAGGAACAAGGGAATGATTTCTGTGGATACTACATTTGCGAGTCCATCCGCCACACGACCTGTGAGCGGGCTACTCGACAAACAATATGAAGTGCGTAAATAACAATATTCACAATTTTATTTTATTACCATCATTTGTGTTGAGTTTCATTCATTCATATATATATATATGTATTGACCCCCTTCTTAAAATTAGATGTTTCGGATGCGGGATGAACTACTAGCACCAGATCGCCTGCGAGCAATTCAAGAGAAATTGGCGGCATTCTTTCTTGACCACGTGATTGCTGAAGACGGAGAATAGTATGTGGACCACGCGTCCGTATGTTAGGAGATTATTTTTGTAAAAGATAATTACTGTATATATGTAGCCGGTAGTGTCGGATAGATATATGAGAACTTGTTGTTCGACCAATCTCTCGGAGAAGGAGAGGTCGTCGATATCACTTCCTTCTGTATGCATATATGTTCATGACGATCTTCTGTTTCCTTCGTTTGCTTACTAGCTAGCTAGCGTGTCTAGCTAGTCCTCTCTATACGTATGTATAGTATGTAGCGTCGACCAAGCAAGGACAAAAGAGAGGACAATTATCTCTATTAATTAGCTAGCTAAAACAATATATGAAACACCTAAATTAACCCCCAAAACCCCCCCCCCCGTTAAAAAAAAAAAAACCCCAGCCCCGGAAATGCTGACGCGTGGATGCCTATTGGTCCCGGTTGGTGCTACCAACCGGGACCAAATGCCCTCCTGCCTGGGCTCAGCGCACAGGCCACGTGGAGGCTCATCAGTCCCGGTTCTGGATTGAACCGGAACTAAAGGGCCAGGGTATTAGTACCGACCCTTTAGTCCCGGTTCATGAACCGGGACTAAAGGCCCTCACCAACCGGGTCAATAGGCCCCTTTTTTACTAGTGCGTGTAAATAAACATCGCTACTCCTATCAATTTTAGCAGTAGCGCGGACTAGCAAAACGCGCCGCTGCTATGTTTGAACTAGGCGCACATGGCTAGCCCCACTTAGCAGTAGCGCGTATCCGTACCCAGCGCTACTGCTATGCTCCGTAGCAGTAGCGCTTTTCACGAATCCGCGCTACTACTGACCTTACCTTATCCTCCCCACGCGGCCGACCCTCTAACTCACTCTCCCTCTCAGTCACTCTCGCCCGCGCCGGTACCCATCGTCCGCCGCCACCGCCGCGCTCCTCCTCCTCCGAGGTACTCCCTCCATCCCTCCTCCTCCCTCCTCCCTCCTCCCCTCCCTCCTCCTCCCTCCTCCTCTGGCCGCACCCTCGTCACTCCTCCCTCCTCCGCCGGTAGCCCTCCTCCCACCGCCCCCTCCCTTCTCCTCCTCCGGCCGCCCTCCCCCACCTCTCTCCTCCCTCCTCCCGCCCCTCCCCCTTCCCTCCTCCTCCCTCCTCCGATCCCACCGGCCTCCTCCCCTCCTCCTCTCTCCCCTCCTCCCACCCCTCCTCCCTCCATCTCTATTTTTTACTATAATTTTTTTACTATTGTATAATGTATTTTTTTTACTATTGTATAATGTAGTTTGTTTTACTGTTTTTTGTAAGCGTTTAATAGAATTAGTAAGAAAATTCTCACTTGATGTTAGGTTTTGCATGCTAGCTAATAAATTCACTAGAAGTAAATTCAGTTTAAAGTCATTAATTTTACATGTCTAAATTACACTAGAAGTGCTCTCACGTTTCAGGATTTTCTCCGGATTCATTAGAACTGGAGTTGCCTTCTAACACAAGCTTGTTAATGTTTTCCTTTTTTGTTTCATTTGTTATCTTATTTTGCGGTAAGATATGCACAAGAATTAATACGTTACTAGCTTGGCCTATCTTGACGGTGCCAAACTGCACTCTAGAACACTAGCTCTATTAGGTATCTCTTTGGTGGTATTATTATAGCATCTTTGTGCTGTCCGTTTGGCTTGTCTTGTCTCTTTTTTTGTTAATCTTTGGTGTTGCTTAATGAGCTTTCTTATGTTGTTGTGACGATGTGGTAGAATGCCAAGAGAGGTAGTTGTTGTTTATTGCACGAGGGAAGACGTTGAGTTTCTATTTCCATAATGTGTGCAGTGTAGTTCTTGTAGTGGCATGCAATGCTTGCCCCGACTTGCGTGCGAAATAAAAAAACCTCCTCTATGCGTTAAGCTGGCGAAATTTCGATTAAAAATCGCCCCGACTTGTCAAAATTTTGGCCTTGTTTGTAAGAAAACATAAGATTTAGGGAGTTTAATGCAAAATGACAGGCCTTGCTTGTAAGGAAACATAATCTTTAGGGGGTTGGCTGCAAAATGTTAGGGACTTAGGTTGAAAGATTTTTGTTTTTTTGCCTGGATGATTCTTTTTATAATCTACGAAAAAGTGGGAAAACTCGCTGGTTGGGACAAGTGACGGACATGCAGCGTGTCACTTCGCAACCTGGGGAGCAAAAAAGTTGAGCACGTATTAAAAATTATTAATCCTGATTTTGAAAATTGCACCAATGTTAGGATCTCCCAGTGCCCATGGCCTGCATGCCTACATTCTAGGGGAGTCAGTTCTCTCTCCCTCGACATATATGTTTGATCTTTGTAAGAGAAATCATCAAGGAAAGAATTAATTATTCTCTCCAACTTGCAAGGCCATCAACTACTCTCAAACAACATACTTGAGCAAACAATTGTATTCATTGATGACAATCGGTGTGTGCTATAGCGTTGAACTCTGCACACTAAACCTCCCCAAGATTGGACCTCTCTGTGAATACATAATGGACTTGTTATCTGCTTTAGAAGAGCATCGGATGAAGTGGAATAGAAGAACAACTAATAGGGTTGATCGCATCTTGGCAAATGAAGGTTGCCTGGATAATCTATGTTGCGCGGATACTTCAGAAATCGCGCGTACCCTGCCGGATACTGCCCCGATACTCGTATAGTGCCCTGATACGTATCCCGTAAGTATCCCTTGATTTTTTGATTAAAATAAAATAAAATAATGTTTGATACTCCTAGGATACTTCTGCGATACGTTTTGGATACCTGAAACCCCTCGTTTGAAGTGAAATCCCCTCAGTAGTAAAGGCACACCGTGTGAAGATTCCCGACATGAGCGTCAGTTCATATTAAAACATGTCTGCCAATGTTCTAGTTCAATTGAAAGGTGAGCAATAGAGAGTCGATGCACTGATTGGATTAGGAAACCTAGGGAAATCCCACTGCCAATTAATGGAAGTGGACTAAGTGTAAGAAAAGAAAGGGTACAATCCTATTGAATCATGCTTTGACCTAGAAGATCCTTATTTTTTCATATTTTTAATAATTAATATATGTATATATAAACGTATCCAGGTTTTTGGAAAATTGACGTACCAGGCGTATCCCCGTATCCAAGTATCTATGCAACGTAGTGGATAATTTGTGTAAAACTTGGTTTCATGTTTTTTCTCTTTGTACTCTGACATTGTGGCTGCTGAGGCTGTGGACAAGTTAATAGAGGCATGATTTGGACTCAATTAACGTGGATTGGCATAGGTGTTCTTCAGCTAATGATGAAAGTACATGTTGTCCCCATGTGTGGTTTTGGTAATTAGTGACAATCCTTATGGACTAATGTTTGCATTAAGATATACATTTGAAGGTTAGTCCCATTGGAATATGATTGAAGAATAATGGAAGACAACTCCTTTGAAGCAACATTTACATTGAGATGATCAAAATGAAGTTCATTGGAGTATCTTAAGGGTTGCCATGCTTAGAGCTATGGTTTGAGCCATAATGGATCAAGATCTTAAAAGGATGATTTGAATGATGAATTCTAGGAGTGGCTCAAAGATATGATCGTAATGGACAGATGTGTTGAGTCATGATTGAACATATATTCAAGAAAGCTATTCAAGTGAAGAATTCAGTATACCCTTCCAGACGTCAAGATTAAAAATGGAGTAGAGATATAGGTTGTCCAAGATGAAGCTCAAAGATCGAACTCTAAATGGTCAATACACGAGCGCAAATGATGCACCACATAGGATCTTGTGGTATGATAAGAAATTATCAATTGCACTCTGTGTACTAACCCGTACTATGTGTTGTCTATATATTTTAGGGTTAGGTGATTCTCATGGGCTCGCATGGAGAAAGAGATTTCAAGTGTCTATGAGAGGGTGACTTCAAGTGTCTATGAGAGGATGACATCAAGTGTTGGTCATCATGGTTGACAAGGGCAAATTCAAAATAACCATCCCAAAGGATTACATGGTTGAAGCTTGTGGATGATCACATGATGGACAAGTGAACATGAATACAAAGCAAAGATTCCCACATTGTGTATGGGGGAGATACTTGAAGACTTTACCAATGTCTTGCCTTCAGATTGAGCCAAGGAGAAACATCAACATCAAGCTCAAGTGAACGTCTCGTGTCAAAGGTATTAGTTCCTTTGACGTTAGTGTTGTGGAGTGATGACCACCAAAGAAACATATACACTCAAGAATGGATTATCAATAGCTATGTAGTGTAGCTATTTTATGATTCTTGAGTTATAGGGATCCCGCACTATTAAGAGGGGATCAAAGGGGTTTGTGATGGATTTTCTCAAGTCAACATGTTCGATACGCAATTCCACTCATATCCTATATACCAAAGAAAAGCCAAAGCCAAATAGTTTCTCAAATTATATGATCTAACATTTCCATACTTTGCACCCTCCATTTTTGTTTATTTTGGGTGGTTCTCTATCTGAGGACTTGGAGCTTTTCCATAGCTTCAAAACGAGCCCAATATCATCAAAATCAGAGTCCAGATGTGAAAGTTATGCATGTTTTAGTTTTGGGGTTCCTGCTGTTATTTTGTCGGACGTCCGGTAACGTCCGGAAATCCGGTGCGCCAATCCAGAAACAAACGGACGGATTTTCGGTAAATACCGGACGTCCGGTCTCCGGACGTCTCGAAAATGTTGGACGTCTGTCAAACATGTTTCGCAATATCCTGATACATTCGTCTGATGGCGTACTACAGCCGTCGGACGTCCGGTGGAACACCGGACGTCCGGTGCCTGTTTTGCCACCGGACGTCCGGTAATCCACCGGACGTTCGACACTTTACTGGGCAGTATTCCCCCTCAATGGCAAGATTTGTGCCCATACTATTAATACCCCTTCACCACTTCGTGGAGGGGTTGAGCAACACAACTATCTTGACCCTCACTTGAAGAAAAGCTCCCTCTCCTCTCTCCTACCTCAAATCTTAGATCCCGGAGAGATTTGTGAGAGTTCTTGAGAGACATTTCAATCAAGTGATAGATCCACTCCCTCTCCTTCTCTTGACCAAAGGAATTCGTGATTTGAGCAAGTCTTGAGCATTTCCCCCTTGATCTTGTTAATCCTGGAGGTTGGAGACTCCTAGGCGGTAGGAGTGCTCCGGTGACGAATCAACTTGTGATTTGTCCCCCAAAAAGTTTGTGAAGGTTTGGAGGCCACCTCAAGGTCTTCCACTAGTGGTTGGGAATCACCTTCGTGGTGATATCTCAAGGAGAATAGGGTGAGCCTTCGTGGCGTTGGTGTGCCTTCGTGGTAACATGCACCTCTCTAACGGTGACTAGCTTCCCTCCAAGGAAGTGAACATAGGGATACATCATCGTCTCCGTGACTTGGTTATCCCTAACCCTAACTCCTTACTTGTGGTTTACCTTGGTCACTTGACCGCGCATTCACTATTCTTGTTGTCCTCATTATATTGTGTTGGTTACCATATCGTAGAGATTATTTAGGCCAACACTTTATAGTCCATAATTCATACTTCCTACTATTGTTCTATCTTGTGTTTAGTGTGAATTGTTAGCTTGTAACATATCTTGTGTAAGCTTGTAGTGCTTACTTGATTTTCTTGTATCATTCAATTCTGATATTGTGATACAATTTTTGTAAGCTTGTATTGCCTACTTGTGGGTGTGTGTATTATTCATTTCCATATCTCGTGATATACATTGAGTAAGTTTGTGTAACTTACTTGTGCTTACTCATATCCTCGTTGTTCTCATCTTGTTTATGCTAAGTTGTTGGTGCACTTAGTGAGCCTAGTATATTTCGGATTTGTGCTTGAAAAGTATCCGCTTAGTTTATTTCCAAATCCGTGAAAGATTTTAGAACGCCTATTCACCCCCCTCTCTAGGCGACATCGTGGTCCTTTCAATTGGTATCAGAGCAAGGTCTCTCCTTATTAAGCTTAACCGCCTAGAGAGTAACGATGTCGACTAGTGAACTAGTGCACGATGACACATTTTGTTTTAATGGCACAAATTACATTATGTGGAGATTATGCATGTCCAAATGCTTTGCGGATTGCAGCTGTAGGGGATTCAAATCTAAAGGTTGGACAATCTCCATCACTTGAGGATATGCATCTTGATAGTCAAGTTTTGAGTGCCATTCACCAAGCTATATCCTTCGAAGTGTTTAAGTAAATCTTGATTTGCAACTCGGCTCATGAGGCTTGGACCAAACTTGAAGATATATACGGTGGGTCCAATATTGATGAAGACAATATTCTTTTCGGGGAGTTAATGGAGGAGTTCTCCACATTTTTAAATCATGAAGAACTCTCTATTGCTTCCACCTCCAATTACTTGGACACTTCAATATCTTCCACTTCACCATCATGTGGCGTGCCACAAGGTAATGACATGGTGTGTGAAGAAATATCTTGTGATGATGGTGAGGAAATCAAGAAAGACGAGGCATGCTTGATTGATGAAGAACCCTCTTCTCCAAAAGAATCATCATCAACCCCTTGTGTTCACATGTTCCGCATGGCAAGAGGTAATGACGAGGTATCATCTTCTCTTAGTGATAATGATGATAGTTGTAATGAGGAAGATGATGAAGTCTTCACTCAAAATCTCTATGAGATTGGGAAAACTCTTCGTATAGCTAAAAATAACACTTATAAAAGGCTCCAAGATGTTCTTGCTTGCTTTCAAAAACATAACGACTTATTTCTATACGAGCAAGCAAAAAGTGAACAACTTGAACATGAACTTGGTATGGCTCATCAATGTCTTAGTGACTTGAGGTCTTTAAAAGAAGAGATTGAAGTTACTCATTGTAAACTTAAAGAGGATTTTGAGCACCTTGACCTTGACTACAAGAAGGTCAAAGAAGAGCTCACCAAACTCTCTAAGTCTCATGAGGAACTTCAAGCTACTCATGCGGAGTATCTTGCTTCTACATGCTACTCTCATATTGATAATGATGCTTGTGCTACTAACTTTATCTTGTGTGAAGCATCGATATTAAAAGAAAATGTTGAGCTAAGGACTCAACTTGATTTGCTAACTACCAATTATGGGAAATTGGGAGAAAGTCATAAAAAGCTCTCAGGCACTCATGAGATCTTCTAATCTCTCATGATTATTTAAAGTTAGCTCATGAGGCTATGGTCACCAAGGTAAAATCATGTGAGTCTCATGTGGATATTAGCACATCTTCTACTCGAAATGCCTTATTGTCATGTGCTAGTCCTTGCAATTCCTCTCTACATGATATTGGTACATCTTGTAATGAATTGCTCACCATGCCTTGTTGCTCTAACAATGAATCTTCTACTTCCTCTAGTTCTTTTGTTAATGCTAACCTTTTGAGGAAAATAAAGAGCTCAAGGCCCAAGTCACTAGTTTGAAGAAAGACTTTGAAAAATGTTGTGATAATATCTTGAGTGTGCAAAAGGACCCTCAAGAGAAAATAGGACTCGATTTAATCTCCAACAAGAAGAAGTCCAAGAACAAGAAGAAGGGACAAGATCAAGTCAAGAATTCGGCCAACATTACTTGCTTCAAGTGCAAGAATGTTGGACACCATGTGAGATCTTGTCCATTGAAGAAGAACGCTTCAAATGTGAAGCATCAAGGGAAGTGGCCTCAAGTTCAATATCAAGATAATGAAATGCCTCTTCCCATGCCTAACCAAGACAATGCTCTCCAAGTTGAAAAGGTAAAGAAGAAGAGAAAGGGGAGCACATGTTGCTATATTTGCCGTAAGAAGGGACACATAGCTTCATCTTGTCCCAACGGTAACCTCTCTAAGCATCCTATAGTAAATAATCATTATTCGCTAAGGAAGGATATTGTTGGCAATGTGTTTGCCAAGTTTGTGGGTTCCCAATGAAGTTTGAAAGTGGACAAGACCATTTGGGTTGCCAAGCCTTTTTTACTAACTTCTTAGGACCCAACTTGGTTGGGGACCATCAAGCTCAAACTTGATCAATAGGTGTGTGGAGGGCATTGGAGACTTGGCTACTTCATGAAGAAAAACTATTTTCACCATATGTTATGGTTAATGCCAGGTCAAGTAAATTATCATCATATCTATCAATCCAATGCTCCTCGTTGCGGTAACTTGTACTTGCATTGTTTACGTTGAAAGTTACTATGTCCCTTGCATGTTTAGGTTTTGTACCTAGCATGTGCTTTTATAGTTGTGCTTCCTAGTATGCTTGTTTTGTGTTATCTAGCATGTGTAGGTCGCAATGCACTTCATATATTTGTGCGTGTGTGGTTTCAAGCCTTTATTGCTTCATTAGTTGAGTCTTCCTTGGCTGGATCATCACATTATGGGGGAGTGCTATGTTTTACAGATATCACAAATCTTAAATGTGTATGTATGTGGGGTACCACCTAGTATTGTTAGTGCAATATTATCTAGTTATTATGTGGTATGTAAAGTTCATTTGAAACTAAAATTCACATCCATTAATTATCCTTAGTTGGGTTTCATTTGCTTCTTGTGGATAATACATGGATCATCATATTAAGTGGGAGTGATATGATTTGTGCATATCACAATCCTTGTTAATATGAACAATTGAGGGATGCCACTTAGAATTTATATTTGAGATTATCTTGTATCTCCATGGCATGCAATGTCTTGTTTACATATGGCATTCTTGTGCGGTTTTGCCCATGCTTATCTTTAAAATCATATTTGGAAAATCATTTGATTAAAGCTATTCCAATTATTGCTTTACATGATGATCATGTACTTATTTGGTTTCTACACCGAATGATAACCCAAAATACGATTTTTTTCGAATTCATCTTATTGCTCTATATGAGAGTTTGTTATCTCATGGTTTGTAGTGTCCTATATCTACTTGAGTAAGATATTCCTATGAGTATGTGTGCAATGCATATCTTATATGCTCATTGTTTTTTTCTTTCTTTTTTTCTTGGTTCATATGTTGAACTTTGTGTGCTATCGTATGTTGATTTGTCACTTTGATTCATTTTGGACAACATGAATGACTAGTCATGTTATTGGAAGTATTAACGGTTATTTGGTCATTTGTCCAATTTGTATCTCCCTGGATTTTGGTAGGCTTGTGCATGCATATTTACTATGTGTAAATTCACATGCCTTGTTTGCCTTATTTTCTCCAATATATATATGGTAAATCCATCAAATTCTTAATAGATATGATGTGCATGAAATTCAAATTCATATCAATAGGCACATATTTAAGTGATTTTACCCTATGTGTTGTAGTTATGCTAACTACTTCGGACCCAATAAGTTTGGGGACCATATATATTGTACTTAAAATGTTTTAGGTACATTTGAGAAGCATTGGGTGCCTGGCTTATTCATGAAGGTGGTGGCACTTTGAGGAAATTATAGCCAAGCTTGGACATTTTATTGATCTACGACTTCATACCAATGTTATCCCGGTAACAAGTATTTACTTCATGCATATATATAGAAATGGGGTCAACATTGTGTAGGTTGCATCATGGCATGAATTTCTTGACTCGTTCCTGTGATACTTGTTTCCTTTCTCAAAGCATCCCAACAATGATCTCTTGTTGCTAGTTGTGATGTCTTTGGTGGTTGTGTGTCTGGAGTTCATTAATATACAGTAATATTATATTAAGCCATGTGCTATGCTTTCAAGCAAAGATCTCATTGGTATATTTTATGACTCCCGTTTGGATATCTTATTCCTTCCTTTTGTAACTATTTTATGTGTACATCCTTCTTTGTGGATATCATCTACCTAGTATCTTATACACGAGAGAGAAGTTACATCTCTAGTTGATATCCCTATTCTTTCATGTCCACCATTTCATTCAGTTTTTATATCTATTTGGTGGCTCCATGGAAGCATTTGTTGAATGAGTGCATGTCTTACCTCTTTGCATCTTAGTGCACTCATGTTTGGTGAAGATTGTTGTCCTCATGCTTGTCTTGACAAGCCTATTATTTCATATCTTCATCATGGGTTGTCACAAGCTTTGATTTTTAGTTTGCTATTAGTGAGCTTGTGAACCCATTTGCTTGATGTGTGTGTGACCTTCTTAACTCCATGTGCGTGGGAAGGACATGTCTTGCACCTTGTATCTCATTTACTCAAGGCTATGTTGATGCTTAATTCTCATCCTTATACTAGTCTTCTCAAGTGCTTTGACGTGACTCACACACATCATTTTGGTTGTGCCTATTCTTAGGTTGCCTCATTTACATGTTGCTCAACCATATATTTGTTGCAAATGCTAGGATTATTTTCTTATCTATGCCTGCTTGAAATTGTTTTGTGTTCCTATTGATTTTGGGGAAGTGGTGATCCTATTTTGTGCACTTGTATCCAAATTCAAAAATTCTAAATAGTGCACAAATCATGGGGAGCTTCTCTATTTTCCTTAGAACACTCATTTGCCGAAATCATAATATTATTTTATCCTTTTGGATCATCGGATCATTTGATTGCTTGCTTCACTTTGTGTTATGCAAATGAGATCAATTTGTGCCATGTGCTTTGTGCCATGTGCCTTGCTATTATCACTAGGTTTCAGTTGTATAATAATGGATTCACTTCTGTATATCATGTTCTTATCAATTGCATATATTTTGTGTTTGCAAAGTTTCTTTGCGGATACATATAATGATTATGATTGGCCACTCAGAAATTTTTATACATGAGAAAGTTCATATCTTTCCTTGATATCATTTATTCCTTGCCGGCCACTTTGTTTGTTTCCTCTTATTCTTATGGTGGCTTCGGTAAGAGGTTGTGACGTGAGTGCTTGTATGTTTGGCATATAATCTTGCGCACTCATGTGTTTTGACTGTTTTCCTCACACGTCTTATGCTTGTTTTCATATCTTCATATCTAGTTGCATTCTATAGATTCTGAGCTCCTCAAATTGTTCATTATTGAATATGTGCATTTGCGTTCACTCACATCTTGTGATATGCACACATCAAGGAGGAACTCATACTATATTGGCATTCTAGATGTTTTGTCTTCCATTTTGGCATTTGTTGCCAATGGGGGAGAAGTTTAGAGGGTTTAAAATAAATATCTTTTGAAGTTCTTGTTGTCATTCATGCTATTCACCCTAGTTATATATGCTTGTTGCATGAATGAATATATAGAGAAATCTCCAACTAGTTTATATCAACCAATATATGCAATGAAATTCAAAGTTCATTCACACATGCATATATTGTGGGGGAGCTTACTCTATATATTGTGGTCTTACTAACATCAAATGCTTGTGTAGTGTTTTGATGTTAGTACAACCGCTTTTGATATCATCAAGTTTTTTGTGATAATTGATGCTATCAAAATCACCGCAAGTATACAATATATCCTCGAAAAAAATTCCGTGCTTGTTTAAAAATTCATTATATGAACCCTCTTGTTGAGATTGTCATCAATTACCAAAATGGGGGAGATTGAAAGTACATGTTGTCCCCATGTGTGGTTTTGTAATTAATGACAATCCTTATGGACTAATGTTTTCATTAAGACATACATTTGAAGGTTAGTCCCATTGGAATATGATTGAAGAATAATGGAAGACAACTCCTTTGAAGCAACAATTACATTGAGATGATCAAAATGAAGTTCATTGGAGTATCTTAAGGGTTGCCGTGCTTAGAGCTATTGGTTGAGCCATAATGGATCAAGATCTTAAAAGGATGATTTGAATGATGAATTCTAGGAGTGTCTCAAAGATATGATCGTAATGGACTCATGTGTTGAGTCATGATTGATCAAGTATTCAAGCAAGCTATTCAAGTGAAGAATTCGGTATATCCTTCCAGACGTCAAGATTAAACATGGAGTAGAGATATAGGTTGACCAAGATGAAGCTCAAAGATCGAACTCTAAATGGTCAACACACAAGCGCAAATGATGCAGCACATAGGATCTTGTGGTATGATAAGAAATTATCAATTGCACTCTGTGTACTAACCCGTACTATGTGTTCTCTATATTTTTGAGGGTTAGGTGATTCTCATGGGCTCGCATGGAGAAAGAGATTTCAAGTGTCTATGAGAGGATGACTTCAAGTGTCTAGGAGAGGATGACATCAAGTGTTGGTGATCTTGGTTGACAAGGGCAAGTTCAAGATAACCATCCCAAAGGATTACATGCTTGAAGCTTGTGGATGATCACATGATGGACAAGTGAAGATGAATACAAAGCAAAGCTTCCCACAATTGTGTATGGGGGAGAGATTTGAAGACTTTACCAATGTCTTGCCTTCATCTTGAGCCAAGGAGAAACATCAACATCAAGCTCAAGTGAACGCCTCATGTCAAAGGTATTAGTTCCTTTGACGTTAGTGTTGTGGAGTGATGACCACCAAAGAAACATATACACTCAAGAATGGATTCTCAATAGCTATGTAGTGTAGCTCTTTTATGATTCTTGAGTTATAGCGATCCCAAGCACTATTAAGAGGGATCAAAGGGGTTTGTGATGGATTTTCTCAAGTCAACATCTTCTATACACAATTCCACTCATATCCTATATACCAAAGAAAAGCCAAAGCCAAATAGTTTCTCAAATTATATGATCTAACATTTCCATACTTTGCACGCTCCATTTTGGTTTATTTTGGGTGGTTATCTATCTGAGGACTTGGAGATTTTCCATAGCTTCAAAACGAGCCCAATATCATCAAAATCGGAGTCCGGATGTGAAAGTTATGCATGTTTTAATTTTGGGGTTCCTGCTGTTATTTTGGCCGGACGACCGATAACGTCCGGAAATCCAGTGCGCCAATCCAGAAACAAACGGACGGATTTCCGGTAAATACCGGACGTCCGGTCTCCGGACGTCCGGAAAATGTCAGACGTCCTTCAAACCTGTTTCGCAAATATCCTGATACATTCGACTGATGCCGTGCTACAGCCGTCGGACGTCCAGTGGAACACCGGACGTCTGGTGCCCGTTTTGCCACCGGACGTCCGGTAATCCACCGGACGTCCGACAGTTTACTGGGCAGTATTCCCCCTCAACGGCCAGATTGGTGCCCATACTATTAATACCCCTTCACCACTTCGTGGAGGGGTTGAGCAACACAACTATCTTGACCCTCACTTGAAGAAAAGCTCCCTCTCCTTTGTCCTACCTCAAATCTTAGATCCCGGAGATATTTGTGAGAGTTCTTGAGAGAGATTACAATCAAGTGATAGATCCACTCCCTCTCCTCTTGACCAAAGGAATTCGTGATTTGAGCAAGTCTTGAGCATTTCCCCCTTGATCTTGTTACTCTTGGAGGTTGGAGACTCCTAGGCGGTAGGAGTGCTCCGGTGAGAAATCAACTTGTGATTTGTCCCCCGGAAAGTTTGTGAAGGTTTGGAGGCCACCTCAAGGTCTTCCACTAGTGGCTGGGAATCGCCTTCGTGGTGATATCTCAAGGAGAATAGGGTGAGCCTTCGTGGCGTTGGTGTGCCTTCATGGTAACATGCACCACTCTAACGGTGACTAGCTTCCCTCTAAGGAAGTGAACATCGGGATACATCATTGTCTCCGTGACTTCGGTTATCCCTAACCCTAACTCCTTACTTGTGGTTTACCTTGGTCACTTGACCGCGCATTCACTATTGTTGTTGTCCTCAATATATTGTGTTGGTTACCATATCGTAGAGATTATTTAGGCTAACACTTTATAGTCCGCAATTCATACTTCTTACTATTGTTCTATCTTGTGTTTAGTGTGAATTGCTAGCTTGTAGCATATCTTGTGTAAGCTTGTAGTGCTTACTTGAGTTTGCTTATATCATTCAATTCTAGATATTGTGATACAATTTGTGTAAGCTTGTATTGCCTACTTGTGGGTGTGTGTATTATTCATTTCCATATCTCGTGATATACATTGAGTAAGTTTGTGTAACTTACTTGTGCTTACTCATATCCTCGTTGTTCTCATCTTGTTAATGCTAAGTTGTTGGTGCACTTAGTGAGCCTAGTATATTTAGGATTTGTACTTGAAAAGTATCCGCTTAGTTTATTTCCGCATTAGGATATAGCCAAATCCGTAAAATATTTGAAAACGCCTATTCATCCCCCCTCTAGGCGACATCGTGGTCCTTTCAAATGAGAATGTGATCCTGAAGCCTTTGGAGTATCTTTTTGATAGACGCCTCTATCTGTATGGAAAATTTGCTACTGAAAGTCCCACAAAGTGTCCACTTCCTCCACACTGGAAGAACAAAATAGACTTGGATGTGGAGCGTGGTTGTACAGAAACGTTGGCACATATATAAGAAAGTCGGATCCAAATTTGGTGCGTGGTAGAGTTTTTTTTCATCAACTAACCATACCCTAGTCGGTGAGCCGGCATGAGAAGCGATAGCAGTCATGGAAGGGAGGGCGTACGAGCATCGGCTAGCCATGGCGATGAATAACAACACTTTCTACTGCCATCAAAGACCCGAAGTTTCAGAGCAGAACATGATTCGCAACATGTGAGATCAGCCACTACAGGAGAACGACGAAGATGGCCACATGTTCCCTTGCCCAGTTGGTGATTCAGGGTAGTATATATAACTTTGTGGACTAGGAGTAGTATGATGTTCCTGCGATCATCGTTGGAGCTGTAATTGGCGACATAATTAGCCCAGACTTTTTGTACCAATGCAAACATACATAAGCCCACAGATGGTCTTCACGCCGTCTCGCGAACCGACAGCTTTGTGATCCCTGGATGTGACCTCGCAGACCATCCCCTCTATTTTTTCCCTCCTCCGGCTAGTGCTCGTTATGTCGTCATACTCTTAGAAGAAGGCCACACTGAAATTTCAGACCGAAAAGACTTGTTTAACATGCCCAAATATGGTGATTGGCTACACTCTGGGTATAGCAACCAACAACAACACCTGCTTATAGAGAAAACCAAACAGAACATACAGCAAACATCCAGGTATATGTTTTACAAACAGCCCATAGGCGGGGCGGCAAGACATCCACGACACATTAGAATACGGACTTCACACTGACATCAACACACGACAACAGTTCTTGTTCACATGGTTACGAGCCCAAAGTTCCGATGCGAGAATATTCATCTAAGTTTTACGCGCACCCTTTAGTGCTAGACACCCTTTGAAAACCGCTACATCTTTGGATACACATGGAACACATAATGCAACGGATTGCATGGGCCAACGCTCTTTCCCCTTCACTTGCCGCTACTTAAGAGTTAGGACCACATGCCGCGATCTGTTCTTCGAGCTGCATCAAAAGATGAATAATAGGTCAATGATTAAAAAAAAGTACCTTCCGAGAAATGATTGAGATAAGTCTTTGGAAATAATGGTGCTCAAGTCACATGGTTTCACTAATCAGCCATGTTACAAGTTAGCTAGTTTCTTATTTGGGCATCTGGCGTAGCTTAATTTAAGCTGGGAAACAAAGAATTTCTACCACTTTTTTTGAGCTAACCTGCGCATCTACCAAACATGATGACTATATTGCCATATAATCTTTTAACTGCTAAATGAGACATTTCGGTACCTCAAACTAAGTGCTCCAAATCTAAATGTCAAAAGAATTAGATTAAAGATTAAAGATTGTTCCCTTTTCTCTATCTTAATATGACCAATCTATGGGTTATGAAACTAGTGGGAAGTTGGTATCAAAATCCAACATTAGGCACATAAGGTGCTACCTGCATCATGACCTCCAACTCATGTCGCACAATATAGAACTCATTCCTAACAAGAGCCAATGACACGAGACACCTGAAATAATGCAAAAATACCACATTGTCAAATTCTGAAGAGGTTAACAGAACTGAGATGAAATGGTTCAAAAATTGTAACCCTATATTTCAAAAAAGAAAAATCTCTAGCGATATAAGAATTTAGTTGTGCTATAAACAGAAGTCTAGAGCCAATAAATTACAAGAGAAGCGTCAAAGGGTATAATATTCAGATGATGAACCGAGTAATATCAACAACGTGCTTGCAGATGAAGTGAAAAAGCAAATCAGGTTACTTCTTAACAATGTTAGATTGGTATGAGCTGAAAATAACGACAGAAAAGACAACATGAGCTGGCAGGTTTACATAGAGACATTGAAAAACGGTGTTGCGAATAATTATTGTGTAACATATGTAATAAGATATTGATTTCTGACCCGTGCATGTATTTTATGGCATAGAAATTGCCGAAGTTCATGCAGGCGAGGTTCACTTGCTGTGCACCAACACTGAAACATGCAAAAAAAATGCAGATCAGAAAATTAGAAACTTATCAAACTTAGTATAAATTGCGACGTCAACTCAATAATATTCTCAAGGAGCCATTTCCTATCATGATTGTACACTCCATAAATTGTTGGGTGAACCAGAAAAAAAACACCATTGCCGTTATGTGCAATAGCAGATCAGTCGTACCAGAAATATTTACAAAGACACAAAGTTTTTCTTGCCGAACCACGAAATTGTCATGAATACTGACAATTCCGCTACACGAGACACAACTAAAATGACGTCTTCTCATTTTGGACATACGACACCCAAATGACGTTCATGATGTACACATCCTGCATCTGACAAATCTGAATAGAAACAACACTTTTCCAATGGAGAAATAGAAAAAATGGCATTGCAGATCATTAATACCGGCCATGCTTATGAAACGACAATTTTTTCATTCTCGAACTAGAATAATGGCATTGCCTGAAGAACAAACACGGTAGTAGAACAAACATTTGCAAAACAACAAAAATTAATTCCTTTCGCCAAGCGATATGATTTGATTAACATTGGGAAGAATACCAACAATTTCGTTACAGTATATGACTAACTCAGCTCTCCTACCTATGGCTATACGATGCCTGTAAAACGACACGAACCTCAATTGTGCGGCTGTGTCGTGAGGTACACACCCCGTGCCAACACATCCATCTAAAAAACAACATCGATGTCATGGACAAACTTGAAAAAAAACAATTAGAGATACATAGAATAGCAGATCATTAATACCAGAAAAACGACCATTAGTAATACACAGAATAGCAGATCATTAATACGAGGAATATTCCGAAAACAAAACAATTTATCGTCATCATAACATTGATATTAATCGGGATACCGGTAACTCTGTTACACTAAACGCAACTAAACTCGATTCTTCAAATTACGCCTATGGAGCAGTGCAACCGACAAATAAGAATCCTTCGCCCAGTATAACAAACAGATCTGAATCGCACGACATGGACGCAGTGGCAAACAAACATAGAGTTAAAATAAGCAGGTGGAAGAGAGAGAGAGAAAGGGTTTATGATGGTCATCACCTGGAGGTGCACCGCATGAGCTGCTGCGTCAGGGATTCCACCTCGTCAAAGTCCACTTCGGGCTCCTCCCTGCGATTACCAGAGCAGATAATTAAGATGAGTCAGTACCCGAGACAGGGAGCAGAGGGAGAGATGATAGAGGGCGATGATCTCGGAGGCGTCGTAGATGAAGAGGCGGGAGACCTCGACGGCAGTGCCCTCGTCCCGCAGCTCCTCTAACGTGTCTCGTCCACCACACCCTGGATCGACGTCGACCACGCCAAAGCAAATTCAAAGGCCAAGTTAGTCGGCCACCCAGGCGAAAGTCCACAACCACACGACTAGAGGAGAGGGGAAGGGCCTCACATCGGTGTACATGCCGACGATATGAGCGTTGAACTGCACCCTCAGTGCTGCGGCTGCCATGGCAAGGCGAGGAGAGGTTCGACGGAATTCGGCTGCGGATGCGGAGTGAACGAGGACGGGAGGAGGAGCGGAGGTTGTATAGCTGGGCTCACTAGGGTCTCTCACGTAGGCGTTTGGCAGCGAGTGCTCTACTAGCTGTACTGCGTCGTCGGCCGGGCGCCATTAGTTAGCTTGGAAACGGCCCGCGTGCGTAATGCGTGCATGCATGAATGGAGCCGCCGGTTGTGTGTCCACGTGTTCATGGAAGTGAGCGTCTGTTTCAACTTTAGTCTCTTTTCCTTTCAAAAAAAAAAACTTTAGTCCCTCACAATGTTTATAGGGACGAATAGAAGACCATCCACTCTCGTCTGTCTCACTTAAGTGAATTGGTTTCGAGAACATTCCACCACTTTTGACATTCACAGTTTCACTTTTAACCCGATTCACTGCCTACATGTCTTTTACGCCCAGTCATTCCAAAGAGTACTTGCTCCCCACCCCTCGTCTTAGCGCGGCTGCTGGCATGGAGTTAGCTGGGGCTTCTTCCGCTAGTTCTGTCATGATCGCGCACTGGACGTAAGAGCTTTACAAGGAGCATTAACCTTCTTCACTCACGCGATATTGCTGGATCGGGCTTTCGCCCATTGTCCAAGATTCCCCTATGCTGCCCTCATGGGAGTCTGGGTCGTGTCTCAGTCTCAGTGTGGCTAATCATTCAAAAAGACTAGCTAAGCATCATTGGCTTGGCCAGACTTTATCTGACCAACTAACTAATACTCCCTCCGTCCCAGAATTCTTATCTTAGATTTGTCTAAATATGGATGTGTCTAGTTATGTTTTAGTGTTAGATACATCCATATCTAGACAAATCTAAGACAACAATTTCGGGACGGAGGGAGTACTACGCAGGCTCATCAAACAGCGCTTTCAACTTTCTTCAGGATTCGGCCCGAACTATTCGGCAGATTCCCAGGCATTACGCATCCGTTCGTCACTTTGTTCTCAACTATTCCGATTAATTCCAGCAAACGAGGTTGTTAGGTCAAAGCCGCAGCGCACGCCCTGTAGTTTTGAAGCAAGGAGAGACAACTTTAGCTATGGGGTGACCTAACCAAACATGGCGGTCAACCCCTAGGGATAAAGCATGCTTCACGAGTTTGTGAGCTTCAACATTCAAGCTCCTAAATTCATGGCTAATGATACAATTAGTAAAAGTAGCCTTCCGATCGATGATCTCATGTATGATTGCTCTGTAGATAGCTGCGCTTTTCTGATGTATATCTGCAATGCCACCTTGCAATCTGAAGCCACCTGAATCTTCCTCTCATAGAGATTATCAGCAAGCACAAGTGTCACCCTGATTGCTGAAGATTCAACGGTAGCAAGATATAATATATGTGGGAACACAATGGCTGACACACCCAGAAAATTACATGCTTGATCTCTGCATATAGCTCCCATTGCGCCTCGAGTGCCGCCTGGTCCAACCGCCGAACCCACATTGATCCTCACCATATCATCCCGAGGAGCGATACATTGATTTGGCCTAATCACAGGTGCCCCTAGAACTTGACTTCGAGTGCTTTGGGTAGCTCTCCGCTCTGTTAAGTAACTCTGCACAAAAGCCTGAAAAGTGAAAGGGCTTTTATATATCTCCTCATGTATAGCTTTGTGCCAAGCTCCCCATATCGTCCGCGAAAGTGATCGTAAAAGTGATAAAATCCTCCTCATGCGATAACACCTCATGCATGGTGAATAGCCACTGTTTGGCGTCATCATTTACATTCAGACTCAACTGCTCGACAATTTGCTCGTATGATAGTGCCCACCTGCTCCTTGAAACCAGGCCATTCAGCAGGGCCTGCCTGCATGTATCCTTAGACCCGCACAAACAACAAGCACTCATCGTGGACATGTTTCTATGATGAAGAAGGACACTGTGAGTATTGTGCTAATCTCCACATGAACACCTAGATTTTCGAGGGGGCTTTTATGTGCCATAAGTCTGGCCATCCTGGACAATCAGCCTCTGAGTTTGATCGGCCGCCCTACTCATACAGCCATGATTCTCTACTAATCTTCGATCACTTTGTCATCTTGTAAGCGGAATGCACAATGAACATACCCTTTCTATCACTACAGGAATCGGGCACTTTGCCGTCTGCCATGGCGGACGGCAAAGGCATGCCTGGCGGACGGCAAAGGCCTTTGCCGTCCGTCAGCAGACGACAACAGGTCCGGCTGAATAGGCTACGGCGAAGGGCTCTTTGCCGTCTGCCGGCGGACGGCAAAGATGACATGGTCTTTGCCATCTGCATCTTTGACGTCGGCCAGCGGACGGCAAAGGTCCTTGACGGCCACATGGCAGCTTAGGGCCGTTAGGGGGTTAACGGTGCGCTTTGCCGTCTGCTGGCGGACGGCAAAGACCATTGCATCTTTGCCGTCGGCCAGCGGACGGCAAAGAGCCTATATAGCCCCTGTTTTTTTTCTTAAATTCATTCAATTTCAACACACAAATTTCACAGTATACATATCCAACACACAAGTTTCATCCATACATATTACAATAGTTTCACATTGTTCATCCAACACCAATCCATTCATCCATATAACAAGTTCCATCCATGCAAGTTCATCGATAAAAAATAAAAGTTGAAAGGGAAAAGAAGCACTCCATCCATGCAAGCTTCCGTGAAGTAAATGAAATCTGCAAAATGGGAAACAAGAAAGTTAGAAGAAGAAGACTAGAAGAAGAAGAATAAGAAAATGAAGAAGAAGAAGAAGACTAGAATAAGAAGTAAGCATACTTAGGTAAAATGGAGCTAACCTAGCTAATTATGCCATTTTTTATATAAAGCAGCTAAGTATAGGTCTTTATTGAACTAACCTAGATAACTAAGCATATTAGAGCTAACTTATGTCATTTTGGAGAAGAAGAAGAAGAGTAAGAATAAGAAGAAGGTTTTTACCCTTTTCCTTCTAATTCTTCTTCTTTTATTCTTTCATTTTCTTCTCTTTCTTCTTCTATTCTTTCTTTTTCTCCTCTTCCTTGTTTTTCTTCTTCATATTCCTTATTTGGGTAATTTTAGAGCTTACGTAGGTAATTATGCCATTTTTTAGCTAACTAAGCTTATTATGTCAATATGGAGGAAAATAAGGTAAGTATAGGTCATTTTTGTGCTAACATAAGTAATTATGCCATTTTTGAGCTAATGTAGGTAAAAAGGATCATTTTGGAGCTAACCTAGGTAAAGTTGGTCATTTTGGAGCTAACCTAGATAAAATGGATCATATTGGAGCTAACCTAGGTTAAATGGGTCATTTTGGAGCTAACTTAACTAATTATGCCATTTTTTAGTTAACTAAGCATAAATATGACATTTTTTACACAAATAAGCCAAGTGTATGTCATTATTTAGCAAACCTAGGTAACTAAGCATATTAGAGATAACTTAGCATATTAGAGCTAACTTAGGTCATTTCGGAGGAAACAAAGCTAAGTATAGATCATTTTGTAGATCTGACACACCTGACATAGTTCACTCCTCCTTCTTCTCCTTCTCCTTAATCATCCTGATGCGCCTAAAGCGGTGAGGCAGTGGAGGCAGTGGGATGTAGTCTTGTACCACAATTGGCATGGTCATGTCGCCTGGCTGTGAGATCGACGGCGCCACCACCATCCTGAGGTCATTCTCAAGCACCACCACCATCGCGAGGCCATCTTCAAGCAGCACCATCGCTAGGTCATCCTCGGCCACCACCATCTCTTGCCCATCGTCAGCCACCACCATCTCTTGCCCATCGTCAGCGACCACCATCACTAGGTCATCCTCACCCACCACCATCTCTTGCCCATTGCCAGCCAGCACCTCATCATCCCCACTCTGCTCCTCTTCTTCCCCACTCCATTCTGGAACATCCTCGCTGCTGCTTTTGCTGCAGCCAGAGTCGTTGCTGCTCTGGCTGTAGCCAAAGTCGTTGTTGCTGCTCCCATTGCCTGACCAAATGCAACAATGACCATTAACAATCGATGTGAGACAAAGCCAAATGTAGAGGAAAAAGAGGCAGAACGTAATGGCATCATCGTCGTCCTGGTAGCGCATGCGACACATAGTCGTGTTGAACACCTTCACGGTGAGCATGGCGTCGCCGTCATACCTAAAGAGAAGGAAGTACCCGTGCCGCAGGTCGTAAGCATGGTAGAACTGCTCCTAGCCATGACACAGGTACATGTGGTCGTACATGATCACCACCTCCACCTCTCAATGCCTGCGAAGCCCGCTATCGGCCTGTCGTAGCTTCACATTCTTTGTCCAATGGCCGTCCAGCATCTTCATAAAAGTGTCAGGCAGCCTCTGCAGTTTGGGACAAGCAGTGATGTAGCAAACATCAGAGTTATCGTAATGAGATGGGTGAAGGGGAGATCTCTCCTTTTATATACCTGCTTCCTGGAGGAATTCCCAAGTATGATACTGAAGAACTCTAAAGCATCCAACTCGTACTCTTGTGTGGCAGAGCGGAGCCTGCGGTGGCGGCCTCCTCCCATCTCTGATAAGCAGCAGAAGAGACCAATTACTTCAGACATGAAAGAAAACTGAAATGTTGAAAAGCTAAACGAGAACAAATTTCGTATATATAAATGTGGTGACACAAAGGAAATTATCATGAAGTTGTACCACACTACATAATAATTTAGATAAAGCAGCAAGGAATGAACTGTAAGTAGCAAATCATGCTCCATGATTGACTGAACATTCAATACAAACCTAAACTAAAGTTTGGATGAGCTATGGTAATCAATTCTTGCACTGTAATATAAGGCTATCTGCTCTAAACCTAAACTAAAGTTAACCTAAACTAAACCAAACCTAAAGTAAACCTAAACTAAACTTAAAATACATGAACAACAATAGAAAAAATAAATGAAAGAGGTCTCACCGGAGTGGAGGAGAGGGGTGCTGGGGCGGCCGGGTGGAGGAGGAGGCGCCGGGGCCGCCGAGGTGGAGGAGTGATGTCTACTACACAACCTTCTTGTAGACGTTGCTGGGCCTCCAAGTGCCGAGGTTTGTAGGACAGTAGTAAATTTCCCTCAAGTGGATGACCTAAGGTTTATCAATCTGTGGGAGGCATTGGATGAAGATGGTCTTTCTCAAACAAACGTGCAACCAAATAAAAAGAGTCTCTTGTGTCCCCAACACACCCAATACAATGCTAAATTGTATAAGTGCACTAGTTCGGCGAAGAGATGGTGATACAAGTGCAATATGGATAGTAGATGTAGGTTTTTGTAATCTGAAATTATAAAAACAGCAAGGTAACTAATGATAAAATTGAGCGAAAACGGTATTGCAATGCGTTGAAACAAGGACTAGGGTTCATACTTTCACTTGTGCAAGTTCTATCAACATGCAACAAAGAGTCACTCCAAAGTCACTAATAACGGAGAACAAACGAAGAGATTATTATAGGGTACAAAACTACCTCATAGTTATCCTTTCTGATCGATCTATTCAAGAGTCCGTAGTAAAATAACACGAAGCTATTCTTTCCGTTCGATCTATCCTAGAGTTCGTACTAGAATAACACCTTAAGACACAAATCAACAAAAACCCTAATGTCACCTAGATAGTCCAATGTCACCTCAAGTATCCGTGGGTATGATTATACGATATGCTTCACACAATCTCAGATTCATCTATTCAACAAACACAAAGAACTTCAAAGAGTGCCCCAAAGTTTCTACCGGAGAGTCAAGACGAAAACGTGTGCCAACCCCTATGCATAAGTTCACAAGGTCACTGAACCCGCAAGTTGATCACCAAAACATAATCAAGTGGATCACGTGAATATCACATTGTCACCACAGATAAGCACATGCAAGACATACATAAAGTGTTCTCAAATCCTTAAAGACTCAATCCGATAAGATAACTTCAAAGGGAAAACTCAATCCATTACAAGAGAGTAGAGGGGGAGAAACATCATAAGATCCAACTATAATAGCAAAGCTCACGATGCATCAAGATCGTGCCACATCAAGCTATTGAACCTAGCTTTATTAGCTCGGCAGTCATGGTGCCTCCAAAAGTACCAGACTCTCTGTGCGCACATCTTCTTAAATTTATTTATTAACCAAACAATGATATTCTCAATGCTGAGCTGGGTTCACATACGTATCAAGTGTCGAGATGGCATGGATGTTCAGGATGGCTCACCAGCAAGGTCTCCCTAGGGGGCCCATCATGTAGGAGATGGATCGGAGAGGAGGTCTCCATGCCGATCCAGGAATCAGAGTTGAGATGGGGGCTGGACCCTGTAATGTCAGGATGGCACACCACCGATCTCGCCCGGTGGACGCATCGATTGAGTAGAGGATATGAGGGGGATGTCGAGCTATAATAGCATGGAACAATAAAAAAATATAGATAAGAGACGTATCAACGCTCGGTAAATATTGTGCCACTTCTTTATTTTTCCTTGTTTTTCTGTTTTTGTCTGGCACTCTCTTTTTGTGTCTGATATTTCATGACTAAAGTTTCAAAATGCAATGACTTTTGATGACTTATGTTCTGGGCTAGATTTTTTCAAATCTCAACTTCTAAGCACTGTAAAGTAAAAAAAACATGAGAACGGGGACCTTCCATAACACGAAGAACCGTTTGTATAGGACGTCTCTGCACCATTGTTAGGATCTCCCAGTGCCCATGGCCTGCCTGCCTACATTCCAGGGGAGTCAGTTCTCTCTCCCTCGACATATATGTTTGATCCTTGTAAGAGAAATCATCAAGGAAAGAATTATTCTCTCCAACTTGCAAGGCCATCAACTACTCTCAAACAACATACTTGAGCAAACAATTGTATTCATTGATGACAATTAGTGTGTGCTATAGCGCTGAACTCTGCAGACTAAACCTCCCCAAGATTGGGCCTCTCTATGAATACATAATGGACTTGTTATCTGCTTTAGAAGAGCATCAGATGAAGTGGAATAGAAGAACAACTAATAGGGCTGATCGCATCTTGGCAAGGGAAGGTTGCCTGGATAATCTACGTTGCACGAATACTTCAGAAAGCACGCGTATCCTGCCGGATACAGCCCCGATACGTATCCCTCGATTTTTTTATTTTTAAAAAAGAAAACAATGTTTGATACTCTTAGGATACTTCTGCGTTACGTTTTGGATACCTGAAACCCCTCGTTTGATGTGAAATCCCCTCAGTAGTAAAGGTACACCTTTTGATGATTCCCAACATGAGTGTCAGTTCATATCAAAACATGTGTGCCAATGTTCTAGTTCAATTGAAAGGTGAGCAAGAGAGCGTCGATGCACTGATTGGAATAGGAAACCTAGGGAAATCCCACTGCCAATTAATGGAAGTGGACCAAGTGTAAGACAAGAAAGGGGGTAATCCTATTGAGTCGTGCTTTGACCTAGAAGATCCTTAATTTTTTTCATATTTTTAATAATTAATATATGTAAATATAAATGTATCCCCGTATCCATGTTTTTGGAAAATTGACGTATCGGGCGTATCCCCGTATCCAAGTATCTGTGCAACATAGTGGATAATTTGTGTAAAACTTGGTTTCATGTTTTTCCTCATTGTATTTGTGACGTTGTGGCTGCTAAGGCTGTGGACTAGTTAATAAAGGAATGATTTGAATTCACTTGACATAGATTGGCATAGGTGTTCTTCCGCTAATGAGAATGTGATCCTGAAGCCTTTGGAGTATCTTTTTGATAGACGCCTCTATCTGTATGGAAAATTTGCTACTGAAAGTCCCACAAAGTGTCCCCTTCCTCCACTCTGGAAGAAAAAAATAGACTTGGACGTGGAGCGTGGTTGTACCGAAATTTAGGCACATATATAAGAAAGTCGGATCAAAATTTGGTGCGTGGTAGAGTATTTTTTCATCAACTAACCATACCCTAGTCGGCGACTGGCATGAGAAGCGATAGCAATCATGGAAGGGATGGCGAACGAGCATCGGCTAGCCATGGTGATGAATAACAACACTTTCTACTTCCATCAAAGACCCGAAGTTTCAAATCAGAACATGGTTTGCAACATGTGAGATCAGCCACTACAGGAGAACGACGAAGATGGCCACATGTTCTCTTGCCCAGTTGGTGATTCAGGGTAGTATAAATAACTTTGTGGACTAGGAGTAGTATGATGTTCCTGCGATCATCGTTGGAGCTGTAATTGGTGACTTAATTAGCCAAGACTTTTCATACCAATGCAAACATACCGAAGCCCACAGATGCTCTTCAGGCCGTCTCACCAACCGACAGCTTTGTGATCCCTGGATTTGACCTCGCAGACCATCCCCTCTGTTTTTTCCGTCCTCCGGCTACTGCTCGTGGCGCCGTCATACTCTTAGAAGAAGGCCACGCTGAAATTTCAGACCGAAAAGACATGTTTAACATGCCCAAATATGGTGATTGGCTACACTCTGGGTACAACAACCAACAACAAGACTTGCTTATAGAGAAAACCAAACAGAACATACAGCAAAACATCCAGGTATAGGTTTTACACACAGCCTGTAGGCGGGGCAGCACGACATCCACGACACATTAGAATATGGACTTCACACTGACATCAACACAGGACAACAGTTCTCGTTCACAGGGTTACGAGCCCAAAGTTCCGACGCAAGAATATTCATCTAAGTTTTACGCGCACCCTTTAGTGCTAGACACCCTTTGAAAACCGCTACATCTTCGGAGACACATGGAACGCATAATGCAAGGGATTTCATGGGACCACGCTCTTGCCCCTTCACTTGCCGCTACTTAAGAGTTAGGACCACATGCCGCGATCTGCTCTTCGAGCTGCATCAAAAGATGAATAATAGGTCAATGATTAAGAAAAGTACCTTCCGAGAAATGATTCAGATAAGTCTATGGCACATAATGGTACTCAAGTCACATGGTTTCACTAATCAACCATGTTACAAGTTAGCTAGTTTCTTATATGGGCATTTGGCGAAGCTTAATTTAAGCTGGGAAATAAAGAATTTCTACCACTTTTTTTGAGCTACCATGTGCATCTACCAAACATGATGACAAAATTACCACATAATCATTTAACGGCTAAATGAGACTTTTCGGTACCTCAAACTAAGTGCTCCAAATTTAAATGTCAAAAGAATTAGATTAAATATTAAAGATTGTTCCCTTTTCTCTATCTTAATAAGACCAACCTATGGGTTATGAAACTAGTGGGAAGTTGGTATCAAAATCCAACATTAGGCACATAAGGTGCTACCTGCATCATGACCTCCAACTCATGTCGCACAATATAGAACTCATTCCTAACAAGAGCCAATGACACGAGACACCTGAAATAATGCAAAAATACCACATTGTCAAATTCTGAAGAGGTTAACAGAACTCAGATGAAATGGTTCAAAAATTGTAGCCCTATATTTCAAAAAAATAAAAATATCTAGCGATATAAGAATTTAGTTGTGCTATAAACAGAATTCTAGAGCCAATAAATTACAAGAGAAGCATCAAAGGGTATAATATTCCGATAATGAACCGAGTAATATCAACAACATGATTGCAGATGAAGTGAAAAAGCAAATCAGGTTACTTCTTAACAATGTTAGATTGGTATGAGCTGAAAATAACGACAAAAAAGACAACATTGCCTATCATGATTGTCAACTTCATAGATTGTTTACAAAATGACAAAGTTTTTCTTGCTGAACCATGAAATTGTCATGAATACTGACAATTCCACTACACGAGACACTACTAAAATGAGGTCTTCTAATTTTGGATATACGACACCCAAATGACGTCCATGATGTACACACCCTGCATCTGACAAATCTGAATAGAAACAACACCGTTCCAATGGAGAAATAGAAAAAATGGCCACTGGTACTATGTAGAATTGAAGATCATTAAAACCGGCCATGCTTATGAAACGACAATTTTTCCATTCTCGAACTAGAATAATGGCATTGCCCGAAAAACAAAGACGATAGTAGGACAAACGTTTGCAAAACGACAAAAATTCTCCTCGCCAAGCGATACAATTTGATTAACATTGGGAAGAATACCAACAATTTCATTACAAGATATATGACTAAACTCAGCTCTTCTACCTATGGCTATACGATGCCTATAAAACGACACGAACCTCAATTGAGCGGGTGTGTCGTGAGGTACACACCCCGTGCCGACACATCCATATAAAAAACAACATCGATGTCATGGACAAACTTGAAAAAACACAATTAGAGATACATAGAATAGCAGATCATTAATACCAGAAAAACGACCATTAGTAATACGCAGAATAGCAGATCATTAATATGAGGAATATTCCAAAAACAACAACAATTTATCCTCATCATAACATTGATATTAATCGGGATACCGGTAACTCCGTTACACTAAACGCGACTAAACTCGATTCTTCTAATTACGCCTATGGGGCAGTGCAACCAACAAATAAGAATCCTTTGCCCAGTATAATAAGCAGATCTGAATCGCACGACATGGACACCAGCGGGAAAACAAACAAAGAGTTAAAAATAAGCAGGTGGAAGAGAGAGAGAAAGGGTTTATGATGGTCATCACCTGGAGGTGCACCGCATGAGCTGCTGCGTCAGGGCTTCCACCTCGTCAAAGTCCACTTCGGGCTCCTCCCTGCGATTTCCAGAGCAGATAATTAAGATGAATCGGTACCGAGACAGAGAGCAGAGGGAGAGATGATAGAGGGCGTGGGGGCGGACATCAGGATGTCGATGTCGTCGATGACCTCGGAGGCGTCGTAGATGAAGAGGCGGGAGACCTCGACAGCGGTGCCCTCGTCCCACAGCTCCTCGAACTTGTTCTCATCCACCACACCCTAAATCGACGTCGTCCACGCCAAAGCAAATTCAGAGGCCAAGTTAGTCGGCCAGCCAGGCGAAAGTCCACAACCACACGACTAGAGGGGAGGGAAAGGGCCTCACATCGGTGTACATGCCGGCGATATGAGCGTTGAGCTGCGCCCTCAGTGCTGCGGCTGCCATGGCAAGGCGAGGAGAGGTCCAGCGGTCCGGGGGACTGAGCGGTGGAGACGGGGGGAATTCGGCTGCGGATGCGGAGTGAACGAGGACGGGAGGAGGAGCGGAGGTTGTATAGCTGGGCTCACGAGGGTCTCTCACTTAGGCGTTTGGCAGCGAGTGCTCTACTAGCTGTACTGCGTCGTCGGCCGGGCGCCATTAGTTAGCTTGGACACGGCCCGCGTGCGTAATGCGTGCATGCATGCATGGAGCCACCGGTTGTGTGTCCACGTGTTCATGCAAGTGAGCGTCTGTTTCCACTTTAGTCTCTTTTCCTTTCAAAATAAAACTTTAGTCCCTCGCAATGTTTATAAGGACGAATAGAAGACCATCCACTCTCCTCTGTCTCACTTAAAGAATTGGTTTCGAGAACATTCCACCATTTTTGACATTCACAATTTCACTTTTAACCCGATTCACCGCCTACATGCCCTTTACGCCCCAGTCATTCCAAAGAGTACTTGCCCCCCACCCCTCGTCTTAGCGCGGCTGCTGGCACGGAGTTAGCTGGGGCTTCTTCCGCTAGTTCTGTCATGATCGCGCACTTGACATAAGAGCTTTACAAGGAGCATTAACCTTCTTCACTCACGCGATATTGCTGGACCGGGCTTTCGCCCATTGTCCAAGATTCCCCTATGCTGCCTCCCATGGGAGTCTGGGTCGTGTCTCAGTCCCAGTGTGGCTAATCATTCAAAAAGACCAGCTATGCATCATTGGCTTGGCCAGCCTATACCGGACCAACTAACTAATACTCCCTCCGTTCCAAAATTCTTGTCTTAGATTTGTCTAGATATGGATGTATTTAACACATCTGTATCTAAACAAATCTAAGACAAGAATATACATCCGTATCTAGACAAATCTAAGACAAGAATTTTGGGACGGAGGGAGTACTATGCAGGCTCATCAAACAGCGCTTTGAACTTTCTTCAGGATTCGGCCCGAACTATTCGGCAGATTCCCAGGCATTACGCATCCGTTCGTCACTTTGTTCTTAACTATTCCGATTAATTCCAGCAAACGGAGGCTCATCAAAGCCGCAGCGCACGCCCTGTAGTTTTGAAGCAAGGCGAGAAAACTTTAGCTATGGGGTCACCTAACCAAACATGGCAGTCAACCCCTAGGGATAAAGCATGCTTCACGAGTTTGTGAGCTTCAACATTCAAGCTCCTAAATTCATGGCTAATGATACAATTAGTAAAAGTAGCCTTCCGATCTATGATCTCATGTATGATTGCTCTGTAGATAGCTGCGCTTTTCTGATGTATATCTGCAATGCCACCTTGCAATCTGAAGCCACGTGAATCTTCCTCTCATAGAGATTATCAACAAGCGCAAGTGCCACCCTGATTGCTGAAGATTCGATGGTAGCAAGATATAATATATGTGGGAACACAATGGCTGACACACCCAGAAAATTACATGCTTGATCTCTGCATATAGCTCCCATTGTGCCTCGAGTGCCGCCTGGTCCAACCGCCGAACCCACACTGATCCTCACCATATCATCCCAAGGTGTGATACATTGATTTGACCTAATCACAGGTGCCCCT
Source organism: Aegilops bicornis (assembly GCA_021605145.1). Classification (NCBI taxonomy): domain Eukaryota; kingdom Viridiplantae; phylum Streptophyta; class Magnoliopsida; order Poales; family Poaceae; genus Aegilops; species Aegilops bicornis. Next base: position 8,233,092 of record CM038672.1, on the reverse strand, counting down.
GGAACTGGACTTCGAGTGCTTTGGGTAGCTCTCAGCTCGGTTAAGTAACTCTGCACAAAAGCCTGAAAACTAAAAGGGCTTTTATATATCTCCTCATGTATAGCTTTGTTCCGAGCTCCCCATATCGTCCGCGAAAGTGATCGTAAGCATGATAAAATCCTCCTCATGCGATAACACCTCATGCATGGTGAATAGCCACTATTTGGTGTCATCATTTACATTCAGACTCAACCGCTCGACAATTTGCTCGTATGATAGTGCCCACGTGCTCCTTAAAACCAAACCATTTCAGCAGGGCCTGCCTGCATGTATCCTTAGACCCGCACAAACAACAAGAACTCGTCGTCCACATGTTTCTACGATGAAGAAGGGCACTGTGAGTATTGTGCTAATCTCCACATGAACACCTTGATTTTCGAGGGGGCTTTTATATGCCATAAGTCTGTCCATCCTGGAAAATCAGCCTCTGAGTTTGATCGGCCGCCCTGCTCATACACCCATGATTCTCTACTGATCTTCGTTCACTGTCTCATCATGTAAGCTGAATCCACAGTGAACATACCCCTTCTATCACTACGGGAATCGGGCACTTTGTCGTCCGCCATGGCGGATGGTGCCTTTGCCGTCCGTCAGCAGACGGTAAAAGGTCCAGCTGAATAGGCTACGGCAAAGGGCTCTTTGTCGTCTGCTGGCCGACTGCAAAGATGAAATGGTCTTTGCCGTCGGCCAGCGGACGGCAAAGGTCCTAGACGGCACACATGGCAGCTTAGGGCCATTAGGGGGTTAACGGTGCTCTTTGCCATCTGCTGGCGGACGGCAAAGACCATTGCATCTTTGCCGTCGGCCAGCGAACGGCAAAGAGCCTGTATAGCCCCTGTTTTTTCTTAAATTCATTCAATTTCAACACACAAATTTCACAGCAGACATATCCAACACACAAGTTTCATCATATATACATACATAACGAACACATAGTTCCATCCATACATATTACAATAGTTTCACATTGTTCATAACACCTATCCATCCATCCATATAACAAGTTTCATCCATGCAAGTTCATCGATACAAAATAAAATTTGAAAGGAAAAAGAAGCACTCCATGCATGCAAGCTTCCCTGAAGTAAATGAAATCTGCAAAATGGGAAACAAGAAAGTTAGAAGAAGAAGATTAGAAGAAGAAGAATAAGAAAATAAAGAAGAAGAAGAAGACTAGAAGAAGAAGTAAGCATACTTAGGTAAAATGGAGCTAACCTACCTAAGTATAGGTAAAATTGGAGCTAACCTAGGTTAAATTGGTCATTTTGGAGCTAACTTAACTAATTCTGCCATTTTTTAGTTGACTAAGCATAAATATGACATTTTTTACACAAGTAAGCCAAGTGTATGTCATTATTGAGTAAACCTAGGTAACTAAGAATATTAGAGATAACTTAGCATATTAGAGCTACCTTAGGTCATTTCGGAGGAAACAAAGCTAAGTATAGATCATTTTGGAGATCTGACATACCTGACATTGTTCATCGCCATAATGATGCGCCTAGAGAAGTGAGGCAGTGGAGGCAGTGGGATGTAGTCTTCTACCATAATTGACATGGTAATGTCGCCCGGCTATGAGATCGCCGGCGCCACCACCATCGCGAGGTCATTCTCAGGCACCACCACCATCTCGAGGCCATCTTCAGGTAGCACCATCGCTAGGTCATCCTCGGCCACCACCATCTCTCGCCCATCATCAGCGACCACCATCGCTAGGTCATCCTCAGCCACCACCATCTCTTGCCCATCGCCAGCCAGCACCTCATCATCCCCACTCTGCTCCTCTTCTTCCCCACTCCATTCCGGATCATCCTCGCTGCTGCTTTTGCTGCAGCCAGAGTCGCTGCTGCTTTGGCTGTAGCCAGAGTCGCTGCTGCTGCTCCCATTGCCTGACCAAATGCAACAATGACCGTTAACAATCGATGTGAGACAAAGCCAAATGTAGAGGAAGAAGAGGCAGAACGTACTGGCATCATCGTCATCCTGTTAGCGCATGCGACACATAGTCGTGTTGAACACCTTCACGGTGAGCATGCGACACATTTACCTAAAGAGAAGGAAATACCCGTGCTACAGGTCGTAGGCACGGTAGAACTGCTCCCAGCCATGACACAGGTACCAGTGGTCATACCTGATCACCACCTCCACGCCCCAATGCCTGCGGAGCCAGCTGCCATCCTGTCGCAGCTTTACATTCTTTGGCTGATGGCCGTCCAGCATCTTCATAAAAGTGTCAGGCAGCCTCTGCAGTTTGGGACAAGGAGTGATTTAGCAAACAGCAGAGTTATCATAATGAGATGGGTGAAGGGGAGATCTCTCCTTTTATATACCTGCCTCCTGGAGGAATTCCCAAGTATGATACTGAAGAACTCAAAAGCATCCAACTCGTACTCTGGTGTGGCAGAGCGGAGCCTGCGGTGGCGGCCTCCTCCCATCTCTGATAAGCATCAGAAGAGACCAATTACTTTAGACATGAAAGAAAACTGAAATGTCGAAAAGCTAAATGAGAACAAATTTCGTATATATAAATGTGGTGACACAAAGGAAATTATCATGAAGTTGTACGACACTACATAATAATTGAGATAAAGCAGCAAGGAGTGAACTGTAAGTAGCAAATCACGCTCCATGATTAACTGAACATTCAATACAAACCTAAACTAAAGTTTGGATGAGCTATGGTAATCAATTATTGCACTGCAATATAAGGCTATCTGCTCTAAACCTAAACTAAAGTTAACCTAAACTAAACAAAACATAAAGTAAACCTAAACTAAACTTAAAATACAGAAACAAAAATAGAAAAAAATATAATAGGTCTCACCGAAGTAGAGGAGAGGGGTGCCGGGGCGGCCGGGTGGAGGAGGGGGCGCCGGGGCCGCCGGGGTGGAGGAGTGATGTCTACTACACAACCTTTTTGTAGACGTTGTTGGGTCTCCAAGTGCAGAGGTTTGTAGGACAGTAGTAAATTTCCCTCAAGTGGATGACCTAAGGTTTATCAATCCGTGGGAGGCGTAGGATGAAGATGGTCTCTCTCAAACAACCCTGCAACCAAATAAAAAGGGTCACTTGTGTCCCCAACACACCCAATACAATGGTAAATTGTATTTGTGTACTAGTTCGGCGAAGAGATGGTGATACAAGTGCAATATGGATAGTAGATGTAGGTTTTTGTAATCTGAAATTATAAAAACAGCAAGGTAAATAATGATAAAAGTGAGCGAAAACGGTATTGCAATGCGTTGAAACAAGGCCTAGGGTTCATACGTTCACTAGTGCAAGTTCTCTCAACAATAATAACATAATTGGATCATATAACAATCCCTCAACATGCAACAAAGAGTCACTCCAAAGTCACTAATAGCGGAGAACAAACGAAGAGATTATTGTAGGGTACAAAACCACCTCAAAGTTATCCTTTCTGATTGATCTATTCAAGAGTCCGTAGTAAAATAACACGAAGCTATTCTTTCCATGTGATCTATCTTAGAGTTCGTAGTAGAATAACACCTTAAGTCACAAATCAACCAAAACCCTATTGTCACCTAGATACTCCAATGTCACCTCAAGTATCCGTGGGAAATGATTATACGATATGCATCACACAATCTCAGATTCATCTATTCAACCAACACAAAGAACTAAAAGGAGTGCCCCAAAGTTTCTACCGGAGAGTCAAGATGAAAACGTGTGCCAACCCCTATGCATAAGTTCACAAGGCCACTGAACCCGCAAGTTGATCACCAAAACATACATCAAGTAGATCACGTGAATATCCCATTGTCACCACAGATAAGCACATGCAAGACATACATAAAGTGTTCTCTAATCCTTAATGACTCAATCCGATAAGATAACTTCAAAGGGAAAATTCAATCCATTACAAGAGAGTAGAGGGGGAGAAACATCATAAGATCCAACTATAATAGCAAAGCTCGCGATACTTTAAGATCGTGCCATATAAAGAACACGAGAGAGAGAGAGAGAGAGAGAGAGAGAGAGAGAGAGAGAGAGAGAGACCAAACACATAGCTACTGGTACATACCCTCAGCCCCAAGGGTGAACTACTCCCTTCTCGTCATGGAGAGCGCCGGGATGATGAAGATGGCCACCGGTGATGGATCCCCCCTCCGGACGTGTGCCGGAACAGGGTCCCGATTGGTTTTTGGTGGCTACAAAGGCTTGCAGCGGCGGAACTCCCGATCTAGGTTTCTTTTCGGGGGTTTCTGTATATATAGGAATTTTTGGCGTCGGTCTCACATCAGGGGGGGTCTCCAAGTCGTCCACGAGATAGGGGGTGCACCCAGGGGGGGAAGGGCGCGCCCTCCACCCTCGTGGACGGCTCGGGACTCTTCTGGCCCAACTCTTTTACTCCGGGGGCTTCTTTTGGTCCATAAAAAATCATCAAAATTGGCACGTCAATTGGACTCCGTTTGGTATTCCTTTTATGTAAAACTCAAAAACAAGGAAAAACAGAAACTAGCACTGGGCTCTAGGTTAGTAGGTTAGTCCCAAAGATCATATAAAATAGCATATAAATGCATATAAAATATCTAAGATGGATAATATAATAGCATGGAACAATAAAAAATTATAGATACATTGGAGACGTATCAAGGAGGGGGCGCCTGGGCGGCCGGGTGGAGGAGGGGGCGCCGGGGCGGCCACGATGGTGGAGGAGAGGGGTGCCGGGGCCACCAGGTGGTGGAGGAGGCGCCGCAACGACTGGGTGTCGTGGGGCGGCGGCAGCTCGGGCACGGGGATGGGCAGGGGCGGTGCGGCGCGGCACGTCGACGGGGATGGCGCGGGGCGGGGGAGGGGGAGGGGTCCCGGAGCTGCGGGGTGGGGCGGGGCGGCGGCGGCTCGTGGGCGGGGTGGTGTAGGGCGGCGGCTGCTACCTCTTGAGCACTGCGTTGGTTTTCCCTTGAAGAGGAAAGGGTGATGCAGTAAAGCAGCATAAGTATTTCCCTCAATTTTTGAGAACCAAGGTATCAATCATGTAGGAGTCCACGCGCGAGTCCCTCGCACCTAGACAAACAAACAAGAACCTCGCAACCAATGCGATAAAGGGGTTGTCAATCCCTTCACGATCACTTACGAGAGTGAGATCTGATAGAGATAATAGGATAATATTTTTGGTATTTTTATGATAAAGATGCAAAGTAAAATAAAAATAGCAAAGTGTTGGAAGATTAATATGATGGCAAATAGACCCGGGGGCCATAGGTTTCACTAGTGGCTTCTCTCGAGAGCATAAGCATTACGGTGGGTGAACAAATTACTATTGAGCAATTGATAGAATTGAGCATAGTTATGAGAATATCTAGGTCTGATCATGCATATAGGCATCACGTCCGCGACAAGTAGACCGACTCCTGCCTGCATCTACTACTATCACTCCACACATCGACCACTATCCAGCATGCATCTAGAGTATTAAGTTCATGAAGAACAGAGTAACGCATTAAGAAAGATGACATGATGTAGAGGGATAAAATCATGAAATATGATATAAACCCCATCTTTTTATCCTCGATGGCAACAATACAATACGTGCCTTGCTTCCCCTACTATCACTGGGAAAGGACACCGCAAGATTGAACCCAAAGCTAAGCACTTCTCCTATTGCAAGAAACATCAATCTAGTAGGCCAAACCAAAGTGATAATTCAAAGAGACTTGCAAAGATAACCAATTATACATAAAAGAATTCAGAGAAAATTCAAATATTGTTCATAGATAATCTTGATCATAAACCCACAATTCATCGGTCTCAACAAACACACCGGAAAAGAAGATTACATCGAATAGATATCCACAAGAGAGGGGGAGAACATTGTATTGAGATCCAAAAAGAGAAGAAGCCATCTAGCTAATAACTATGGATCCAAAGGTCTGAGGTAAACTACTCACACTTCATCGGAGAGGCCTTGGAGATGATGTAGAGGCCCTCCGTGATCGATGCCCCCTCCGGCGGAGCTCCGGAAAAGGCCCCAAGATGGGATCTCACGGGTACAGAAGGTTGCGGCGGTGGAATTAGGTTTTTGGCTCCGTATCTGGTAGTTTGGGGGTACGTAGGTATATATAGGAGGAAGAAGTACGTCGGTGGAGCAACGAGGGGCCCACGAGGGTGGAGGGCGCTCCTGGGGGGTAGGCGTGCCCCCCTACCTCGTGCCCTCCTGGTTGATGTCTTGACGTAGGTTCCAAGTCCTCTGGATCACGTTCGTTCCGAAAATCACGTTCCCGAAGGTTTCATTCCGTTTGCACTCCGTTTGATATTCTTTTTATGCGAAACTCTGAAACGGGCAAAAACAGCAATTCTAGGCTGGGCCTCCGGTTAATAGGTTAGTCCCAAAAATGATATAAAAGTGTATAATAAAGCCTAATAATGTCCAAAACAGAATATAATATAGCATGGAACAATCAAAAATTATAGATACGTTGGAGACGTATCAACGGCGGGGTGGCGCGAGGCGGTGGCGGCACGGGGGTGGGGTGGCGCGAGGCGGTGGCGGCACGGGGTGGGGTGGCGCGGGCGGTGGCGGCTTGGGGGCAGGGTGGCGCGGGCGGTGGCGGCTCGGGGCAGGGTGGCGCGGGCGGCGGCGGCTCGGGGTAGGGTGGCGCGGGGCGCCAGCAGCTCGGGCGCGGGCGGGCGTCGTTGAATTTTAGTTAGGGCACAATTCTTTGTCGTCTGCTAGCGGACGGCAAAGAGCCTTGCTAACAGACATTTGTTTGGTCACTTTCTTTGCCGTCTGCTAGCGGACGGCAAAGAAAGTGTTCGTTAGGTCGTTGGATTTTAGTTAGGGCACGGTTCTTTGCCGTCTCCTAGCCGACGGCAAAGATGCTATGTCGTCAGCTAGCGGACAGCAAAGAGAGGGCTGACGATAAACATGGTCTTTGCCGTCGTCAGCTCTTTCTTTGTCGTCTTCTGCTTTCTAGCTGAGGGCAAAGAACTTCTTTGCCGTCAGTTAGCGGACGGCAAAGATCCTTATTCCAGTAGTGTATCCGCACTCCAAGCAAAAATTAGATATATGTCTCATGCAAAGAGGGATCTTCAATATAGTCTCGGCATCAATGGGAATAAGTAATGATTAAATAAGTTGTTCATCCCTTGATGACACAGTGAGATCAGTGTGTTCAGCGACCCTTGTCGGCGGCTGCGGCATTTGTGAAGTTCTCGGCCTCTTTATATGCTCTCTAGTTATCCAGTTTTCTTTCCAAATATCAGGGGATTCTTTGTCTCCTGATCTCCTTGTCAAACCATGTGTCATTATGTCTCTCCCATGCAAAATAGCCCGCCATATATGTGATGGATGTGGTCCCAAGGTTGTATCAGAAAGAGAGTTATTTGGATAGTAGACAACTTTTAAGATTAATGAACTCAGAGAACCGGGATGGTCTAGCAAGCGTCAGGCTTTCCTGGCAAGTAGGGCTAGATTAGAGATCTCAAATAATCGGTCACATCATAACATCCCATGAGACCCAGCATGGCTTCCTTCTCCCATGTTTACTTCCCTACCAAAATTGTCTGATTACAGAGGTGACACTCGCGCAACATCCTCGCGGGAAACGGAAGCAGGCCATGGAATATACCGGAATTGCCTAATGCCACAGACTTTATCAAAACCTCTTTACCTGCAGTTCACAGGAGCTTTTCCATCCATCCTCTCAGCTTTTCTGAAACTCTGTCACGTGAGTATTTGAAAGTCCTGTTCTCGGACTTCCCCACATCAGTTGGCATACACAATTTCCTGTCATTGAGTGACTCATTTTAGACGTTCAAAGTATTCTCTACATCTTCCTTGAGAGCCTGAGGTAATCCTCTCTATTGCAAAATATAAAGGACTTGTCATGATTTATTCTTCGTCTGGATGCCAACAAATAATTCTCCAGTAGGTTTGATACTTCAACTTCCCATTATGACTTGACTTAAAAAGCAACATGTTGTCATCTGCAAAAAGTAGATGGTTCACAGCCGAAGCTATTGGTGCCACTTAAGCATGATGAAGAAGAACTTGATTTCAGGAGGCATTAAAGGACCTCTACTGCAATTAAGAAAAGATATGGGGATATTGGATCTCCCTGTCAGATACCTCTGTTGGGTTGTAATTGGTCAAGTATCTCGCGATTAAAAAGAACTGATAAAGATACCATCTGAACCATGCCCATAACTATTTGTATCCATGTAGGAGGAAATCCCAATTTCAACGTCGTGGCTTTAGAATAGTCCCACTCCGACCTATTATATGCCTTCCTCATATCGAGGTTCAAAGCATAGTAGCTACTAAGTTTTTCCCTCGCTGCATTTCATGAAATGTAAGCACTCATATGCACTAATAATATTATCTATGATCATTCTTCCAAGGACAAAAGGTGATTGCTCCTCAGATATGATATCAGGTAAAATTTGCTTCAATCTATTTGCAATAACCTTGGAAGCTATCTTGTATAAAACATTGCACAACTGATAGGCCTAAATTTTGTTAAGAGGGTTGGGTTTGTTAACTTTGGAATCAAAACCAGAATTGTATCATTGATGCATTCAAGACTATCTTCCCCTCTCACGATTCTCAAAACCGCCTCTATTACTTCTATACCACAAATATCCCAATGACGCTGATAAAAATGGGCAAGAAACCCATCAGAGCATGGAGCCTTCATTGGGAACATTTGAAATTGTGGCACCCTGGCTCAGAGTAACCGGTTAACCTTGCATTTCCAGCCCAGGGATCAAGTCTTCTAGCAACACATAACAACTTGGTACATCCATAACCGCTTTATTGATCTCTTGCGGATACATAGGTTTGATGATTACATAAGAAAGCGAGGCCAAGGGGCACACACGGTGCGGCTCCACTATGTACATTATTTATTAAACATCTCAAGGGCCTTGATGCTAGAGGATACAACTACTCAGTAGAGAAACAACGAGGTAGCAGTACTCCATGCCACAGGGACACTGCTTGGACACAGCCTAGATCGTGAAGTATCGATCAACCTCAACTCCTTGCACAGTTTCTCCTGCATCTGGCATGACATGCCAGGTGGGTACTTGTTGGGGAACGTAGTAATTTCAAAAAATTTCCTACGCACACGCAAGGATCATGGTGATGCATAGCAACGAGAGGGGAGAGTGTTGTCTACGTACCCTCGTAGACCGAAAGCGGAAGCGTTATAACAACGCGGTTGATGTAGTCGTACGTCTTCATGATCCGACCGATCCAAGTACCGAACGACGGCACCTCCGGAAGTTCTGCACATCGCTCAGCTCGATGACGATCCCGGACTCCGATCCAGCAAAGTGTCGGGATGAGTTCCACAAGACGACGGCGTGGTGACGATGATGATGCTCTACCGGCGAGGGCTTCGCCTAAACTCATGACGATATGACCGAGGTGGAATATGGTGGAGGGGGCACCGCACACGGCTAAGGAACGATCCGTAGATCAACTTGTGTGTCCATGGGGTGCCCCTGCCCCGTGATATAAAGGAGGGAGGGAGGAGGAGGCCGGCCCTAGGAGGGCGCGCCATGGGGAGTCCTACTCCCACCGGGAGTAGGATTCCCTTCCTAGTCCAACTAGGAGTCCTTCCATGTATTAGGAGTAGGAGACAAGGAAGGGGAAGAGAGAAGGGAAGGAAGGAGGTGCGGCCTCCCCTAGTCCACCCGGACTAGGCCATGGGAAGCGCGCGGCCTGTCCTAGGCAGCCCTCTCTCTTTCCCGCAGGGCCCAATAAGGCCCAATACTTCTCCCGGCGAATTCCCGTAACTCTCCGGTACTCGAAAAATACCGAATCATTCGAACCTTTCCGAACTCCGAATATAGTCGTCCAATATATCGATCTTTACGTCTCGACCATTTCGAGACTCCTCGTCATGTCCCCGATCTCATCCGGGACTCCGAACTCCTTCGGTACATCAAAACTCATAAACTCATAATATAACTGTCATCGAAACCTTAAGCGTGCGGACCCTACGGGTTCGAGAACTATGTAGACATGACCTAGAACTATTCTCGGTCAATAACCAATAGCGGGACCTGGATGCCCATATTGGCTCCTACATATTCTACGAAGATCTTTATCGGTCAAACCGCATAACAACATACATTGTTCCTTTTGTCATCGGTATGTTACTTGCCCGAGATTCGATCGTCGGTATCCAATACCTAGTTCAATCTCGTTACCGGCAAGTCTCTTTACTCGTTACGTAATGCGTCATTCCGTAACTAACTCATTAGCTACATTGCTTGCAAGGCTTATAGTGATGTGCATTACCGAGAGGGCCCAGAGATACCTCTCCGACAATCGGAGTGACAAAACCTAATCTCGAAATACGCCAATCCAACATGTACCTTTGGAGACACCTGTAGTACTCCTTTATAATCACCCAGTTACGTTGTGACGTTTGGTAGCACCCAAAGTGTTCCTCCGGTAAACGGAAGTTGCATAATCTCATAGTTACAGGAACATGTATAAGTCATGAAGAAAGCAATAGCAACATACTAAACGATCAAGTGCTAGGCTAACGGAATGGGTCATGTCAATCAGATCATTCTCCTAATGATGTGATCCCGTTAATCAAATGACAACTCATGTCTATGGTTAGGAAACATAACCATCTTTGATTAACGAGCTAGTCAAGTAGAGGCATACTAGTGACACTCTGTTTGTCTATGTATTCACACATGTATTATGTTTCCGGTTAATACAATTCTAGCATGAATAATAAACATTTATCATGATATAAGGAAATAAATAATAACTTTATTATTGCCTCTAGGGCTTATTTCCTTGAGTCTCCCACTTGCACTAGAGTCAATAATCTAGATCACATCACCATGTGATTAACATCGATAGTTCACATCATCATGTGATTAACACCCATAGTTCACATCGCCATGTGACCAACACCCAAAGGGTTTACTAGATTCAGTAATCTAGTTCACATCGCTATGTGATTAACACCCAAAGAGTACTAAGGTGTGATCATGTTTTGCTTGTGAGAGAATCTTAGTCAACGGGTCTTTCATATTCAGATCCGTTATGTATTTTGCAATTTTCTATGTCTACAATGCTCTGCACGGAGCTACTCTAGCTAATTGCTCCCACTTTCAATATGCATCTAGATCGAGACTTAGAGTCATTCAGATCGGTGTCAAAACTTGCATCGACGTAACCCTTTACGACGAACCTTTTGTCACTTCCATAATCGAGAAACATATCCTTATTCCACTAAGGATAATTTTGACCGCTGTCCAAATGATCTACTCCTAGATCACTATTGTACTCCTTGCCAAACTCAATTGTAGGGTATACAATAGATCTGGTACACAGCATGGCATACTTTATAGAACCTATGGCCAAGGCATAGGGAATGACTTTCATTCTCTTTCTATCTTCTGCCGAGGTCGGGTTTTGAGTCTTACTCAATTTCACACCTTGTAACACAGGCAAGAACTCTTTCTTTGACTGTTCCATTTTGAACTACTTCAAAATCTTGTCAAGGTATGTACTCATTGAAAAAACTTATCAAGCGTCTTGATCTATCTCTATAGATCTTGATGCTCAATATGTAAGCAGCTTCACCGAGGTCTTTCTTTGAAAAACTCCTTTCAAACACTCCTTTATGCTTTGCGAATAATTCTACATTATTTCCGATCTACAATATGTCATTCACATATACTTATCGTAAATGATGTAGTGCTCCCACTCACTTTCTAGTAATTACAGGCTTCACCGCAAGTCTGTATAAAACTATATGCTATGATCAACTTATCAAAGCATGTATTCCAACTCTGAGATGCTTGCACCGGTCCATAGATGGATCACTGGAGCTTGCATATTTTGTTAGCACCTTTAGGATTTACAAAACCTTCTGGTTGCATCATGTACAACTCTTCTTTAATAAATCCATTAAGGAATGCAGTTTTGTTTATCCATTTGCCAGATTTCATAAAATGCGGCAATTGCTAACATGATTCGGACAGACTTAAGCATAGATACGAGTGAGAAACTCTCATCGTAGTCAACATCTTGAACTTGTCGAAAACCTTTTGCGACAATTCTAGCTTTGTAGACAGCAACACTACTATCAGCGTCCGTCTTCCTCTTGAAGATCCATTTATTTTCTATGGTTTGCCGATCATCGGGCAAATCCATCGAAGTCCATACTTTGTTCTCATACGTGGATCATATCTCAGATTTCATGGCCTCAAACCATTTTGCGGAATCTAGGCTCATCATCGCTTCCTCATAGTTCGTAGGTTCGTCATGGTCAAGTAACCTGACCTCCAGAATGGGATTACCGTACCACTCTGGTGCGGATCTCACTCTGGTTGACCTATGAGGTTCGGTAGTAACTTGATCTGAAGTTACATGATCATCATCATTAGCTTCCTCACTAATTGGTGTAGTAGTCACAGGAACTGATTTCTGTGATAAACTACTTTCCAATAAGGGAGAAGGTACACTTACCTCATCAAGTTCTACTTTCCTCCCACTCACTTCTTTCGGGAGAAACTCCTTCTCTAGAAAGGATCCATTCTTAGCAATGAATGTCTTGCCTTCGGATCTGTGATAGAAGGTGTACCCAACATTTACTTTTGGGTATCCTATGAAGACGCACTTCTCTCGATTTGGGTTTGAGCTTATCAGGTTGAAACTTTTCACATAAGCATTGCAACCTCAAACTTTAAGAACGACACCTTTGGTTTCTTGCCAAACCATAGTTCATAAGGTGTCATCTCAACGGATTTAGATGGTGCCCCTTTTAACGTGAATGCAGCTGTCTCTAATGCATAACCCAAAAACGATAGTGGTAAATCGGTAAGAGACATCATAGACCGCACCATATCTAATAAAGTACGGTTACGACGTTCGGAGACACCATTACACTGTGGTGTTCCAGGTGGCGTGAGCTGTGAAACTATTCCACATTATTTTAATTGAAGACCAAACTCGTAACTCAAATATTTTACCTCTGCGATCATATCGTAGAAACTTTTATTTTCTTGTTACGATGATTCTCCACTTCACTCTGAAATTCTTTGAGCTTTTCAAATGTTTCAGACTTATGTTTCATCAAGTAGATATACCCATATCTGCTCAAAAACATCTGTAAAGATCAAAAGATAATGATACTTGTCGCGAGCCTTAATATTCATCGGACCACATACATCAAGATGTATGATTTCCAACAAATCTGTTGCTCGCTCCATTGTTCCGGAGAACGGAGCTTTAGTCATCTTGGCCATGAGGCATGGTTTGCAAGCATCAAGTGATTCATAATCAAGTGATTCCAAAAGCCCATCAAGATGGAGTTTCTTTATGCGCTTTACACCAATATGACCTAAACGGCAGTGCCACAAATAAGTTGCACTATCATTATTAACTTTGCATCTTTTGGTTTCAATATTATGAATATGTGTATCACTACTATCGAGATCCAACAAATCATTTTTGTTGGTGTGTAACCATATAAGGTTTTATTCATGTAAATGAACAACAATTTATTCTCTTACTTAAATGAATAACCGTATTGCAATAAACATGATCAAATCATATTCATGCTCAACACCAAATAACACTTATTTAGGTTCCGCACTAATCCCGAAAGTATAGGGAGTGTGCGATGATGATCATATCAATCTTGGAACCACTTCCAACTCTCATCGTCACTTCACCCTTAACTAGTCTCTGTTCATTCTGCAACTCCCGCTTTGAGTTACTAATCTTAGCAACTGAACTAGTACCAAATCTGAGGGGTTGCTATGAACACTAGTAAAGTACACATCAATAACATGTATATCAAATATACTTATGTTCACTTTGCCATCCTTCTTATCCACCAATCACTTGGGATAGTTCCGCTTCCGATGACCAGTCCCTTTGCAATAGAAGCACTTAGTCTCGGGCTTAGGACCAGATTTGGGCTTCTTCACCTTGAGCAGCAACTTGCTTGCTGTTCTTCTTGAAGTTCCCTTCTATCCCTTTGCCCTTTTCTTGAAACTAGTGGTCTTGTTAACCATCAACACTTGATGTTCTTTCTTGATTTCTACCTTTCATCGATTTCATCATCATGAAAAACTCTGGAATCATTTTCATCATCCCTTGCATACTATAGTTCATCACGAAGTTCTACTAACTTGGTGATGGTGACTAGAGAATTCTGTCAATCACTATCTTATCTGGAAGATTAACTCCCACTTGATTCAAGCGATTGAAGTACTCAGACAATCTAAGCACATGCTCACTAGTTGAGCGATTCTCCTCCATCTTTTAGCTATAGAACTTGTTGGAGACTTCATATCTCTCAACTCGGGTATTTGCTTGAAATATTAACTTCAATTTCTGGAACATCTTATATGGTCCATGACGTTCAAAACATCTTTGAAGTCCCGATTCTAAGCTGTTAAGTATGGTGCACTAAACTATCAAGTAGTCATCATATTGAGCTAGCCAAACGTTCATAACGTCTACATTTGCTCCTGCAATAGGTCTGTCACCTAGCGGTGCATTAAGGACATAATTCTTCTGTGCAGCAATGAGGATAAACCTCAGATCACGGATCCAATCCGCATCATTGCTACTAACATTTTTCAATACAATTTTCTCTAGGAACACATATAAAAACATAGGGAAGCAACAACGCGAGCTATTGATCTACAACATAATTTGCAAAATACTACCAGGACTAAGTTCATGATAAATTAAAGTTCAATTAATCATATTACTTAAGAACTCCCACTTAGACAGACATCTCTCTAGTCATCTAAGTGATCACGTGATCCAAATCAACTAAACCATAACCGATCATCACGTGAGATGGAGTAGTTTTCAATGGTGAACATCTTATGTTGATCATATCTACTATATGATTCACGCCGACCTTTCGGTCTCAGTGTTCCGAGGCCATATCTGCATATGCTAGGCTCGTCAAGTATAACCTGAGTATTCTGCGTGTGCAAAACTGGCTTGCACCCGTTGTAGATGGACGTAGAGCTTATAACACCCGATCATCACGTGGTGTCTCGGCACGACGAACTTTGGCAACGGTGCATACTCAGGGAGAACACTACTTGATAGTTTTAGTGAGAGATCATCTTAAAATGCTACCGTCAATCAAAGCAAAATAAGATGCATAAAGGATAAACATCACATGCAATCAATATAAGTGATATGATATGGCCATCATCATCTTGTGCTTGTGATCTCCATCTCCAAAGCACCACCGGCGCGACACCTTGATCTCCATCGTAGCATCGTTGTCGTTTACGCCATCTATTGCTTCTACGACTATCGCTACCGCTTAGTGATAAAGTAAAGCAATTACAGGGCGTTTGCATTTCATACAATAAAGCGACAACCATATGGCTCCAGCCAGTTGCCGATAACTTCGGTTACAAAACATGATCATCTCATACAATAAAATATAGCATCACGTCTTGACCATATCACATCACAACATGCCCTGCAAAAACAAGTTAGACGTCCTCTACTTTGTTGTTGCAAATTTTACGTGGCTGCTATGGGCTTAAGTAAGAACCAATCTCACCTACGTAACAAGACCACAACGATACTTCGTCAATTAGACTCCGTTTTAACCTTCTCAAGGACCGGGCGTATGCCTTTCAGTTCAACTAAAGTGAGAGAGACAGACACCCGCCAGCCACCTTTAAGCACGAGTGCTCGTGAACGGTGAAACCAGTCTCGCGTAAGCGTCTGGCGTAATGTCGGTCCGGGCCGCTTCATCACACAATACCGCTGAACCAAAGTATGACATGCTGGTAGGCAGTATGACTTGTATCGCCCACAACTCACTTGTGTTCTACTCGTGCAAAACATCAAACCATAAAAACCTAGGCTCGTATGCCACTGTTGGGGAACGTAGTAATTTCAAAAAAATTCTTACGCACACGCAAGGATCATGGTGATGCATAGCAACGAGAGGGGAGAGTGTTGTCTACGTACCCTCGTAGACCGAAAGCGGAAGCGTTATAACAACGCGGTTGATGTAGTCGTACGTCTTCACGATCCGACCGATCCAAGTACCGAACGTACGGCACCTCCGAGTTCTGCACACGTTCAGCTCGATGGCGATCCCGGACTCCGATCCAGCAAAGTGTCGGGATGAGTTCCGTCAACCTGACGGCGTGGTGGCGATGATGATGCTCTACCGGCGCAGGGCTTCGCCTAAACTCCATGACGATATGACCGAGGTGGAATATGGTGGAGGGGGCACCGCTACGGCTAAGGAACGATCCGTAGATCAACTTGTGTGTCCATGGGGTGCCCCTGCCCCGTATATAAAGGAGGGAGGGAGGAGGAGGCCGGCCCTAGGAGGCGCGCCATGGGGAGTCCTACTCCCACCGAGTAGGAGTCCCCCTTTCCTAGTCCAACTAGGAGTCCTTCCATGTATTAGGAGTAGGAGACAAGGAAGGGGAAGAGAGAAGGGAAGGAAGGAGGGGGTGCGGCCCCTCCCCGTAGTCCAATTCGGACTAGGCCATGGGGGGGCGCGCGGCCTGTCCTAGGCAGCCCTCTCTCTTTCCGCAGGGCCCAATAAGGCCCAATACTTCTCCCGGCGAATTCCCGTAACTCTCCGGTACTCCGAAAAATACCCGAATCATTCGGAACCTTTCCGAACTCCGAATATAGTCGTCCAATATATCGATTTTTATGTCTCGACCATTTCGAGACTCCTCGTCATGTCCCCGATCTCATCCGGGACTCTGAACTCCTTCGGTACATCAAAACTCATAAACTCATAATATAAGCATCATCGAAACCTTAGCGTGCGGACCCTACGGGTTCGAGAACTATGTAGACATGACCTAGAACTATTCTCGGTCAATAACCAATAGCGGGACCTGGATGCCCATATTAGCTCCTACATATTCTACGAAGATCTTTATCGGTCAAACCGCATAACAACATACGTTGTTCCTTTTGTCATCGGTATGTTACTTGCCGAGATTCGATCGTCGGTATCCAATACCTAGTTCAATCTCGTTACGGCAAGTCTCTTTACTCGTTACGTAATGCATCATTTCGTAACTAATTCATTAGCTACATTGCTTGCAAGGCTTATAGTGATGTGCATTACCGAGAGGGCCCAGAGATACCTCTCCGACAATCGGAGTGACAAAACCTAATCTCGAAATTCGCCAACCCAACATGTACCTTTGGAGACACCTGTAGTACTCCTTTATAATCACCCAGTTACGTTGTGACGTTTGGTAGCACCAAAGTGTTCCTCCGTAAACGGAGTTGCATAATCTCATAGTTACAGGAACATGTATAAGTCATGAAGAAAGCAATAGCAACATACTAAGCGATCAAGTGCTAGGCTAACGGAATGGGTCATGTCAATCAGATCATTCTCCTAATGATGTGATCCCGTTAATCAAATGACAACTCATGTCTATGGTTAGGAAACATAACCATCTTTGATTAACGAGCTAGTCAAGTAGAGGCATACTAGTGACACTCTGTTTGTCTATGTATTCACACATGTATTATGTTTCCGGTTAATACAATTCTAGCATGAATAATAAACATTTATCATGATATAAGGAAATAAATAATAACTTTATTATTGCCTCTAGGGCATATTTCCTTCAGTACTTTGAATGTACTCGCAAGCTCATAGCAAATATGACAAACAATAACATGGAATGAACAGATTAAACATGATCATGAGCATGATGTTACCAATCGTAGTGTGCAAGTGGAATACCGTCATGGTCCCTTGGACCAACTTGCCCATATCGAGGGTTACCTCGTCACCGCCATCGGTATCAACCGTACCATCATGATCAACACACGATCACCTCAAGATCAACCGACTTCTTCATGTGCAAGCTCGACGTTCATAAGTGTGCAAGTTAATTATTTTTGTTGACCCATAGTGTGACCTACTACAAACTGTGTCCATAACCGAGGGCCTTGCTATCGATAGATTTTACACTCTACAGAGGTTAGTACACTGTACCCACACTATGGAACTCATGGCCTCATGCTCCCATTCAGGTGGACTAACGACGTTCCAACAAAACCAATCTATTGTACACACTCTCTCCCGGCCACTCCGAAGAACTCCCGCCTGGGCTATGCCATGGGTCACCCCTATGTCAACTCGTGAAACCGCCACCATTGTGGCCACCACCGCCTTGGCCAAAATAAACTTATCGTCCCAAACTGGGACCTCAGTACCATAAAACTTGGCCTCACAAGGTTATTGACGCCTACCGGGCTAGGGTAGCACGTGCACATAACATTCCCTCGTTGGAGGCACCGGCGAGAGGCATGACAATATAGCGAATTAGAGCATCCTTATCCAGGAAAGTGTGGTTGCACTAGTGAGCTCGATTCGATGGCACTATGACTCGATTACCAGCTTTGTTCAAGTTTGATTATAGTCAAGTTTAACTTGAATGAAAATGATTCGAGTCATAGAATGCAATAGGGTGCATGATAGCGAGCTAAATGGTCGATGAATCCTAACTTAACCATATAACATTTACTCTACTGTCTACAACATACATATGACATGGAAATGAGCATAATGCAACAAGTAGCATGCAGGTAATAATTTAAATTCATAAGGCATATAAGTAATCAATATTCAATTGGAACCATTGTCATTGCAATGCCATCTTGGAATTGAATGTTGTGGCTTGCCTTAGTTCAGAGGAGTGTCACGATACTCCTGGTCTTCTCCCACACAATTAGTTTCTTCTAAAAATAAATTTAATAACAAAAAGAAAATGTCACATAAAGCCTTTTCTAATACCATAAATTCTAGACAGCAAGGGATAATCTCAAATTGCACCAACAGAAATTTCAGCTCATGACAAAACTATAGCCAAAAGTTTCAACTCATTTGGACTTTTGGTTTAGAAATCATAGCTAGTCAAAGTTTGGGTCAAAATCTAATATTAATTGAATTAACAGAAATTCCAGGGAGGGCCACGTCGAAGGCGTATTTTGCTAGGGCTCCTCCACTAGAAAATGATTCGGAGGGGAAGAGAGAAGCTTACGAGTAGGGTCCCCGTGTTAGGTTTAGGGGAGAGAGAGAGAGAGAGAGAGAGAGAGAGAGAGAGAACAGAGGTGAGCGGCGCTATCGCCGATTATCCTCTAGTGAGGAGACCATGGCGGCTGTCGGCGATGGTCGTGATGGGTTCAGAGCAGCGTGGGGAGCACGCACGTACCCGTGGCTGGTCGGAGGTGGAAGAACGGCGAGGTTGGCTTCCTCTCCAGAGAAGATGGGCAGTGGAGCTCGTCGGAGTCGGTGTTCCCGATGTTGTTCCGACTGATCAACTGCACCGTCGTGCTCTGGAGATCAACACGAGCTCACCTGAAGAAGTCGTGGAAGCAGAGGAGGGCAGGAGCGAGAGAATGGTCGAGGGGGATCCACGGGCAACTCCGGCGATGATCGGAGGCAGGAGGCCCTCCTGGCCTTGCCCCGCTCGTCGGTGGTCGATTTCTGGCCAGTGGAGGAGTGGTGGATAGTTTGAGCAGCTCGAGAGGGGTCTATTTATAAGAGAGGGAGATGACGAGCACCGGACACCACCGTGAGGAAGCTACCGGAGCTCTGGTGAGGCGTGTGGCTCGGCCACGGGTGGTGAAGTGACTAGAGGGGCTGTAGATGCAGGCAGGCAAAGCTGGGGCACGTGACGTGGGTCAGGCTACGCACTAACACACATTGTTCCCGCACGGGCACGCCGTGTCCGCGTCCGGCGAGCCGCTTGCTGACGCCGGGAAGGACTTCGAGCTAGCCAGGTGGAAGAAGGAGAGCAAGTGAGGCGGTGCGGGCAAGATGTAGTGTCGCAAGGGTGGCATTTCGGAGGCGGCCGAGGGTCTCGGCGTCCAGAGCGCGTGCATTGCATGTCGAACAACTCGATCCCGCATGGTCACTGCATGCAGTGGCATACGCGGGACTTGAGGCCAACAGGCCAAAAACCAGGGTGTCACAGAGAAAGAGTGCATTTTTTACTTCCTCGAGTGTGCAAGGGGAAACTAGCATATCATTCATCTCAGTTGTGACCTTGCTTGGGACATTTTTTAGTATTGTATCCATATAACTTACACCCTCAGACGTATACAGAGATTTGTAGAATTCATGGACCATGTTTTTCAACTCCTCGGATCCTCCGCCGTTACGCCAAGAGAATTCTGCAAAGCTTTGGTCATATTTTTCTTCCTCGAGATGCTAGCCTGAAGATGGAAAAACTTCAGTTTTGTCTCCCGAGGCCAACCACTCAGCTCTTGCTCGTTCTCGCCACATCACCTCCTCACGATGGTACATCTCTACTAATTTTTCATTGATTATTAGCTCGGCATGAGTGGGGAACCGTCCTGTTTGGATCAGACCAAAGCTTTTCTGATTCTCGCTTTGTTTTGATCTCCTTGCATACACTGCCAAATGTATCGTTGTTCCAGCGCAAGAGAGGGCTCCCAACTTCGTACTCAACTCGTTTGTTCCGAAGGTGGTACCCGATGTACGCATGTCGTGTTAATCATATCACCCCATTGCTCATGTCCTTCCCTCGTAACCTCGTAAAGAAAGGTCTGGGCCCTTGTGTTTGTTGGGAAACGTAGTAGAAAACAAAAAAATGCCCCTACGCACACCCAAGATCAATATGAAGATGTATTACGGGTAGAGATCATGATCATTACCGTCACCGAGTTGCAGCAGAAGAAGAACATGTCAGTTTAGATCATACTTGGAGTCTCTTGAACCATCAAGGAACGGTCCCGCAAACCGCCTACGAGCAGTCCCTTGAATTGAAGACCGAAAGCATAGTCTCTATACTTGGTTACAAGCGTGCAACCTTCATGACCTGGCAGCCCTTCGCCATCCAAAACTATTCGTTGGCAGAGAATTAGAGGAAGGAGATTAGAACCACACCGGGATTCGACTTATGTGGATTAGAGGATCTAGGTCTAGCTCTAATTAGATCAACTAGGATCAATTAGAACTAGAACTAAAGGGAACTACAGGAGGCTCCAAACCTGTTTATGTCCATAGAGCAAAAACCCCTGGTATATGTAGGTTGGAGGGGAGGGAGATGGCAGCCAAGGAGGGGAAGTCTCTCCTTGGGGCGCTAGCCTTGGGAGGAGGAGTTGGACACCTCCCCCACTCAAATTCCACCCCCCCCCTCCCCCTCCCACACACACACACACAAGGAAGGGCCGCCACTTCCTATTGGGCCAAGTTAGCCCAATGCTCCTTCCCCGGTTTGGCCTGTTAAGGACCGTTGGTATTAAATTTATTATAAAAGCCTTCTAATAAATATAACCGTTTTACATATCATTTAACAACCCCAAAAACATTTTACACCTATATATTATTTATCAGTAATACCCGGTATTAGCCGACACTCTCCGAAACCCATTCGGTGACCCCGAAACGTTTACGGATATTTATGAAACAATTCCACAAATATATTCTCATCGTTCCCGTCCTACTAACACTCAGCAGATCGTGATTGCCTTAAGCTTGTGACCCCGTAGGTTCGGTAACTCATAGACATGAACGAAACGTGGACGTCCATATCGATCCCTATGAGCACATGAATGATATTCAAGTGAATATTTGGTTATCATGTGATGTTTCCTTTGCTTCGCAATATTTCACAAAACCCAGGATACATCGATGTCCTCCTGAGTCATCACATGCTCACGATATCGTTATCCTCGTTACCAGTTTTGTTCTTCTTTCTCGTTGTCGTGTTCCGGCATCCCCGTGACGTAGTCACATGTGTTTGGCCAGACGATGATTGTTACCATTACCCCGAGAGGGCCCTAAGAATATCTCTCCATCATCATAGGAGCCAACCCCACTCTCGGGCTATCTAGTCCCTTGTGAAACTTTCTGATGAGCCTGTAAGTTGTCATTATAATCACCATGTTACAGGTGACGTTTGAGAAACCCCAAAGTCCACCGTACGGTAACAAGTGATTACGATACTCTCATGGTCTAAGGAGAAAAATCACACGTTAAAACTCTGTGTTGTTACAATTGATTACAGACGATATAAACTCAATTCATTACACACAAATTTGGGTCGATTCAATATGATCGTTCTTCTAACGTCATACTCTGAATGTTGTTTTAGGACTATTGTTACACTTCACGATATCCTAAGATCTGGAAAACATGATCACCAATAACACTTGAGCCAGTCTTAGAGGCAAGATTAGGAACCTATTTTTTACCATTTACCATTCCACGCGTGCATATGAGTTTTCCACTGAATCGCCTATTCCAGGATAATAGCAGTTATAGCATGAAATATAAACACTTAATTATGAAAATGAAATTATAGTAATACAATACTATTGCCTCTAGGGCATACTCCCAATAGTGTTATGTTGTTGCTGCCGATGCAAAGTCCACAAATATCGCGTCATGATCTAAGTCACGACTGTCATGTGAGTTTAATCAGCAAGTGAAACCTTCGCTGCCAGTCCACAGAAACCAGCACTCGGTCTAGGCGCACCATTGTGAAAGTACCACCTGTAACCTTCATCTCAAAGGTCCGGCCTCAGTAACCCAAATCTAGCAGCATGCAGACATCAACCTTGTCTTGAAAAGCTTGGATCCGCACACTGCTACGTTGTCCAACTCCTTCGTGCTCATCCGAATGTAGAACTTCATTGAAATCGCCCAGGCAAAGCCATGGGAGATTGCTGGAAGTACTGATGTTTTTAATAGTATCCCATGTATTTTGTGCCTCGGGTGGGTTTGAGGTTCACCGTACACTATTGTAACTCTCCAAGGATCAAGGCTTGGTTCAAGAATGGAGGGCTCAACATGATATGCAGAGTAACAAAGAATATCTATTTTTATTTCATTATTCCAGAAAATGCCAATACCGCCACTTCGTCCCTGGCTATCAATCGCATATCCATTATCATACCCTAATGTTCCTGCTAAAGATTCTACCCTCGAGCCTCTTGTTGGGTTTCTACTATGTAGAGGATGGTAGGGGAAAATTTCCTTGTGAAATCACAAAGCTCACTGACTATCGTGGCTCTGCCGCACCCGCAACAATTCTAGCAGAAGGCACACATTGGACATGGCGGCACTCCTCGAGGGAGCCTAACAATTTTGCCATTGGGTTTTTTGTGTTGCCACCATTCTTAACGGATGCATGGTCATGTTGTGCATGGCATTTGTGGCTATGAAACATCTGCCGGACTGGACGCATAGATGTGTGCCAAGAGGGAACATTCCTGTGGACCGACGAGGATGTCGGTTCCTTTGAGGGGGGGTGTATGTGAGAGCCTAGCTTAATAGGGATGATAGACTACTCATATCAGTAAGGAATTCCTTCATTTTTTGGAGTCCATTCAGACAAAACTCCAATATTAAGTGTGCTGAGCTTGGAGCAATTTCAGGATGGGTGGCCAATTGGGAAATTGGTCCCAGGTGCGCAAGAGTGAGGACAAAGTGCGCAGGAAAGACTAGTGTTGATCTGTGGGGCCAATCTTGGTTCCGCCAAGAGTAACGGCAAGTAACCGACGGGTGTGTCCGGGGCATTACATCGAGGTACCCGAAGCGAAAGATCTGTACCTTTGGGAAGGAGACGGCGAGGATCAGCTTCCTAGCCATGTTGGCGATGAAGCGCAAGGAGCCAAAGAAGAGATCTTGGTCTGGTGCGAAGCGACTAGTCTTGAAGGTTGACGAAGCCATCCCAATCCAATCAGATAGATCATGCGAACAACTCGTACACGACGCTCCAATTGTCGGTGTTCTGAGTTTGGCAGTGCCGTCGAGCATCAACAGATTTTTTCAAAGAGGGATGCGAGCGGCGGGTTGAGGTGGTAGCACAAGAGACACACGATCTACCTAGGTTTGGGCCCTCCCCGGAGAGGTAATACCCAACTCCTTCTTGTGGTGGTTGTATTTCTAGACCGCTCACCGGCGATCGGGAAGATCATGGGAGAGGGTTTCTTGGGTTACAAGTTGGTGATGTGGCAACGTCCTAGCAAGAACAAAGGGCTTGGTGGAAACCCTAGAGCTAGATGGCTCTAGAATATGTTTGACCCCCCGAGAGGCCCCTAGCTCACCATATGTATCTGGTCGGGCTAGGGTTACATGGCTTTGGTTAGAATAAAGGTGTGCTCGTGCCACCACTTGAAGCAGACCATGCCGAGCACCAGCACATCATTTTTTTTGCCTTGCCTCTAAACTAGATGCAGCATTTGGCTGGCACCTGGGCGCGAGTGGCTGACTCAGCCCACTCGGGGATGACATGGACAACCCTTGTATGGCTGGCGGTACCTGGGTATCATATACTCGTCTTATTTGGTTCTAGCCACCATAGGAATCCCACACCACCCATGGGCGCGTGTTTGCTGGTGTGCAGAGGTTGCTCGCCTATCATGGCCTCTCCCCGTCCGTTGGTTCCACGCCTCATCACCGCATGACTAGTCAGCTCGTGGCCGATGCCCAAGCCGCCGCCAAGATCGATATGACGGCTCCACCCACTCCATCTCACACATGCACCTTGTATCAATGTTGTGTGTTTGTCCCCTAGTCGCTACTCGTCGCTGCTCCTCATCGACATCTCACTTGCACGACTTTCTGCACAACCTCCCCTACAACTGCGATGGCTCCTGCATCATCTTGTATTTCTGTCCGAGCTTCTAGTTTTCTATATTATCCACCGCATCCACCAAATCCATTGCCCTTTCATGTTTTATGCCTTGCGAGTCCACCAAACTTTTACTCCCTCCGTTCCAAAATAGATGACTCAGCTTGGTAATAACTTTAGTACAAAGTTAGTACAAAGTTGGGTCATCTATTTTGTAATGGAGGGAGTATATGTCAGCATTCTTTTCTGGTCTCGGTCCTTCCTATACAACTTTTGTGTCCTTTTCCGTTCCTTGTTTCCATAGGATTTTCGTAGCCTTCGATTGCATTGTTGTTGATCTACACCCATTCTTTTGCCCGCTGGTTTCTAGGCAACGATTTTTTGTGCAATGCTTCATTCTCTTGAGGTGCCATCTTCTTTTGACAACCCATCTTCTCTTGATACTTATCATGCATCTTCTGCTGATGTGATGTCTTCTTTTGGTGCGCCATCTTGTCGTGACCCCCCTTTGGCTTGACTCGACATGTTTTTGAAGCCTTCTTATTACACTTAAAAACTGGATGTGTGCAGTGGCTCCAAGCTTTGGGCGTTCTTTGGGAGAAGAGAGTGCTACAGAAGCTTAAAGGCAGGTTCTATAGGATGGCGATTCGACCTGCGTTGTTGTGTGGCGTTGAATGTTGGCAAACTAAAAAACAACATGTGCAAGAACTAGTTGTAGCAAAGATGGGCATGTTGAGATGGCTATGTGGCCACACAGGAAAGGATCAGTCCGGAATGATGATGTACGTGTTAAGGATATTAGTATTGGTCTAGGAGTTTGCATTAGTCCATATTTCTTCCTTGTACCGAAGTCTTCAATATATTTGCCCCTTGGGCTATGCAATAGATATAAGTTGCATCAGTAATATGTTTAAACCTGTTGTGTATTCGATGCTCAGCAAATATATTTTGCACCTTTTAGCTCCTTTTAAAAATTTCAGTTTTCTTCTTCTTTTTGCTTAATTTGATTTTTGTAGTTGTTGTCTATCCATTTAATTTTTGGTTGCTGCATAGGAGCCGCCCTGCTGTGAGCAAGGAACGCAAGGATCATAACAGGGTGAAAAAGCCAAAGCATGAGGTTTTTCTCTATATGTAAGTCATTATTGTTTTAAATTTTATTTTCTTAACAGTGATGCGGGTGCCGTTAATTTGATCTGTTGTGTTGTCCATAGTGATTACTACAGGGAGAAGGAGAAAGCAAACGGAAGAAAGTTAAACGCTCGAGATGCAAGTAAGCAGGCTAAGTGTATGTGGCGAAAGATGAGTGATGCTGTAAGTTATTTCTGGAACCGAAAGTTGTTTATTGGTAGACATACAAATGAATAATTTTATTTAAAAAAGAAAAGAAATAGTGTTTATTAATTAAGGTAATAAGGTAAAATATCATCATTATAAGTGCGCATCATCAGACTTATCATGTAGCTCGTCTCTCAAATCAACTCGAACCTGCAGTGTCGTCGTTACGTATGGTCATTATATCTTAGTACATAAATACTGTATATGTTTTTAGCTTTGTGACTCGTTCTTCTATCTTGGACACAGATCCATCTGTCTACGCTGATCCTCTTTTTCAACATGTACTACTCTAGTAATATTCTGTCACAAAGGAATGTTAAACAGTAGTAGTACATTCGAGGAAGCATGCATGCGCCCAAAGGAATGTTCCTCCTAGCCTCCTATCCTCCTAGTCATCCTAGAATAATAATAATCCATCGCAGCAAATGGCATCTCTTTTGCCCACACTCGTATGGCCATCGCCACAATACAAAATTACGGAGCCGCACATGCGCAAATGCCAACTACAGTATAGTTTATATTTGTGCAACACAAACTACGGTTTGGAGAACTTACAAGCAATGGAAGCAAAATGCGTCGCCGGCGATTTCTTTTCTTTCAATAATGCACAGCGAACTGAGCTCCACTGAATTAGAGCACAAGACATATAAGTATACGGTAATTCTCCAAGGCAAAATTTCTTACAATTTTTTTAGAGAAAAAGCCAGGGGCCTTCCTTTATTGTGAAAAAGATTTTTCTTTAAACAACTTCCTCTCAAAGTGTGTAATGTACTTTGTTGATGAGGGTAATGTACTTTGTTGGGACTTTGTGTTTCTCCCAGGCCCACCACATGACATTCCACGACATCTTATCATAGGCCTTCTCCAAGTCAATGAACACTATATGCATATCATTTTCCTCCCTCTATCTCTCCATAAGTTGTCATACCAAGAAGATGTCTTCCATGATAGACCTCCGAGTCATGAAACCAAACTGATTTTGGGTCACACTTATCATCTTTCTTAAGTGGTGATCAGTGACTCGCATAGCTTCATCATATGGCTCATCAACTTAATTGCACAGTAGTTAGTACAACTTTGAACATTCCCCTTGTTCTTGAAGATTGGTACTAATTTACTTAATGGGGATACATTCTTCGGGCATCTTGTTTGACTGAAAAATGAGGTCAAAAAACATAGTTAGCCATACTATCGCTATGTCTCCAAGGCCTCTCCATATCTCAATGGGGATACAGTCAAGGTCCATTGCCTTGCCTCCTTTCACCCTTTTTAAGGCCTCGCTAACCTCAGACTCTTGAATTTGCCACACAAAACATTTGTTGGTATAATCAAAGTAGTCGCCTAGCTCAATGATAGAGTTCTCTTTCTCCCCATTGAACAACTTGTCGAAGTACTCTTGCCATCTACGCTTGATCTCCTTGTCCTTCACCAGGAGCTAATCTGCTCTGTTCTTAATGCACTTGACTTGGCCGACATCCTTCATCTTCCTCTCTAGGATCTTGTCCGTCTTATAGATGTCCTTTTCACCTTCCTTCGTGCTTAAACACTGGCAGAGATCCTTGCTTCACTCACAGCACACTTTGCCTTCTTCCTTGCTACCTCGTAGTTCTCTATATTGTCTACACACCTATCGAGGTGTAGGCGTATGAAGCATTCTTTCTTCTCCTTAATAGCCTTCTGGATTTCATTGTTCCACCACTAGGTATCTTTAGCTTCACTTCTACCTTCCGTGCTCACCCCAAACTCCTTGGAAGCCACCTTCCGGATGCAAGTTGATATCTTCATCCACATACTGTTTGCATCACCTCCTGCCTCCCAAGGGTCTTCCTTAATAACCCTCTCTTTGAAAGCCCGAGCTGCCTTCCCCTTGAGCTTCCACCACTTCGTTCTAGCGAGCTTCTACCTTTCGTGCTCACCCAAAACAACTTTGAAGCCACCTTCCGGACGCAAGTCACCATCTTCACCCACATACTGTTTGCATCACCTCCTGCCTCTCAAGGGCCTTCCTTAATAACCCTCGCCTTGAAAGCCTGAGCTGCCTCCCCTTGAGATTACACCACTTCGTTCTAGCGACTTTGGCTCGCTTATCCTGCTGGACACGAATCTGAAAGCGGAAGTTAGCCACCACAACTTATGTTGAGGGACAACACTCTCTCAAGGTATCACCTTACAATCTAGGCAAGCACGTCTGTCTTCTCTTCTCGAGAGGACAAAATCAATCTGGTTAGAATGTTGGCTGGGATTCTCTCTTTCTAAAGAGGATGTTAGCTATGATCATATCTTAGGCTGGAGCAAAGCTGAAGACATCCTCTCCTTGATTCCTGATGCCATAGCCAAAGCCCCAATGCACCTCTTCTAATCATGTGTTATATGTATCCATTTGGCCATTGAGGTCTCCTATTAAGGGCTTCTCACCAATTGGTACACTCATAAACATATCCTCTAGGCCTTCCCAGAACTCCCTCTTCGTGCTCTCATGTGGCCTGCTTGCGGGGCATACATGCTGACAACATTGAGGACTAAGTCCCCAACAACCTGCTTCACCAGGATAATTCGGTCTCCTTGTCTCTTGACATCTACCACTCCAACCCTAAGGCTCTTGTTGATTAAGATGCCTACTCCATTTCTGTTGATAGTTGTCCCTGTTTACCACAGCTTGAAGACGGGTATCCTGCACCTCCTTTGCCTTCTACCCTTCCATTTGGTTTCTTGGACGCAAAGGATATCAACACCTCTCCTCACTGCTGCATCAATTAGCTCCCGTAACTTACCCGTCAGGGGCCCTACGTTCTAGCTACCTACGCTGATCCTCGTAGGCTCGGCTAGCTTCCTTGCCCTTCGCACCCGTCGAGTCAAATGCAAAGACCCTTGCTCATTTTTCACTACACCCAGGCGTGGATGTATAGCGCCACTAAGGATGCCACGACCCGATCCTTGCTCACTTATTACCGTATGCAGACCAGGATACGATGCGACACCAAGAGGGTGACGGCCTGGCCCTTGCCCATTTAACACCACACCCAGGTTCCGGTATGGCGCGTCGCTAAGAGGGTTATCACCGTATAAGAATGGCTGAGTTTTCACGTTGGCTCACCAAGCCTATCACAACCCTCCTCCTTTACCCGAGCTTGGGACTGGCTATGCTGAGACAACATAGGCGAAGTTCTAATATAACTTGAATTAGCGTCAATTTAGTATTTCTATTTAACTGCAAAAGCTAAAGTAATGCAAAATTGCAATTTTATGTATAAATTTGGTTAGTTTCCGAATAACTAATTTATTGCTGTCTTTTATGCTAAAATTTAGGAGAAAGCCCCGTACAAGGCAGAGGCTAAAAGACTAAGTGCAGAATACAAAGAAAAGAAGAGAAGGATGAACTGCCCTTCACCAGAGGTGGTCTCCACGCCCCCAGAGGTGGTCTCCACGCCTCCAGCGGTGGTCGCCACGCCTCCAGCGGTGATCGCCGCGCCTTTACAGGTGATCGTCACGCCACCAGCTGTGAATGGCTCGCCTCTACAGGTGAACATACTGAACGAATTGATTCCAACTATTAACTTTGTCAATATTGATTTGACATGCGTTTTTTTGTCAATTTTGGGAATACAGGAGCCCAGCATGAGTGACCCGTCTTGGCTTCAGCATTTGGCAGCACCTCCACAGGTGAACATACCAAACAAAATTTGCCAACTTTATTTCATGCCGACTTGTTATAAATATTGATACATGTGCTTTTTTCGGCATTGATAATGTAGGAGCTTATATTCAGTTTTAGCGGAAGTTCAATGGTATGTTCCCAATATTTATTTTCTTGGCAATAATGAATCTATTTACATGTTTTAGTCACATTTTTTGTAGGAACAGGTGTCGATGTATGTTTCAACTGGTCCGAAAGCATTAAGTGACTCGAAGTCTGTATTTAAGGTGATGTCTTAACTCTTTAAGCAAATCAAGATAATTCTTTCTTTTGCGTGCTGGGACAGGTACAAGAGACATTAGAAGTGTCGGAATCGGTGCTCTGGGACCGAAGAGGATCGAACTCTGGGGTGAGCTTGTTCCTACCTGCCTACACTATCCCTTCAACCTCACGGCGACGCTGCGGCGAGCACGAGCTAGGAAGGAAGAACTACGAACACGGCGGTTACCCAGGTTCGGGCTAACTTACAGTGTAAAACCCTACTCCTGCTTGATTGGGATTGCTTGATGAGAGAGAGCGAGAGAGAGAGAGAGAGAGAGAGAGAGAGAGAGAGAGTACACGCCCTAGCTCTAGTTGCCCAATTAGTCGATCCTCTCTATGGCGGCACCTTGCCCACTTCTTATACTGCCTCTGGTCCTTTTCCCCAAAAATACATGGCGGGAAGGGTTGCCACAACGACCAGTTTGAAGGGGGACAAGGTTGCAGCTTATCCCAACTAAAGGTGGTCTTCGCCTGCAAAGCTTTCATCCATGACGCGTCGGTGGGCTCGGGGATGACCTCCGCCCTGGTGCGTCTTTCGTCTTGGTCCTCTTGCACCGATCGGAGAGCCTTTGGGGATTGCTTTGGGAATTGGCGTGCTGGCCTTGCACCCTTAGCACGAAAGAAGAATCAGCACCGACTAACGTGTCTTGCTGTCCCTCGCCGCTGCGCGCATCACCCACGTGATGAGCGCAGGCCCGCGCGACGAGGGCTGAGGAGCCCTCAAGTCATCCGCTTTGAGGAGGAGGCCTCAGGAGGCGTCTTCAGGAGGTCGCCACGCGAGAGGGCCTCGCGAGGCTCCTAGTGGCGCCCGCTTGGCTGGCTCAGGACGGCTGCTGACGTGGGCCTCGCGGGGGGTTGACCTCGCGGGAAGTCTTGTTTGCAAAGCATGCTGATGAGGGCCTCGCGAGGGTTAGGCCTCGCGGGGGGCCTGCTGGTGAAGCTTGCAGGTGGGCCTTCCGATGGGTCCTTGGTATGCGCTGCGTCCTGGGCCGCAGGCAGACGGGCCTGGGTATCCACAGTCCCATTGGCCCGAAAGTAGCCCCCGAGCCTGCAGTGCGCACGTCCTCGCCGGTTCGATGGGCGAAACAGTGCGAGCCCCAACCGCCTGCGGGCCAGGAGCAAGCGAGTGGCTCATGACGGGACGACGGACGCCCCCACTTCTCCTATGCCGCCTCGGCAACTGCCCAGGCTGACATAAAGCCTGCCCGTGCGCGATGCGAGGCCATAATTGCCCCTGTTCACCCCTGAAGGCGAAGAGGCTCAGGTTCTTCATCTTGGGGTGCTATAAAGGCCAGGGAGAAGACTCCTTGGCCTGTCTTATTCCTACAACTCCTTCCTCCGACTCCAAGCTCTGAGCCGACCTCTGCGACGATGGCGAGGGGGAGAGGTCGTGATCATGCAGGGGCCGCCCCGGGGGCGCGGGCGCTCTCCTGCGATTGCCGACGTCGGGCCTAGTGGCTAGGGCGGGGCGGCGCACGCGGGCACGGCTGCGGAGGGCGCGCCGCCACTTCCTGCCGGGCATCCACTCGGTCGAGATGGTTTTGCGAGTTCATCGTGGACATGCACCGTCGGCCACACTGGCTCAGGCTCCCTGACTCCTTCACAACGGAGTTGGCGTATCGCGCGTCGCTAGGGTTGTGGGTGCAAGCGGGTGGCCGCTGCAACGGTCCCTCCTGGGTGGCGACGGAGTTCACCCCCATCGGGTTCATGTCCTTGAAGCGGGTGGAAGTCGTTTGCTCTTGTCCGCGGCTTGAAGAGAAGCGCGTCCTCCAGTTCAAGTATGACGGGGCCTCCATGCTCTTCGTGAAGATCTTCGGTGTCACAGGCGACCGCCTGAGGTGCTGCATGGAGAGCGATGACGGCAATAGCAGCAGCTCCTCCAGCGGAAGGTGGCGGCAGCGGCGACTCCTCTTTCGGGGAAAGCGGGAGTGACAACGACTCCCCCAGCGTCAAGGTCGAGGAATTCGACTAGGAGAGGCAGCGCCCGCGCTGTGGTCCCGGTGGTGACGCACCCCGCGTGGGCTTCTTTTATTTGTTCCTTTTCCTGCGTTGGATGGATGTGAGCCCCATGGGGGCGTGTAAGAAAATGATGGCACCCACATTCTCAGTTTAACGCTTCCTTGGCTCGAAATCAAGTTCTTTCTTAACGTTCCTCGCTTGGCTTGCCCTTCTTCTTCACGATCACCATAGTGCTCTGCGTCGCTAGGACCCGGTCCCAAAGAGGGCATCAACCGTTGCTGGTATGTCAGGTCGTGATGCCTGGACAAGGCCAGGAGGCGAGGGGCCCCGAGGTCCGGTAAGAGCTTTTGAGGAGCGGTGCTCAGGAACCCCCCCCCCCCCTGACGCGCAGGCGGCTCGCGCGAGAGAAGGGGCTTTCGCTCGGGGTGGTTAAGTTAGCTTTTTCCTGGGAGCGGCGTCAGGGTGCCCCTCCCTGAAGTTTATTCTCTATTTTGTCTTCTACCTGCAATGGATCAGTGTAGGCCCCGCGGGGGGAGGGGGTGAGAAAATGATGTCTTTTGCGTCCTAATTAACACTACTATGGTTTGAATCGCATATTCCCCCTTGAAATCTCCTCGCAAGGCTTGCCCCTTTTTTCTTGCTTGCCAAAAAGCCTATGTCGTCAGGGCCCAGTCCCCGAGCGAGCCTTAGCCGCCACTGGTATGTCAGGTCGCGATGCCTTGGACAAGGCCAGGAGGTGAGGGGCAGCGGGAGCTAGTAAGGGCTCCTGAGGCGCGATGATCACGGAGCCCCCTTGACGTGCAAGTTACTCACGCTGAAAGGAAGCGACAACCTCGACTTGGGTTATGGAAGGGGGAATTTCAAAACCAGTAACTGAGCCTCGTGAGGCGGTTAAACTTAGCTTTTGCGCGAAGCGGCATTGGGTGAGCAAGTAGCGCCGCCGCTCGCGAGGCACAACTACTGGGGCCCGGTCCTCGGAGTCTTCGCCTTGCGAGGACTTGGGGTAACCAATCGAAGCATTGTCTGCGGGGTTCCCCCGCTCCCTCCGCCTGGGGCCACTGCACATTTGAGAAGTTTGGGGACACGGGGGCGACGCGCACTCGCTGATTTGCTCGTGTCTATTTCATGAGGAGATAAGGCACCAAGGACCTATGTGAGGTGACGTGCACGGGAGGAGGCCCGCGAGCCAGAGCTCGATCGCTTGGATTTATCAACGCTGTAGAGACAGACACGAGCACAAACGACGTGCCAGCCCCGCTCATGAGACGGTCAGGAGAAAAATCATGATGGCGCGACGCTCTCAATCGGTGACGAGGCATTGAGCACAGGATTAAGAAAAATCATAAACTCATCAGGGCATAACCAGATTCGCTACACGACCAAAAGGTGAGGCGGCTGCAGGGACTGACCCCGACCAGCTTGAGGGTGATGCAGCCCCTGGGGCGCCCTCAATTTGAGCAAACCAAAAAGGGTCACCTGGCAACATGCTGCTGTAGAAGCGTCGGGCTGCTTGACGAAGCATGCCGCGGAGGTTCGCCTCGAGGGCGGCCCCAGGCTCGTGAGGCCTCGGGGGGCTCGCGAGGGCTGAAGGCCCAGCGAGGCGCCATCATGAGCTGCGCCATCCTTTGGAAGGTGACGTGGGCATTCTCGGACGAAGGGCATGCGGGATGGTTGGTGGCGAGGCCCCTGCTCGGGCCGACGCGCGACGACCTAAAGAGGTCCTGGGAGCAGACCTTGTTGAGGCTCGCGAAGTCAACACACAAGCGCACCTTGCCGCCCTTCTCAGGGACGGTATCGGGGTTGGCCAAGCCAGGCGTCGTAGCCGGCATCGGTCGGGCGGTAGCGGAGCAGCTCACGCACCATGAGCAGTGTGGCTTGCGCGTTCGGCGACCCAGCGGCCGAGGAGGAAGAAGGCCGTGGCGGTGCTCCGTTTGGCGTCGATGCGAGCCGCCTCAACGCCGCGCCCGAGCATCAGCCGTGGAGTTGACGAAGCGGGAGCCGAAGTGGAGCTGAAGAACAACGCCGCACCCTTACCTGGCGCGCTAATATGTCGGAATCGGGGCGCCGAGGACCCAAGAGGTTCGAACTCTGGGGTGCGCTTGTTCCTACCGCCCTACACTATCCCTTCAACCACATGGCGACACTGTGGCGAGCACGAGCTAGGAAGGAAGAACTATGAACACGGCGGTTACCCAGATTCGGGCATTGCGGTGTAAAACCCTACTCTGCTTGGTTGGGATTGCTTGGTGAGAGAGAGATAGAGAGTACAATCCCTAGCTCTAGTTGCCCAATGAGTCGATCCTCTCTACTGGCACCTTACCCACTTCTTATACTGCCTCTGGTCTTCCCGAAAACACATGGCGGGAAGGGTTGCCTAGCAACGCAGTTGTGGGGCAAGGTGGCAGCTTATCCGGACTAAAGGTGGTCTTCGCTGCAAAGCTTTCATCCATGGCGTCGGTGGGCTCGGGGATGACCTCCGCCCTGGCGCATCCTTCGTCTTGGTCCTCCTGCATCGATCGGAGAGCCTTTGGGGATTGCTTTGGGAACCGGCGTTGTGGCCTTGCTCCCTTAGCACAAAAGAGGAAAGCCTCTTCATCCTCACCGGCTGGCGCCTCCTGCTGTCCTTCTTCGCTGCTCGCGTCACCAACGTGATGAGCGCAGGCCCGCATGACCAGGGCTGAGGAGCCCTCAAGTCATCCGCTTCGAGGAGGCCTTGGGAGGCGTCCTCGGGAGGTCGCCACGCGAGAGACCCTCGCGAGGCTCCTGGTGGCCCCCGCTCGGCTGGCTCGGGACGGCTGCTGACGCGGGCCTCGCGAGGGGAGAACCTCGCGGGAAGTCTTGCTCGTAAAGCATGCTAATGAGGGCCTCACGAGGGAAAGGCCTAGAGGCAGGCCCTGCTGGTGTAGCTTGTAGGTGGGCCATCCGATGGGCCCTTGGTATGTGCGTCCTTGGCCGCAGGCAGACAGGACTGGGTACCCCCGGTTCCATGGTGTCGGTGTACAAAATTAGGGGCTTTGCTTTTGACCCCTTTACTTGTGCACGGGCAGTCAGAGCCTCCCGCCACGGCCACGCACAGACGCGGCAGGAAGGGGGAGCTGGAGAGAAGCCGAGGCCACAAGGCAAACGAAGCAACAACAAGGACCAAGGCCACAAAGATCAGATGGGCGTAGCAGGTTCCCCCGGCAAGGACCCTTGCCGGGGCAGCTCGCCACGCCAACCGAGTGAGCCACCCTTGAGCCCTGGCACGCAGACAAATGCATTGGGACAGGGCTCAGGCGGCACCTCCAGCGGTGGTATGCAGATCTTCTGAAGACATAGAATGCTCAAGATCAAATGAGGATAAGAAGGCAACCATCCTCACCAAAGGAACCCACAAGACCCCCGGCAAGACCCTTGCTGGGGAGGCCAGCGCGCCACGACAAGACCCTTGCCGGTCTACCCGGCAAGACCCTTGCCGGGGAGGCCAGCGTGCCATAGAAAGACCCTTGCCGGGCCACCCGACAAGGCCCTCGCCAAAGCGCACCAGCTGGGCCACTGCCAGACCCGCACCAGATAAGTCTACACCGCCGTTCACATGCAGCTGCCGACCCAACCAGCTGGGCAGGCACCTGCGTGGCGGTATGCAATCCTTCGTGGAGGCTCCACCACCGCGCCACCTCAGCTGCCTGCCTGCCTACATGGCACCGCATGCGTTGCTGGCCAGGGCGCGTGTCGAAGCAAGGAGGAGCGGCGACGGACGGGACGGGCCGCGCCCCCGTCCCCAATAAAGCGAAGGGACACCTAAGCCTCGCATTAAATGCGTCTTGTCCTGTAATACTAGCGATAGACTCGCGACACCGTACCCTTTCCACCTCCTGCTTGCCACTATGGCGACCCCTTTTCCTATAAAAGGAGGCCCGAGGCGACCAGGAAGAGGATTCGGCTCTTTGGAACCTCGCAACACCTAGAGCTAGTTTGAGAGCTCAAGAACACTAAATACATCCACCAAAGCAGGATCGTAGGGTTTTACGCATCCATTTCGGCCCGAACCTGGGTAAAATCCCTTTGTGTTGTCTGCTGGTCCCGCTCTTCTCACGATCCTCAAGGCCAAAGAATCAGAGAAGGGATTCCATGATCCCATAGGTGTCGTTTCCCACCGACATCTTTGGCGCGCCAGGTAGGGGAGCGCTGTTGTGAGAATCTGTTCTAGCAGTTGACCTAGCAGTTCTTCATCGCCATGGCTCCTAAGAAGAAGGCGACCACGGCGATCGGTTCGTCCGGAACCGGGTTGATACCGGCACAGACAGGCAGCAGGCCAGTCGCGGAGAGGACCCATGGCGCGGCCCGCGAACATCCACATCACCCTGATGGTCCGAACCTGGTGAGTGGCGTCGTTCGTGCGCCGGGCGGCGAGCCACCAGTCGCGTGCTCCGGAGACGGAGTCGGGCCCCCCCGCAGGCGGCGCGGGGCCCTCCAGGGGTGCCGCCGTCCTGCGAGGCGGCGGCACGGCGATTTCCAAAACGCCGACACCGGCGCCAAGGCGCGCTCCTCTCAGGTTGTGCGTGATGAGCAGCATCACCCTGCTGGTGACCCTGCGCGCCGCCCTGGGAAAAGTCTTGTGCGTCCGTCACATGAAGGAGAGGGCCAGCGTACGCGCCGAGGTGCTGCTGGAGGTGGCGTATGGCTGCGGAGCCGTGACGCGGCTCCTCCTAACGTGGTTAGGAGTCGAGGCGAATCGCGGTCCACCCAGCTTTCGCCGCCACCATGCCAGCGGAAGCCCTAGCGCGCGCAGCTGCTCCTCGACTTTCCTCCCGCCGCGGAGAAGCTCGGCGAATGGAGGGCCACCGTCCAGAGCCTCGTGGCATCGCCAACGACGACAGGCTGCGGCCGGCAGAACCTGTCGGCCGTCGCTCCGCCGGGTTGCCACCTGCTAGCGGAAGCCATGCCGGAGGCGACGCGACCACGGTGTACTCCCCACATCCATCCCGACCACCCCGGGCGTCGGCCCATTGCAGCGACGCTCGTGATGATATCTCCAGCGTGTCGTCCGACCCGCGGGCCAACCGCGATCAACACCAAGTCCTTCGGGAGCGATCTCACGAGGACGCTCGAGCTACGATCGAGCACCGACGTGATGCGCGCCACCAGTCGGACAGGCGGGCAGGGCCGCTTCACGGACCACCAATACTGGGAGGCTACGGTGGCCTACCTTACAAGGTGGGTTGTCCGGCCTTCACCCGTGAGCTGCGGCAGTTCCAGTGGCCCTCCCACCGTATGTTCAAACCCGACGTTGGCAAGAAGTACAACGGCAAGACTAACCCGTCAGAGTTCCTCAGCATCTACACCATTGCGATGCAAGCTGCTGGGGCCCGTGACGATAAGGTGCTTGCCAACTACTTCCTGTTGGCATTCAAGCCTAATGTTATGTCATGGTTGATGCACTTGCTGGTGGATTCCATCTCTTCTTGGGCGGATCTGTGCCATGAGTTTGTTGGCGCCTTTACCGGAGGTCACTAAGCTCATGGCCAGGCGAGTGATTTACACCTTATCCCCCAGAAGGAAGGAGAAAACCTGCGCAAGTACATCCAAAGGTTCAGCCGGGTGCAGTACAACATCCCCGATGTTCATCCCGCTGCTGTGATCAGTGAATTCCATTCGAACATGCGCAATCGCAAGATGCGTGAAGAGCTGGCGTTGAACAAGGTTAAGGATGTGGCCGAGCTCTATGTTCTGGCCGATCGGTGCGCTCGTGCCGAGGAAGGAAGGAAGTACCCCGGTGATGATGCCGGTGCAGAAACCGACTCCACTAGCGATACCGCCACCCCAGCGAAGAAAGGCCGGCGCCATAATAGGAAGCGCAAGGGCAAGGCCGTGCTTGCCATTGAGGGATCCAACGACACCGGTACCACCAAGAAGACCAAGGCAAGCGACCCCGGCAAAGAGATTGTCGGGTGTAACGCTTTCCGGGCCTTGGCGGTTGCCGACAAGCCAGGAGGCTCCGACAAGCAGTGCTGCAAGATACACCGCATCAACGGCCACGACCTCCAAAACTGCCGGCAGGTAGAGCTGCTCGCCGAGAAGCAGAAAGCCGAGTATGAGCGGCGGGACAAGGAGAAAGGCCCAGATGGTGCCGAAGGATCCGGCAAGAAACGTGGCGGCCAAGAAGGCCGCCGCGGCAAGGAGAGACAGCAAGAGAGGCCCGCCCGGGGCCGCGACAAGAAGCAGGAAGACGATGATCATGACAAGGACGACGAGTCCGGCGACCACGAGTTTCAGAAAGTGACAGAGGCCATGTGCGTCGATGGAGGTGCCTCGCTGCACACGTCCCACCGCCAACTCAAGCAGTGGGCGCGTGAGATCACAGTGGTGGAGCCATCGTTTGACGCACGGAAGCCGCTGAAATGGTCCGGACGCCCATCATCTTCAACACCGAGGACCACCCCGACCGCACCATGCGGTCGGGTGCTTGCCATTGTTGGTTTCACTAACAATCCGCAACCTTAAGGTGACAAAGATGTTGATTGTGGCGGGGCGGCTTGAACTTGATCTCCCCGTTGTGGTTAGAAGGCTGCAGATCCACGATGGAGACCTCGAGGAGGCGGAGCACGTTCAAGGGTTAACCCGAGGAGGAGCCAGCCAAAGGGAAAGATCACGCTGCCCGTGACATTCGGAGGCGAGCTGAACCACAGACGGAGAGGATTTTTTATGTAGCCGAGATCCCCTTGCCTTAGCGGGATCCTCGGCCGCCCGGCTGTAGCCAAGTTCATGGCGGCTTCACACTCGCCTACAACATCTTTGAAGATGCCCGGGCCGATGAACATCATCACCGTCCCCTCCGACAAGAAAGATGCGTTGATCTGCGCTGACCAACTCTACCGGGAAGCAGTTGCAGCAGCTGCCGCTAAGGTACCTGCTCCTTCCAACGGAGCCCCGGGGGGAAGAAGACCGGCGAGACTCCTAACACCCACTCCGGCAAGCGCACCTCTTCGGGGTGTTCCGCACCCGTTGAGGACGTGCCAGAGAGCTCCGCCGGCAAGAGCAAGAAGTCCAGAGCCACGCCACCAGAGACCAAGAAGGTGCCCGTCAAGGAGGACGGTACGGGGGGGGGGGGAGTTTTTACCATAAGCTCCACCCTCGATGGCAAATAGGAAAGCAAGCTCGTCGCCTTCCTGCGGGCGAATGTCGATGTGTTTGCATGGCAAGCCTCCGACATCCCCGGCGTTCCCAGGGAGGTGATTGAGCACCACCTTGCCGTCTGTCCTCATGTGCGGCCCGTCAAGCAGAAGGTCGGGAAGCAAGCTCTGGAGAGGCAGGAGTTCATCACGGAGGAAATTAGAAAGCTAGAGGCGGCAGGCTTGGTGAGAGGAGTACTCCATCCAACGTGGTTGGCCAATCCGGTAGTGGTTCGCAAGGCGAATGGGAAATGGACGCTGTGTATTGATTGCACAGACATCAATAATGCCTGCCCAAAGGATCCTTTCCCGTTGCCGCGCATCGACCAGATTGTTGACTCCACGGCTGGGTGTGACCTCTTATCATTCCTAGACGCCTACTCAGGATACCACCAGATCTTCATGACAAAGGAAGATGAGGAAAAGACAGCATTCATCACCCCATGTGGTACGTATTGCTTTTTACGGATGCCTTTCGGGTTGAAGAGTGCTGGCTCGACCTTTGCAAGAGCAGTCCAAATTGGTTTGAACCCCAGCTACATAGAAATATGGAAGCTTATATGGATGACATAGTGGTCAAAACCAAGGACAAAGCAACACTCATGCAAGATCTGGAGGAAACATTTGGGAACCTGCGCAAGATCAACCTCAAATTGAACCCTGAGAAGTGTGTCTTTGGCGTCCCGTCCGGCAAGCTTCTCGGGCTCTTTGTGTCCCAGCACTGGATTGAAGCAAACCCAGATAAGATCAAGGCTATCGAGCAGATTGAGGCACCCAAACGGATCAAGGACGTGCGTCGGCTCAGTGGTTGCGTTGCTGCCATGAGCCGGTTCATCTCCAAGTCTGCAGAGCGTTCCCTTCCTTTTTTTCAAGATCTTGAAGAAAGCAGGACCGATGGAGTGGACCCCAGAGGCCGAGGCAGCGCTGCAAGATTTGAAGAAATACCTGAAAGTGTGTTATATCGACTAGAGGGGGGTGAATAGGCGATTTTTATGAATTCTTCACTGAGGAATTTGCCGGTGAGGAAATTCCTTAGCGAAGAACTACTTGCAGCGGAATAAGTACTCGAGTAAGCATAACAGAATGCGGGCATGGTCATCATGATGAAATGAAGACAATCACAGAGTACAGAAAGCGTAATCACATGATAACACAAGATGAAGACAAACAGACTGAAGAAATAGAACTGAGGAAATTGAGAAAGTCTTCAGTCAAAGTCTTCAAACACAGATATGAACAAACACTCAACACAATAATGAGGAAATGAAAGAGTTGAGGAAATAGAACCAGTAAGGTTGGTGAAGACAATGATTTGGTAGACCAGTTCCAACTGCTGTCTCAGTTGTACATCTGGTTGTACTCTTGACATCGTCCACCTGTGGTTCCAAGCATCAGCTGCCATCCCTGATCGACACACGGTGGAGAGGGGCCATCAGTAAGTTGAGCAAGTCCTCATCCACTATCCCAGC
The DNA here is from genome assembly GCA_021605145.1 of Aegilops bicornis. NCBI lineage: Eukaryota > Viridiplantae > Streptophyta > Magnoliopsida > Poales > Poaceae > Aegilops > Aegilops bicornis. Next base: position 8,192,584 of record CM038672.1, on the reverse strand, counting down.
TTTTTCGCATCACCGGCGTCCTTGGAAGACGTGATTCCTCTGAAGGCATGGTACCCTCGAGCATTGGCTTGGGGTCAAGTCAAATCTAAAGAGGGGGATGTCACACGAACTATTGCATCATGCATTTCAAGAGAAGTCCAAGACTACCCCACTCGGCCCAAGCGACAAACGAAGCCCAACTCAAAGTTCACAAGAGACAATTGGGCCCGACATAAGCACCATTCTCGTGTAAGTGTAGGCATCGAAGAACTAGGCTATCGGCTGGCCGCCGCAGAGTTTTCGAAAAAGGGGATTACCTCGGCCTCTACATCACAAGGCACTGAGCTTGTACTATCCCCTCCCGTCCGCTGGCACTAATTTCCTTGATAACTAATTCATGCTGCTACCTAAACTAGTTGATTGCTGATGATGCTCCGTAAGCCACCACTAAAAATGTTCATTGGAGTCTTTTTCTCCACCCTCCCGTATCGCTCCCGTGAGCGATGGGGAGGAAACCCTAGCTGGCGGCCCTCCTTCCCCTTATCTCGCCGCTCCATCACCACCGCCACCAGTAGACGCTGAGGGCCAAAGCCCGGTCAGCGCCGACGGTGGCGGGACCGGCCCCCCCCCCCCCCTCGCCCGTGGGCGGCCGACGTAGGATGCATGTTTTGGGTGGCGGTGCCTGATGTCTACTACACAACCTTCCTCTTGTAGACGTTGTTGGGCCTCCAAGTGCAGAGGTTTGTAGGACAGTAGCATGTTTCCCTCAAGTGGATGACCTAAGGTTTATCAATCCGTGGGAGGCGTAGGATGAAGATGGTCTCTCTCAAGCAACCCTGCAACCAAATTACAAAGAGTCACTAGTGTCCCCAACACACCCAATACAATGGTAAATTGTATAGGTGCACTAGTTCGGCGAAGAGATGGTGATACAAGTGCAATATGGATGGTAGATATAGGTTTTTGTAATCTGAAAATATAGAAACAGCAAGGTACAAGTGATAAAAGTGAGCGTAAACGGTATTGCAAGGCGTTGAAACAAGGCCTAGGGTTCATACTTTCACTAGTGCAAGTTCTCTCAACAATAATAACATAGTTGGATCATATAACTATCCCTCAACATGCAACAAATAGTCACCAAAGTCACTAATAGCGGACAACAAACGAAGAGATTATGGTAGGGTACGAAACCACCTCAAAGTTATTCTTTCCAATCAATCCGTTGGGCTATTCCTATAAGTGTCACAAACAGCCCTAGAGTTCGTACTAGAATAACACCTTAAGGTACAAATCAACCAAAACACTAATGTCACCTAGATACTCCAATGTGACCTCAAGTATCCATGCGTATGATTATACGATATGCATCACACAATCTCAGATTCATCTATTAAACCAACACATAGAACCTCAAAGAGTGCCCCAAAGTTTCTACTGGAGAATCGCGACGAAAACGTGTGCCAATCCCTATGCATAGGTTCATGGGAGGAACCCGAAAGTTGATCACCGAAACATACATCAAGTGAATCACGTGATATCTCATTGTCACCACAGATACGCACGGCAAGACATACATCAAGTATTCTCAAATCTTTAAAGACTCAATCCGATAAGATAACTTCAGAGGGGAAAACTCAGTCAATTACAAGAGAGTAGAGGGGGAGAAGAAACATAAGATCCAACTATAATAGCAAAGCTCGTGATACATCAAGATCGTGCCAAATCAAGAACACGAGAGAGAGAGAGATCAAACACATAGCTACTGCTACATACCCTCAGCCCCGAGGGTGAACTACTCCCTCCTCGTCATGGAGAGCGCCAGGATGATGAAGTTGGCCACCGGTGAGGGTTCCCCCCCCCTCTCCGGCAGGGTGCCGGAACAGGGTCCCGATTGGTTTTTGGTGGCTACAGAGGCTTGCGGCGGCGGAACTCCAGATCTTTTCTCATCTTTGATGTTTTTAGGGTATATGGGAATATATAGGCGGAAGAAGTACGTCAGGGGAGCCATGAGGGGCCCACGGGGGTGGAGGGCGCGCCCCCTACCTCGTGGCTTCCTCGTCTCTTTCCTGACGTGCACTCTAAGTTTTCCTGGTAGCTTTGCTTCAATTAATAACTTCTCTAGTTGGTTTGATTCCGTTTCGACTCCGTTTGATATTCCTTTTCTTCGAAACACTAAAACAAGGAAAAAACAGGAACTGGCACTGGGCTCTGGGTCAATAGGTTAGTCCCAAAAATAATATAAAAGTGTAAAATAAAGCCCATAAACATCCAAAACAGTAGATAATATAGCATGGAGCAATAAAAAATTATAGATACGTTGGAGAAGTATCAGCATCCCCAAGCTTAATTCCTGCTCGTCCTCGAGTAGGTAAATGATTAAAAAGATAATTTTTGATGTGGAATGCTACTTAGCATAATTTCAATGCAATTCTTCTTACTTATGGTATGAATATTCAGATCCGAAAGATTCAAGATAAAAGTTCATATTGACATAAAAGTAATAATACTTCAAGCATACTAACTAAGCAATTATGTCTTCTCAACATAACATGGCCAAAGAAAGTTATCCCTACAAAATCATATAGTCTGTCTATGCTCTATCTTCACCACACAAAATATTTAAATCATGCACAACCCCGATGACAAGCCAAGCAATTGTTTCAAACTTTTGATATTTTCAAACTTTTTCAATCTTCACGCAATACATGAGCATGAGCCATGGATATAGCACTATGGGTGGAATAGAATATGATGATGGGGGTTATGTGGAGAAGACAAAAAAGGAAAAGATAGTCTCACATCAACTAGGCGTATCAACGGGCTATGGAGATTCCCATCAATAGATATCAATGTGAGTGAGTAGGGATTGCCATACAACGGATGCACTAGAGCTATAAGTATATGACAGCTCAACAAAAGAAACTAAGTGGGTGTGCATCCAACTCGCTTGCTCACGAAGACCTAGGGCATTTTGAGGAAGCCCATCATTGGAATATACAAGCCAAGTTCTATAATGAAAAATTCCCACTAGTATATGAAAGTGATATCATAGGAGCGAGACTCTCTATCATGAAGATCATGGTGCTACTTTGAAGCACAAGTGTGGTAAAAGGATACTAGCATTGTCCCTTCTCTCTTTTTCTCTCATTTTTTTTATTTTTTTATTTTTTTATTTGGGCCTTTCTCTTTTTTATGGCCTCTTTTTTTCTTTTTCTTTTATTTTTCGTCCGGAGTCTCATCCCGACTTGTGGGGGAATCGTAGTCTCCATCATCCTTTTCCTCACTTGGGACAATGCTCTTAAACTGAAGATCATCACACTTTTATTTTCTTACAACTCATGAATTACAACCCGATACTTAGAACAAAATATTACTCTATATGAATGCCTCCGTGATGTGCGGGATATGTAATGAATCAAGAGTGACATGTATGAAAGAATTATGAATGGTGGCTTTGCCACAAATATGATGTCAACTACATGATCATGCAAAGCAATATGACAATGATGGAACGTGTCATAAAAAACGGAACGGTGGAAAGTTGCATGGCAATATATCTCGGAATGGCTATGGAAATGCCACGATAGGTAGGTATGGTGGCTGTTTTGAGGAAGGTATATGGTGGGTGTATGACACCGGCGAAAAGTGCTCGGTATTAGAGAGGCTAGCAATGGTGGAAGCAGGAAGGGTGCGTATAATCCATGGAGTCAACATTAGTCATAAAGAACTCGTATACTTATTGCAAAAATCTACAAGTTATCAAAGAAAAGTATTACGTGCATGCTCCTAGGGGATAGATTGGCAGGAAAAGACCATCGCTCATCCCCGACCACCACTCATAAGGAAGACAATCAATAAATAAATTATGCTCCGACTTCATCACATAACGGTTCACCATACGTGCATGCTACGGGAATCACAAACTTTAACACAAGTATCTCTCAAATTCACAACTACTCAACTAGCATGACTCTAATATCACCATCTTTATATCTCAAAAAAATCATAAGGAATCAAACTTCTCTTAGTATTCTACACACTCATAAGAATTCTTACAAATCTTGTATGCTTAGCATATTAGGATTATTTAAGCAAATTACCATTCTATTTAAGACTCTCAAAATAATCTAAGTGAAGCATGAGAGATCAATAGTTTCTATAAAACAAATCCACCACCGTGCTCTCAAAGATATAAGTAAAGCACTAGAGCAAACAACAAACTACTCCGAAAGATATAAGTGAAGATCAATGAGTAGTCGAATAATTATGCAACTATGTGAAGACTCTCCCATTTTAAGAATTTCAGATCTTGGTATTTTATTCAAACAGAAAGCAAAGCTAAATAAAACTACATTGCAAGGATAGCACAACTCGAGTGAAGAAGCAAAAACTTAGGTTCAACCGATACTAACCGATAGTTGTTGAAGAAGAAAGGTGGGATGCCAACGAGGGCATCCCCAAGCTTAGATGCTTGAGACTTCTTGAAATAATGTCTTGGGGTGACTTGGGAATCCCCAATATTGAGCTTTTGTGTCTCCTTAATTCCTTTTATATCTCGGTTTCCTAAATCTCAAAAGCTTCATCCACACTAAACTCAACAAGGAATCGTGAGATAAGTTACCTGCAAAAAACCTTATCATACAATACTGTAGAAAATCACTAAAATTATTATTCAACATTTCATACTAAATTCCTATGCATATTTAATACTCCTATCATCAAATAGAATCATTAAACAAGCAAACATATGCAAACAATGCAAACATAACAACAATCTACCAAAACAGTACAGTCCGAAAAAATGCAAGATTCATCATACTTCCCTAACTCCAAAAATTATGGAAGAAAATTCTAACTGTAGTAAATTTATAAGAGCTTATTATGCAAAAGGTTTCAATATTTTATCACATTCTGACTTTTCTAGGGAATTTTTGCAACAGCTGTAAACTTTCTGTTTTGAAACAGCAACATGTATACTAGCAAAATAAGCATGGCAAAGGCTATCCTTGACAATTTTATTGAAAATAAAGATGAAAAACATTAATCTAAATAACAGCAAGAAAATACTAACAAAATAAAATGACGCTTCAAGCAAAACACACATCGTGTGGTGAATAAAAATATAGCTCCAAGTAAAGTTACTGATGAACCAAGACAAAAGAGGGGATGCCATCCGGGGCATCCCCAAGCTTAGGCTCTTGGTTGTCCTTGAGTATTACCTTGGGGTGCCTTGGGCATACCCAATATTAGGCTCTTGCCACTCCTTATTCCATAGTCCATTGAATCTTTACCCAAAACTTGAAAACTTCACAACACAAAACTTAACAGAAAACTCGTGAGCTCCGTTAGCGAAAAAAAAACACCACTTCAAGGTACTGTAATGAACTCATTATTTATTTATATTGGTGTTAAACCTACTTTATTCCAACTTCTCTATAGTTTATAAACTATTTTACTAGCCATAGATTCATCAAAATAAGCAAGCAACACAATGAAAACAGAATCTGTCAAAAACAGAACAGTCTGTAGTAATCTGTAACTAACGCAAAATTATGGAACTCCAAAAATTCTAAAATAAATTGTTGGACCTGAGGAATTTTTCTAGTAATCATCTGCAAAAAGAATCAACTAAATAGAACTCTCCGGTAAAAAGTTGGAGCTAATCTCGTGAGCGCTAAAGTTTCTGTTTTTTACAGCATGATCATAAAGACTTCACCCAAGTCTTCCCAAAGGTTCTACTTGGCACAAACACTAATTAAAACCTAAAACCACATCTAAAAAGAATCTATATGGATTATTTATTCCTAAACGGAACCAAAAAGCAAGAAACTAAAATAAAATTGGGTTGCCTCCTAACAAGCGCTAACGTTTAACGCCCCTAGCTAGTCATTATGATTTCAATGATGCTCACATAAAAGATAAGAATTGAAACATAAAGAGAGCATCATGAAGAATATGACTAGCACATTTAAGTCTAACCCACTTCCTATGCATAGGGATTTTGTGAGCAAACAACTTATGGGAACAATAATCAACTAGCATAGGAAGGCAAAACAAGCATAACTTCAAAACTTTAAGCACATAGAGAGGAAACTTGATATGATTGCAATTCCTGCAAGAATACATTCCTCCCTTACAATAATTTTCAGTAGCATTAAGAATGAATTCAACAATATAACCAGCACCTAAATCATTCTTTTCATGATCTACTTGCATAGAGAATATACTACTCTCCACATAAGCAAAATTCTTCTCATTTGGGATAGTGGGAGTATCATAAGAGACTTGAATGCTATAAATTGTTTCCACATTAAAATAGTAATGTTCAGAAAAAGGGTAATCATAATAATGAAAAGTTTTATAAATGTAATCATCGCTATTTTTATAGCATAAGTTTCATCACAATAATCATCATAAGTAGCAACTTTGTTCTCATCATAATCAATTGAAACCTCTTCCGAAATAGTGGATACATCACTAAATAAAGTCATGACCTCTCCAAATCCACTTTCATAAGTATTATAAGATTCAACATCCTCCAAAATAGTGGGATCATTACTTCCTAAAGTTGACACTCTTCCAAACCCACTTTCATCAATGTAATCATCATAGGTAGAAGGCATGCTATCATCATAACAACTTTGCATATCAAAACTTGGGAGGCTAAAAATATCATCATTATTAAACATAGCATCCCCAAGCTTGGGAAAAACATTAATTTGAGCAAATATATTCTCAAATATGTCATCGTCATCAAACATAGCTTCCCCAAGCTTGGCCCTTTTCATATCATAAGCATAATCACTCTCATTATTAATAGTATAGATAGCACCAATAGTATAGCAAACATTATTATCATATTCTTCCAAGCAAGTGCCAAAAAGATTTTAAAGATCATAATAAGTATAATTATCTTCCCAATCATAATCATCACAATAATCAATAGGCATAACGAGATCATCAACAAGTGCATCATTTTCCACAATTATTTTTGATTCATTTTCATGAGGCACAACAATAATAGGAGCAACATTATTTGGGAGGGATACCTTTTTACCTCTCTTCCTTTTTCTTTTCTTCTTCTTCACCACATCATGTGTGGGTTCAATCCTCTTTTTGGAGCTCCTTATTAATGATATTGGTTGAATTTAAGGCTCCTCCTCGTTACCTCATTCATCATAAGAAATAATAGGAGGATATTGGGAAGTCTCTTCCCTTTCAGTAGTATTCTCTTCATCCTCTATTTGTTTTCTTTTCTTTATGTAATTGGCAATCTAAGGATTTTCAATACAATTCACCGCACAATACATATTAATCTTCTCTAGATCAAAATCAAGAAATCTATCAAGATTAAATTTTGGAATACCCTCAGTTATACGTTTCATTTCTTCGTACCCCAAAAGAAGGCTAAGCTCTTTATGATGCTCAAGGGTAATCAAATTATCATAATATTTGGACACGACTTGATCATGAAACAAATAGCATTGGAGCTTTAAATGACCATGTTCATTGCAAAGTTCACAAGGGGTGCGATAAATATTGAATCTTTCAGCGCAATCATCAAGACTTTCTTGCAACAATTTAGTTTCTAAGTACTTATGCCTCTTGAAATATCTATCTTCCCTATTTGGTGTATACTTGCAAACCCAATGCACTCCACAAAAATTGACATGTTTATAGGAGACATTTTCATCATAACTAGTGAAATCATCATTAGTACCATGGATATTCAAGGAGTTCATACTAACAAAATTGCAATCATGCTCATCATTCAAAGATTTAGTGCCAAATTTTTTAATGCATTCTTCTTCTAACACTTTGGCACAATTTTCCTTTTCATCATACTCACGAAAGATATTAAAAAGATGAAGCGTATGAGACAAACTCAATTCCATTTTTTGTAGTTTTCTTTTATAAACTAAACTAGTGCTAAAATAAGAAACAAAAAGATACGATTGCAAGATCTAAAGATATACCTTCAAGAACTCACCTCCCCAGCAACGGCGCCAGAAAAGAGCTTAGTTGACGGGGTGTGAGTGCCGCTTACCTAGCCTCCCCGGCTACGGCGCCAGAAAAGATCTTGATGTCTACTATACAACCTTCCTCTTTTAGACGTTGTTGGGCCTCCAAGTGCAGAGGTTTGTAGGATAGTAGCAAGTTTCCCTCAAGTGGATGACCTAAGGTTTATCAATCCGTGGGAGGCGTAGGATGAAGATGGTCTCTCTCAAGCAACCCTGCAACCAAATAACAAACAGTCTCTTGTGTCCCCAACACACCCAATACAATGGTAAATTGTATAGGTGCACTAGTTCGGCAAAGAGATGGTGATACAAGTGCAATATGGATGGTAGATATAGGTTTTTGTAATCTGAAAATATAAAAACAGCAAGGTACAAGTGATAAAAGTGAGCGTAAACGGTATTGCAATGCGTTGAAACAAGGCCTAGGGTTCATACTTTCACTAGTGCAAAGTTCTCTCAACAATAATAACAGAGTTGGATCATATAACTGTTGGAAATATGCCCTAGAGGCAATAATAAATTAGTTATTATTATATTTCCTTGTTCACGATAATCGTTTATTATCCATGCTATAATTGTATTGCTAGGAAACTCAGATACATGTGTGGGTACATAGACAACACCATGTCCCTAGTAAGCCTCTACTTGACTAGCTCGTTAATCAATAGATGGTTACGGTTTCCTGACCATGGACATTGGATGTCATTGATAACGGGATCACATAATTAGGAGAATGATGTGATGGACAAGACCCAATCCTAAGCCTAGCACAAAGATCGTAGTTCGTATGATAAAGCTTTTCTAATGTCAAGTATCATTTCATTAGACCATGAGATTGTGCAACTCCCGGATACCGTAGGAATGCTTTGGGTGTACCAAACGTCCTGGCAATCTGGGTGACTATAAAGGTGCACTACATGTATCTCCGAAAGTATCTGTTGGGTTGTACGAATCGAGATCGGATTTGTCACTCCGTAAACGGAGAGGTATCTCTGGGCCCACTCGGTAGGACATCATCATAATGTGCACAATGTGACCAAGGGGTTGATCACGGATGATGTGTTATGGAACGAGTAAAGAGACTTGCCGGTAACGAGATTGAGCGATTGTATCGGGATACCGACGATCGAATCTCGGGCAAGTACAATACCGCTAGACAAAGGGAATTGTATACGGGATCGACTGAGTCCTTGACATCGTGGTTCATCCGATGAGATCATCGTGGAACATGTAGGAGCCAACATGGGTATCCAGATCCCGCTGTTGGTTATTGACCGGAGAACGTCTCGGTCATGTCTGCATGTCTCCCGAACCCGTAGGGTTTACACATAAGGTTCGATGGCGCTAGGGTTATAAAGGAAGTTTGTATGTGGTTACCGAGTGTTGTTGAGTCCGGATGAGATCCCGGACGTCACGAGGAGTTTCGGAATGGTCCGGAGGTAAAGATTTATATATGGGAAGTCCTGTTTTGGTTCTGGAAAAGTTTGGGTTTTATCGGTAACGTCTGGGACCACCGGGAGGGTCCCGAGGTCGACCAAGTGGGGCCACCATCCCGGAGGGCTGCATGGGCTAAGTGTGGGAGGGACCAGCCCAGTGTGGGCTGGTGCGCCCCACATGGCCCAAAGGCGCAGCTAGGTGGGAGAGGGGAAACCCTAGGCGCAGATGGGCCTAAAGGCCCACCCTAGGGGGCGCCCCCTCTCTCCCCCTCTTGGCCGCCCCCCAAGACCCATCTAGGGCTGCCGCACCCCTTGGGTGGGATCCCTAGATGGGGGCGCAGCCACCTCCCCTCCTCCTATAAATAGTGGGGGTTTTGGGGCTGCCCAACACACGAGAACTTCTCCCTCTTGGCGCAGCCCTACCTCTCTCCCTTCTCCTCTCCCGCGGTGCTTGGCGAAGCCCTGCAGGATTGCCATGCTCCTCCACCACCACCACGCCGTTGTGCTGCTGCTAGATGGAGTCTTCCTCAACCTCTTCCTCTCTCCTTGCTGGATCAAGGCATGGGATACGTCACCGGGCTGCATGTGTGTTGAACGCGGAGGTGCCGTCCGTTCGGCACTAGGATCTCCGGTGATTTGGATCACGATGAGTACGACTCCTTCAACCCCGTTCTCTTGAACGCTTCCGCTTAGCGATCTACAAGGGTATGTAGATGCACTCTCCTTCCCTCTTGTTGCTAGAATCTCCATAGATTGATCTTGGTGATGCGTAGAAAATTTTGAATTTCTGCTACGTTCCCCAACAATAACTATCCCTCAACATGCAACAAATAGTCACTCCAAAGTCACTAATAGCAGAGAACAAACGAAGAGATTATGGTAGGTGCGAAACCACCTCAAAGTTATTCTTTCCAATCAATCCGTTGGGCTATTCCTATAAGTGTCACAAACAGCCCTAGAGTTCGTACTAGAATAACACCTTAAGATACAAATCAACCAAAACCCTAATGTCACCTAGATACTCCAATGTCACCTCAAGTATCCGTGGGTATGATTATACGATATGCATCACACAATCTCAGATTCATCTATTCAACCAACACATAGAACCTCAAAGAGTGCCCCAAAGTTTCTACCGGAGAATCGCGACGAAAACGTGCCAACCCCTATGCATAGGTTCATGGGCGGAACCCGCAAGTTGATCACCAAAACATACATCAAGTGAATCACGTGATATCCCATTGTCACCACAGATACGCACGGCAAGACATACATCAAATGTTCTCAAATCTTTAAAGACTCAATCCGATAAGATAACTTCAGAGGGAAAACTCAATCCATTACAAGAGAGTAGAAGGGATAAGAAACATAAGATCCAACTATAATAGCAAAGCTCGCGATACATCAAGATCGTGCCAAATCAAGAACACGAGAGAGAGAGATCAAACACATAGCTACCGGGTACATACCCTCAGCCCGAGGGTGAACTACTCCCTCCTGCGTCATGGAGAGCGCGGGATGATGAAGAGGGCCACCGGTGAGGGTTCCCCCCCCTCCGTGAGTCTTGGGAACAGGGTCCCGATTGACTTTTGGTGGCTAGAGAGGCTTGCGGCGGCGGAACTCCAGATCTATTCTCGTCTTCAAAGTTTTTAGGGTATATGGGTATATATAGGAGGAAGAAGTACGTCGAGAGCCACGGGGCCCACGAGGGTGGAGGGCGTGCACAGGGGGGCGCGCCCCTACCTCGTGGCTTCCTCATCTCTTCCTGACGTGCATCCCGAGTTTTTCCGGTAGCTTTCCTTCCAAAAATAACTTCTCCAGTTGGTTTCATTCCGTTTCGACTCCGTTTGATATTCCTTTTCTTCGTAACACTGAAACAAGGAAAAAAAACAGGAACTGGCACTGGGCTCTGGGTCAATAGGTTAGTCCCAAAAGTAATATAAAAGTGTAAAATAAAGCCCATAAACATCCAAAAACGGTAGATAATATAGCATCGAGCAATCAAAACTTATAGATATGTTCACTAGTAGAAAAGGGGGCAATGGTCCAGGCCGGGCCAGCCCATTAGTCTCGGTTCAATCCAGAACTGGGACCCATGGGGGCATTGGACCCGGTTCGTGAGCCCCGGGGGCCGGCCGGGCCACGTGGGCTATTGGTCCCAGTTCGTCTGGACATTTTGGTCCCGTTTGGTGGGACGTACCGGGACCAATGGGCCTGGCTCCTGGCCCACCACCATTGGTCCCGGTTGGTGGCATGAACCGGGACCAAAGGATACCCTTTAGTCCCGGTTCATGCCACCAACCGGGACTAAAGGGTTGGTCCTTGTTGCAGTCAGAGTTTAGTCCCACCTCGCCAACCGAAGGGCGCTCACACCGGTTTATAAGCCCCTCCCTCTCTGCCTTGTTGAGCTCCCCTCAAAGTGAAAATAGATGCCCTTATCTGGGGAATTTGACCTAAATTAAATCTTGAATTTCTCTGAAGTTAGTAGAAATTTATTATGAATTTAGGTTGAATTCTCTCTATAAGCGCATCTATGCTCATTTTTTTAGTAAAGTCAATCACAACTATTTTTTCATCTATTTGTTTCTGAGTAGTTTTTATATAGTTTTTCTTTTCTTTTCTGCTATATAAAAAAGAGGCGCAATGCTCGTTAATTAGCTTCAAGCCTTTCGGAATAGTGTAAACTGCACTGCACATAGCTCCGTGCAGTCTACCCTATTCCTTAAGGCTTGAAGCTAAGCAATGTGCAGGTGAGCATTGAGCATCTTCTTAATCGTCTCTGCACTCAGGGCTTATAAACCGCTGCGAGTGCCTCTCGCTCGGCGAGGTGGGACTAAAAAACAGCTGCAGAAAGAATCAACTAAAAAACTCTTTTACCGGTTCATGCCACGAACCGGTACTAAAAGTTGCTCGTGGGGCACCAGCCTAAAAACCTGTACCAAATAAAATGCCTTTGTCACAGCCTTAGAACTGGTACTGAAGGAATCAACTAAAAAGCTTTTATAAACCTCTAGTATTATTGAAACTAAAATTATATAGAATTTTGTTACAAACTTTAATAGCAAAAAGAATTATCATAAAAGAAAATAAATAAGCAATTAGAATTCTGTTAAAAACATTAAAAGTAAAAAGAATTATCATAAAAGAAAATAAATAAGTAATTATAATTTGTTACAAACTTTAATAGCAAAAAGAATTATCATAAAAGAAAATAAATAAGTAATTAGAATTCTGTTCAAAACATTAAAATCAAAAAGAATTATCATAATAAGTAATTAGAATTTTGTTACAAACTTTAATAGCAAAAAGAATTGTCATAAAATAAAATAAATAAGTAATTAGAATTATGTTCAAAACATTAAAAGAAAAAAGAATTATCATAAAAGAAAATAAATAAGTAATTAGAATTTTGTTTACAAACTTTAATAGCAAAAAGAATTATCATAAAAGAAAATAAATAAGTAATTAGAATTTTGTAACAAACTTTAATAGCAAAAATAATTATCATAAAAGAAAATAAATAAGTAATTAGAAACAAAAAGAAAGCAAAAAACTGGGAAAAATTAAAAATAGTGCCACCTAAAGGGCCACCACGGCTGCATACGACTAGAAACCCATTACTAGGGCCAGGATGCAGGCCCATGATCAAGACCAATAGGCCCACAAGCACTGAGAGAGGATTTTAGGCCCGTAAGCCTCCGATGAGAGGAGTTCGAAATGGTTGGTTCGGCAGGGCTTATAAACCACTCCGAGCCCCTCTCGGCTAGCGAGGTGGGACTAAACATAGCACCGCACCGCGCCAGTTCCAGCACAGGACCTTTGGTCCCGGTTGGTGGCTAGAACCGGGACTAAAGGGGGCATTGGTCCCGGTTGGTGGCTAGAACTGGGACAAATGCCCACCTTTAGTCCCGGTTGGTGCCACCAACTGGGACTAAAGGCCTCCGTTTCCCGCCCTTTGGGCTGCTGAAAAGAGGCCTTTGGTTCCGGTTGGTGCCACCAACCGGGACTAAAGGTGGGCATTTGTCCCGGTTGGTCTCACGAACCGGGACCAATGCTCTGGCTATATAACTAGCACTCGTCAAAATTTCATTCAATTTCTTCTTCCCCGCCGACGCCGCCAGCTACCCGTCTCCGCCTTTGTCACCGTCGCCGCCCGCCGTCCCACGCCATCCTGCCGCCCGACGCCGTCGCCACCTCGCCCAGCGCCCGTGCCCTTAGGCCCCTGCCGTCGCCGCCCCGCCCAGCCCGCCCGCGCCTCACGTCGACAAATCACCGCGCCGCCCCACCCCGCGCCGCACCTTGCCGTCGCCGTCGCCGTCGCCGTCCCCGACATCGTCGCTGTGAGCAACTAATTTAGATGTGTAGTAATTTTTTTGTTAGATTTTTTGTAGTTTCGTAGATTTTTTTGTTAGATGTGTAGTAATTTAGATGTGTAGTTCATAGATTTTTTCTCAGATTTTTTCTGTTCATAGAATTTTTATGATTTTTTTGTTGTAATTTTGTTCATAGAATTTTAATGATTTTTTGTTCATAGTATTTTCTTTGTCAATTTATTGTGTATGTATAGGAAAATTGTGAATGATAGAAGTCATTTATGAATATGTTCATATTTAGAATAGAGGAAAATGAAAAAATAAGAAGAGAAAGTGTTTAATATAATTAGTTAGAAAAATAATAGAACTATAGTTGATTTAATAAACTACTTTATTTTACTATATCTAGAAGTAGTTTGTTTTAGTAAGTACTACTTTATTTATTTATAGTAAGTGCTTAGTAGTTGAACTAGTTGATTTAATAAACTACTTTATTTTACTATATATAGAAATAGTTTGTTTTTAGTAAGTACTACTTTATTTATTTATAGTAAGTGCTTAGTAGTTGAACTAGTTGATTTGATTAATAAAACTACTTTATTTAACTATATATAGAAGTAGTTCCCGCATCGGCGTCGGCGATGCCTATCCCACATCCTCGTAAGTAAATGCCGACTCGGCGGTGGAGGCCTGCTTGAACAGGGCCATGTTCGGGACTGGGCTCCGCCGGGCTGGTATAGGGAGGTACTACCTACCGGGGGACGTAGGTTGGTGAGGAGGCAGCCCTTTGTTGACCCGATCCTTGTTTGGTGGCGGTCGCGTGGGCCAGTGACGGTGCCGAGATTTCCAGACACCGCGGAGGTGGTACGTCACCGTGTCTGGCGAGGAGGACGAGCACGTCCGTCGCTACATGGTTGCATTGGAGGGCAGGTTCGACAATACCTGGCAGGTTCTTCAGGGATCTCACTACAGCTATGATCCTGTGATGGTTCCTTATCTTTGGGTGTCCACCGCCCGCGACGATACCCGTCAGGCGCTACGGTTCTAACTGTATTAGTGATGCTATATATATGATAGTATTCGAGGAGTATTAGTGATAATATTCGACGATGTACGGACACACGAGATGATGTACTTTTGCTTATAATTGAATGCATGCATGCTAATTTGAATACTTTATTTTATGATTTGGTTTTGCTTATTGAATGCTCATATTGGAAAAGTACTCCTACTTTGAATGCTAAAATCGTGGGGGTAGCTTCTCCTTCATTCCCGGAACTACTTTATTGAATGCTCATATTATGAACATAGGCCGCAAATGTCGTACTCGGACGAAGAAAACCGCCCGGGGGAGTGCGACTGGTGCCACGACGACCGAGGTATATGCGACAGGTTCATTGAGCTGGACGAAGATCGGCGCTTCAGCATTAACCTCGAGGAGACCTTCGATGTTCATACAGTAGGCAACGACGACAATAGTTTTTTCGTAATTAAGCACGACTTCAACTATTTTAACGTGTATTTTTCATATTTTCCAATTCGACTAGCTTATCCCATGCTATGCAAGATGTTGTGTCTTGCAGAGGATGGGTTTTGAAGACCATGAAAGTATGGAAACCAAAAGAAATTCTCCTAAGGACCCATCATGGTGTGGATTTTCAAGTAAAGTTGTACAATGCTGAGAGTATAACCCATTTGGTTGCAAAAATTGGGAAGCACTTTGCAGGATGTATGGTTTTGATGAGGGTATGCTTGTCACCATGGATCTTGGTGATCCTACAATCGAGCAAGACAATATGGAGATTTGGGTCCTTGTGGATACACCTTCAATTCTTCCCCCATGTGAGCTTAACATAGTTATTAAGTAATTTATATTGTTTATTTCAAAATAGTTGACAACTTATTTCCATTGACAGCTTATTTTGATTGTTCAAAGAATGTGCAGAAGATGGTAGACAAAACCCACTACACCGATGGCTCTGAATTAACTTATAAGGAGAAAAATCATCTGATCGCATTTTGTACTGATCTTGAGAATTACAATGTCTACAATCGAACTCCTCAACATTATGGTCAATACGTGCCACTAGTGCACGTGTTGAACTACGGTAACTACCATGGAGATACCCTGGTAAGATTTTTTTACTATTATGACATCCGTGCATCTTTTTGCATACTTCTAAAACTAGTACATCATTGCTAACTAAGAAGTTATTACTATGTTTTTCAACAGAGAATCCCAGAGGATTGTGAGCCTCATATGATGTATGATAATGGCAGCATTAATGTTTTGAACATATATCCAGGTCATCCTACGAATCACAACTGTCCATACCAGATTTCTAAAAGAAGTGGAGACATGACAATCAAAGAATGGAAAAAATGTATGGACAGTCGTAAGGAGCTTCTTGGAAGCAAAAGGAAGCGAAGCGCAAGAATTGGAGATAGGATGATCACCATTCTTCATAATGGAGAGTCAGGATCTATATTGTTTTATGCTATTTTACCTTAAGGGTGTTTAGGTCCTACCTGATACTGATAATCATGTGCTAAGAACAATTATGTAGGGTTGGGTTCGATGACTATGAGGATGATGCTCGTATGACTTATTATTAATAACGAGTAGAAGTTGTATAATGATGCATGATTAGAGGACTTGTTATTATATATGATGATGTATGGTGCGAGCATTCATGAGTTATTATATATCTGCGGGTAAAATGAACATAGCAGTAGCGTTGGCAAACCAAGGACGAAGATATAAAAGAGGACACTTCTCTCTATTAGCTAGCTAATAACAACCTAAAAATAACCCCCTAACCCCCTAAACCAGCCACTTTAAAAAAAAAGAAAAACCTCAGCTCCAGCCAGCTGCTGACGCGTGGAAGCTTTTTGGTCCCGGTTTATGTCATCAACCGGGACCAACGGCCCTACTGGGCTGCCGCAGCGGCCACGTGGATGCCCATCTGTCCTGGTTCGTAAGAACCGACTAAGGGGGGAGGTATTATTAACGACCCATTAGTCCCGGTTCATGAACCGGGACTAAAGGCCCTTACGAACCGGGACAAATGCCCTGTTTTCTACTAGTGGTTGGAGACGTATCAGTGCCGAGCTCATGCGGGCTTCCGCCATGGGTGCTCCCGATGGCGGCGCGCATGTGGTGGTGGCACGGAGGGCATGGTGGCATCCGCTTGGTGGGCGGCTGCGTGATTCGCCGCGGATCTGGTCCTTGGCGAGGCTGCGGTGAGCTAGGTCGCCGGGAGTTCGCTGGTAGCCGGGGTGGTTGGGCCTGGTCGACCCGATGGCCGTGTGGTGCTATCCTCTATGTCACTCGGGGCACTTCCATTAGGGCGGCCCTAGCTTGGCGGCGACGAAGCCCTAACAGTGCATGGGGTCCGACGGCTAGCATTTTGGACCTGTTGGGATTTCGGGTTAGGGTGGCGGGCGTCAGGGCGTGCCCTTAGCCGAATCTAGCGGCCAGATTTGGCTTGTGGAGGCTCATTGCCATGTCTGCACGACGTCTTCCAATGCGGCACTGGTAGTGTGGGCTGTTGGCCCATAGCCGTCGGGATCCCCTTTCCCAGGCTCCTTCGCTGGTGTGGGGTTGGATCCAGTTTGGATGCGGATGGGTTGGCTAGAAGCGCCGGCGATCCTCCTGGAGACCAGGGATGAATCCTTGCTTCTCCCCTTTTCCTACTCTTTTAAAAATTGTTCGCGCGCGAATGTGCCGCCCCAATTACTGTAGAACCTTCAGCGAGATTTCCTACCGTCTCGCTTAATGCAAGATATTGTCGCCGAGTTCAATTGACATCTCTCATAATTTAGAGCATCTCTAGCAGATATCCTATATCTAACCACCTACCCATATATTTTGAGGCCAAAACAGAAGCGGTATATTTGCACCAACCAGTAAAAAATATACGGGCGGCCTCAAACTGCCGTTTCCGCCGCTATATGTGTGGGGAGGGGGGCGTTTTAGGGTTCCCGTGTCGGATAGGTCCGCCCCCTCCGCCGCAGTCCACTTGCCCTTCGCCATCTTATTTTCTTAGCTCCGGCAAGCGCATATCCGGACAATTTTTCCCTCTCAAGCATGGATCATGTCGAGAGAAGGTCGCGGACGTGGGGGCCGCCGCCATCGTGCAAACTTGGCTGGCACGACACGGAGGCTGGCAGCTCCAGCCGACCCGCCGTTAAGCTGGGTGCTCGGCGCAGGCACGAAACCACAGCGCCCTCTCCCGCAGCAGCGGCAACTGCATGTGGCAGTACTTCAATGAGCTCCGAGCCACTCGCCGGCGACGAAGAAGCTCCACGAGGCGGAGATCGCGCACCATGCCGCCAAGGAGGCGCTGGTGGCTGGCATAGAGCGCACCGCCGAACGCTTCGAGGCGGCGAAGGCGGACCACGAGCTCGCCTTCACCCTCTACCGCTCGGTGTGCGAGTTCATTCTCGACGTGAAGCCGTGGGCTGCCGCCGTTCCTCAGTCGATTAAATTTTTTATTTCAGTTTGTCCATGTGTGTGATGAACTCTGGCGAGGTCTGGACTATCTATGTAGCAGGAACATGTTTTAAGTTTAAGTTTTAAAATTTAAGGTACTATTTATCGTATCGATTCTGCGCCGGGGATGAACTGCCCGCAAAATTGTGTTAGGGCGAAACGTAAAACGATTTTGCGGATAGAGAATTTAACAGACTTTGCGGTATCTGTTCTGCTAGAGATGCTCTTATAGTGCGGAATTGTGAGCCAGGCCAAGCCCCTCACCCATAGCCCAAGTTCGGCAAGGCTACTGACATTATCTTAAACCCAACAAAACCCACGCAGAAAGCATTTTTGTGCTTAAAAGAAAAGAAAAGAAAAAAAAAGAAAGCACGACAACCAGACAGTCCACACACACAAAAGAACAACAAGAGTATCGCAGACGAACGACGGAACCATCCAAAGAACACGCCCTACACTCCATCTCCACACCATCTGGCTGCAGCTGTTGTCCTCAACCAGTAGCTGCATCCATGCACTGCACGCATGCATGCCGTCTCCAAGGCTCCAAGCTCGATCGTTAATGGCCAAGCAAGTAGAGAGACCATAGACTCAGACATGGTACATGCTACCAAACATGAATAATACAACTCTAGCAAGTATATCAACTACATTATATTGGTAACTACAGCATAAAATAAAGAGTGGCGAGAATGAGGTGCCCTTTTCCGCCGCGTGGATGTTGAACATATATAGAGCTTTTGTGTATAAATACAGCTCTATACGGGCCGTACATCTCAGCTGCGAGCATATCAGCCGATTCTTCTTGCACTCGCCGCCAAACGCTTCCGCGGGAGAGTCTCGTGCGTCCGGCCACATAAAGGTTTCCTTCCCCTGGCTACTCCTTCACCACCACTATATCTTCGGATCCCTTCAGCAGGTGCTCCGCCACCAGATCCACTCCAGCACTTCCTCAACAATGGCAGCTGCCGCGCTCAGAGCACGGCTGAACAACCTCGTCACATCCATGTTCGCCACGGTGAGTCCATCCCCTCGTCGTCCCATGTACACCTCGGCCGTGTGGTTGTTCCGGCAGCTGGCTGACTAGTCTATCTTTGCCTTCTCATCATGTGATGTGATTCATCTAGGGCATGCTGGACGAGAATTTCCACCAACTGCAGTCCATGGAGGAGGATGGCACCGCAGCCCGGGGCTACGTCGCCGACATGATCAACCTCTTCATCAAGGACACCAAGAGGATCCTCAACGACATCACCGGCCTGCTGTCCGCCCCCAATCCCTACTCATCCATCTTGTCTTCTCTGCTTTGCGATTCACAGGAGCCAACCCGTGGTGGACTACGACATGGTGGACGTCCTCGTGCGTCAGCTCAAGGGGTCCAGCTACAGGTATAATGATGATAAACCCTTTCTTTCCCTGCTCAGTTTTAACTGTATATATGATTGTTTCTGTGGTGCATCCATATATATCGTGTGATTCAGATGTGTTTGTCATGGGCATGCCGTTCGTGGTGTCTACATTGTCGTGTAGCCGTAAGAAGAATTGCCGAATTTAACTGTCTTTCTTTTAACGGATGTACCGGTATCCATGCCAACGGAAAAGTTATGGCTTGCCGATCGAGGAATACTTTGTCGCTTGTAAAGATTCCTGGTATTAATCATTTGCTATATATTATGCGTAACACCAATCGTAGTTTTTCTGGTTTCTTCAGGATTCTCCTCAGGTGTGTCGGCGCGGCGTCGTTTGTGGTTGTCGTATACACTCAAGTATAACAGCTGAGTTTAGTTGTGTCGTTACACGCGAATTTATCATTGTTCCTGCCATGGCAATGTTATAGCTCTACAAGGAACAATTTGTCATCTTGCGGACATTTCTAGTAGTCATGAATCTATTATTTACCTAATGGAATATTCTGCAAACGTTTCTGTATCAATGATTTGCTATATTCTACGTAACACCAATGGTCATTTTTCTGGTTTGTCCAGTCGCTACTAGAAAAACCGAGTACTGTATCGATGTTGTTTCTATTCCGATGTGTTGGCACGGGGTGTGCACGTCATGGGCATGTGGCTCGTGTCGATCGCGCTGTCATATATCAATAATTAGAAGAGCCCAATTTACTTGTGTTATGTATAACGGAATTGTCGATATTCGTGCCAACGTGATGGCTCGGCAAGTGAAACTTTGCCGTATTATAAAAATCTCTAATACTACTGATCTACTACCACATTTAGCTAATGCTATTTATTTTTTGGGTACATCGAACAATATATTGTGTCGACAACCGTGATTATTATCGCTAGTATGGTTATGCGGATCAACATGGCACAATAGCGTTTTCTCTAGCGTTTAATAAACTTGAAAATTTCCTGGTGTCTTGATCTTCCTCTTCTTTGTATGTATCAGTGTTGGTGCTAAGAAAGTGAACCTATCCTGCATGCAATTCCGTCGGTTCAATGAGCCAAGAAGCAAAGAAAGGTCAGTACTTAGTACCTTATTGTATATGTTGCAGAATCATTATTATCCACACTCTGTATTGTTTACATTATTGTAAACCTGAAGACTGATTCCTTTTTTGATGCCATTATATTTAGCTTATAGCACTAACCTGCTCGTTCACTTCATTTGCAACCATGTGATGGTATTACACAGTTCATTATCTAAATATGCCTCTTTGATTATTCTACTGTAACTTGTTAGTTCTAGAGTTTTTTTTTCCGAGCAGAGGGTTATGATTTCCGAACCACAGTTAGTTGAGTTCACGTGATTACTCTGTCCAGAATTTGACTGTGTGGTATGATGCATTATTCCAGGTGCCTCATGGCGTTGGCTCTTGCTTGGAGTGAGTTATGTGATGTGCGAAGCAAGTTCGAGGCTATGATGCAGGTAGCCCCTTATGTGCGTATGTTTGCTTTGACTTCCAACTTCTTACTAGTATCATATTCTAAAGATCGGACATGGATTCTTTAAGATAAAAAAGAAAGAACTTGATCTGATTATTGTTGCTGTTGATACTTATCTAGATATACTGTTTGATTTCTGAGGTATCTAGAATGTTTCTGTCTTAATTTTTGTCATCACGATTCAGTAGCTATATGAGGTAGTTGGGAGCAGTATAATTTCTTTGTTTCTCAGCGTAAATTAAACTTACCCAATTACTGGAATATGGTATAAACCACCTTGTATCATGGATGATTCGTGAAACCTTGTTACTTGGCCACCAATATGCACCTTAGACATGTCGTAATAATTAATCTGTTCTTCTTTTGATGAAGCTGGAGGAGCAGATCGCAACCTATGGTCCTAAGTAGTAGCTATGGAAGGAAAAAGAGCATAGCTACAAGTGATCCCTCCCATGATGGGGTGTATGTTTCTCTCCAATGTAGACAACGTTCAATAGGTGTCTGGCTTTGGAGGGCGATTATGAAATAACGTGAGGAATCTTGCATAGGAACACCATTTTCGCAGGTCTTCAAACAAAACATGTTGTCATGTGTCTGTCAACTCTATACCTGGTTGTGTCCGTTGGGCTGCCGCTCCATACAATATTTAAACTCTCTACCTGGTTGTTTTTTTTACTGGTGAATTGGTTTTGTTATATGTTGTAGGCTGTCCCGTCTATTTACCGTCTTTTGGAATGCCGACATCTTTCCTTGAACAAGGGGAATGGTTTCTTGGTTATCAAAAACTACACTAAAGTGAGTGCATGGCTTGATCTTTAAATTATTTTGTTGGTTGGTACATTGTGAGTGTCGCTTGCTGACCTCCACCACCTCTAGAACCTCCAGAAAACCATCGCTGGAGAATAAACTAGCTCATGGCTAACAAGACACTACTAGGAGGAGGAGGTAAGGTTGAAGGACGATGTGTGAAATGGTGTCTGGTAGAACTTCAAGAGGGCCACGAATCAAGTGATCTAGTGGCTGGAGCGGCGGGGTGGCGTGAGGCGCCGGAGTCTCTGAGTGTCTTCAAGGCCTTTCTTGGTAGTGTTGTCCGCCAGGGACTCGGTCACCTGCACCGAGCATGCCGGCCACAAAATCGTTAATACCATATATGCCATCTACGCGATCAAGTGGAGAGCACCAGTGCTCATGCCCTCTATGGCTTCCGCGGCTAGATCACCAACTTCATGACCCCCTCGATGTTCTACCATGACAACATTTGACACACCCTTCACCCTTCTCTCCCCCTTCCAGAAACATCTCGTCCTCTCCTCCGCCCGCAGAGTTGGTACATTCTTCGGTGATTTTTTGAGAAGGAGGACATCCCACGGCCTCTGCATCAGAATGATGCATGCAGCCATCTTATTAAACAGTGCCAAAACAAAACAAAGTCTGCAATTCAGTACATCTCGCGGAAGGAGCGTAAAATAAATTAAAATAAAGGAAGGCCACAAACGGCGAAAAATAGAACAAGATGATAAACACTTATCCTATTATGGACCGACATCCAAACCGGTTGTAAATATCCCGTGCTACTGTGTTCCACAGGTTGCACCCAGTAACCAAAAGCTCCATGTAATCCATATAAGTGAGTAACAACCACGTACGGATCCAAGCTGTAGCTCTGTAAAACCTGCAAAAAGTTTATATTTTTTTCTGTTAGAGATCATATCATTTCTGCAGTTCCATATAGCCTAAAGTAATGCGTATATTCCTATCTGAATACGTTCCACAGTAATTGGCTCCACTCTAGTTAGCCATGTCCCAAAAAGCATGTCAATGCTAATTGGAGGGTTAATATTAAAGGCTATAAGAATTGTGCGTCAAAGAAGCTTGGCGAGAGGGCAGTCGGTAAAGAGGTGTTGTATGGTTTCATCCTGGTCACAAAAACAGCAACGATAACTACCCACCGACCTACGCTTTACCAGATTATCATTGGTTAGAACCACTTCCTTCTGGACAAACCACATGAAGATCTTGATTCTCAACGGAACTGTAGTTTTTCAAATATGAATCGATCTCGGGATTGGGCCAGAATCAATTAAGTCTAGGTACATAGATTTCACAGTAAAAGCACCATTCCTAGTTAACTTCCAGTCAAACTCGTCTGGCTGATCGGAAAGTTGAATATCCATCAACCTTCGCACAAGATGTAGCCACGAACTCCAACGTTCCCCCACTAGGGACCTGCTGAACTGGATGTTTAAAGGAGAAAATTGTAATACTTTAGCAATGTAAACTTCCTTACATTGTACAATATTATATAATGTGGGGTATTGCAATGCTAGAGGCATCTCCCCTAACCATGTATATCCTCCCAGAATCTGGTTGTTCTACTGTCTCCAATAACAAATTTCGCTCACATAAAAGGTATCCTTCATCCTCATTATAGCCCCTTCCAAAACGGCGGCTCATTAGGGTCTTACGGTAACCCAAGCTAAAGAATTAGTTTGTAGCTACTTGTTACACAGAATCTGTGTCCACATACCATCAGTCTCAACTGATAACCTATATAACCATTTGCTAAGTAGGCATTTGTTCTTAATATCCAATTTCTGTATCCCTAAACCTATCTTTGGGTCTGCAAATAATATACCACCTGGTCAATATGTATTTCGTCTTAACTTCATCACATTGCCAGAAAAAAACAAGGTCGATAAAAAATGTAACCATTTCCGTACCCCTATATGTACTTCAAAGAAAGATAACAGGAACATTGGCATACTAGTTAATACTGAATTTATTAACATGAGCTAACCTCCGTAATACATAAGCTTGTCCTTCCAGCACCTTAGTTTCTTCTCAAATTGATCCTCAATGCATTTCCATTCTTTAGTAGATAGTTTATGATGGTGAATTGGAATTCCTAGGTAACTAAATGGCAAGAGCCCATTTCATAGCCGAACAATTGTCTATATGCATCTTGTTCGTCTTTGGCTCTTCCAAAGAAAAACAATCCACTCTTCTGAAAATTAATTTTTAACCCTGACAATTGTTCAAAGAGGAATAGAACTATTTTCATATTTCTAGCCTTTGCGAGGTCATGTTCCATGAATATAATAGTTTCATCAGCGTATTGTAGAATGGAGACCCACCCATCAACTATATGAGGGACGAGAACATCAACTTGACCCTTGTCCTTGGCCCTACCGATAAGAACTGCCAACATGTTTGCCACTATATTGAACAGAACAGGAGACATTGTATCCCCTTGTTGAAAGCACAAGTGCTCCCTAGGTGGTTTTGGTAATTAATGTCAACATATCTCTTGTTGGACTAACACTTTTATCTAGTATGTTTCAGATAAGTTCAACAATGGAGTGGCATGGACTAAAGGATGTGGGAACTCCTTCAAGATGCTAAGTAAAAAGGATTGGCTCAAGCTTCAAGCTCAAGACTCTTCATTTTCCATTTTAGTGATCCAAGATCACATTGAGTCTATAGGAAAAGCCAATACTATCAAGGAGGGATGAGGTGTTGCTTAATGAGCCTTTTGCTTCATGTGCTTAGTGATATGCTCCAAAACCCTCCACTACTTTCTCACATCCACATATGACCTAAACCTAAAGTCAAACTCGCCCCACCGATTCTTTCTATCCGCACCACCGAAGTTCAGATGTCATAGCCACTGCCACAAACCCTAGGCAAATCGGTTTCATCGATAGGGATCTCGGTCTCACTGAGATGGGATTGTAATCTCTCTGTATGTCCATTACCCAAATCGGTCTCACCGAAGTTTGTGCAATCGGTACTACTGAGATTACAATGCAAACTTTCGTTAACTTATTACCCAAATCGGTCTCACCGAAGTTTGAGTAATCGGTCTCACCGAGTTTGCTCGACCAACTCTCCGGTTAGCTAATTACCAAAATCGGTCTCACCGATTTTGTGTAATCGGTCTCACCGAGATTACGTTATGCCCTAACCCTAACCATATCGGTCCTACCGAGTTGCATTTCGGTCCCATCGAAAACCCTAACGGTCACTAGGTTTACTAAATCGGTCCGACCGAGTTTGATGATTCGGTCACCGAGTTTGGTAAATTGTGTGTAACGGTTAGATTTTGTGTGGAGGCTATATATACCCCTCCACCTCCTCTTCATTCGTGGAGAGAGCCATCAAAACAAGCCTACACTTCCAGCATCCTATTTCTGAGAGAGAACTAGCTACTCATGTGTTGAGGCCAAGATATTCCATTCCAACCACATGAATCTTGATCTCTAGCCTTCCCCAAGTTGCTTTCCACCCAAATCTTCTTTCCACCAGATCCAAATCCTATGAGAGAGAGTTGAGTGTTGGGGAGACTATCATTTGAAGCACAAGAGCAAGGAGTTCATCATCAACACACCATTTGTTACTTCTTGGAGAGTGGTGTCTCCTAGATTGGCTAGGTGTCACTTGGGAGCCTCCAACAAGATTGTGGAGTTGAACCAAGGAGTTTGTAAGGGCAAGGAGATCGCCTACTTCGTGAAGATCTACCGCTAGTGAGGCAAGTCCTTCATGGGCGACGGCCATGGTGGGATAGACAAGGTTGCTTATTCATGGACCCTTCGTGGGTGGAGCCCTCCGTGGACTCACAAGAACTGCTACCCCTACGTGGGTTGAAGTCTCCACCAACGTGGATGTACGATAGCACCACCTATCGGAACCACGACAAAAACATCTGTGTCTCCAATTGCGTTTGATTTCTCCAAACCCTTCCCTTTACATTCTAGCAAGTTGCATGCTTTATTTTCTGCTGCCTACATACTCTTTGCATGCTTGCTTGTTGTGGGTTGATATTGTTAAACTTGTGCCTAAACTCCACTTAAACCTAAAAGAAATTAAAAACTGCAACTTTGGTACTTAGTGTCTAATCACCCCCCTCTAGACACCTCTTCTCAAGATCCTACACTTGTCTTAAGCCCTTATAGGTCTGAAAATAATGACTTGTGTCATCATTCTCCTTAATCCCCACGCTACCTTTTTTAGTTAAGGAGTCCAACTGTCTCCTCCAGGTTTCGTCGAACCACTTCATGCGCATAGCCTGCTGGAGGAAGGGCCATTTGACCTTATCGTGTGCTTTCTCGAAATCCACCTTGAAGATTTCCCCATCTATCTTCTTCGAATGGATTTCGTGAAGAGTTTGGTGCAAGACCACAACCCCCTCGAAGATGTGTTTCCTGGTCATGAAAGCAGTCTGACTCGGTTGTACAACCAAGTGGGCAATCCACGTCAACCTATTTGTGCTGACTTCAGTAAAGATTTTGAAACTCACATTCAAAAGACAAATCGGCCAGAACTGCTCAATGCACACAACCTCCTCCTTCTTTGGGAACAACGTTATAGTTCCAAAGTTAAGGTGGAAAAGCTGCAGGTGACCATTGAAGAAATCATGGAACATCATCATGCGGTCACCGTTTATAATGTGCCAGTAGTTCTTGTATAATTATACTGGGAACCCATCTGGTCTGGGTGCCTTATTCTTTCTTCATTTGTGTTACTCACCAAACACCTCTTTCTCGGTGAACGGCGCAGATAAAATCTCATAAGCTGAGGTACATCCCCAATTGCGAGCTCGTCGAGAGACACAAAGTTGTCCTCGAGAGGTTCAAAGAGTGTTTTTTATAATATTTTGATATGTACAACTTTAGATTCTCATGCCCAACTACCGTACTGCATTCTGCTTGAGCTTGATGTTTTCCTTCTTTCTATGTTCCGATTTGCAATCATGTGGAAAAACTGAGTAATATCATTCTCTAGGATGACTTTTAGCACTTTAGATCTCAGAGCCCATTTCATTTCTTCTTCTCTAAGAAGAGCATGTAATTTATGTTCGTCCTCATTTTTAACGACCTGCTCGGTCACGTGAAGTAGATTAGGTTCTGTTTCAGATCTAACACACCAATAAGTTGAATAATACTATCTTTTCTCGCTTGTAGATCCCTCTCTCATTTCTGGCCCAACCCCTCAAGAATTGTCGCAAGTGTCTAATCTTATTCTGCCATCTTTTGACGCCGACTGCCTACCAAAGTATCCTTGGACACTTCTCTTACAATGAGATCTAAGAAATCCCCTCTCGAACCAAGTTAGATCGAAGAGAAGGCGTTCTTATTGTTTATGTGGGTCGCTTCACCTGAATCGACCAACAATGGTATATGGTTAGAGATTGCCCTTTGTAACGCCTGCACCGCTACAAGTGGGAACTTTTGTTCCCTTCGACATTGGTAAGAACTCGGTCCAACTTCTTATGTGTTGGATTAGGCAGCTGCTCACCACGTGAATTGTCTACCAAGAAGGTCAATCTCCTCAGATTAAGACTCTCGATGATCGATTAAACATAAATGAACATCTTCCATCGAAGATGTCATTGTTCTTTTCTTCTCTTCTCCTAATTATATTAAAATCCTCTCCGACTAGGCTCGGTAACCTTTCGTCCCCACAGACCCTTACAAGGTTAGCTAGGAAATCAGGTTTAAACTCAGGTTGAGCTGCTCCATAAACAACTGTTACTTGTGAGCTGAGTTGGGATTTTCCTTAAAGAGGAGGGGAGATGTATAATTTTTCATAATGTTATCAAGGAGTTTTGTAGCTTCTCCCAATGTAATTTCCATAAAAGTGCTACCTGCAGCAGATTCTAGAAGATTTCTAGAAATAAAGTTTAGCCCCGCATAGAAATTTCGTATAATCACCCATAAGCTTAAATCATGAGTGGGACAAGTTCTAACCATTAATTTCATTCTCTCCGATGATTGTGCAAATCGTTCATGCTCAAGTTACTTAAAATTCATAATTTGATTTCTAAGAGAAATAATCTTAGCGGGAGGAAAATACTTGGCAATAAAAGCATCCTTACACTTATCCCAAGAATCAATACTATTTTGAGGCAAGAATGAAAATGATATTTTAGCACGATCTCATAGTGAGAACGGAAATAATTTCAACTTAACAGTATCGTTATCCATATCTTTTTTTTGTTTGCATATAACATAATTCAACGAAAGTATTAAGATGGGATGCATCATCTTCATTAGGACTTCCAGAAAATTGTTCTTTCATAACAAGATTTAGCAAAGCAGCATTAACATCACATGACTCCCACTAGTGGAGGGAGGAGCAATTCGAATACTAATAAAATCATTATTATAATTAGTATTAGAAAAATCACACAACTTGGTGTTTTCTTGAGATATAGCGACAAAGCAAACTAATGAGCAAGCAAACATTTTTTTGTGTTTTTGTAATTTTTATGAGAAGTGGGGGAGATGAAAACGAGAGGCAAAGGAAAATAAAAAGTAGAGGAAGTAAATGATAGTTTGTCTAAAGGTACTTGATAGGTTTTGATGATGTCTCCCCTGCAATGGCACCAGAAATTCTTCGTATACTTGTGAGCTGCGTTTGGATTTTCCCTGAAGAGGAGGAGAGATGCAGTACAATAGAGATAAGTATTTCCCTCGATGACAACCAAGGTTTATCAAACCAATAGGAGAATCACGCAAAGCCTCGTGAACAGCACCTGCACACAAAAAAGCAAATACTTGCACCCAAGGCTCGAAAGAGGGTTATTAATCCGCTTGAACTCGTTACTTGCAAGGATCAAATCTTGTAGTGGTAGATAGAAAAATTGCAAAACAAAATAAAAGAAATATAAAATTGCAGCAAAGGAATTTAGCTTCTTTATATATGATTAAAGTAGACCCGGAGGCCATAGTTTTCACTAGAGGCTTCTCCCTCGAACACATAACATGCGGTGGGTGAACAAATTACTACTAGGCAATTGATAGAAAAGCGCATAGTTATGACGATATTCAAGGCAATGATCATGTATATAGGCATCATGTCCGAGACAAGTAGACCGAGTCCTGCCTGCATCTACTGATATTACTCCACCCATCGACCGCTATCCAACATGCATCTAGGGTGTTAAGTTAACAAAAACAGAGTAATGCCATAAGCAAGATGACATGATGTAGAAAAGGTAAACTCAATCAATATGAATGAACCCGGTCTCTTTATCCTTAATGGCAACGGTACAAATACGTGTCATGTCCCTTCCTGTCACTGGGATAGAGCACCGCAAGATTGAACCCATCACAAAAGCACTCTCCCACCGAAGATAAATAAATCTAGTTGGCCAAACCAAACAGATAGATCGGAGAGAAATACAAAGTTATAAAATCATGCATAATAAAGTTCAGAAAAGACTCAATTACTTCTCATGAATTTATAGATCATAAACCCACAATTCATCGGATCCCAACAAACACACCACAAAAGAATATTACATCGAATAGAACTAAAAGAACATCAAAGAGAACATGGTACTAAAGATCAAAGAGAGAGAAGAAGTCATCTAGCTACTAGCTATGGACCTGTAGGTCTGTGGTAAACTACTCACGCATCATCAGAGGGCAGCACGGATGATCTAGAAGCCCTTTGTGATCGCTTCCTCCGGGCGGAGTACCGTAAAAGGCCTTCGATGGGGTTGCGTAAGAACAGAAAGTTTGCAGTAATGGAAAAAGAGTTTCGTGGCTCTCTGTTTGTTTGGGAATATTTATGAATTTCTAGAGGCAGAATTATGTCAAGAGGTGCTATGGGGTCCAACAAGCTCAAGGGCGCACCCTACGAGATTGTCACACCCGCATGTGTCCATCTCACCACATCCGGACCGGCTCAATATCCACCACACCGACAAGCATCCGAAGCTACACTGCAGCGCGAAAGTGAAAGGCATGTCAACACGCTCAGACTTGCCAATGAGTGACCCAAGACTCCCGGTAACCAGAAAATCATTCAGAGGCTTCAGCGGTGCCCCTGGAAAATGAACCCAGATCAGGGAAAGAGGTGTTCCCTATGGCTCCTTCTGCTTCCAAGCATCAAATTCCATAATACAATTGCTGCTAGGCACCCTGCACATACCGAACTTAAGCCGTCAATTTAAATCCTCTCTAGACGGGAAATCAATCTTATAGACCTGATCCTCAAGTTTGACAAGAGCCCACTGGAAGTTGCCCGGGGCTAGCTCTCGAAGCTGCCGCACAACTTGCGCCTCCATCATCGGTCCATGTGTCACTTTGACCACACCCGTAATCAAACTCTTCGCCGTAGGTGCAAGCGAAATAATGCCTGGTGACTCAAAAAACATAATTTCGGGGCAAGAAACCCCATAGATCGTGACCATCGGCTTTGGTCCCAGAAGAAGGGGGCACTCCCCTGAATCATGCTTCAGTCTAAGGCATAAATCTCATAGCTCTGATGTGGAATCGGCCACAAAATGTCCCGGCTCTCCGCAATAGTTACAATTCAATTTATCTTTCTTCTGTGCCCACGTCGTAGCTCTTTCGCCATCAGACTTGTCAAATGCTCTATCATTGCTAGTCCTGAACCTTCACCGCATCGGGCTTGGTAAGAAGAACCTTCACTGCAGCGAGAGACCGCACAATGTCCATGGCAGCACCTGACAATGCCGGTGTGGGTACTGCAGCAGCCGCCTCCGAAGAAGCCTCCGGATCCACCGAAGTTGCGGCCTCAGAGGTTTATGCCGGTGGTGGAGGTGTACGAGTCGAAGGTGGCCGCCTGCCACCCCCTACCTCCGCGGTGGCGGTAATTGGGACAGGAAGCCCCTTCCACGAAGTTGCCCGGAGAACCATAGAAACCTCGGCCAGCCCCGCCGTCATTCTGCCAAGCAAACCCGTGCTCTCCACCCACCGAGGACGAGCCGCGGTGCTGACCCCCACCCCCACCCCCCACCCCCCCGTAGGCATTATAGCCGTCGTCACCCCAGTGTCCAAGGGGAGGATTGCGGCCGCCGTCCAAGGGACCATAGAACTCCTGGCCCGAGCCGAAGTCGCGACTACAACCACCTCCTTGAGAAGCGGCGCTCATGGCTGACGCCCGCCAGTCCCTAGCAGGTGGTGCGGGCCGCCAGAACTATCGATTCTAGGCGGCGGCGGCTGCCCGTTCCCGTGGCTGGCCATGGTTACCGCCGCAACCGCAGGTGCCGACAAGATCCTAGTAGTGTGCCACTGCCTTAGCAAAGAAAACCAGGGCGAGAATTATGTTGAACCCTAGAGACCGGATGTGCATGAGAATGCACACGATCCAATGCATTCGCATGCAACGTCACTGGGACAGCGCCCACTAGGCCGACGGCCTGGGCTGCGTACTAGGCCATATACCCAGTATCAGTCGAGCCCAAGACTGCAATTGCTGCCTCTGACCCACATTGGCCCAGCAGCAGATACAAATGAGCCACCTTTGCCGCTCGGATCTCCTCAGTCCAGACAACCACTGGCGCTGGCGGCTGCACCGCCGCGCGGCCCTTCTTCTTATTTTTTCTAGTAACCATCATCCAAGAATCCAGCAATACACAATCTGAGAACATAATTTTTGGGAGACTTACCTTGGGAATCGGCCCTTTCCAAGGCTTGATCATCGACGCCAAAGACCTTCCAAGTGTGCCACGGTGAGGTCCCGTCACCTTGCCGTCCTCCCTGTGACCACCGCAACACACCTCCGGCATGGACGACGACACGGACAGCTGCGACACGGTCTGCAGCGTCACGGCGGCCTTGAAATCACGCACTAAGTCTTCATCCTCGTCCGCCTCCGTGAAAACCCAGAAATGGCCCCCGATCTGCCGGAGATCGGGCTCGGGATTTGGATCCACCGCCGCCAACCGAGAAACCATTCCCTTCGATTCTGCTGCCGGAGACGTCGTACTAGGATCCACGATATCTATCGGATTGGACTCACGCTGCCGCTCCTACGCGATCGGACAACCAATAAAGATCACGAAAACGTCGATCACTATGTGTCCGCTCTCCAGCACACCCTCATCTCCCCGCAGGTATTGCCCCGCGAGAATGTCCTCCTCTAGATCTCTCACCGTAATCCACCGTGACGGAGGGTGAAGATTGAGGATTCCCCCATTCCGATCTCACGTTCCCCCGACGATGGAGAACAAGGCCTTCCAGCGCATCGGCTCAACCAGCTCCGGTACTATAGGCACATAATGAGTGGCACCGAGGAGCCGTCACCCTCCGGCGGCGGAGGCGTAATCGCCCCAGTCACCCGGTCCGTGATCAACAAACCGTCTGTGAAGGCCACGTGGCAGGGAACTGTAACGAGTCTTGTTTTCCAGAGGTTCTGATGGTTGTGGAGGCCAAACAGCGCCACTCACATTGAACTAGCCAACATAGGACTTCTAATCTCAAGACATGCACTCACTCTGGTGTAGTTTTAGAGAACTAACAAACATATCCCCTTGCTCAAGGAGAGGCACCAGCATCCCGAAAGACAGTAAACATACGAGAGAGACAACAATGAAGACACCATTAACCAACCAACCAGGTAAAGAGTTCACAAATTGCATGGGCCGGGGAAGCCCAGCGGACACAACCTGATATAGACTTGAAAGAGACATAGACACATGACAACGATTTTTTTTTTAAGATTTGCCAAACTAGAGTTCCTACACAAGATTCATCATCTTATTTTATTACCGCCTGAAAGCCAGACACATGTTGAACATTGTTTGCGCCTTCAGAGATAACTACACCCCATCATGGGTGGGATCACACGGGGCTATGCTCTTTTGCTTCGATTGCTACTACTTAGGACCACATGCCGCGATCTGCTGCTCCAGCTGCATCAAAAGAAGAACAGAGTAATGATTACAACATGCCTAAGGCACTGCGCATAATGTTTGTCAAGTCACAAGGATTCACAAATCAGCAATGTTACAACATGGTCGGTATCTTATTCCGCCCTTCGCCAAGCATATTTTACGTTGAGAAACAAATAAATTATATGGCTTAAAACAACCCAATATAGCTACAGAAATGTGTTGACGAAAATTGAGGCAAAAGCATTTCAGATACTTAAGAAACCAAACAGTATAACAAGATAAATATCAATAGCAAAAAGAATGAGACCCATTTTTCCTTTTTATCTTCAAATTACATTACATGACCGATTTGTAGAGCATGACACTAGTCAGAAGTTGGAAGTCAAAAGCCAACATAGGCACATAAGGGGCTACCTGCATCATGGTCTGGAACTTGTCGCGCACATCGCAGAATTCATTCATAAGAAGAGCCAACGCCATGAGGCACCTGGAATAATGCAAAAATACCACATTGTCAAATTCTGGAGAGAATAATTAAGCAAACTGAACTGACATGGTTCGAAAATCGTAAGCCTGTGCATGGAAAAAATACCTCGAGCCATCTCAGACTTAGTCATGCTATAAATGTAAGCCTAGAACTAATCAAGTACCAAGAGAATAATCAAAGAGGCATATTCAGATAATGAACCGAGTTCTACCATCACACGGTTGCAAATAAAGTGAACGCTAGTCCTTGTAAAAATAATAAGATTGATATGGACATAGTATAGTGGTACAAAAGAGGAAATTAGCCCGCAGGTTTACATACAGAATGTGAAGAATGCAGAGTGTGGAGAATAATTATTGTGCATTTTATATAGTAAGCTACCAAGTGAATAATTATTGTGCAACATATATAATACAGTACTTAGTATACTGACCCTTCTTTGCTTCTTGCCTCAATGAACTGATGGAAGTGCATGCAGCAGAGGTTCAGTTTCTTAGCACCAACACTGATACATGCCAAAAAGAGCAAGATCAGAATACTCGTTTTCTTAAACTCGTTAAACGCTACGGCTGTAAAAATAATGTTCTCAAAGAGCCATTTGTCTAATGTTTGTCAGCACAATAAATTGTTTGATCAACCAGAAAAATAAATAACAGTAGCCTTAAATGCAATTGTACATGTAGTACCTGATATATTTACAACACGTTAAAGTTTCACTTGTCGAACAATAACATTTATGCGTGACTATCGATGATTTAATTACAAAAAAGACAACTAAATTCGCCTTTTCTAATTACAGCTATGCGATAGTGCGAATCGACACGAGCCGCATGCCCATAAAGTACACACCTGCGCCAACTCATCCGAATAAAAACAACATCAATAAAGTTGACAAGCTAGAAAAATGACCATTGGCATTATGTAGAATAGCCGCTTATTGATACAATAATAAATGTTTACAGAACAATAAGTCTTTATTGCCAGTCTAGAAAATTTCCATTAGCTAAAAAATAGCACTAGAAATGTCCTCAAGACGACAAAGTATTCCTTGAAGAGCTATAACATCGCTATGGCACGAATAGTGATAATTCCATGTGTAACACAACTGAACTCAGGTCTTATACTTTTGTGTATCCGACAGCCGCAAACAATACCACGCCGACACATCCGAACATAAATGTGGACACACCAGAAAACTAACATGCGCGTGATGCATGGATATCTGTACTTCCATTACATGAAACACAAGCAAACTCGACACTTGTACCTATGACGATATGACAACTTAAATGACAACATAAACTGCTTGCCCAAGACAAACACGTCTAAATCAAACTGACATCGATGCGGCGGAGAACACACATACAGTAGTTATAAATGGGCGGGAGAAAGACAAGGGCTTATCATCATCACCTGCAGCTGCAGCCCTTGAGCTGATGCACCAGGTCGTCGACCTTGTTGAAATCTACCACGGTCTGGTTCCTGCGAATCACAAAGCAGACCGGATGAAATCAATACCCAAGATGAGATGACGAAAGCAGATGGAGAGAGGAAGGATTGGGGGCGGACAGGAAGCCGGCGATGCCGTTGAGGATGCTGTTGGCGTCGCCAATGAAGAGGTTGATGACCTCGGCGACCAAGCCTGGGGCTGAGCTGCCGTCCTCGTCCACCGACTGCAGGAACTGGAAATACTCGTCCACCGTACCCTACATGAATCACATCACATCACAAGAAGGCACAGCCAGACCGTCAGCCCACAAGCACACCGGATGCAGCCAGATCGGCTCTCCCGCGGAAACTTTTGGCTGCGAGTGCTACGTTACCTCTGCTTGCTTGGCCATGCATAGCGGCATGTGTGCGGTGCATGAATGGAGCAACAGGTTGAGGAGGCCAGCTGCATCCAGATGATCGATGTGGAGATGGAGTAGTGCATCTTCTTTGGATGGTTCTGTCGCGAGGCTGCGCCGAGTCCTCCGGCTGCGATGGTCTGGTTCTAGTGCGTGCCTGGCCCCTGCGTGGGTGCGTTTTTTTAGGTTTAAGATTGATCCTATGAGCGGCCTTGCATCTGTGGGTGACGGGAGGATTTCTCAACAAAAAAATAGTTTTGTTTAGTCTCAATCGACTAAGACTTCGTTATGTCTTAGTCGACGCTATATTTCATTGATCTTGCATTAAAATTCGTACAAAAAATTATTTTCAGTTTTTTCATTTTCTTCTCATATACTATATCACTTAAGTGAGACTTGGTTAAGTCTCAGTCGACAGACGTAGACACATCCAAAAAAAAAGGTCACGAGAGGCATGGATTGATCAGGCATCCAGAAGGATCACGGCCACGGAATGGCATGGCAGAGGCTCGTCCTCCACCTCCTGCTCAGAACTCCTTTTCCCTTTCTTGCTGTTTGATTTTTAGCACGCTTGAGCTTGTATCTGAACCTTGAATCCGCCACCGAATCAACACTGAGTGAATCCTCGTGAGGTAGCTAGCAGA
The DNA here is from genome assembly GCA_021605145.1 of Aegilops bicornis. Classification (NCBI taxonomy): domain Eukaryota; kingdom Viridiplantae; phylum Streptophyta; class Magnoliopsida; order Poales; family Poaceae; genus Aegilops; species Aegilops bicornis. The sequence continues at coordinate 8,156,812 of CM038672.1, read as the reverse complement.
TTCTGTTATGATAGTGTGGTGCCGCTTGGTTTTCGCACCATGGTGGATGTCTCGAATGCAAGGGGATCAGCTGTGTATTTTCGTTATGATATATAATGGCAAGGGGATTAGCCCGGTTCAAAAAGCTGCAGCAGGATGAGCATCCGATCAAGGCTATGAGTCTATGACCACATGTTCGGTGCTCCACTGGCCGGCCATGATGGCATCTCTCTAAAACCTGGAGATCGGTGTCATGTGTTTCAGATGAACAAGTTTAGTGGTGGCTCATGGAGCATCATCACCAATCAACAAATTTAGCTAGCAGCAATAATTGGTTATCCCAAGAAATTAGAGTCAGTGGGTGGGAAGAGAAGTAGAAGCTCCGCGGAGAGGCTGGGGTAATTCCCCTTTGAAAAAAAGGCTCAGCGGAGCCCAGCCAATAGCCTAGTTCTTCGATGCCTACACTTACACGAGAACGACGCTTATGTCGGACCCAGCTGTCTCATGTGAACTTCGAGTTGGGCTTTGTTGTCGCTTGGGATGAATGGGCCAGTCTTAGGCTTCTCGTGAAATGCCTCATGCAGTAGTTCGTGTGACATTCCCCTCCCCTTTAGATTTGCTTGACCCCAAGCCAATGCTCGAGGGGGCCATGCCTTCAGAGAAATCACGTCTTCCGAGGATGCAAGTGATGCCAGGATGCCGGACCAGTAGATTAGGCTTGCTCTACTTAGTGATGACCCATCTGCTCCATGCATCGATCAGGGATGGTTGTTGGTAGCTGGAATCTAAGGAGGCAACATCGAGAATCGGCAGCTCCGGCTGCGTGGTGGTGGATGGCGGCATACCAGCTTGTAGTTGCGGAGAAATGTTTGACTTGGTGAATACGAGCTTGTTCAAGCACGTCCATTTTATATGCCAACGCGCCCACGTGACGCAATACCTAAAAGGGACCAAAATTGCGAAAAGCTAACTTGTGGTTAGCGCGTGATGCGAAGGATGACCGGGCATACAACTGAAACTTCAAATAAACCCAGTCTCGAACAACAAAATACTCTATCCGAGCGACAATAGTCCGCCTTGTCCTTCATGTGTTGTCGACGTTGGTACAGATGTTGTGCAGCCGCTAGATCAGTCACCGCCTCGTCAACGATGTTGTTAAGTCCGAATAAGCGAAGCTTGTGCCCGTAGATGGCTTCAAATGGTGTTGATTTAAGGGTCAAGTGGTATGAGGTGTTGTGCCCAAATTTGGCCATGGCGAGTCAATCATCCCATTTCTTCGGATAATTGTGAACAAAGCAACAAATGCAGAGTTCCAAGCACTAGTTGACTCGCTCTATTGTACCATTAGTTCCAAACATATTTATATCCTCGGATATAATCTTGAACTGAAAATGACCTGGTTTTTTTGCTGCCCTTTCCTTTTTTCGAAAAGAAAGATGACCCCCAGCCTCTACATAAGGGTGGCACATATAGTCATTTTATTAATTATTCACAAAAGGCCTTACAAAGTAATACAAATAAGACTAAAGTCACCTTGCTAGCAACATCTGTCGTTGCTCCTATAAACTTGTTGAAAGGGGGTGCACATGGCTGCGGCTGCTACCCAGACCTCACACCCCATCTTAACATCTAAAACCGGAGGCATCAACAAAGCCGAGAAATAGCGCATTGGGGCCACAAACCGGTCCAATGGAGTCTTAGCGGGCACGGCATGCGCACGCTGCAAAGGCCGCCGCCACTGACTCCTGCCGATTCATCTTTAGAGTAGGCACGAATGCATTCACCTTTCCAGGCCTGACGTCAACGATGCAATGACGCAAGACAGGGCCACCTCCCTACGCTCATCCAACCTAAAGCAACTTACGTTGAGACCCTGCTGCGCCACGCCGTTGACACTCCGTGTCATTGATGTGTCACATGGAACACACACCACCTCAGAAATGTTCCACTGGTCCCTCGAGTCGATGCACACCTCCAAGAATGACGCCCCCAATGGGAAAATGACACAAACCTTTCCCCTTGCTCAAGGAGAGACATCAGCATTCCAAAAGACGGTAAAGAGATCGAAGAGCCAACAACATACAACAAAACCAATTCACCAGTAAAAAACCAACCAGGTAGAGAGTTTAAATATTGTATGGGGTGACAGCCCAACGGACACAACCGAGTAGAGTTGATAGAGACATTGACACCTGACAAAATGTTTTTTTAAGACTTGCGAGACTGGAGTTCTTACGCAAGATTCCTCATGTTATTTCATAATCGCTCTCCAAAGCTAGACACCTATTGAACATTGTATACATCTGGAGAGATACATACACCCCGTCATGGGAGGGATCACATAGAGCTATGCTCTTTTTCCTTCCATAGCTACTAGTTAGGACCATAGGCTGCGATCTGCTCCTCCAGCTTCATCAAAAGAACAATAAATTAATTATTACGACATTTCTAAGGTACATATTGGTGGCCAAGTCACAAGGTTTCCCAAATCATCGATGTTACAAGGTGGTTGATATCTTATTCCAGTATTTGGCTAAGCTTAATTTACGGTGAGAAACAAAGAAATTATATTGCTTAGAACTACTCCATATAGCTACTGAATCGTGATGGCACAAATTAAGACATAAACGTTTTAGATACCACGGAAACCAAACACTATATCTAGATAAATATCAACAGCAACAAGAATGAGATCAAGTCCTTTATTTTTTTATCTTAAAGGATCCATGTCCGATCTTTAGATTATGATACTAGTAAGAAGTTGGAAGTCAAAGCCAACATACGCACATAAGGGGCTACCTGCATCATAGCCTCGAACTTGCTGCGCACTTCACAGAACTCATTCCAACCAAGAGCCAACGCCATGAGGCATCTGGACGCAGTCAAATTCTGGACAGAGTAATCAAGTGAACTTAACTAACAGTGATTCGGAAAGCATAACCTCTGTTTGAAAAAAAAAACTCTAGCCATCTCAGACATAGTCTTGCTATAAACATAAGTCTAGAACTAACAATTTACAGTAGAATAATTGAAGAGGCATATTTAGATAATGAACCAAGTAATATCATCATATGGTTGCAAATGAAATGAATGAGCAGGTTAGGGCTATGAGCTGAATGTAGTGCCATCAAAAAGGAAATCAGTCGGCAGGTTTACAATAGACGGTGTTGATAATAATGATTGTGCAACATATATAATAAGGTACTAAGTACTGACCTTTCTTTGCTTCTTGGCTCATAGAACCGACGGAATTGCATGCAGGAGAGGTTCACTTTCTTAGCACCAACACTGATACAAACACAGAAGAGCAAGATCAGGACACTAAGGATTTTTCATGCTTATTAAACGCTATTGCGGCATGTTGATCAACATAACCATACTAGCGATATCATAATAATATTGTGAAGGAGCCATTTCCTATCACGGTTGTCAGACACAATATATTGTTTGATTAATCCAAAATATACATACCATTAGCATTTAATGTGGTAGTAGATCAGTAGTACTAGAGATATATACAACACGTCAAAGTTTCACTTGCCAAGCCATCACGTTGGCACGAATATCAACAATTACATTACACAGCACACAACTAAGTTCGGCTCTTCTAATTATTGCTATATGACAGCACGATCGACATGAGCCACATGCCCATGACGTACACACCCCATGCCAAATTGCCAACACATTGGAAAAGAAATGACATCGATATAGTGGACAACCAGCAAAATGAGCATTGATGTTACGTAGAATATAGCAAATCATGGATACCAGAAATGTTTGCAGAACCAGAATTTTTATTGCGGTCCTAGAATATTCCATTAGCTAACTAATAGATTCGTTAGTACTATAGCAGAAATGTCCGCAAGACGACATAGTGTTCCCTGCAGAGCAATTGCGCGTGTAACACAACTAAACTCAGCTCTTATGCTTGAGTGTATACGACAGCTGCAAACGACACCGCCCCAACAAACCAGGAAAACTACCATGGGTGTTACGCATAATAGCAAATGATTGATTCGGGTACATCCGTTATACGGAGCACAGCTAAATTCGGCAACTCTAATTATGGCTACACGACAACGCAGACACCACGAACAGCATGCCCATGACAAACACGTCTTAATCACACGATGGATGCAACAAAGAAACAACCATATGTAAAGTTAATACTGAGCAGGCAAAGAAAGGGTTTATCATCATTATACCTGTAGCTGCACCCCTTGAGCTGACACACGAGGACGTCCACAATGTCGTAGTCCACCACAGGTTGGTTCCTGCGAATCGCAAAGCAGAGAAGACAATATGGATGAGTACCCGAGCAAGCCGACATAGCAGAAGCAGAGGAAGAGAGGAGGGATTGGGGGCGGATAGCAGGCCGGCGATGTCGTTGAGGATCCTCTTGGTGTCTTTGATGAAGAGGTTGAGGATCCCGGGGCTGCGGTGCCATTCTCTTCCATCGACCGCAGTTGCTGGAAATTCTCGTCCAACATGCCCTAGATGAATCACATGACGAGATCGAAGGCAGAGATGAACTAGGAGAGTCAGCCAGCCGCCGGAAGAACCACAAGGCCGAGGTGTACATAGGATGGGATGACGACGGGATGGACTCACCGTGGTGAACATGGATGTGACAAGGTTGTCTAGCCGGGTCCTGATCGCGGCAGCTGCCATTGTTGAGGATGTGATGGAGCGGATCTGGGGGCGGACCACCTGCTGATTGGAAGATGTGGCGGAGTAGCCAGGGGATGGAAACCTTTATGTGGCTGGACGCACGAGACTCTCCCACTGAAGCGTTTGGCGAAAAGCATGCTACCTCTACTTGCTTGTCCATTAACGGGCGAGCTTTGGAGCCTTGGAGACGGCATGTGTGCAGTGCATGAATGTGCAGCTACAGGTTGAGGACGGCCAGCTGCAGCCAGATGGTCTGGAGATGGAGTGTAGGGCATCTTCTTTGGATGGTTCTGTCGTTGGCCTGCTATACTCTTGTTTTACTTTTGTGTGTGTGAACTGTGTGGTTGCCGTGCCTAGCCCCTGCGTGGTTTTCCTTTTCTTTTGAGCACAAAAATGCTTTCTGCGTGGGTTTTGTTGGGTTTAAGATTCTGTCAGTGGCCTCGCCAAAGGTGCCACCAGGCCGGTACTTGGGCAGTTGGACTGTGGGTGACGGGCTTGGCCTAGCTCACAATACCGCACTATATGAGCATTTCTAGCAGAACAGATACCGCAAAATCTGTTAAACGCAAAATCGTTTTACGGTTCGCCCTAAAACAATTTTGCGGGCAGTTCATCCCCGGCCAAGAATAGATACCGCAAATAGTATCTTAAATTTTAAAATTAAAACTTAAACATGTTCCCGCTACATAGATAGTCCAGACTTTGCCGGAGTTTATCACACACACGGACAAACTAAAATAAAAAATTTAAATCGACTGAGGAACGGCGGCAGCCCATGAATTCATGTCGAGAAGGAACTCGCACACCGAGCGTTAGAGGGTATAGGCGAGCTTGTGGCCCGCCTTCGCCGCCTGGAAGCGTTCAGCGGTGCCCTCTTTGCCAGCCTGCGGTGCCTCCTTCGCGGCGTGGTGCGCGATCTCCGCCTCATGGAGCTTCTTCGTCGCCGGCCAGAGTGCCTTGGAGCTCATTGAAGTGCTGCCACATGCAGTTGCCGCTGCTGCGAGAGCGGGCCGGCTGGAGCTGCCAGCCTCCGCGTCGTGCTGGCCGAGTTTGCGCGGTGGCAGCGGCCCCCACGTCCGCGACCTTCTCCCAAAATGATCCACGCTTGAGAGGGAAAAATTGTCCATATGCGCTGGCCGGAGCTAAGAAAAGAAGATGGCGAAGGGGCAGTAGACCGCGGCGGAGGGGGCGGATCTATCCGGCACGGGAACCCTAAAACGCCCCCTCCCCACACATGTAGTAGCGGAAGCGGCAGTTTGTGGGTCGCCAGTTTGTGGAAACGCTAAATCGGCCAAAAATATATGGGCGGGCGGTGGGATAGGGTATCTGCTCGAGATGTTGTAACTCATGAGAGGCGTTGATTGATCACGACGACTATATTTTGCATTAAGCGATACGGTAGGAAGTCTCGCTGAAGGTTCTACAGTAATTTGGCCGGCACATTCGTGTGCGAATAGTTTTAAAACGAGTAGGAAAAGGGGAGAAGCAAGGACTGATCACTGGTCTCCAAGAAGATCGCCGGCGCTGCTAGCCAACCCACCCGCATCCCAACTAGATCCAACCCCACACCAGTGAAGGAGCCTAGGAAAGGGGGTCCCGACAGCTATGGCCCAACAACCTGCACTGCCAGTGCTGCACTGGAAGACGCCATACAGACATGGCAATGAGTCTCCACAGGCCAAATCTGTCGGTCCAGAACCGGCTAAGGGCAGGCCCTGATGCCCGCCAACCCTAACCCAAAATCCCAGCATATCCAAAATGCTAGCCGCCGGACCCCCTGCACCGTCACGGCTTCGTCGTCGCTAAGCTAGAGCCGCCCCAATGAAAGTGCCCCAAGTGACGTAGATGGCAACACCACACGGCCGTGGGGTCAACCAAACACAACCACCCCGCCTACCAGCAACCCGGTGACCTAGCTCCGCCGCAGCCTCGCCAGGCGCCAGCTCCATGCGATCAGATGCCACCATGCCGCCGCCATGCCACCACCACACGCGCCCGCCACCGGGAGCGCCCGCCGTTGAACCCCACATGAGCTCGGCACCACCACCCGAAACATCCATCCTACGCCAACCACCTATGAGCGAGGGGGAGAGGAAGTCCCGCTACCGCCGGCTCCGACCAGGCTTTGCCCCTCAGGGCCTGCTTGCGGCGGTGGTGATGAAGGGGCGAGAGGAGGGAAAGGAGGGCGGGCACTAGGGTTTCCTCCCCGTCGCTCGTGGGAGCGGCACGGAGGGTGGAGAAGAAGACTCCAGTGAACATGTTTAGTGGTGGCTTATGGAGCAACATCAGCAATCAACTAGTTTAGGTAGCATCATGAATTGGTTATCGAGGAAATTCGAGCCAGCGGATGGGAGGGGATTGTACAAGCTCAGTGCCTTGTGATGCAGAGGCTGAGGTACTCCCCTTTTTCAAAAAAAAAAAACATGCTTAGTGGTAGCAAACCAATAGCCTAGTTCTTTGATGCCTACACTTACACGAGAACAGTGCTTATGTCAGACCCTGTGAACTTCAAGTTGGGCTTCGCTTGTCGCTTCGGCCGAGTGGGATAGTCTTGGACTTCTCTTGAAATGCATGATGCAATAGTTCATGTCTTCCAAGGACGCCGGTGATGCAGGAAAGCTGGGACAGTGTATGAGGGCTTGCTCAACTTACTGATGACCCCTATCCACCGCATGCCAGTCGGGAATGGCTGCTGATTCTTGGAACGGAAGGTGGACGATTCCGAGAATCGGCAGCTCCGGTTGCATGGTAGTGGATGGCGGCATAACAGCTTGCAGTTGCAGAGAAGTGTTTGAAGAGGTGGATACGAGCTTGCCCAAGCAAGTCCCCTCAAAGGGACCAAAATTGTGAAAAGCTAATTTGTGGTTAGCACATGCCACGATGGATAACTGGGCATACAACTGTAACTTCAAATAAACCCAATCTTGAAAAACAAATACTCTATCCGAGTTATGACAGCCTTGTCCTGCAGGTGTTGTCGAGCTTGGTTTAGATATTGTGGCAGGAGAGCAACCATTGTAACTAGCTCCCTGGTCCAAGCCCCTAGATCAGTCACTGCCTCGACAAGGACATTGTTAAGACGAAAGAAGAGAGGGTTGTGCCCGTAGATGGCTTCAAATGGTGTAGATTTGAGGATGGAGTGGTATGAGGTGTTGTACCTGAATTTGGCTAAGGCGGGTCAATCAACCCATTTCTTGAGATAATTGTGAACAAAGCAACGAATGTAGAGTTCCAAGCACTGATTGACTGGCTCTGTCGTACCATTAGTTCCAAGCACGTATTTATATCGTCAGACATATTCTTGAACTCAAAATGATATGGTTTTCTTGCGGTACATTTACATCATTGGCTAATGTGCCCCAAAAAACAAATTTGAGTTGTATTTTACAGTACTAGTTTTTATAAACTATTCCTTGTGTTTTCTTATAGGGTTGCATACATAAATACATGTCTTGGCACAAATTTTGCATACATGTTTCTTTTTTTACATAGTACAAACGTAGACGCTCATACATATGCACATAAACTCACCCCTGTGAACGCATGGACACAAACCCTATCCTTATGAGCACCTCTTACAGACTAATACGGCACATCATCTTGAGATTAACGTCACCACAGACACGTTTGTAGTCGACAGGACGTGTCCTCCCTCTTAACGCACTTCACCAGAAGGTCTGGAATAAATCCAGGAAAATGCGAGCACCTGCGTCAAGTTTAGGACTAAATCCTGATGGGCCGGGGATACCACTATTCTCCTAACCATCCAACCACGGGTTGGTTAGCTTATAAATGTTCTAATATAGCGCTATGTTGATTGATCACTAGACTAAGTGTGGTCAAGCGCAAACTAGAATGTTAAATTCGATTTGTGGTTCATGGACCTTTCATATCCCGTGGAGCGCTAACAAAAATATGTAATGAAAAGATTCTTATGGCAGTGACGATCTTGAGATGAGCATGCTCGGTGTAGGTGACGGCGTCCATGGTGGACAACACTATCAAAGAAGGGATTTAAGAAACCTAGGACGGTGTCTTAGACGAGGGGGTGCCAACCTAGTCGGCCCATAGTCCTCGGGCTGGGCCTGAATGCCCTCATTTTCATTCGGGTGGACTCCGGAAGCTACAGCCCGGATGTGATCAAGATTGCATCTACCGATGAATGGTGTATACTCCAAGACATCTCTTGGCGCCTCCATGCGCGCCCCTAGATACCGACCATGTAACCCTACATGCCCTACCTGGCGTGTATATAAGCTAGAGCACTCAGCCTGCAGAGGGGATCCAATCACAAATACATTCACCTAAATCTAGGGTTAGATCTTTCCTTACGTTCTCGAGGTAGATCAAGCTTGTATTCGATACATCGTCGTCAATATAATCAAACCAGGACGTAGGGTATTACCTCTTTGAGAGGGCCCGAACCTGAGTAGTAGAAAACAGGGCTTTCGTCCAGGCCAGTTTAGCCCATTAGTCCCGGTTCAATCCAGAACCGGGACCAATGGAGCTATTTTCCCAGTTCAGGAGCCCAGGGGCCCGCCAACCACGTGGGCCATTGGTCCCAGTCGTCCGGACCTTTTGGTCCCAGCTTGAGGGACGAACCGGGACCAATGATCCTGCTCTCGGCTCCACCACCATTAGTCTCGGTTGGTGGCATGAACCGGGACCAAAGGTTTCCTTTAGTCCCGCTCAAGCCACCAACCGGGCTAATGGTGCTGCCTATATAGCCCCTCACGCAAGAGCAGAGCACACTGCTCTGCTTTTTTCCGGCCGAGGGGAGAGGGCTTGGTGGTGCTCTAGCTCACCTCCTATGCACACAAGGTGTTCGATGGAATGCCCGAGCCACACTACTTAAGGTTTCTCCTCTCCAAGCTCGACCGCCAAGCTCCATTTTCCTCAATATTTATCTAGGTTTAGCGGTAGGTCACGCCTGCCCCTGCCTTTCATCGCCGTCGATCACCCGCGCCGATCTCATCGCCAGCACCACCGTGGTGAGCCTCTTGTTCTTATCTTCTTTCTGAAAGGAAAAATATTATTACTTGTTTGTTTAGATAGATACTTGTATTATTTTCTTACTTTTATTATTGCATCTTATATAGTGCGATGGTTTTGGTATCCGCCTCACGGCCCTCGGCCCTGCCTATGATTCGGATGTGGTATATATTATCTTTTCATAACTATTGGTTCATTTATTGTTTATGAAAATTATGCCGACCAACGTGACATAGATTTTATTTATCTAGGAGATTGTTGAACCGAAATTCCAACCGACCCTATTGTCGAGAGGTTAAATTTAGTTGAAGAAGAAAACAATTTCTTGAAGGAAAAAATAAAAAACTTGAGGAGGAGAAGATGATATTGGAGTTGCATGTTGCGGATGTCGTCCATGATCACAAGATCAAGATGGATGCAATGCGCTTGAAGATGAGAAAGATTAGAAAATATGCCATCCATACCGAGGCTTGGTATCATTATGCCGTTGGATCAGTTTGTTACCTTGGTTGCGATTATGATCGTATTTGTTTTCGCATTGAAATGTTTTACATAGTTTCAATGTATGGTTTAATTAATTTAGATGCTCTGCAGAGCTTTATGTTGTTAGATGAGAACTATGTATGTACTTTGGTTTTATGTGATGATGAACTTCTATTAATTTGGTCACTTAATTATCTATTCATGATGTTCTCTAATGATTTTTGACACACTTAATTATATATAATGCACGCAGATGAACCGGCAATGGATGTACGGTGATGTATACACCTCCGAGTACATTAAGGGCGTGCATGATTTTCTCAAGTGGCTGAGGCAAACAAGCAGAATGGTTTTATGTGTTGTCCATGCCCTATATGTGGGAATACGAAGTCTTACTCGACCGAAAAATCCTTCACACCCACCTGCTTTACAAGGGTTTCATGCCACACTATAATGTTTGGACGAGGCACGGAGAAATAGGGGTTATGATGGAAGACGGCGAGGAAGAAGAGTACGATGAAAACTATGTGCCCCTGAATACGGTGATGCTATCGAACATCAAGATGCACTGCACGATGTGCACGATGGTGCTGGAACGGGCGAAGCTGCTGAAGATCAAGAGGAACCAGACGATGTGCCTGATGATGATGATCTCCGCCGGGTCATTGTCGATGCAAGGACAAAAGGGTTGTACCCCAATTGCGAAGATGGCAACACAAAGCTCGGTACCGTACTCGAATTGCTGCAGTGGAAGGCAGAGAATGTCATGCTCGATAAAGGATTTGAGAAGCTACTGAAAATAATGAAGAAGATGCTTCCAAAAGATAACGAATTGCCAGACAGTACATACGCAGCAAAGAAGGTTGTATGCCCTCTAGGATTGGAGGTGGAGAAGATACATGCATGCCCTAATGATTGCATCCTCTACATCGGTGCCTACAAGGATCTGAACGCATGCCCGGTATGCGGTGCATTGCGGTATAAGATCGCACGAGATGACTCGGTGATGTTGACGGCGAGCCTCCCGTGAAGAGGGTTCCGGCGAAGGTGATGTGGTATGCTCCTATAATACCACGGTTGAAACGTCTGCTCGTAAACCGGAGAGCATGCCAAGTTGATGCGATGGCACGTTGAGGACCGTAAGAAAGACGGAAGTTGAGAGCACCCACGACGGGTCGCAGTGGAGAAAAATTGAGAGAAAGTACTGGGATGAGTTTGCAAAGGACCCAAGGAACGTATGGTTTGCTTTAAGCGCGGATGGCATTAATCCTTTCGGGAGCAGAGCAGCAATCACAACACCTCGCCTGCGTGACTCTATGTACATATAACCTTCCTCCTTGGATGTGCATGAAGAGGAAGTTCATTATGATGCCGCTTCTCATCCAAGGCCCTAAGCAACCCGGCAACGACATTGATGTGTACCTAAGGCCATTAGTTGAAGAACTTTACAGCTGTGGAATGGAAACGGTGTACGACGTGGGATGAGCACAAAAGGAGGAATTTGACCTGAAGGCGTTGCTGTTCGTGACCATCAACAATTGGCCCGCTCTCAGTAACCTTTCAGGACAGACAAACAAGGGATACCACGCATGCACGCACTGTTTACTTGACACCGATAGTATATACCAGGGAAGCTGCAGGAAGAATGTGTACCTAGGCCATCGTCGATTTTTTCCGACCAACCATCAATGTCGAAAGAAAGGCAAGCATTTCAAAGGCGAGGCAGATCACCGGAAGAAGCCCTCCATGCGTACTGGTGATCACGTACTTGCTATGGTCAATGATTTACACGTAATCTTTGGAAAGGGTCCCGCGGACTAGCTGTTCGAATGCCGCCGAGAATCACGCACCCATGTGGAAGAAGAAATCTCTATTTTGGGACCTACCCTACCGAAAGACCTAGAGGTCCGCTCTTCGATCGACGTGATGCACGCGGATTTAAGAACCTTTATGCGTGAACCTGCTAGGCTTCTTGGGCGTGTATGGGAAGACAAAAGATACACACCGAGACACAAGAGGACCTGCAACGCTTGCACGAAAAAGAGGGCATGCCTCCGAAGCAAAGATGAAGGTCCCGCCAGCCACGCTCTTACAAAAGAAGAGAAAGAAATATTCTTTCAATGCCTGCTCAAGATGAAGGTCCTGACTGGCTTCTCGTCCAATATAAAGGGAATAATAAATATGCCGGAGAAAAAGTTCCGTAACCTAAAGTCTCATGATCGCCACGTGATTATGACGCAACTGCTTCCGGTTGCATTGAGGGGCTTCTATCGGAAAACGTCCGATTAGCCATTGTGAAGCTATGTGCATTCCTCAATGCAATATCTCGTAAGGTGATCGATCCAGAAATCGTACCAACGCTAAGGAGTGATGTGGCGCAATGTCTTGTCGGGCCGAGCTGGTGTTCCCACCATCCTTCTTCAATATCATGACGCACGCCCTAGTTCATCTAGTCGATTTAGTTTGTCATTCTCGGGGCCCAGATTTCTACAGAATATGTACCCCTTTGAGAGGTTCATGGAGTCCGAAGAAATATGTTCATAACCGCTTAGGCCAGAAGGAAGCATCTCCATGGGCCATCAAATGAGGATGTCATCGGGTTTTGTGTTGACTTCATTCCTGGCCTTAAGAAGATAGGTCTCCCTAAATCACGGTATGAGGGGAGACTGACCGGAGAAGGCACGCTTGAAGGGACTCAATAATATGCGTGACGGATATTCTTGGTCTCAAGCACACTACACAGTTCTACGTAACTCTACCTTGGTGACCCCGTATGTCGATGAACACAAGAATACTGCGCCCAAACACCCGGAGCAAAGGCGACGATCGGATTACATGTGAACACATCAGACTTTCAGCAGCTTGGTTGGAAACATCGCCTCGTGAGGTGACAGCACTGTTTGTGATGAGCTGTACTTGTTGTCCAGGGACCATCTTCGATCAGTAATGATTTGGAAAGGATACGAGATAAATGGGAATACATTTTACATGATTGACCAAGATGAAAAGAGCACCAACCAAAACAGCGGTGTCCGCTTTGATCCAGCAACCGACAAGGGAAATGACACATGTTATGGTTACATTGTAGACATATGGGAACTTGACTACGGAGTAGATTTTAAAGTCCCTTTGTTTAAGTGCAAGTGGGTCAATCTGTCAGAGGCGGGAGTACAGTGTAGACCCACAAAGACGGAATGACAACAAAGTGGATCTGAAAAATCTTGGGTACACCGACGAACCGTTCGTCCTAGCCAATGATGTGGCACAGGTTATCTATGTGAAGGACATGTCTACCAGACCGAGGAAAAGAAAAGATAAGGAAGCGAATACATCATACAATGAGCCAAAGCGCCACATAGTTCTTTCAGGAAAAAGGGACATCCCGGGAGTGGAGGGCAAGATGCATATGTCTCAAGAGTATGAAAAGTTTCAAGAAATTCCCCATTCAAAGTCAAGGCTGACCCAAGCATCCCGATAAACGATGAAGATTATCCATGGTTACGGTGCAAGAATAAGCAAACGACACAAGCGAAGAAAAAGTGAAGACTTTCTCCCGCAACTATTATGATGATACCATGCCAACTTTGTAACAGACGAGTATGATACCATTGTCCGTTTTATACTCACACCGGTTTATAAGCCCGTCCGTCTACAAACTTGTGATTCACACAAATTTCAAAGAAAACTAATGGCACAAACAGAAAGTTTATAATTTTGCTGACCTAAAAGCAAAAAGAATTAAAAAATAAAGCAAAAAACCAGAAGAAAATAAATAATGCAGAAAACAAAACAAAAAAACTTGAAAAAAAATAGAAATAGCAACAATAAGTATTTTGTTGTAAGTAGAAACAAAATAAAATAAATAAGTAAAGCAAAAAAGTGTTTTCAAATTTGAAAACTAATGGCACTAACAGAAAGTTTATAATTTTTCTAAAACTAAAAGCAAAAAGAATTAAAATATAAAGCAAAAAACAACAAAAAATAAATAATGCAGAAAACATAAAAAAACTGAAAAATAATAAAAATAGCAACAATAAGTATTTTGTTGTAAGTACAAACAAAATAAAATATATAAAGCAACAAAGAAAACAAAAAAGTGTTTTCAAATTTGAAAACTAATGGCACTAAATGTAAAGTTTATAATTTTTCTAAAACTAAAAGCAGAAAGAATTAAAAAATAAAGCAAAACAAAAAATAAATAATGCAGAAAGCAAAACCAAAAAACTGGAAAACAAATAAAAATAGCAACAATAAGTATTTTGTTGTAAGTAGAAACAAAATAAAATAAATAAAGCAACAAAGAAAACAAAAAACCAAAAAAAAGTGCCACCTACTGGGCCCACACGGCCTGAATACGACTAGAAACCCTACCATGGGCCAGGATTCAGGCCCGCGGGAGGCCCATTAGGCCCACAGGCACAGATTGCAAGGTTAGGCCCGAAAGCCTGCAGTTGAGAGGAGCTCGAGTAGGTGGGCGCAGCAGCGCTTATAAACCAATCTCGAGCTCTCTCAACTAGCGAGGTGGGACTAAACTTTTCGGCGCGGGGAAGCACAAGGCCTTTGGTCCCGGTTGGTGGCACCAACCAGGACTAAAGAGGCATTGGTCCCGGTTCGTGGCTCAAACCGACTAATGCCCCTTTAGTTCCGGTTGGTGCCACCAACCGACCAAAGGACGCCGCTTCCCACCCTTTGGGCTGCTGAAATTTGGCCTTTGGACCCGGTTGGTGGCACCAACCGGGACTAAAGGGGGGCATTAGTCTCGATTTGAGCCACGAACCGGGACCAATGCTCAGTGTATATAAGCAACACTTGTGAAAATTTTCAGTTTCATCGCGCATTTGTCCCCGACTGCCCCAACCTCCCCGACGCCGCCAGTTGCTTCGACGCCGCCGCCGCCGCCGCCGCCCACGCCTGCCGTCACCATCGCTGCCGCTCACGCTTGCTGCCGCCGCTGCCGTCACCATCGTTGCCGCCCGTTCGCTGCCGCCGCTGCCCGCTTCGCTGTTGCCGCCGCGCACCGTGATTCTGCCCCAACGTTGCCGCCTTGCCTCGCTGCCGTCCGCCTCTGCCGCCGCGCCTCGCCGCCGCTGCCTCCGCGACCTCGCTGTCAGTCTAACGCCTCGACCTCGCTGCCGCCTCCGCCTCCCGACCTCGATTCGCCTCCTCGCCAGCCTCTGCCTGCTCACACCACCTCTCGTGATCAGCCGGGCCCGACATCGTTGCAGCCGACGCCGCCCACAAGTGAGCCCCCTGCACCTGCCCTGCCCCCTGCCGCCGCCGCCACCGTATGATGTTTTTGTTCATAGATGTGATGCTTTTTTCATAAATGTTCATGTATATATATTGATGTACGGATATATGTATGATGCTTTTTGCATATGTGTTGATCTAATGTTTTTTTCTGCATATATATATGATGTTTTTTGTTCATAGATGATCATATGAATTTTTTTGTTCATAGATATAATCATATATATGATGTATGCATGGATCGATGTGGATGGAATATGATGTTTTTTTTGTTCATAGAATATGATGTTTTTTTTATTCATAGATTTTATTTTGTTCATGAGAGAGGCGGGGACGTCGAGGAAGAAGCAAAATAAGGAAAAAGAATAAAAGAGGAAGAAGGAAGAAGGAGAAGAAGAAGGAGAAGAAGAAGGAGAAGAAGAGGAGAAAAAAATAAGAAGAGGGAGTAGAAGAAAAAAGGAGAAGAAGAAGGAATAGAGGAGAAGAAGAAAAAATTCTATTTTTCTTCTTCTCCTATTCCTTCTTCTTCTTCTCTTTTCCTTCTTCTTCTTTCTTCTTCTTCTTCTTCTTCTTCTTCTTCTTCTTCTTCTTCTTCTTCTTCTTCTTCTTCTTCTTCTTCTTCTTCTTCTTCTTCTTCTTCTTCTTCTTCTTCTTCTTCTTCTTCTTCTTCTTCTTCTTCTTCTTCTTCTTCTTCTTCTTCTTCTTCTTCTTCTTCTTCTTCTTCTTCTTCTTCTTCTTCTTCTTCTTCTTCTTCTTCTTCTTCTTCTTCTTCTTCTTCTTCTTCTTCTTCTTCTTCTTCTTCTTCTTCTTCTTCTTCTTCTTCTTCTTCTTCTTCTTCTTCTTCTTCTTCTTCTTCTTCTTCTTCTTCTTCTTCTTCTTCTTCTTCTTCTTCTTCTTCTTCTTCTTCTTCTTCTTCTTCTTCTTCTTCTTCTTCTTCTTCTTCTTCTTCTTCTTCTTCTTCTTCTTCTTCTTCTTCTTCTTCTTCTTCTTCTTCTTCTTCTTCTTCTTCTTCTTCTTCTTCTTCTTCTTCTTCTTCTTCTTCTTCTTCTTCTTCTTCTTCTTCTTCTTCTTCTTCTTCTTCTTCTTCTTCTTCTTCTTCTTCTTCTTCTTCTTCTTCTTCTTCTTCTTCTTCTTCTTCTTCTTCTTCTTCTTCTTCTTCTTCTTCTTCTTCTTCTTCTTCTTCTTCTTCTTCTTCTTCTTCTTCTTCGTCTTCTTCTTCTTCGTCTTCTTCTTCTTCTTCTTCTTCTTCTTCGTCTTCTTCTTCTTCTTCTTCTTCTTCTTCTTCTTCTTCTTCTTCTTTTTATCGGGAACGAGGGTGTCGAGGATCACGAGGGCTCGACGATCGGGAACTAGGCTAGAGGGTCGCGAGGGTCACAGAGGGGTCAAGGGTCATCGAGGCCGGTCGAGGGTCAATGTTTCGAGGGTCGAGGGTTCGAGGGTTCTAGGGTCGAGGGTTTGAGGGTTCTCGGGTTCGAGGGTTCTAGGGTTCGAGGGTCATCGAGGGTTCGAGGGTTCGAGGGTTCTAGGGTTCGAGGGTCGAGGGTCATCGAGGGTCGAGGGGTCGAGGGTTCGAGGGTCGAAGGTTCGAGGGTTCTAGGGTCGATGGTTCGAGGGTTCAAGGGTCGTCGAGGGGCCGAGGATTCGAGGGTCGAGGGTCGTCGGGGGGTCGAGGATCACCGAAGGGTCGAGAGGTTGCCTATTGTCAAAGTATTGAAGAAACCCATGGCTTCATCATTAGCCGGAAGTAACCAGGGCATGATGGTACGAAGTTCTCCAAAGTTATTCTGGAACGGAGTCCCGGATAGGATAATCCGCCTTTTGGTACAAATTTCAGCAAAGGCGTTCCAAATAGCGATATTCGGAAGGCTCTTGCTGTACTTTGTACCAAAAAGCGAATTATCCTATCTGGGATTCCTTTCTAGAATAACTTTGGAGAGCTTCGTACCATCATGTTCCTGTTACTTTTGCCTAATGATGAAGACATGGTTTTGTTGAATCCTTTGACACTAGACCCTAGAAGCGCCCGGGACTAATGCCCTTGCTATCCTCGACCCCTTGACCCTCGACCGCTCAGCGATCCACGACCATCTACCCTACCGCGGGCGTCGATGCCCTCGTCAATTGTGGGACATATAGATGTAGTGTTCAACGCCGACCCCCTCCCGATAGCTTCAACACGTGGAGGGGGGGTCGATATTACCCCCTCCTTGAAGCGTTCTCGAGGCCACCCCTAACCCTTGAAGCGTTGTCGAGGCCACCCGAAACACTAGAGAAGCAGCGTCGAGGCCACTAATTAATATGATTCCTTATTGTGATTAGCTAGCTAGTTCTACGCTTGCCACTAATATATCCATATCTGTCATGTTTGAATAATAATTGCCATGTTGTAAATATTTGTAGAAACTATGGACACCCCGCCACGAGACGAAGCACAAGAAGCGTTGTTGAGGGACATAATCGCACAAGGAAGTGATGTCGTCTGCTCGTTGATGTTTCTCAACGACAACGATGGTCTGGAAGGAGAGGGTGAAGAAGCAGCTGGCTATGATTTACATGGCTCTGATGACCCAATGCCGGTGCAAGAAGGAGAGGGTGAAGAAGTAGACCGTGAGGACGGCTCCGGTGATCACCAAACCGAGTCCGCCAGGTATATATATTAGTTAAGCCTGTCCGACTAGCTAAGTGGTGCATTCATTGTTTTGGTATGTACACATATTAATTAACTCTCGTCTTTGTTCTTTTTTCTAGCCCTCCGGATCGAGCACAACTTCGGTAAAGAGACGAGGCCCGAAGAAAAAGTTGAGCTCAGGATGAAAAGTTTGAGATCATACAAATCGCGCGCGACAGCCAACCGATTGAACCCTATCGGACAAAGAAGGCATTTGTTGCTCAGTGCGGGGTTCTGGTTAGGGACAAAATCCCGATCAGCATCCACCAATGGTATAAGCCTAAGAACGAATACCCTGAGGTGTCTTGTGTTAATGATATGCAGAAAAATGATCTTTGGACTGAGCTGAAGTCAAATTTTACCCTACCGCTAGAGGATGATCCGGAGAAGCCAGTAATAGAGCCATTAATCAAGTCTTTTTCTCTTAAAAGATGGCAGAACTATTCATGAATTGTAAGAAAGAACTCAATACTTATGTCGAAAAAATTAGACACCAGAATTCAAGGGCAAATATGAGAAGATCATAGATGACTGGCCCGCATTTGTGGCCTACAAGACATCGGAAAAGAGTAAAAAGATGTCGGCGACAAACAAGAGAAATGCCGCGAAGAAGAAGCTTCACCATCGCATGGGGTCAGGTGGCTACCTCGCAGCCCGACCTATGTGGGCCAATCCTGAGAATGATCTGCTTGATAAAGGGATCGAACCAGAGACAATGAACTGGCCAGACCATTGCCGGACTTGGTTCTTCGGGGCCAGCGGATCCTTGGACCCTATAACATGGAAGTGCATTTGGACGGACGAACAATTGGACATACCAGTTAAGAGGCTTCAGCAATATATCGAAGCAGCGCAGCAAGGGAAGTTCGTTTCAGACAGGGAGAAGGACGAGCTCACAATGGCCCTCGGGAATCCTGAGCACCTCGGACGGACACGAGGCACGCCAGTTCGCTTCGTGGAAGGCTGGATTTCGGACGCAGGGGTTACAAAACCCATGAGAGGAGGAAGAAACCGAGCAGAGCCTAATGCAAGCGCTGCACGAAAGGGTAATGGGGCTAGAGGAACGAGAAGAGGAACGAGAAGCAGCAGATCACAACAAATGACCTGCCAAGCTTCCCCGGTTACCCCGCCATCTCAAGTGAGAAGCAGCATGGCTTCCACCGAAGCTGCTTCAGCAGAGCAGCATGCCTTGACGGCTCCTGCCAGCTATCCCGTGGATGCTATCACGAATCGCTGAACATTGCCACCTTACGGGCGCAATGGAGCAACTTGAAGGTCAAGGCGGTTGTTGGCTCTGTTTATCCTACTAAACCCGACTCAACTTTTCACCGCCGCCGATTCCGTAGGATATGCTAAGGTGATGGTCGATGAAATAACGGAGGGATTTGAGGACCTCCGCTTGACCACCCTACCGGTGAAGGGAGTATCGGCTGGGTTCTCGCTCAAGACTCCATGCCTATGGCGGAAGGATCTCATCAACCTTCCGAACTGGACGCCTCCGCCTCCTCCTCCTCCGGCGAAGTCAGGCACTCCGCCTCCACCGCCTCCTCCTCCAGCCGAAAGTGACGATCAGGGCACTCGGCCGGCTCCTTCTCCGGCGCTGGCGGCACTCCGTCTCCTTCTCCGCCTTGCACCGGCGCGCCCGAGCAGCCAGCCTCCTCCTTCTCTCGCCTCGTCGGCAAGGGCGGAAGAGACCCGCCCGCTGCTCCGGCTGCTCCGGCGTCGTAGTCCTTCTCCTCCGCCTCGTAAGCAAGGAAAGAAGACATCCGCCCGCTCGCTCTGCCGGCCAGCAAGACAGCCAAAGGCGGAGGAGATACAGATTCGGTCCTTCTCAAGACTCTGCAGAAGTTACTGCACGAGAGGAGCGAGGAGGAAAACGCGAAGATCGCGCAGACCAAGTGGATGACTGGTTTCAAGGGTTGAAAGCAAAGAGACATCCACCTCCGGAGGAGAAGGTAGATCCGGTCAAAGCGAAGCGCACTCGCTGCCCCGACAAAACCACCCAAGTCTCCGCCAAAGGCAATTATGAGCGCATTATTGGAAAGGCATTTGCCAAGCGGAGAGGTCGGGAAGTACTGTCGATGATCAAAGGATGAAAGAACGACGAGCTAGGAAACAAATTGCCCAGCTCGGCGAACAAGCCGGCAATCGTGCCCCCGCTCAAGGTGCTCGCTAGCGACACCGTCGATCCGAGGATGGTGCCCGGTTATGGCAATCCTGCAGATTACCTGCCCGATGATGTACATTATGATTTCTTGGAGGTGCAGATACAAAGATACGAGTACGGGAAGCCTCTCACAAAGATGAAAGTTCTCTATCAACGATGATGCGAAGATTGCATGATTGGTACATGAAAACCTGCAAAGAGTCTGAGGAGAGGAGTACTTTGTATGTGACAGTTAAAAAGGAGCATGACCTCCTTGGAATTGAACTGTTGCCTATTCCATTTGAGGAGTTCTATCAGTTTTTCAATCAATTGGCCCTCGATAAAGCAACGGTCACCTGCTACTCGTCTGTAAGTAGTACTACTTCATCATTAAGTCTCTATATAACTCAGCCCTTTCATTGCATGTATTTATAATTATCCTCACTATATTATGCAGATTGAAGATCGCCGAAATGAAGAA
Organism: Aegilops bicornis; assembly: GCA_021605145.1. NCBI lineage: Eukaryota > Viridiplantae > Streptophyta > Magnoliopsida > Poales > Poaceae > Aegilops > Aegilops bicornis. The sequence continues at coordinate 8,136,139 of CM038672.1, read as the reverse complement.
AAGACAAGTGTGTGATATTGGGTTCATTAACACATATCTCATAGATGCAACTGAGGTTAAATTTCGTGCCGACGAAACCGAGGCCAACTTGCTACGATCGTTGGAAATAAATGAACACAAAAATATAATACTCTTTCCTTACAACTACGCGTGAGTGTTACTGTCTTGTGGCGTATTCGGTTTCCCTTATTAGTCCAGGTTATAGTAATGTAATATTGATGAGTTATGCATGCGTGCGCAGGTACCACTATATTCTCCTAGAGATTAAGTTTGAGCAGGGAGTAGTAACTGTCTTAGACTCGAGATGAAAAGATCCCAAGGAGTATGCGGACATGACTGAAATGCTCGAGAAGTAAGTTAAATCGATCATTATCCACCATATCAGCAACTTTGTTCATTTCTGATATCAAGTAATTGTTTTCTTTGTATGGCAGGGCTTGGGGAAAATTCACCAAAAAGCTCCGGGACTACCGAAGAAGCTGCAATTTAGACACCAAAGTAAGTACTATATAGTAGCATATTCCACGCCAAGATCTCCTAGTGATTCAAGCGCTAGTTTCATCAATACCATTTAGCATGCTTGCTAATTATCAGTTTGATTGACCTCTGTTTCTTGTAAAGTGGTTGTGGCAGGAACAAGGGAATGATTTCTGTGGATACTATGTTTGCGAGTCCATCCGCCACAGGACCTGTGAGAGCGGCTACTCCGACAAACAATATGAAGTGCGTAAATAAAAATATTCACAATTTTATTTTATTACCATCATTTGTATTGAGTTTCATTCATATATATATATATATATATATATATATATATATATATATATATATATATATATATATATATATATATATGTATTGACCCCTTTCTTAAAATTAGATGTTTCGGAAGCGGGATGAACTCCTAGCACCAGATCGCATGCGAGCAATTCAAGAGGAATTGGCGGCATTCTTTCTTGACCACGTGATCGCTGAAGGCGGAGAATACTATGTGGACCACGCGTCTGTATTGTAAAAGATAATTATTGTATATATGTAGCCGGTAGTGTCGGATAGATATACGAGAACTTGTTGTTCGACCAATCTCTCGGAGAAGGAGAGGTGGTCGATATCACTTCTCTCTGTATGCATATATGTTCATGACGATCTTCTGTTTGCTTAATTACTAGCTAGCTAGCGTGTCTAGCTAGTCCTCCCTATATGTATGTATAGTACGAAGGCCGACCAAGCACGGACAAAAGAGAGGACACTTTTCTCTATTAATTAGCTAGCTATAGCACAATATATGAAACACCTAAATTAACCCCCCAAACCCCCCAAACCCCCCTCTTTTCAAAAAAATAAAAACCAGAGTCAGAAATGTCGACGCGTGGATGCCTATTGGTCCCGGTTGGTGCCACCAACCGGGACCAAAGGCCCTCCTGCCTGGGCTCAGCAGACAGGCCACGTGGAGGACCATCAGTCCCGGTTCTGGATAGAACCGGGACTAAAGGGCCAGGGTATTAGTACCGACCCTTTAGTACCGGTTCATGAACCGGGACTAAAGGCCATCATCAACCGGGTCAATAGGCCCCTTTTCTACTAGTGAAATACCGTCTCCTTTGTCCCTGTAACCACCGATCCAAGATCCACAGCTCGGGACCCCCTACCCCGAGGTCTGCCGGTTTTACCACCGAATGTGGTGCTTTCATTGGGAGTTCCTCTATGAGATCAATGAAAGGATTGATGGATCATACACAGATTAACTGCGGCACCGGTTACGGGGACATCTTCGTCCTGGGTCAACTTTTCATGTCGGCAGCATGGTCCTTCGCGCCGACTCTCCGGGCCATCTGGCTCCCATCGAGAATTATGCCACGGATCAGGTCATGACTTTCAATGGCTTGGAATACACCGCGGATTCCCGCAGTGAGCTCGTCCATTCAGGCTGGACGCCGGGCCGGATCAAGGGCTTATCAGACATCGGGGGCTCGACCCCAGAACCGATCTCCCTCAAGGACGTTGGACAAGGCCCCCTAGAACCACAAGACCGCGTGGAGGAATCAATCACCCCTGCCACAGGCGACCTCGTCTCAGCGTCGAGCCTGACGTTGGTCTGGACCTGGTTTCGGATACTACTTCGGGTTCCAAAACCGATTATGTTACCAGATCCGGAGTCAACCCTGGCCCCTCACGAGGTTAAGAATGCGTCGAGCGACTCGCCAATCGTACTTCAAGTTGGCCCGGCTTATAGGCAGACCATGAACCCGGAGGAATTATCTCACCTAAAAGAGATGCTTGACCGCATCCCGAGCTTATTGATCTTAGACGGTCAGACCTCAGTTGATGACAAGATCAGCCTTAGAGCCGACGATCAGCCTTAGACCTTTAAGGGTGTCATACTGGGTGTCAAAGCTCGCTGCATGGGAACACTAACACTCGAGATAGTCTTCGGGTCACCCACGGACTTCCGGAGCAAAGAGTTAATCTTTGATATCATCCCCTTCTGGAGCGGATACCACGCACTACTAGGGCGCACCGCATTTGCTCACTTTAACGTTGTCCGGCATTACGCATACTTGAAGCTAAAAATGCAAGGACCAAATAGTGTTAGTACAGTCAATGGTAACACTGAACATACCCTCCGAACAGAGGAGCAGACCGCGGCTTCCGCAACAAAGGTAGAGGCAACCGAGTAGGCAGTTCGTGCAACTAAAGATATGCCCAGCTCATCAAAGCTTGCAGGGGCTGCATAGCTGACCTCGGTCCGGCATCTGCCCACCCCAAATAGGGGCACGAGCTCCTCATTCGCCTCCCCTGAGAAGGGCATTACGTCCCTAGGGTGCATAACTTTGCACTAAAAATTCCATGGGCGACCAAGGAGCCGAAGCAAATGATACGTTGTTGGCGGCTCGACCGAACAGCAACGCACTTCAGAATTGCATACCCGCAGGGCGCTGTAAAAGGCCCAAACGGGAGTGGCATGTCCACATGGCTTTAACCATCCAAGCGGCAATTGCACACCTTTTTAAAGGACTCGATCGACGAAAGCATCAAGCAAATGAATGGCTGAGGTCGCGGACAACCCATACCAACTGCTCTATCAACAAAGACGAGCTGGTCAACAGCACGGAGGCGCAGACGTGCGACAGGAAAGGACTAGGGCTAATCGACCCACCAATATGTCTGGCCTATTTTTACTCCCTTCCTTTCTTTTTTCCATTCTATCTTTTACAAGTTCCTTTTGTCAAAGCTCGGCATGTACGGTTTGACCACATGAAATAAAGAAATTGCACCCCTTGAGGTCATTAAGCATTTCCTTATATCTACTGCCTTTGAGCCAAAAGTATACTTTCACGATACAATTGTCGTTCACATCACCAAGGGCTTCGTTTTTAATCTCATGCCTCAACCATAAGTCTGAAGTATCTATTTGGCGTCTCGGATGTTGTGTTATATGAAACAGTTTCGAACCTCGGTTCTGGTCACTAGTTAGGTTGCCCAGCTCCTGTGCTTACGCCTTACGTTTCCGATCCACTCGGCTAAGGGTGTAAAGGAAGAACCACCGCGATTCTGCTGCCAGCTCGAATGGCAAAGTGCCTTAGTGAAGATAGCCGAAAACTGATTGTCTTGGTAAGCGTAAACTGGTCGGCCGTCCGATTACAGCGTCAAGCAATGTATCATTCGAGATCATCCGTGATAAATAAAGAGCTTTTATCAAATCAGCCAAAGTGGTTAGCGACATCAACCTCGGCTACACAGCCAACGACTTTGAATATGGGGGGCTCGTCATCAGTCCTCACAGTTAAGCTCCTCCAACTAGATTTCCATGTGCATGGATCGCCTTGGGGTTTCGAGACCTCGGCTAAGGGTCATGATTGCCTATGAAACACCCTCTGTATACTGTACAAAGGGATTGAGCCAACAACTGGTCACTTTCAGTTTAACACGATCACACATGAGTCAAAAAATAAAGCACACAATCATATGTCGGAATGTAAAGCCGCATTTATTTCAAAAAAGGAAGTCTTTTATATTCCACTACACTTCGGCATTCCGAAGTGCTACCTAAAAATACATAGTGTCCTTACGACACTCAGCATTGGTGACCGGGCTCCTTCCACCACCTAGGCAAGGAACTGCTCCATCTTCCCTTTGCGGGGCCCTGTAGCCACGACCGCCGCTTTGACGCGCGGATAGTGCATTTTCACATGGGCATACGTCCGCTGGGCACCCTCCAAGCACGCGGAATGCTTCCAGCACGCCACTTGGGGGGCGGCCTCTTGCAGCCGGGCAAGGAGCCCGAAGAAGCTGGTCGATAATGCCTCTGTGGGCCAAAGGTTGATGTAGAGGTCCTCAAGTGCCCGCTTCGCCATGCGGAGGAGCTCCATCAGCTGCTTCATTTGATGATTCAGCAGCTCCAGATGTGATGGCGCCTGGAACTGTTGCCAGAATGCCTCCTCTGTGGCACAGCCCTCCCGCGCGCTGAAGTAGAGGCCGGCGTCCGACGCGCTCATCGGGAGATCTGCGAAGGCCTCTACGGATCGCCACATCTGGGTGAGCTCGACGAACCCCTTGTGGCCAAAAACACACTGAAGTAAAAGCGGCTTACCAGTAGGGATCTGCCTCACTTGCTGGAGCACTTCGCGGTCTGCCCGGGCCCGGGTCTGGACCTCTAGGGTTAAATATTTCCTTACGATCTCAAGGTAGATCAAGCTTGTATTCGATACATCGTCATCAATATAATCGAAGTAGGACGTAGGGTATTGCCTCTTCGAGAGGGCCCAAACCTGGGTAAATATTGTCTCCTTCATCCCTGTTACCACCAATCTGAGGTCTACAGATTTTACGACCAACACCTAGGTTCTCCTATGGTTCACATGACCCTGCCGTGCCAACCACTAGATCACTGGATTTATTACCCCCTCGATGTTCTACCACGGCAACATTTCACATACCCTTCACCCACCCACCCACCCTCCCAGAAATATCTCGTCCTCTCCTCCGACCGCATAGCTGGTTCATTCTCCAGCAATGGTTTTGCGGAGGTTCTGGTGGTGGTCAAGACCAACCAGCGACACTCATATTGTACTATCTAACATGGCTTCGTATGCACTCAGGTTTAGTTTTAGACAACCAACAAATCTTTTCCCTTTCTCAAGGAGAGGCACCAGCATTCCAATAGACGGTAAACAGACAAGAGAGCCAACAATGTATGACAAAACTAAGAAAACATTAACCACCAACCAGGTAAAGAGTTTACAAATTGCATGGGGTGGGGAAGGCCAGAGGGCACAACCTGATATAAACTTGATAGAGACATAGACACATGACAACTTTTTTTTTGGAAGAGATGCGAGACTAGAGTTCTTGCACAAGATTCCTCATATTATTTTATAACCGCCCGAAAGCCAAATACATGTTGAACATTATTTGCATCTTCAGACATACATTCACCCCATCACTGGAGGGATCACATGGGGATATGCTTTTTCTTCTTCGATTGCTACTATTTAGGACCATAGGTCGCGATCTTCTGCTCCAGCTGCATCAAAAGTAGAATAGAACAATGATTACGACATTCCTAAAGAACACAATGTTTGTCAAGTCACAAGTATTCACAAATCAGCAATGTTACAAGGTGGTCGGTATCTTATTCCGGTCCTTGGCCACGTTGAGAAACAAAGAAATTATACGGCTTGAAACTACCCGGTATAGCTACTGAAATGTAATGACAAAAAATAAGACAGGAACATTTCATATACCTAAGAAACCAAACAGTATATCTAGATAAATATCAATAGCAAAAAGAATGAGATCAAGTTCTTCAATTTTATCTTAAACAATCCATGACCGATCTGTAGATTATGACACTAGTCAGAAGTTGGAAGTCAAAAGCCAACATAGGCACCTCAAGGGCTACCTGCAGCATAGTCTGGAACTTGTTGCGCACATCGCAGAACTCATTCCTACGAAGAGTCAACGCCATGAGGCACCTGGAGTAATTCAAACATACCACATTGTCAAATTCTGGAGAGAATAATTAGGCGACCTGAACTATCAGGGTTGAGAAATCATAAGCCTCAACATGGAGAAAAAAATACCTCTAGCCATCTCAGACTTAGCCATGCTATAAACATAAGTCTAGAACTAACAAGTTACAATAGAATAATCAAAGAGGCAAATTCAGATAATGAACCAAGTTCTACCGTCACATGGTTGCAAATAAAGTGAACACTATTCCTTAATAATGTTAGATATATAGGTATGAACATAGTATAGTGGTATAAAAGAGGAAATTAGTTGGCAGGTTTACATATAGAATGTGAACAATACAGAGTGTGGATAATAATTATTGTGCGACATATATAATAAGGTATTAAGTATACCGACCCTTCTTTGCTTCTTGCCTCAATGAACTGATGGAAGTGCATGCAGGAGAGATTCACTTTCTTAGCGCCAACGCTGATATAAGCCAAAACAAGCAAGATCAGGACACTATAAGTTTCTCAAACTTACTAAACGCTTCTATAACGGTTGTCACAATAATTTTCTCAAACTTACTAAACGCTGCCAAAACAAGCAAGATCAGTGTCACAATAATTTTCTCAAGGAGCCATTTTATCTAATGGTTGTCAACACAATAAATTGTTTGATCAACCAGAAAAATAAATAGTGGCGGCCTTAAATACAACAGTAGATGTAGTACCAGAGATATTTACAGCACACCCCATGCATAACATTTGCATGCCTATCGATGATTTAATTACAAAAAGCACAACCTAATTCGTCCTTTCTAATTACAGCTATACGATACTGCGAACGAGACGAGCCACATGCCCATGAGCTACACACCCCATGCCAGGTCATTAGAATAAAAACAACATCAATAGTGGACGAACTAGAAAAACAACCATTGGCATTATGTATAATAGCCTATCATTGATACCATAATAAATGTTTGTAGAACGATAAATTTGTATTGCCAGCCTAGAATATTCCCATTAGCTAAATAATAGAGTTGTTTGCACTAGATATGTCCGTAAGACGGCAAAGTGTTCATTGCAGAGCTATAGCATCTCCATTGGCACGAATACTGATAATTCCATGTTTAACACAACTGAACGCAGATCTTACTTATGTGTATCCGGCAGCCGCAAATGACACCGCGCCGACACATCCAAACATAAACGTGGACACACCAGAAAACTACCATCGGCGTTACGCATATATATACCAAATAATTAATACCAAAAACGTTCACAACGCGATAAAGTAGCCATAATATTGCTGTTAGCATGAATACCGGTACTTCCGTTACATGAAACACAAATAAACTCAACACTTCTACCTATGGCTACACGACAACGTAAACAACAGCATAAACTGCTTGCCCAAGACAAACATATCCATGCGGCACATACAATTATAAATGGGCGGGAGAAAGAAAAGGGCTTATCGTCATCACCTGCAGATGGCCCCCTTGAGCAGATACACCAGGTCGTCGACCTTGTTGAAATCTACCACAGGCTAGTTCCTGTGAATCACAAAGCAGAGCTGACGAAATCAGTAACCAAGATGAGATGACGAAAGCAGATGGAGAGAGGAGGGGTTGGGGCGGACAGCAGGCCGGCGATGTCGTTGAGGATCCTGTTGGCGTTGCCGATGAAGAGGTTGATGACCTCGGCGACCAAGCCTGGTTCTGAGCTGCCATCCTCGTCCATCGACTGCAGGTACTTGAAATACTCGTCCACCGTACCCTACATGAATCACATCACATCACGAGAAGGCACAGCCAGGCGGTCAGCCCACAATGTAGGGCAAATAAGCCGCGGTGGCGCACCGGACGCGACTGGCCCGTGTATGGGCGCGAGCAGGACGCGTCGGGTGCGCCACGGGCGCGGGGCAGACATGCGTGAGTGTGCGCGCATGATGCATGGGCATGTCCATGCGGGTGAACACCGCACGGGTGCGTGCGTGGGGTAGCCGTTGGAGGTCAGGGTCGTGGCGGGCACGCTGGTTCGTTGCGGGCTGGGCGCGGAGAGCGCGCGGGAGCGCGTCGTTCGCGCGCGCCGGGCGGGCCGAACCAGGTGGCGTTGTGGGCACGGGAGTGCGGGTCATGGCCCGATGTTGCCCGGGTATAAATGGCGCTGCGGAGATCGTTGTAACGGTGTGGGTTTTACGAGTACGAGCTCGTGGTATTGGTGTTCGTGCGCCGGGAAAAAATCTCACCGTGTCACTCCTCTTCCTCCCTCTCTGATCTTCTTCTTCCTCTGTCGTGTGAGCGACTGCGTCGAGAGAGAGAGCCAAGCGAGAGAGAGAGGAGAGCTAGGGCTAGGGCAGCTCGGCAACAACACACAAGCACACGGGATCTAGATGGGGATGGACTCACCACGGCGAACATGGCGTTCAGTCGGGCCCTGAGCGTGGTGGACGACATGGCGAGAGATCCGGGGGCGGAGCAGGTGCCGAAGCGTGTGGTGGCAGAGTGCTCGATGGAGAATGGAGGTGTCTTGGGGACGGAGCACCTTATATACCCGGACGCACGAGGCTCTCCCTGCGGAAAGGTGTTTCAGCGAGTGCCACCATTAACACTGTTAGATAATAACGAGATATAAACGAGACAAAGAGAGACGGATTTTTACGTGAAAACCCTTGCGGGAGAAAACCACGGACGCACGAAGGCGCAATCACTATGAGGAGGAATATTACAAGCACGAGACGACAGACCATCTGAGGTGCGACTACATGAGGTATATAAGAGGGCAATACATGAGAGTCCTTGGAGGACAAGTAAACGAGTTGTACTCGTACGCGTCAACGTCAACGCAAAGGCCCACACCGGTTGTACTACGTCTAGTCCAACATATTATAATTTGGATCACAATTTAACAATCTCCACCTTGATCCAAATTTCCTCAAGTAGTCGAAGAAAGTAGATAACTCCATCCAAATCAGCATAAACACCTTGTGCGTCAAAGTCCATAGGACTAGTGAGAAATACCAACTAAGCCTGAGCAAAGCTCAAACTTATTGGTAGGAACTGGCTTTGTCATCATATCAGCAGGATTATCATGAGTACTTATCTTGCATACCTTCAAAACACCTTCAGCAACAACATCTCGAATATAGTGAAATCTGACATCAATGTGCTTTGTCCTCTCATGATACATTGGATTCTTTGTAAGATATATGCCACTTTGACTGTCACTAAATATGGTAGGGCAAGATGAATCTCCACAAAGCTCAGTGTATAAACCTCTCAACCAGATAGCTTCTTTGCATGCCTCAGAAATAGCCATATACTTTGCATCAGTAGTGGAACAAGCCACAATAGACTGCAAAGTTGCTCTCCAACTCACAGCACAACCACCAATGGTGAAAACATAACCTGTGAGTGATCTTCTCTTATCCAAATCACCAGCAAAATCAGAATCAACAAAACCAACAAGTCCATCTCCAGTTTTCCCAAACTGTAAATAAGCATTAGAAGTACCAAGCAGGTATCTGAAAATCCACTGAACTGCTTTCCAATACTCTTTTCCAGGATTAGCCATGTATCTACTGACAACACTCAATGCATATGATAAGTCAGGACAAGAACAAACCATGGCATACATAAGTGAACCAACTGCACTTGAATAGGGAACTCTAGACATGTACTCAATATCTGAATCTGACTTAGGACATAAAGCTGATGACAATTTCAAGTGTGCAGCTAACGGAGTACTCACCGGCTTGGCATTATGCATATTAAAACGACGAAGAACTTTATCAATATATCCCTTCTGACTTAGATATACTTTTCCAGACGGTCTCTGGATATTTCCATGCCAAGTATTCTCTTTGTTGCACCCAAATCCTTCATCTTAAATTCATTACTCAATTGCTTCTTTAGTTCATCAATATCTGACATACTCTTTGCAGCAATAAGTATATCATCAACATAAAGGAGCAAATAAATAGTTGAACCGTTGACAATTTTCAAATAAACACAACTATAATAATTAGACCTTTTGAAACCTTGAGAGAGCATAAAGGTGTCAAATCTCTTGTACCACTGTCTAGGGGATTGCTTCAATCCATAAAGAGATTTCTTTAACTTGCAGACAAGCTTTTCTTTTCCAGGAATAACAAAACCTTCAGGTTGTTCCATATAAATATCCTCTTCTAATTCTCCATGTAAGAATGCAGTTTTAACATCCAATTGTTCAAGCTCAAGATCATGCATGGCAACAATACTGAGTAAAGTGCGAATAGAGCTATGCTTCACAACAGGAGAAAAGACTTCGTTATAGTCAATACCTGAAATCTGGCTATAACCTTTAGCAACTAACCTTGCTTTATATCTTGTCTCATCATTAGGAGAAACACCTTCTTTCCTCTTGAAAACCCACTTGCAACGAATAGGTTTCTTCTCTCTAGGTAATCTTACTAAATCCCAAGTGACATTCTTTTCAAGTGATTCCATCTCATCATGCATAGCGGTCATCCACTTATTACTATCACCAGAAATAATAGCCTCGGAATATGAAGAAGGCTCGGCATTACCTTCAATTTCTTCTGCAACAGATAAAGCAAAAGAAACAATATTGCAGTCTTCAATTAACCTGTCAGGTTTATTAATACCCTGCCTAACTCTGTCACGTGCGAGATTCCAACTGGATGGAACAATAGGCTGATTTGGAGTGACTTGTTCATCATCAACGGTGGGTTCATCATGTGCATCAACAATTTCATTACCAGATGTATCACCTGAATCAATAACATGCTCCACCTGAACAGTAGGCTCCTGAACAATAGGCTGCTGTTCACTCTCAACGGGAACATTAGTAGATGGAACATCATGTAACATAGCAGATTCATTAAAGATAACATTTCTGCTAATAACAACCTTCTGGGTTTCAGGATTCCACAATTTAAAACCTTTAACACCAGACTTATAACCAAGAAAGATGCACTTAACAGCACTAGGCTCCAACTTTCCATTATCAACATGAGCATAAGCAGTACAACCAAAAACTCTCAACTGTGAATAATCAGCAGATGAACCAGACCATACCTCAATTGAGTTTTCTTATTAAGAGCAATAGATGGTGAACGATTAATGAGATAACAAGCAGTGGAAGCGGCCTCAGCCCAAAAACGTCTATGCAAACCTGCATTGGACAACATGCAACGGGCTCTGGAAATAATGGTCCTGTTCATACGCTCAGCAACACCGTTTTGTTGAGGAGTATAAGGAACGGTGTAATGTCTGACAATGCCTTCAGACCTGCAATAATTCTTAAATTGCTTAGAACAGAATTCCATACCATTATCAGTGCGAAGTATTTTTACCTTCCTTTCAGTTTGTCTTTCAACCATAATCTTCCACTCCTTAAAAGCTGAGAATGCTTCATATTTGTGCTTCAAGAAAGAAGGCCAAACTTTTCTTGAATAATCATCGATAATAGTCAGCATGTAACTTGCACCACCTAATGACTTCTTGCGAGATGGTCCCCATAAATCAGAATGCACATAATCAAGAATACCTCCAGTTGTATGGGTCGAAGTATTGAACTTCACCCTCTTGTGCTTGCCGAAGATACAATGCTCACAAAATTTCAATTTACTGTGTTCATATCCATCAAGAAGACCTCTCTTATTTAAATCTGCCAAACCAAGTTCACTCATATGTCCAAGACGCATATGCCAAAAGGTTAGCAGCATCACAATCAGAATTCTTTGAAATAACTGGAGTAGCGTTACCTGAAACGGTAGAACCTCGAAGGTAATAAAGACCATTGGTCGAACTTAAGTCACCTTTCATCACAACAAGGGAACCTTTGGTGACTTTCAAAACACTATCTCCACCTGAATACTTGTATCCCTTTGCATCAAGGGCACTCATAGAAATAAGATTTCTCTTCATCTTTGGAATATACCGAACATCTGTCAAAATTCTGATTATGCCATCAAACATCTTGATTCGAATAGAACCTATGCCTTCAATCTTGCATGATGAATTATCAAAACCCAAAACAGAATCAACAGCAGTAGTGGAATCAAAAGTATTAAACCAATCTTTATGTGGGCACATATGAAAAGTGCATGCGGTGTCAAGTACCCACTCATCATTGGTCTCAGCACATCCAGCAATAACGACAAGAGCATCATCGGAACTATCATCACGAGCAACGTTAGAAGAATTTTCACCTGGTTTGTTACCTTTCCTCTTTTCCTTGTTCTGCAACTTGAAACACTCAGAGATGTCATGCCCGTCTCTCTTGCAATATCTGCAATACTTCTTGTCTCTGGATTGCGACCGGCCCCTGTAGCCGTTTTTACTTTTGCCTCTGTTTCCATTATTGAAGTTCTTCTCCTTTATCCTGCCACGAACAGATAATCCCTCGGCTTGGGATGAACTTGAACCATCATGAGGCACCATTAGTTTCATCTTCTCCTTAGAGTTCAAAGCTTCATAAACTTCATTAACTGTGAGAGTATCACGACTGTATAATATGGTGTCTCTAAAATTGATATAAGAACTTGGCAGTGAACAAAGTAACATTAAAGCAGTATCTTCCTCTTCATACTTAACCTACATTGCAGCTAGATCAGGTATGATCTCTTTAAATTCTGAAATATGATTCAAAACATTACCTCCCTCGGGTAACCTGTGCAGGAATAATTTTTGCTTCAGATGCATCTTGCTGGTGAGATCCTTAGTCATGCAAATCCCTTCCAGCTTTAACCATAGAGCGGCGGCAGTTTTCTCGCTCAAAACTTCCTGCAAAATATTATTATGCAAATGGAGTTGAATTTGTGACAAAGCCTTGCAATCAATTCTTTTCTCCTCATCAGTCCAATCTTGAATTCTGTTCTTCCCAAAACTATCCAGTGCTTCATCATAGTCGGACTGTGCCAACAACGCCCGCATCTTGACTTGCCATAGGGTAAATCTTATGTCACGGTCCAGCAGCGGAAGATTGTACTTCATGGGTGCCATGAGTCGATAAAACTGTGTACACAAAGTAGTACAAGCCAGTAGAAAAATTCTTAACAGAATTTAATATGCGGAGCAAATAGAACGTAGTAAATAGCACCTGGTAGTATATGGCAGTGGATGTAGCAGACGAACGGAACAAAAAACTAGCAGTACTAGTAATCAGACGCCACACTGTAGCTTCTCGTGAGGGAGTAGTACTAGTAATCTTGATTGCTTCGATGGAATTTGGTCTTGGCACCAAAAAAATAGCAGCAGCAGATCACTGTTTGCGTGGGGACTTGAAGCGGAGGATTTGACGTGTAGTAGCAGCGCCCGTACAGCAGCGGCAACTCGGCGAAACTCAGTGCGGCTGCAGCAGAAAAATCTCGGTCTTGTCCACTTGGCGATTTGACGGCTCGGTGGATATCTGCACGCTGCGCAGCGGAATCTTCTGTCGGTCTTGGCTTCGCAGCGGAAATCGATCCGAAGTCGGATCGCCGGGTCACGTACGTGCGGCAGCGCACGCGGATGATAACCCTAACTTCTCTCGTCTCAAATCTCGTATCTGGAACCTCAGCTCTGATACCACTTGTTAGATAATAACGAGATATAAACGAGACAAAGAGACACGGATTTTTACGTGGAAACCCTTGCGGGAGAAAACCACGGACGCACGAAGGCGCAATCACTATAAGGAGGAGTATTACAAGCACGAGACGACAGACCGTCTGAGGTGTGACTACATGGGGTATATAAGAGGGCAATACATAAGAGTCCTTGGAGGACAAGTAAACGAGTTGTACTCGTACGCATCGACGTCAACGCAAAGGCCCACACCGGTTGTACTACGTCTAGTCCAACATATTATAATTTGGATCACAATTTAACAAACACTAGTGGCTTGGCCGGTAGCCATTAAGGAGCTACAGGTCGACGTACGACGCCGGATGCAGCCAGATTAGCGTCCGGGCAAGGATGTGACAACTTGTTCCATGGGCCCTCCACTGGGCTTTGACGGCTGTAATCTCTCTTAAAACCTGGAGATGTATGTTTACAAACAACAAGTTTAGTGGGGGCTGGCTGAGATTGTATCGCATGCACATTAAGAAGAGACACTTGCCATCACCACACGAGTTCTTGTAGGAATAAGTCCAAGGGTAGTTGCGGCATCATAAGGATGACTTCATGAAAGTGATTGCCTCTTTCGGCCGCTTGCGCAACGACAACCTTCACTGGCTCAACTCCATGAATGTGGTTCCTTTACCTAAGAAGGGTGGTGCCGAGATAATCACCTGCTACCGCTACCATCCTATCAGCTTGATTCATGCGGTGGCGAAAATTATTGTGAAAATCATTGCCACTAGGCTTGCTGGTCTGGTCAGCACACACTCGTCTTGCATACCCAAAGTGCTTTTATCAAAACAAGAAGCATGCACGATAGCTTCACATATGTGCGGAGCATTGTGCAACGGATCCACAAATGCAAGACGCCGGCCCTGCTTTTTAAGCTCGACATCCGGAAGGCCTTTGACTCCATGAGGTGGGAGTACCTCCTTTACCTCCTTCAGCGAAGGAGCTTCACAAGCATTTTCCAGGATTGGGTCTTTGCCCTGCTTTGCACATCCTCTTCCCGCATTCTACTGAACGGCATTGCCGGCAGCCATATTATTCATCGCCGTGGCCTTAGGCAGGGTGACCCACTGTCTCCCCTGCTGTTTGTCATCGCCATTGACCCTCTTTAGAGAATGCTTCAAGTGGCAATTACTGATAGGACTAGTGTTCCTACCGGCTCTACTCCGTAGGTTATACGGGCAGAACAGCAGGGGTCGGGGGCGAGCACGCGAGCTCCGGCGCGTCGGCACCGTCGCGAGGGAGGAGAAGGGTGGCGGCGGTTAGGGAAGGAGGCGGCTAGGGCAATAGGATAGATATATCTTTATTGCTTAATTTCGAAAAGAATCTTACAGCCTATATTTATAACCTAGATAACTTGCATAAGAATTAACCTAAGATAACTTGCATAAGAATTAACCTAAGATAACTTGTGGGCTAAGATGCCCGGTGGGCCTAGCTAAACCGGCCTTAACACTTCTCCCCGCCTGCATAAACAGCTCGTCCTCGAGCTGTAAGGTGGGGAAGCGCTTGCGGAACTCCTCGAGGTGATCAGCCAGCGTCAAGCACCTTCTCGACAGCTAGGGCGGCCAGGTCAGCGGCGACGACGTCCTCCGGAATGTAGTATGCAACCTCCAGGTAGAAGAGTCGCGGGCAGGCATGGCCGCGTGTAGGCTTCATCGTAGTTGAAGCACAACCCTTTGCGGTGACGCTCGAGGAGCTCGGCTGGGGTGAGCCGGCGGAACGTGCGTCTCGCGGTCGCGGCGAGGGGTGCCGCAGAAGCCTGCGCAGGCCGACCCGGCGCGGAATCCGGCCCGGGTAGCGACCCAGCGGTCCGGAACGGTGATTCCTGCTGGATGGCCACCGCGCGGCGCTCGAACGCGCGGGCGTAGTACATGGCCGACTGGAGATCCTGGGGTCCCCGAAGCTCAACGTCCACGCGGATGTGATCCGGAAGGCCACCGACAAAGAGGTCGGCCCGCTGCTGCGCCGTCACACCCGACGCATGGCATGCCAGGGCCTGGAAACGGTCGGCGTAGTTCTGCACCGTGGAGGTGAAGGGAAGGCGGCCGAGCTCCGCCAGGCGGCTCCTGCGAACCGGGGGCCCAAAGCGGAGGAGGCAGAGCTCGCGGAAGCGCTCCCAAGGAGGCATGGCGCCTCGTCCTGCTCGAGAGCGTAGTACCATGTCTGCGCGGCGCCGCGGAGATGATAAGAGGCGAGCCAGGTACAGTCCGAGGCGAGGGTGCGCTGCCCGCGAAAGAACTGGTCGCACTGGTTGAGCCAGTTGAGAGGGTCCTCCGTGCCGTCATACGTGGCGAAGTCGAGCTTGGCGAACCGGGGCGGCTGCTGGTGTGGCGCGCCATGGCCCACTGCCTCGGTGGTGCGGAGGGCTGATGACGGCGCCCGGTCCATGGTGGGAAGGCCGGCGTAGTTTCCCGTGGCGCCTGACGCCTCGGGCTGCAACTGGGAACCCGACGACGGCCAGGCCTCCGTGTAAGCCGGTGGAGGAGACGTCCCGTGGAGCCAGCCTGGAAGTGGAGACGGTGACGACGGAAAGCGGACCTCCTGGATCGGGAGGTCGCTCGGTGTGGACCGGCCCAGGCTAGGGCTGGGCGGGGGCGGTGGTGGCACCTGCACGGTGGTCGCAAGGAGAGACGGCGCGACTGGGGACGGCGCGGTCCAGGCCGGCCACTGAGCTGGCGGCGCTGGTGGCGCCATGAAAGTGCCGGGCGTCGGCCATCGGGCGCGGACGGGTGGCCCTGTGTCGGCCATCGCGGGCCCTGGGCGACGGCTGGCGGCGCGGGTGGCGCCGCGAGTGTCGGCGTCGGCCACTGTGGCCAAGGCGGCGTCGAGGCCGTCTGTGAGGGGCGCGCCTGATAGCCACCGGTGATGGCCGCGGGTACGGAGTACCACGTCAACGCCTGCTGGCCCGCGGCCCCGGCCGGATGGAGCAGCGGGGGCGGCCCGTACGGGCTCGCCAAGTAGAGGCGGATGCCCTGAACCCTGACGACCAAGTCGTTGAGCACGCCGGCCATGGCCTCCGGCGTGAACTGCTGCGGCTGAGGGGGGAGGTGACGGTGGCGGCGTGTGTTGGACGGGAGCTGGTGGCCGCCCGTGGCCCAGCGCGGTGCCGGGTGCCGGGAGGCTCGGCGCCGAGAGCGACGCCGTGGCGCCCGCCGAGAGCGAGGCCGTGACGCCCGGCGCGGAAGCGGCGGCGGTGGTGGAGTTGGCGGCAGCGGCGGTGGTGGAGTTGACGGGCAGCGGCGGTGGTGGCGGTGGTGGCGGAATTGGAGGCGGCGAAGACATGGTCGAAACCCGGGTACCTGATACCAAATTGGTAGGACTAGGGTTCCTACCGGCTCTACTCCGTAGGTTATACTGGCAGAACAGCAGGGGTCGGGGGCGAGCACGCGAGCTCCGGCTCGTCGGCGCCGTCGCGAGGGAGGAGAAGGGTGGCGGCGGTTAGGGCAGGAGGCGGCTAGGGTTTTCGGCTCCTCTGGAGCCGGGCAATAGAATAGATATATCTTTATTGCTTAATTCCGAAAAGAGTCTTACAGTCTATATTTATAACCTAGATAACTTGCATAAGAATTAACCTAAAATAACTTGTGGGCTAAGATGCCCGGTGGGCCTAGCTAAACCGGCCATAACAATTACAAAAGAGTTGTTCCATAAAATTCGGGGTCACGCAGCTTCCCTTCGCACCTCCCTATATGTGAATGATGTGTGGTCTTTATGGCTACCATCAAAGTCGACATCGACAATCTCTCTTGCATCTTGCGCCTCTTTTGGGATGTTACGGGTGTGTGCACCAACTTAAGCAAGAGCTCCATGGTGCCCATCCAGAGTGGCAATGTCAACCTTCCACTCAAGCTACAAAATCTGCAGGCCGCCCAGCCTCCTTCCCATCAAGTACTTGGGTCTCCTGCTCTCTGTGTGGAAGCTAAAGCAAGTTGATTTCCAGCTCCTTGGAGACAAGGCCATGTCCAAGCTGGTCACCTAGGACAGCCAGAACATTACCATTATCGGGAGGACGACACTTGTCATGTCGGTGCTCTCCTCCCAAGTTGTCTACTTCAGGACCCTACTTTGTGTCCCGCCGTCCACCCTTCGTAACGTCAACAAGTTGGAGATAGCCTTCCTTTGGGCAGGGGCGGATAAGACAACCGGTGCTAAATGCAAGGTTATATGTAAACCTCTTGCATATGGGGGGATCGACCGTATGCAAACATCTTGCACTTGAGCTGGCTCTCGTATGAGTGGAAGGAGTTGGCAAAGATGTGGGTTGGCCCTTGCAACCCATGCGACGAAAAGTACTACGACATGTTCTACTCCTTCATGACCATTACCGTTGGAAACAGAGCACACACGTCCTTCTGTGATGCTCCCTGGCTGGAAGATCAAAACCCAAAGACATCGTGCCCCTCATCTACGAGGCATTGGCGAGGAAAAATGGAAGATTAGGGAGGCGCTTGCAGAGAATGTGTGGATCTCTAGAATCGAGAGGACTGCTACCTTCTCGATCGTTCACCTCAGACAGCTCATTCAGCTATGGCCTATGGGCAAGCATTCAGGACTTCCAGTTATGCGATGACATGGATGATGAAATTGTCTGGAAGGACACTGGTAGTGGAACCACACCATGATATCCATTTTTCGGCTCATGTTTGTTCTAATACTTGTATGACTTGCATTTTAGTTGTCCTTCACGACCAGTCGAGCGGAGCTGGCAATATGTCTCTAAAGGACATCATGGAGAAGCTCAGTGAGCTATACCAATTTACTTAGTCATCCAGAGGAGGTCTTTCAGGCTCTATGGCCGAGGAAGAACTTTCCCGAGGACCAATTTGCGCTTGCCCGACGTCTTCAAGGAGCACGTGAGCTGATCTCGGCATGGAAGGCCTCGGTCTGTCGTGAAGGCGCTCAGGAGGCCTGGGCCATGGTAAAAACACACTACCCCTTGATGGATCTCCGGAAAGTTGCGAGGGTCGGCCCCAGGGGTCCTAACGGGAACGAGATCAAGCCAGGGTCAATTATAAGAGGCTCGTGCCTTTTGTTCGCATATCCGAGAAGGATTGTTGGCTACACAAAATTATAAATGGCATGTGGTCATGAGTTTTTATTTGTATACCGATAAAATTGGCAGTTTCGCTCGAATCTGCATTTAGAATAATTTTGTTAACCAACTATCAACTTCTACGTCTTCGGCCAACGGACAACGAAGAGTGCTCCTGGTGTCAACCTGATTCCTCGGGTGACCCACTATGGAACAAGGCAATCCGGCTGGGTCAAACGCAAGTCCTATAGGGAGCTATATGTTGTTGCTACTTAAGACAGCCCATGTTATCAGAAAAGAAGTTCATCCATCAGTCCTTATCAAAATTGCCGTGTTTGCTATGATTTTGTGCTGTTATCTCGACAAGTGTGCGAGAAGGGCAGATTTTCGATAAAGGGCGTTTTTATTAACTCATAATGCAGCATCAAGTGGATACAAAACATAATGAGTGACACTCGGTCTCTGCATAGCTAAGATGCGCACAGCCTTAACGAAGAGTCTAGATAAATATGTATTAAAAAAACGACTAGTTGGCAACAGTAAAGCCATATGAGTCCAAAACTATGCCAATGTCGACGGGGGAGGTGGACCGATCCGGAGATTATGTTGCCACCCATGTTGGGTAAAAACCTCCCTGGCCACCCGCTCCAACCGCATACACACCGCCTTGAACAGCGATTGATACTCCGTTCGCTGTAGCGTAGACCACATACGAAGCCAGTGCGTACAACGGTAAATAACCTGCATAGAAGAAGAGGTTTTGCCATTAAAAACACAATCGTTTCTACATAGCCAAAGCGACCATAATAAGGCAGACGCTCCCACCCGTATTAGCGTACTAAAAGTATTTGGTATTCCATCGAGCCAGTGACCATATACATTGGCAACACTTGTTGGTGGATACAAATTGGACGCTATTTGAATGACGGACCATATAGAACGTACGAACTTGCATTGAAAGAAGAGGTGTTTAATTGTCTCGTCATGAGTACAAAAGCTACACTTCTTACTTCCTTGCCAGTTGCGTCGAGCGAGGTTGTATTTTGTTAGCACAACTCCTCTCCGAAGATACCACATGAAAATCTTATTTTTTAGTGGCATCTTTGATTTCCATATTAGTTTATTATTATTCAATGGAGCCTCTAAGTGCGAGAGTGCACGGTACATAGAGTCAACTGTGTAGGACCCAGATGTAGTGAGATTCCAGCGAAACACATCCCTCCCTTGTGTCAAGTTAACCGAATCCAAACGGGATAGAAGATGTTGCCATGACGCAAAGCGGAGGCCAATCAAATCCCTCCAAAATGATACATTCGGTGGGGAGGAGCTGAGCACGTGCGCAAGAGTATCATTCTTATCGCGTACAATTCGGTACAAGGCCGGATACTGTTCCTGAAGAGTGGTGTTTCCTAGCCACCTGTCCTCCCAAAAACGTATCTTAGAGCCGTCCTTTATCGCGAATGATCCAAAGAGGAATAGATGTTTCTTTACCGCCATCAGACCAGACCAAAAATGTCAGTCACCAGGTTTCCAATACGCCTGGGACAACGCTTTTTGGCCTAGATACTTATTGCGCAACAGGGCTTGCCAAACACCATCCTCGGTAAGTAGCTTGAACAGCCAATTACTGAGCAAGGCATCATTCTTAACCGGGAGGTCCTGAACACCTAAACCTCCCTGGTCTTTTGGTCGACAAACCACACTCATAGAGTAGGTTCCAGTCCTATGATTACCTTTGTGTTAGAAGGTAAGCAATTTTCACTTCCTTGTGCCGACCAATTCGGTGTCTTGTGATTGCTATCTTTTGGCTTCTTCCACCTAAGGTACTTTACCAGGATGACCCTAGAAGTAAAAAATCACAGAGGTGCTCCCCGTACACCCTTAGCCAAACATGCGTTAACACAAGGGGTCAACATAGGAGCCAGGCAACCCATCTTGGCAAAAGTCGCAAGTCAAAATTGGTGCATATTGTGGCTTGAAACAAAGTTCGAAGGTTGGGCACGTATCTGGTCGACGTTATGCCATAGGGTTGTCTAATACATTAATAGATCTGCTGTTATGACCGGCATATTAGGGGCTTAGCCCAGTGGGCTGTGGCCCAAGTTATCTTATCGTTATTAGGGGCTTTGCCCAATTATCTTATCGTTATTAGGGTCGTTTGCTTAGGAGTCAAGTAAACCTCTCTATATAAGGAGAGGAGATGTATCAATCTAATCAAGCAAGAAGCAATCAGTATTTGCTCGGCTTCCCTTAGGGAGCCGGGAGACCTAACCCTAGCCGCCTCTTGCGCCGCCGCCGCCTCTTCTCCAACACGCAAGGACGGCGCCCAGCCGCCGGCCGCTGCGCCCTCAACCTCGTCTTCCTCCATCTTTCCCCTATAATCTCCGCCCTAGAACCGGCAGAACCCTAGCTCCTAACACCATGGTATCAGGTAGCTCAGTTCCGATCATGTCTTCGCCACCGCCCATCCCGTTGCTTCCACTGCCGACCGTCACCACCGAGCCACTGCCCTCCCCGTCTGCGCCGCTGGTCGCATCCTCCGGCGCCGCCACCACCCAGATGACGGCACGCTCCACAACACCACTGGCCGCCGTCTACTCCCCGGCGGAGATCACCGGGGTCCTCAGCGATCTCATCACCGCGGTCCAGGGGATACGGCTATACCTAGCCGGCCCCTACGGGCCGTCGCCGCCCTTCCCGCCGCCGCCACCGGGCCAAATCTGCCCCGCTGTGGTATTCGGCACCCGCGACCCCGACTGGGCCTCTACATCACCACTGGCCACTTCAGCCGCCGCGCGCCGCCGCACCCCGATGGCCGCAGTGGCCGGCGCAAGCCCTCGCCGCGTCACCCACGCCACCCGGGTCCTCGCCACCACCGCCCTGGCAGCCCTGGTAGCCGCCGCACACTGGGGCCACCGCGACGCTGGTCGGGCCGCTGCAGCCCTCGCTGCAGCTACATCCAGCCCCCGCCACCGCCCCGATCTGGCCACAGTGGCCGGCCGTGGCCATCGCCGCGCCCGTCGCTTTCACCGTTTTCAGGCAGCAGCAGCTGCCGCTGCCGGCGCCTCCGCCGCCCAGCACCGGGCTGACTACAATCGCGCCGGCCGACGTGTCGATTCAGCAAGTGCGGTTCCCGCCCTCGCCGTCCCAGCTTCCGGCCTGGTTGGCCGGGACGTCACCGCCGCCAGTCTACACCATGGCCGCAGACCAGCCGGCGCCCTCCCTGCCATACGAGGGGCCCTCCGGCTCCACGGGTTTCCATGCTAGCTTCGACGGGTCACCGCTTTCCTGCAGACCACCTGTGCACACCGGACCAACGCCATCCTCTTCGCTGCTCCGTACCGCCGAGCCGTACACTCACGGCGGTCATGCTCAGACACCGCCGCGCTTCGCCAAGCTCGCCTTCGCCACCTACGACGGCGCCGAGGACCCCCTCAACTGGCTCAACCAGTGCGAGCAGTTCTTCCGGGGGCAACGGACGCTCGCGTCGGACCGCACCTGGCTCGCCTCTTATCACCTCCGCGGCGCCGCACAGACGTGGTACTACGCCCTCGAGCAGGACGAGGGCGGCATGCCCCCATGGGAGCGTTTTCGCGAGTTCTGCCTCCTTCGATTCGGACTGCCGATACGTGGGAGCCGGCTGGCGGAGTTGGGCCGCCTTCCCTTCACCTCTACGGTGCAGGACTACACCGACCGCTTTCAGGCCCTGGCGTGCCACGCGTCCGGCGTGACGGCTCACCAGCGGGCCGAACTCTTCGTCGGCGGTCTGCCAGATCATATCCGCGTGGACGTCGAGCTGCAGGGACCCCAGGACCTCCAGACGGCCATGTACTACGCCCGCGCGTTCGAGCGCCGCGCGGTGGCCATCCAGCAGGCATCACCGTCCCGGGTCGTTGGGCCGCCACCCTGGCCGGATGTTCCCGTGCAGGGTCGGCCTGCTCAGGCTTCCGCGGCACCCCTTACCGCGACCGCGGCGCGCCTGTTCCACCGGCTCACCTCGGCCGAGCTACTCGAGCGTCGCCGCCAAGGGTTGTGCTTCAACTGTGACGAGACCTACATGCCCGGCCATGTCTGCCCCCGACTCTTCTACCTGGAGGCTGCAGACTACATTGAGGAGGACGCCGTCGCCGCCGGGCTCGGCGACCTGGCCGCCCCAGCTGTCGCGGAGGTGTTTGACGCTGGTTGATCACCTCGAGGAGTTCAGCAAGCGCTTCCCCGCCTTACAGCTCGAGGACGAGCTGTTTGTGCAGGCGGGGAGAAGTGTTATGACCGGCATATTAGGGGCTTAGCCCAGTGGGCTGTGGCCCAAGTTATCTTATCGTTATTAGGGGCTTAGCCCAATTATCTTATCGTTATTAGGGTCGTTTTCTTAGGAGTCAAGTAAACCTCTCCTATATAAGGAGAGGAGATGTATCAATCTAATCAAGCAAGAAGCAATCAGTATTTGCTCGGCTTCCCTTAGGGAGCCGGGAGACCTAACCCTAGCCGCCTCTTGCGCCGCCGCCACCTCTTCTCCAACACGCAAGGACGGCGCCCAGCCGCCGGCTGCCGCGCCCTCGACCTCGTCTTCCTCCATCTTTCCCCTATAATCTCCGCTCTAGAACCGGCAGAACCCTAGCTCCTAACATCTGTCGTATTAATTCTGGGGTGCTTCAAAGAGCCCCTAGTTCGAATTGATGACATGCAATGTGTTGCCATGTCATCTCATTTGGAGAAAGCCGGGAGAATCAATGGTTATTAAGAGTATGATTTTTTGAAACTAACTTTGTTCAAATAAAACTACGTAGCAAAAAACTTAAAAATAAGAAAACTAAGATATTGATTATCCAGCCATAAAACAGGTGAAGCATGGGGGTGTTCCATGGGTTCGGCCACAGGTGGTTGTCCTTAACATTTCCGATCCGGTATGCTCCTCCAATGAGCACTTTGTCGATAACAAATGGCCCATCGCATGGTGTGGATAGTTTATGTTGTCTTGACTTATCTGGGTGATGCTAAACACCATTTCCTGGACCTCATAATGCTTGTAGTGACCTACATGTTGTTGATAGAAGGAGGATCGTGCTCTGGCAACGTCTCACTCCTCGTCCATGTAAGTGCATCTAGTGCCACCCCTAGTTGGTTTTGGAGTATTGACGACAAACTTGGTTGAGGGACTAATGTGTTTGTGAGAATTGCAGGATAACACAGGTAGTAGTCCCTCATTGATTCGGTTTACCTACCAGAGATGACCCCTAAAAATGTGTGAAGACATTGAAGAAAATGGTGGCAGTGAAGATATTCACAACGAAGATTATGACTCGAGAAGACATTCACGTGAAGACTATGGAGTGCGAAGACATAATTGTTTTGGAGTTCCCTTTTCTTCTTTGTTGAGTCATAGGAACCACCGCACTGTTAAGTGGGGTTCAAGTGAACAAAGTCAGAGTGACTGATGTGATGCTCAACCAAATCCTATGTCTTCGAGCGAAGACTATGAGAGCAAATCTAATCCAGAGTTGGATGAGTCAACTTTACTTGTAGCCCAAGTCAAGCTACCGCGTGTGCTTGAAATCTCACCGTTGGACACGCGTCAGTTCCTTAGTGACCCAGGGTCATTTTGGACAAACCAGGTCGGGTTGCCTCCTGGCTATAAATAGCCCGCCCCCTACACCATAAATTGGTGGCTGCTCAGAGTTAGTACACGGCTTTTGTCGTTTGAGAGCAACCCACCTCCGAAGCATTTGAGAGAGAGATCCTTGCGAGGACAAAGCCCAAAACACCCAGAGCCAAAGAGTGTTAGGCATCACTGAAGTCTTTCTATCCGCGTGATCTGAAGACTGTGAAGCCTCCAGCCGGTTAGGCGTCACGCTCTGAGCATCCAAGAGTCATTGTGGATTGCCGGTGAATGAAGTTTGTGAAGGTTTGGAAGTCTACCTTGAAGACTTACCAGAGTGATTGGGCGAGGACTGAGTGTCCTTAGCTCAAGGGAAATAAGGTTAAGACAATGTCTTCTGAGTTGAATCTCAGCCTCCCTAACCAGACGTACAGTTGTCACAGCAACTGGAACTGGTCCAACAAATCCCTGTCCTCACCAAGCAACTGGTTCTATCTCTTACCTCTCTTTACTTACAGTTTGTCTTCGTGAAGTCATTGCCTGCTTGCTTGATCTGATTGACTTCACCGTGACGACTATTGCTGTTTGGCTTCATACTATCTTCCATCCTGATCCATACTACCTAGCTGCTAATAATCTTCGTGCCTTCACTTCATTGCTTACTTGACTATGGCCTGTCTAGTGTAGTCTACCTTCCGCTGCATATCAATAGGCTCATATCTACCGTTTTCCTCCAAAGCCCCTGTGTTTTGAAGACTTCCATAAAAATCGCCTATTGACCCCCCTCTAGTCGATAACTACCACTTTCAATTGGTATCAGAGCAAGGTGCTCCCTTGTTCTGTGTGATTCGGTTTAACCACCTGGAATTTTAGCTATGTCGACTGCAGGGATAATCAAATTCTCCGTTGCGTGCCCTGTCTTCGATGGCACTGATTACCCCTACTGGAAGAATAAGATGTGTATGCATCTTGAACCATTGATGTCGACCTCTGGTATGTCATCAAGAACGGCGTTCCCAAGGTCGGTGAAGGTGTCACTGCTGCTGATGTCAAGAGGTTCATTCAACTGGACTCGACTGCTAAGAACATCATCTGTGGTCATCTGACCAAAGGACAGTATGGTCGTATGAGTGCTCGGGAAACTGGGAAGCTAGTCTGGGACTGGCTCTCTGATACGTCTCCAACGTATCTATAATTTTTTATTGTTCCATGCTATTATATTATCTGTTTTGGATGTTTAATGGGACTTTAATGGTCGTATGCACTTTTATATTATTTTTGGGACTAACCTATTAAACGAAGGCCCAGTACAAATTGCTGCTTTTTGCCTATTTCAGTGTTTCGCAGAAAAGGAATATCAAATGGAATCCAAATGGAATGAAACCTTCGTGAGGATCGTTTTTGGAACAAACGCAATCCAGGAGACTTGGAGTGGACGTCAAGGAAGCAACGAGGCGGCCATGAGGCAGGGAGGCGCGCCCCCCACCCTCATGGGCCCCTCGTTGCTCCACCGACATACTTCCTTCGCCTATATATACTCTTATACCCTGAAAACATCCAGGAGAGCCACGAAGCACTTTTTCCACCACTGCAACCTTTTGTACCCGTGAGATCCCATCTTGGCACCTTTTCCGGCGCTCCGCCGGAGGGGGAATCGATGATGTGTGAGTAGTTTACCACAGACCTTCGGGTCCATAGTTATTAGCTAGATGGCTTCTTCTCTCTCTTTGGATCTCAATACAAAGTTCTTCTCGATCTTCTTGGAGATCTATTCGATGTAATACTTTTTGCGGTGCGTTTGTCGAGATCAGATGAATTGTGGGTTTATGATCAAGATTATCTATGAACAATATTTGATTCTTCTCTGAATTCTTACATGCATGATTTGATATCTTTGCAAGTCTCTTCGAAATATCGGTTTAGTTTGGCCTACTAGATTGATCTTTCTTGCAATGGGAGAAGTGCTTAGATTTGGGTTCAATCTTGCGGTGTCCTTTCCCAATGACAGCTGGGGCAGCAAGGCACGTATTGTATTGTTGCCATCGAGGATAAAAAGATGGGTTTTATATCATATTTCTTGAGTTTATCCCTCTACATCATGTCATCTTGCTTAATGTGTTACTCTGTTCTTATGAACTTAATACTCTAGATGCATGCTGGATAGCGGTCGATGTGTGGAGTAATAGTAGTAGGTGCAGAATCGTTTCGGTCTACTTGCCACCGACGTGATGCCTATATACATCATCATGCCTAGATATTCTCATAACTATGCACTTTTTTATCAATTGCTCGACAATAATTTGTTCACCCACCGTAGAATATACTATCTTGAGAGAAGCCACTAGTGAAACCTATGGCCACTAGTGAAACCTATGCCTAGTTATTTCTGTCGCCATTTATTTTGCAATATTTACTTTCAATCTAAACAACAAAAATATCAAAAATATTTTTCTTATTATCTTTATCAGATCTCACTTTTGCAAGTGGCCGTGAAGGGATTGACAACCCCTTTATCGCGTTGATTGCAAGGTTCTTAATTGTTTGTGCAGGTACTAGGGATTTGCGTGTAGTCTCCTACTGGATTGATACCATGGTTCTCAAAAACTGAGGGAAATACTTACGCTACTTTGCTGCATCACCCTTTCCTCTTCAAGGGAAAACCAACGCATGCTCAAGAGGTAGCACTCTCCAAGGTCAACGAAGGCGTCTCAACCCAGAGAGACTCAAGGATCAGGGTCTCGCAACCTCTTCAACTGCTTCAAGAGAAATGACAATGAGAATGTCCAGCTCACATTGGACCACCTCACTGATATCACAAATGAGCTTCATGCACTCGGCGCCACTGAGATCACCAAGCATGAAATCGTCAAGACACTCTTGAGATTGCTTGATAGCTCATTTGACACCCTGGCCCTGATGATTCAAGAACGCCCTGACTTCAAGACTCTCAATCCGTCTAACATACTTGAGAGGCTCAAGACACATGAGTTCCAGTTATCTGAGAAAAGAGATATCTATGGTCCCAACTATGGCCGAACTCACGCTTTGAAGGCAAAGGATGTTTACTCATCTGAAGAAGAATCTGACTGCGGTTCTGGGGATCTTGAAGACATTGGAAAGGAGCTTGCTATGCTTGTGAAGAAGTTCCAGAAATTCACTAAGAAGAAAGGCTTTAGAAAGTCTTCAAGATCCAGCTCAAGAAATGATGAAGCTTCTATTCATGACCACAAGAAGAGAACATGCCACAAGTGCAAGAAACCTGGTCACTACATCTCTGAGTGTCCACAACACTGATGCTAATGATGAGGATGACTCTGCTCCCACCTACTGCTTCATGGCACGTGGTGCCAAGGTAAACTCACGTGATGCTTACTTTCAAACATCAAGTGAAGATGACTTTGATTGTGAATCCAAACCTAGCTAAAAAACACTTGCTAAAATTGCAACTGAACAACAGAAAGCTATGGAACATATTCAAAAATTGCTAGACAAAAGCGATGGCCTGTTGGACGCGGAAATGATCCGATCTCAGTCCTTAATTGAAGACATCAAAAATCTTCATGTTAAGTATGAGGAACTTGAAAGTCGTCATGAAACGCTCTCAACAACTCATGAAAAGCTTTCCTACGATTATCTTCAAAGGAAGCAAGAACTTGAGAAATTGAGAGCGGCTCATGAAGATCTTCAAAAAGAGAACAAGTCACTTCGCGCTCAACAGATCAGTCCCGCTCAGGAAGGATTTGAACCACCATGTCTAAAATGCCTTGAGCGTGATAATGATGCCTCTGTTGCTGAATGTTCTACTACTGCTACTGTTGCAATATCTTCAACTGCTGATGTGGTAACTAACCCCTCTGCTGAGGATACCACTACTATTGCTGATGAGAATGCCAGGTTGAAGACATTGCTTGAGACAGGAATGTACAAACGTCTCAAAGGGCATCAGACACTATGTGATGTCCTCAAGAAACAGATTCTGAACCGAAACCCTAGGAAAGAGGGTGTTGGGTTTGAGAGGAACATGAATTTTGATGGTTCGTACTGGAAGCCTGAGCAGTACCCCAAAACCACATGGGTTGCTGCAAAGTGACCTTTAGTGGATCCATCTACCTTATCTGTCTTCACCTGTGCTAACCCGATTATCATTGATGAATCCTTTGATGCAAACTATAAACTGTTTAAGAATCAGAATGGTGAAGTGTTTGCCAGGTATATTGGTACTAACTGCAGGAATGGGCCCCTGATCTGGGTGCCCAAAAGTTGTCTTGAGAATCTTCCTATGAATGTCATCATGACACCACCTGGGAAGAAGACAAACCCTAGACCAAAGGCTTCATATGGTCCAAAGGCTTCATACAGACAGAGGACTCAACAAAGTCACCCTAACGCCAATGTTTTGCAGGGAAACCATACTCAGAATTTTGAATATGAGCGTGTTACGTCAAACCGCTATGTTCATAAGACGAAGAACTTTTCTGCTTATTCATATGAGTATTATTCACCTCCTGCAAGGCTATTTGCTAGGGCTCCAAAGCCGAAGTTCTCAGATGTTGCACTTAGACTCATTGCTTCTAAGCCACCCCTGAAGATGTGGGTGGCTAAGAAAAATTAACTCTCTTTTGCAGGGAAAGGTCTCCAGCCGGAAATCAAGGGCATCTAATGCTTATGCTGGGGACCTAAAACATCTTGTGCGACGCAAGATAAAATGTCCAAATTGTCTTACTATGTATTTCGTCCCAGGATTCCGTGACAATCATCCTATCTATCCTAACCAAGATCTGCAATTTCATAATCGACTTGTTCGTCAAATGTTTATGCTTCACAATACCCTTGGTGAAGCCTATCCCCCTAATTGCAATGTAGGGTATGACACCAAAGGCTTCAGAATGGATTATGCACAGTTGATGCACTAACCACATGACTGGTGATCGAAGTCTTCTGATGGATTCAACCCTACGTCCATCTGACAAGAGTCACATCACATTTGCTGACACTGGTAAAAGCAAGGTATTGGGTCTAGGTAGAGTTGCAATCTCAAAGGATCAGCACATGGACAAAGTGATGCTTGTTGAATCCCTTGGTTTCAACTTAATGTCTGTCTCAATGCTTTGTGACTTAAACATGATTGTGATATTTGGAAAATATCTCTGCCTTGTGCTAATGGAATCTAACAAATCTCTAGTCTTTGAAGGGTATCGAAAAGATGATCTGTACATTGTAGATTTCTCAACAGGACCACAGTTGGCCGTATGTCTTCTAGCAAAAGCTTCAGAGTGCTAGCTATGGCATCGCAAGCTAGGGCTTCAGAGTGCTGGCTCTGGCATCGCAGGCTAGGACATGCTGGCATGAATAACTTGTACACTCTCACGAAGAAGAAACACGTCGTTGGCATCGAGGGCGTTGCTACGTCTTGAGCACTGCGTTGGATTGCCCCGAAGAGGAAGGGATGATGCAGCAAAGTAGCGTAAGTGTTTCCCTCAGTTTTTGAGAACCAAGGTATCAATCCAGTAGGAGGCCACGCACAAGTCCCTCGTACCTGCACAAAACGATAGCTCCTCGCAACCAACGCGATTAGGGGTTGTCAATCCCTTCCCGGTCACTTACGAGAGTGAGATATGATAGAGATGATAGATAATATTTTTGGTATTTTTGGTATAGAGATGCAAAGTAAAAAGTAAAAGGCAAAGTAAAAACAAAGCAAGTATTAAAGTAATGGAGATTGATATGATGAGAATAGACCCGGGGGCCCTAGGTTTCACTAGTGGCTTCTCTCAAGAGCATAAGTATTCTACGGTGAGTGAACAAATTACTGTTGAGCAATTGACAGAATTGAGCATAGTTATGAGTATATCTAGGTATGATCATGTATATAGGCATGACGTCCAAGACAAGTAGACCGAAACGATTCTGTATCTAGTACTATTACTCCACTCACCGACCGCTATCTAGCATGCATCTAGAGTATTAAGTTAAAAACAGAGTAACGCCTTAAGCAAGATGACATGATGTAGAGGGATAAATTCATGCAATATGATAAAAACCCCATCTTGTTATCCTCGATGGCAACAATACAATATGTGCCTTGCTGTCCCTTCTGTCACTGGGAAAGGACACCGCAAGATTGAACCCAAAGCTAAGCACTTCTCCCATTGCAAGAACTACCAATCTAGTTGGCCAAACCAAACGGATAATTCGAAGAGACTTGCAAATATAACCAATCATGCATAAAAGAATTCAGAGAAATTAAAATATTATTCATAGATAAGCTGGATCATAAACCCACAATTCATCGGTCTCAACAAACACACCGCAAAAAGAAGATTACATCGAATAGATCTCCACGAGAGAGGGGGAGAACATTGTATTGAGATCCAAAAAGAGAAGAAGCCATCTAGCTATGGACCAAGGTCTGAAGTAAACTACTCACACTTCATCGGAGGGGCTATGGTGTTGATGTAGAAGCCCTCCGTGGTGGATGCCCTCCGGTGGAGCTCCTAACAGGCCCCAAGATGGGATCTCGTGGATACAGGAAGTTGCGGCGGTGGAATTAGGTTTTTGGCTCCTGTTCTGATCGTTTGGGGGTACGTAGGTATATATAGGAGGAAGGAGTACATCGGTGGAGCGACAGGGGGCCCACGAGGCAGGGGGCGCCCTAGGGGGCGCGCCCCCCACCCTCGTGACCGCCTCTTTCGTTCCTTGGAGTAGGGTCCAAGTCCCCTGGATCACGTTCGGTAAGAAAATCACGTTTCCGAAGATTTCATTCCGTTTGGACTCCATTTGATATTCTGTTTCTTCGAAATACTGAAATAGGCAAAAAAACTTCAATTCTGGGCTGGGCCTCCGGTTAATAGGTTAGTCCCAAAAATAATATAAAAGTGGAAAATAAAGCCCAATATAGTCCAAAACAGTAGATAAAGTACCATGGAGCAATCAAAAATTATAGATACGTTGGAGACGATCGGGCATCCCCAAGCTTAATTCCTGCTCGTCCTCGAGTAGGTAAATGATAAAAAGAGAATTTTTGATGCGGAGTGATACTTTGGCATAATTTCAATGTAAAGCTTCTTAATTGTGGTATGAATATTCAAGACAAAAGTTCATATTGACATAAAAATAATAATACTTCAAGCATACTAACTAAGCAATTATGTCTTCTCAAAATAACATGGCCAAAGAAAGTTATCCCTACAAAATCATATAGCCTGGCTATGCTCCATCTTCCCCACACAAAATATTTAAATCATGCACAACCCCGATGACAAGCCAAGCAATTGTTTCATACTTTAACATTTTCAAAACTTTTTCAATCTTCACGCAATACATGAGCGTGAGTCATGGATATACCACTATATGTGGAATAGAATGGTGGTTGTGGAGAAGACAAAAAGAGGGAAGATAGTCTCACATCAACTAGGCGTATCAACAGGCTATGGAGATGCCCATCAATAGATATCAATGTGAGTGATTAGGGATTGACATGCAACGGATGCACTAGAGCTATAAGTATATGAAAGCTCAACAAAAGAAACTAAGTGGGTGTGCATCCAACTCGCTTGCTCACGAAGACCTAGGGCATTTGAGGAAGCCCATCATTGGAATATACAAGCCAAGTTCTATAATGAAAAATTTCCACTAGTATATGAAACTGACAAAATGAGAGACTCTCTATCATGAAGATCTTGGTGCTACTTTGAAGCACAAGTGTGGTAAAAGGATAGTAGAATTGTCCCTTCTCTCTTTTTCTCTCATTTTTTTCCTTTTTTTATTTGGGTCTTTCTCTTTTTTCTATGGCCTCTTTTTTTTTCTTTTTTTTCTTTTTCGTCCGGAGTCTCATCCCGACTTATGGGGGAATCATAGTCTCCATCATCATTTCCTCACTGGGACAATGCTCTAATAATGATGATCATCACACTTTTATTTTTCTTACAACTCGATACTTAGAACAAAGTATGACTCTATATGAATGCCTCCGGCGGTGTACCGGGATATGCAATGAAACATGAGTGACATGTATGAAAGAATTATGAACGGTGGATTTGCCACAAATACGATGTCAACTACATGATCATGTTAGCAATATGACAATGATGGAACGTGTCATAATAAACGGAACGCTGGAAAGTTACATGGCAATATATCTCGGAATGGCTATGGAAATAACATGATAGGTAGGTATGGTGGCTGTTTTGAGGAAGGATATATGGTGGGTGTATGATACCGGCGAAAAGTGCGCGGTATTAGAGAGGCTAGCAATGGTGGAAGGATGGGAAACAGTGCGTATAATCCATGGACTCAACATTAGTCATAAAGAACTCATATGCTTATTGCAAAGATCTAGAAGTTATCAAAAGCCAAGTATTACGCGCATGCTCCTAGGGGGATAGATTGGTAGGAAAAGACCATCGCTCGTCCCCGACCGCCACTCATAAGGAAGACAATCAATAAATAAATGATGCTCCGAGTTCATCACATAACGGTTCACCATACGTGCATTCTACGGGAATCACAAACTTCAACGCAAGTATTATTTAAATTCACAACTTCTCAACTAGCATGACTCTAATATCACCATCTTCATATCTCAAAACAATTATCAAGCATCAAACTTTTCTTAGTATTCAATGCACTCAAAAGAAAGTTTCACATATCTTGAATACCAAGTATATTAACATTAAGCAAATTACCATGCTATTAACGACTCTCAAAATAATCTAAGTGAAGCATGAGAGATCAATAGTTTCTTTAAAACAAATCCACCACCGTGCTCTAAAAGATCTAAGTGAAGCACTAGAGCAAAAATTATCACGCTCAAAAGATATAAGTGAAGCACTATGAGCAAAACTATCAAGCTCAAAAGATATAAGTGAAGCACATAGAGTATTCTATCAAATTCCAATTCATGTATGGCTCTCTCAAAAGGTGTGTACAGCAAGGATGATTGTGGTAAACTAACAAGCAAAGACATATATAATACAAGACGCTCCAAGCAAAACACATATCACACTAGTAGAAAAGGGGGCAATGGTCCAGGCCGGGTCAGCCCATTAGTCCCGGTTCAATCCAGAACCGGGACCCATGGCGGCATTGGACCCGGTTCGTGAGCCCCGGGGGCCGGCCGGGCCACGTGAGCCATTGGTCCCGGTTCGTCTGGACCTTTTGGTCCCGGTTGGTGGGACAGACCGGGAGAAATGGGCCTCGCTCCTGGCCAACCACCATTGGTCCCGATTGGTGGCTTGAACCAGGACCAAAGGCTCCCCTTTAGTCCCGGTTCATGCCTCTAACCGGGACCAATGAGGTTCCTATATATATATACCCCTCGCCCGCGGGCAGAGCACTTCACTGCTCTGTTTTTCTGCCCGGCCGTTGGAGAGCTTTGTGGTGCTCTAGCTCACCTCCTATGCACACGAGGTGTTCGATGGAATGCCCGAGCCACACTACATAACTTTCTCCTCTCCAAGCTCGACCTCCAAACTCTATTTTCCTCAATATTTGTCTAGGTTTAGCGGTCTGTCGCGTCCCGTCTCCGTCTTCACCGCCGTCGATCGCCCGCGCCGATCTCATCGTCGGCACCACCGTGGTGAGCTTCTTGTTCTTATCTTCTTTCTGAAAGGAAATATATTCTTACTTGTATGTTTAGATAGATACTTGTATTATTTTCTTACTTTTATTATTGCATCTTATATAGTGTGATGGTTTTGGTATCCTCCCCCTTCGGCTCTTGTCCTGTCTATGATTCGGATGTGGTATATATTATCTTTTCATAACTATTGGTTCATTTATTGTTTATGAAAATTATGCCGACCAACATGACATAGATTTTATTTATCTAGGAGGTTGTTGAATCGGAAATTCCAACCGACCCTATTGTCGAGAGGTTAAATTTAGTTGAAGAAGAAAAAAAATTCTTGAAGGAAAAAATAAGAAAAATTGAGGAGGAGAAGATGATATTGGAGTTGCATGTTGCGGATGTCGTCGATGATCACAAGATCAAGATGGATGCAATGCGCTTGAAGATTAGAAAGATTAGAAAATATGACATTCATACCGAGGCTTGGTATCATTATGTCGTTGGATCAGTTGTTACCTTGGTTGCGATTATGATCGCATTTGTTTTCGCATTGAAATGTTTTACGTAGTTTCAATGTATGGTTTAATTAACTTAGATGCTCTGCAGAGCTTTATGTTGTTAGATGAGAACTATGTATGTACTTTGGTTTTAATTCAAATTTTAATTATTCAAATTTGAAAACTAATGGCACTAACAGAAAGTTTATAATTTTTCTAAAACTAATGGCACTAACAGAAAGTTTATAATTTTGCTGACCTAAAAGCAAAAAGAATTAAAAATAAAGCAAAAAACAAAAGA
Source organism: Aegilops bicornis (assembly GCA_021605145.1). NCBI lineage: Eukaryota > Viridiplantae > Streptophyta > Magnoliopsida > Poales > Poaceae > Aegilops > Aegilops bicornis. Next base: position 8,101,563 of record CM038672.1, on the reverse strand, counting down.
AAATAAATAATGCAGAAAACAAAACAAAAAACTGGAAACAAAATAAAAATAGCAACAATAAGTATCATGTTGTAAGTAGAAAGAAAATAAAATAAATAAAGCAACAAAGTAAACAAAAAAAACAAAAAAGTGTTTTCAAATTTGAAAACTAATGGCACTAACAGAAAGTTTATAATTTTTCTAAAAGTAATGACACTAACAGAAAGTTTATAATTTTGTTGACCTAAAAGCAAAAAGAATTAAAAAATAAAGGAAAAAACAAAAGAAAATAAATAATGCAGCTATTTTATGTAATCTTCTTTTTGCGGTGTGTTTGTTGAGACCGATGAATTGTGGGTTTATGATCCAGCTTATCTATGAATAATATTTGAATCTTCTCTAAATTCTTTTATGTATGATCTCCACGAGAGAGGGGGAGAACATTGTATTCAGATCCAAAAAGAGAGAAGAAGCCATCTAGCTACTAGCTATGGACCCGAAGGTCTGAAGTAAACTACTCACACTTCATCGGAGGGCTATGGTGTTGATGTAGAAGCCCTCCGTGGTGGATGCCCCCTCCGGCGGAGCTCCGGAACAGGCCCCAAGATGGGATCTCGTGGATACAGGAAGTTGCGGCGGTGGAATTAGGTTTTTGGCTCCTGTTGTGATCGTTTGGGGGTACGTAGGTATATATAGGAGGAAGGAGTACGTCCGTGGAGCAACAGGGGGCCCACGAGGCAGGGGGCGCGCCCTAGGGGGGTGGCGCCCCCCACCCTGGTGACCGCCTCTTTTGTTCCTTGGAGTAGGGTCAAAGTCCCCTGGATCACGTTCGGTGAGAAAATCACGTTTCCGAAGATTTCATTCTGTTTGGACTCCGTTTGATATTCTCTTGCTTCGAAATACTGAAATAGGCAAAAATAACAGCAATACTGGGTTGGGCCTCCGGTTAATAGGTTAGTCCGAAAAATAATATAAAAGTGGAAAATAAAGCCCAATATAGTCCAAAATAGTAGATAAAGTAGCATGGAGCAATAAAAAATTATAGATACGTTGGAGACGTATCAGGCGTCAAGTTCAAGAAGGATCATCTGTGTGGTGCCTGCGAAGCTGGAAAGTTGACTAGTGCCAAGCATCCCTCGAAGACAATTATGACGACATCACGTCCCTTCAAGCTGCTTCACATGGACTTATTTGGCCCTACTCACTACTCTACCCTTACTACCACTGCTAGCCTCTATGGCTTCGTCATTGCTGATGATTACTCAAGATATACATGGGTGCATATAATCCTCTACAAGAGTGAAGTGCAGGATGTCTTCAGACGATTTGCCAATCACGCCATGACGAACTATAGCATCAAGATCAAGCACATCAGAAGAGACAACGGCACAGAATTCAAGAACACCGGCTTCAACACTTATCTTGATACATTGGGCATCACTCATGAGTTCTCAGCTCCTTACACACCTCAGCAGAATGGCATCGTGGAGCGCAAGAACAGAACCCTCATTGAGATGGCCCGGACGATGCTCGATGAGTACAAGATGCCAAGGAAGTTCTGGCCTGAAGCCAGTGATACTGCATGCCACATCATCAACCGTGTTTATCTTCACAAGCTTCTAAAGAAGACATCCTATGAGCTACTAACTGGTAAGAAGCCAAACGTAAGTTACTTCAGAGTATTCGGTGCCAGGTGCTGGATCAAGGATCCACATCACACTTCCAAATTTGCACCAAAAGCACATGAAGGTTTTATGCTTGGATACGGAAAGGATTCGCACCCCTACAGAGTCTTGAACCTCTTTCACTATAAAGTGGTTGAAACTGTGGATGTGCGGTTCGATGAGACTAACGGCTTGCAAAAAGAGCACCTGCCAAATGTGCTAGATGAAGTCCCACCAATTGAATCTATCAAGGCGATGGGTACTGGAGAAATCATACCTTCAAAAGCTCAGGCTGAAGAAGAAATCATCATTGCACCAAGTCAACCTGAAGACAATGCTCAGCCAGAAGCCAATGCTGAAGATGACGACAATGATCAGCAAGGGCAAAATCTTCGTCCAGTTCATCCTCATGTTGCAAATGAAGTGCAGATTGAGAAGACAATTGACAGTATCAATGCACCTGGTCCACTCACTCGTTGAAGAACAACACAGCTAGCAAATTTCTGTGGGCACTTTGATTTTGTCTCTATATCTGAACCCAAGAAAGTTGCTGAAGCCTTCATGGAACCTGAATGGATTCAAGCTATACAAGAAGAGCTTCAACAGTTCGAGCTGAACAATGTATGGGAATTGGTCAAGCGTCCTGATCCTCGCAAGCACAATATCATAGGCACCAAATGGATCTATTGTAACAAACAAGATGAGCATGGTCAAGTTGTCAGAAACAAGGCTCGTTTAGTTGCCCAAGGTTACACTCAAGTTGAAGGGATTGACTTCGATGAAACATTTGCTCCGGTGGCTAGGCTTGAAGCCATTCGCATAAGTAACCATCGTCCAAGAATCCAGCAATACGCAATTTGAGAACATAATTTGTGGGAGACTTACCTTGGGAATCGGCCCTTTCCAAGGCATAATCATCAATGCCGACGACCTTCCAAGTGTGCCATGGGGAGGTCTCGTCACCTTGCCGTCCTCCCTGTGGCCACTACAACACACCTCCGACATCGACGACGACACGGACAACTGCGACATGATCTGCAGCGTCACGGCAGCCTTGAAATCACGCACTAAGTCTTCGTCCTCGTCCGCCTCCGCGAAAACCCAGAAATGGCCCCTGATCTGCCGGAGATCGGGCTCGGGATTTGGATCCACCGCCATCAACCGAGAAACCATTCCCTTCAATTCCGCTGCCGGAGACGTCATACTAAGATCCACGATATCTATCTGATCGGCCTCACGCCGCTACTCCTACGCGATTGGACAACAAATAAAGATCACGAAAATGTCTATCACTATGTGTCCGCTCTCCAGCACACCCACATCTCCCCGCAGGTACTGCCCCGCGAGAATGTCCTCCTCTATATCTCTCACCGTAATCCACCGCGACGGAGGGTGAAGATTGAGGATTCCCCCATGGCGATCTCCCGTTCCCCCGACGACGGAGAAGAAGGCCTTCCACCGCATCGGCTCAACCAACTCCTGTATTATAGGCACATAATGACTGGTGCCGGGGAGCCATCACCCTCGGGCGGCGGAGGCGTAATCGCCCTGTTCACCCGGTCCGTCATCAACAAACCGTCTGTGATGGCCACGTGGCAGGGAAGTGTAACAAGTCTTGTTTTTTAGAGGTTCTGATGATTGTGGAGGCCAACCAGCGCCACTCACATTGTACTAGCCAACATAGAACTTCTAATCTCAAGATATGCACTCACTCTAGTGTAGTTTTAGAGAACCAACAAAGAGAGGCACCAGTATCCCGGAAGATAGTAAACATACGAGAGAGACAACAGTGAAGACACCATTAACCAACCAACCAGGTAATATAGACTTGAAAGAGACATAGACACATCACAACGATTTTTTTGCATGGGCCGGGGAAGCCCAGCGGGCACAACTTGATATAGACTTGAAAGAGACATAGACACATGACAACGATTTTTTTGAAGATTTGCCAGACTAGAGTTCCTACACAAGATTCATCATCTTATTTTATAACCGCCTAAAAACCAGACACATGTTGAACATTGTTTGCGCCTTCGGAGATAAATACACCCCATCATGGGTGGGATCACACGGGGCTATGCTCTTTTTGCTTCGATTGCTACTACTTAGGACCACATGCCGTGATCTGCTGCTCCAGCTGCGTCAAAAGAAGAACAGAATAATGATTACAACATGCCTAAGGCACTGCGCATAATGTTTGTCAAGTCACAAGGATTCACAAATCACCAATGTTAGAACGTGGTCGGTATCTTATTCCGGCCCTTCGTCAAGCTTATTTTACGTTGAGAAACAAATAAATTATATGGCTTAAAAAACCCCAATATATCTACAGAAATGTGTTGACGAAAATTGAGGCAAAAGCATTTCAGATACTTAAGAAACCAAACAGTATAACAAGATAAATATCAATAGCAAAAAGAATGAGATCCCATTTTTACTTTTTATCTTCAAATTAGACATTACATGACCGATTTGTAGAGCATGACACTAGTCAGAAGTTGGAAGTCAAAAGCCAACATAGGCACATAAGGGGCTACCTGCATCATGGTCTGGAACTTGTTGCGCACATCGCAGAACTCATTCGTAAGAAGAGCCAACGCCATGAGGCACCTGGAATAATGCAAAAATACCACATTGTCAAATTCTGGAGAGAATAATTAAGCAAACTGAACTGACATGGTTTGAAAATCGTAAGCCTGTGCATGGAAAAAATACCTCGAGCCATCTCAGACTTAGTCATTCTATAAACATAAGTCTAGAACAAAAAAGTACTAAGAGAATAATCAAAGAGGCATATTCAGATAATGAACCGAGTTCTACCATCACATGGTTGCAAATAAAGTGAACGCTAGTCCTTATAAAAATAATAAGATTGATATGGACATAGTATAGTGGTATAAAAGAGGAAATTAGCCCGCAGGTTTACATACAGAATGTGAAGAATGCAGAGTGTGGAGAATAATTATTGTGCAACATATATAGTAAGCTACCAAGTGAATAATTATTGTGCAACATATATAATAAAGTACTTAGTATACTGACCCTTCTTTGCTTCTTGCCTCAATGAACTGATGGAAGTGCATGCAGGAGAGGTTCACTTTCTTAGCACCAACACTGATACATGCCAAAAAGAGCAAGATCAGAATACTATAATTTTCTTAAACTTGTTAAACGCTATGTCTGTAAAAATAATGTTCTCAAGGAGCCCTTTGCCTAATGTTTGTCAGCACAATAAATTGTTTGATCAACCAGAAAAATAAATAACAGTAGCCTTAAATGCAATTGTACATGTAGTACCTGATATATTTACAACGCGTTAAAGTTTCACTTGTCGAACAATAACATTTGTGTGACTATCGATGATTTAATTACAAAAAAAGACAACTAAATTCGTCTTTTCTAATTAGAGCTATGCGATAGTGCGAACGACACGAGCCGCATGCCCGTAAAGTACACACCCAGTGCCAACTCATCCGAATAAAAACAACATCAATAAAGTGGACAAGCTAGAAAATAACCATTGGCATTATGTAGAATAGTGGCTCATTGATACAATAATAAATGTTTACAGAACAATAAGTCTTTATTGCTAGTCTAGAAAATTGCCATTAGCTAAAAAAAATAGCACTAGAAATGTCCTCAAGACGACAAAGTATTCCTTGAAGAGCTATAGCATCGCACGAATAGTGATAATTCCATGTGTAACACAACTGAACTCAGATATTATACTTTTGTGTATCCGACAGCCACAAACGATACCATGCCGACACATCCGAACATAAATGTGGACACGCCAGAAAACTACCATGCAAGTGATGCATGGATATCTGTACTTCCATTACATGAAACACAAGCAAACTTGACACTTCTACCTATGACTACATGACAACTTAAATCACAACATAAACTACTTGCCCAAGACAAATACATCTAAATCAAACTGACATCGATGCGGCGGAGAACAAACATACAGTAGTTATAAATGGGCGGGAGAAAGACAAGGGCTTATCATCATCACCTGCAGCTGCAGCCCTTGAGCCGATGCACCAGGTCGTCGACCTTGCTGAAATCTACCACGGTCTGGTTCCTGCGAATCGCAAAGCAGATCGGATGAAATCAATACCAAAGATGAGATGATGAAAGCAGATGGAGAGAGGAGGGATTGGGGGCGGACAGCAGGCCGGCGATGCCGTTGAGGATGATGTTGGCGTCGTCGATGAAGAGGTTGATGACCTCGGCGACCAAGCCTGGGGCTGAGCTGCCATCCTCGTCCACCGACTGCAGGTACTGGAAATACTCGTCCACCGTACCCTACATGAATCACATCACATCACGAGAAGGCACAGCCGGACCACAGCCCACAAGCACACCGGATCTAGATGGGGATGGACTCACCGTGGCGAACATTGAAGTGACATGGTTGTTCAGTCGGGTCCTGAGCGCGGCGGCCGACATGGCGAGAGATCCGCTGGGGAGCAGGTGGCGAAGGGATCCGATGGAAGCTGTTGTGCCGGTGGCGGAGTGGTCGAGGGAGAGTTGGAGGGGGTTTGGGGTCGACGGAGCCCCTTATATATCTGGAAGCACGAGGCTCTGCCCGCGGAGACGTTTGGCTGGGAGTACCACCATTAACACTACAGGCACGGCTGGGAGCCATTAACTAGCTACAAGGTGGACGACGCCGGATGCAGTCAGAAACTTTTGGCGGCGAGTGCTACGTTACCTCTGCTTGCTTGGCCATGCATGAACGAGCGGCATGCTTGCGGTGCATGAATGGAGCTACAGGTTGAGGAGGCCAGCTGCATCCAGATGATAATAGCGATGTGCAGATGGAGTAGGCTTCTTCTTTGGATGGTTCTGTCCCGATGGTCTTGTTTTTATGTACTTTTGTGTGTGAACTGGTGTCTAGTTCTCGTGCGTACCTGGCCCTTGCGTGGGCACATTTTGTTAGGTTTAAGATTAATCATATGAGCGGCCTTGCATCTGTGGGTGACGAGAGGATTTCTCAACAAAAAAAATCACGAAAGGCATGGATTGATCAGGCATCCCGAAGGATCACAGTCCATGGAATGGCACGGCAGAGGCTCATTCTCCACCTCCTGCTCTACAATTTGATTGACGAGTTACTTCTTTTGTTCATTACCCTTTTAGTTTCTAGACAGAGGGTTGAACGTGTATTTTCTAGTATGTGTTAGAGAAAACGTGTAATCTCAACCGACTTTCTTCTCCCTCTCTCGTATCCTCCTCCAACTCTTGTAACTCTTTCCTTGTATGCCAAGGCAGGCTTGCCCCGATCTCAATATATACACGACCCGCTCCTCATCGAGGGAGTAAGGGATCGCTCATTATCTTTCATGGTCATCAGAGCCGCCTCTTCTCATACATCTAGCCACAAACCAAAAACCCTAGAAAACCACATACCACACAAATCAAAACCCAGAAACCGCATACTATAGTCTCCATGGCTTCCTCTGCCGGCGTCGCCCTCAACCTCGGTTCGCCGCCATCTGAGAAGCTCGCACGAGGAAACTTTATCCTCTGGAAGACTCAGGTGCTACCAGCCCTGCGAGGAGCACAGGTGACTGGACTCCTCGACAACACAGATGCTGCTCCGCCCAGGATTACCAAGCTGAGAATCGCCATCACCAACACCAAGAAGGGCAGCATGTCAAGCTCGGCGTACATGGCGAAGATGAAAAGCCTCGGGGATGAACTAGTTGTTGCCGGTCGTCCCGTCTCTGATCCGGAGATGGTGGACTACATCTTGGCCGGACTGGACCGCGACTACGGCTCCGTTGTGGCGGCGATCGGCGCTGTCAAGAACACCATCACCGCCGATGATCTCTTCGCCCAAATCTCTACCTTTGATCAAAGGATGGAGATGCTAGGTGATTCTTCTTCAGGCGGATTTCACTCATCTGCCAACGCGGTCTACAGAGGCCGCGGACAGTCCCGCGGCAGATCCCGTGGGCGAGGAGGACGGGGGCGTGGCCGTGGTGACCGCGGTGACCGCCAACCCTCTTCCTCCAACGGTGGCAACGGCTTCAGAGGGCGTCCTCGACAGCAGCAACAGCAGCACCAGGTGCATGAGCAGCAACATGATTATCCTGAGTGCCAAATATGCTTCAAGCATCATACAGGAGGTGCATGGTTTTGCTGGTGGCGCTATGAGGAGAACGAGCCAGAAGAAAAGGAGGTACATGCCGCGTCATATGGCGTGGACACAAATTGGTATGCCGACAGTGCAGCAACAAACCACATCACAGGTGAACTTGACAAGTTGACAATGCGGGAGAAGTATAATGGAGGCGACCAAATTCGCACGGCAAGCGGTTCTGGTATGGATATGACACACATTGGTAGTTCAATTGTTGAAAACCCTGTGAAAAGTTTACATTTGACAAATGTCTTGCACGTTCCTGAAACATCAAAAAAATCTTATTTCCGTTCGTCGATTCACCCTTGATAACAATGTTCTTATAGAGTTCTATCCTTATTTTTTCTTGGTTAAGGACTTGAGAACAAGGAGAATCATTCTTAGAGGACGGTGTGTGGGAGGCCTCTACCCACTCATATCATAATCATCATCATCTTTGTGGTCCAATAAACAAGCAAATATTGTCACCAAGCTTTCATCATCAAGGTGGCATAGTCGCTTGGGTCATCCATCTTCAGTCATAGTTAAATATGTTCTTAGCAAAAATAAACTCGCTTATGAGCCTAGTGTTGAGTCAGTTTGTGATCCGTGTCAACAAGCAAAAAGTCATCAATTACCTTACCCTATTTCTACTAGTGTGTCTACTGCCCCACTACAACTTATCTTTTCAGATGTATGGGGCCCAGCTCCTACTTTAGTTCGTAGATTTTCCTATTATGTAAGCTTTATTGATGACTATAGTAAATTTACTTGGATTTATTTACTGAAGAAAAGATTTGATGTATTCCAAGTTTTTATCAATTTCCAAAATCTTTTTGAACGCGAACTGAACTTCAAGATCATTGCTATGCAAAGTGACTGGGGTGGTGAGTATGAAAAATTGAACTCTTTCTTCCAAAAACTTGGCATATCCCATCATGTCTCTTGTCCTCATGCTCACCAACAAAACGGGTCTGCCGAAAGAAAGCACCGTCACATAGTTGATATGGGCTTGCATTATTAGCAAATGCGTCCATGCCACTCAAATTTTGGGATGAAGCCTTTTTAACTGCCACATATCTTATCAACTTGCTTCCAAGCAAAGTCATCAAATTTGAAACACGCATTACACGACTCCTAGGTGTCACACCTAACTACACATCTCTTCGCATCTTTGGTTGTGCATTTGGCCCAATCCTCGACCCTACAACACACGTAAACTTGCTTTCCGCTCAAAAAGATGTGTCTTCTTAGGTTATAGCCCCATGCATAAAGGGGTCAAATGCCTTGATGTTCCCAGTGGTCGGGTCTACATATCCAGAGATGTTGTCTTTGATGAGTCTGTGTTTCCCTTTGCATCTCTTCATCCAAATGCCGATGCACTTCTCCGCAAGGAAATCCTCCTTCTTCCTCCACATCTTCGGTCTTTTGATCATGGGGGCGACAACAATTGTACTAATCAATGCGATGATGTTTTTGCTGGTACTGGTTCTTCTCTTATGCCCGTGCAGATTTCTGGAGAAAATGGCGTTCAAAATGATCAAAATTTCGAAGATATGGCTCAATTTGACCCAATATTGCATGTTGAGGAAGAGGACGAACCCGGCACGGATAATGAAGGAGATCCGGCGGCGCCTGGAACTCCTGTGCGGGCGTAGTCCTCGGATCGCGCGGGCGGACCGTCATCGGATTACACTACAGCTGGCTCCACTCCAGATTCCAGGGAGGGCCACTCCCGCTGCCACGCCTCTGGTACAAAGGGACCAGCAGCTGGACCGGACCCCCTAAATCCGTCACGCGCCCGCCAGTGCGGTCGGCCAGCGGATCCCCACGCCAGGTCGAACGGTGACACCGTGTGTCCGCAGCGCAGCTGACCACACCGATGGCTGCAGGATCTCCCTGCGCATATGGCGACAGATTCTTTCGTGTCGGCGCAGATTCGCCCGGATCCTCTGTGGCAAGCATTCCAGTGGTTCAGCCAGAAATTTCTACACGAGTTATGACTCGGCTACAGAAAGGTATACGGAACCCTAAAATAAGAAAAGATGGAACTATACCATATGGGATGTTGTGTATTTCAGGAGAACCAACAACGTTGAATAGTGCACTTGATGATCCTAAGTGGAAAAAGGCGATGGATGGGGAATATCCTGCACTCATGAGGAACAAAACCTGGCATCTTGTACCAAACCAGAGAGGTAAAAATATCATTGACTGCAAATGGGTGTATAGAATTAAAAAAAGGCAGATGGCTCCATTGACAGGTATAAGGCATGTCTAGTTGCAAAAGGCTTTAAGCAACGTTATGGCATTGACTATGAGGACACATTTAGTCCTGTTGTGAAAGCTGCAACTATCAGACTTGGGTTAGCTATTGTTGTGTCCAGAGGATGGAGCCTAAGGCAGCTAGATGTACAGAACGTGTTTCTGCATGGTGTTCTAGAAGAGGAAGTGTTTATGAGACAGCCACCTGGGTATGAGAGTAAGAAATTACCACATTATGTTTACAAGCTTGATAAGGCACTCTATGGCTTAAAGCAAGCACCCAGAGCATGGTATTCCAGACTGAGCTCACAATTGAAATATCTTGGCTTTATTGCTTCCAAGGCTGATATGTCCTTGTTCATTTATAACAAGACATGAGTAGTCATTTTTGTACTCATATATGTGGATGATATCATAGTTGCAAATTATTCACAAAATGCTACTAATGCTTTGTTACATGATTTGAGCTCAGAGTTTGCCTTGAAGGATCTAGGTGACTTGCACTTTTTCCTAGGCATTGAAGTCAAGAAAAATATGTAAACGAGCTTCTGTCTCGCATGGGAATGAAGAATTGTAAGCCAGTGCCCACACCTTTATCTTCCTCAGAAAAGCTCTCTGCATATGAAGGTGAGCCACTTCGAGAGAAGGAGAGCACAAGGTATAGAAGTACCGTGGGAGCATTGCAATATCTAACTCTCACACGTCCACACATTTCGTTTGCTGTTAATAAGGTCTGTCAATACCTACATGCACCTACCTCTACACTTTGGGCAGCAGTTAAGAGAAGTGAGATATGTGAAGCATACTATGGGAATAGGACTTCATTTCAAACGGTCTAATTCCTCTCTTATTAGTGCATTCTCTCGATGTCGACCGATGGGATGCAAGATGACAGAAGATCAACTGGAGGTTTTGCAGTATTCTTTGGATCTAACCTTATTTCCTGGAGTGCTAGAAAGCAAGCCACTGTGTCACGGTCAAGCACAGAAGCAGAATACAAGTCCTTGGCAAATGCAACCGCTGAAATTATTTGGGTTGAGTCACTTCTTGATGAGTTGGGGGTGAAGAAAAATCGTATCTCGTGCTTATGGTGTGACAATTTGGGAGCAACGTATTTGTCTGCGAATCCAGTGTTTCATGCATGGACAAAACACATAGAGATTGACTTCCACTTTGTGCGAGAAAGAGTTGCAGCAAAGAAACTTGAGATACAATTTATTCCCTCCAAGGACCAAGTAGCAGATGGCTTCACAAAGGCACTTTCAGCAAGACCATTTGAAGAGTTCAAGAATAATCTTAATTTAGGATAGTTGAGATTAAGGGAGGGTGTTAGAGAAAACGTGTAATCTCAACCGACTTTCCTTCTCCCTCTCTCGTATCCTCCTCCAACTCTTGTAACTCTTTCCTTGTATGCCAAGGCAGGCTTGCCCCGATCTCAATATATACACGACCCGCTCCTCATCGAGGGAGTAAGGGATCGCTCATTATCTTTCAGTATGAAGGCCATTAAGACAAGATTAGGCAATAAGATGGAAGATGAAAATCTTGCTAATAACCTGTTAGTTTACGTAGAGGGTGGAATCCGGAAGAACTACAACCATGAAGATGTCATCGCATATTTTAGAAGCAAAAAGGATCGGAGAGTTGATTTTAGAAGTAAAAAGGATAGGAGTAGTAACTTAACAGTTTTCATGGTTGAACTGACTTTTTGGAATAGAAACATTTACATATATACACATATGTGCTCTCTCTATCTTGTAACATGTGCTCATGATATAATTTTTTTTAAATTTCTACTCTTCTTCAATGTGGCCTGCCCAACTCTTTCTTTCAAGCTCCTTCACTCGCTATGACCACATGTTCGGTGCTCCACTGGCCGGCCATGATGGCATCTCCCTAAAACCTGGAGATCAGTGTCATGTGTTTCAGATGAACAAGTTTAGTGGTGGCTCATGGAGCATCATCACCAATCAACAAATTTAGCTAGCAGAAATAATTGGTTATCCCAAGAAATTAGAGCCTGCGGATGGGAGAAGTAGAAGCTCAACTGAGAGGCTGGGGTAATCCCCCTTTAAAAAAAGGCTCAGCGGCGCCCAGCCAATAGCCTAGTTCTTCGATGCCTACACTTACACGAGAACGGCGCTTATGTCGGACCCAGCTGTCTCCTGTGAACTTCGAGTTGGGCTTCGTTGTCGCTTGGGATGAATGGGCCAGTCTTAGGCTTCTCGTGAAATGCCTCATGCAGTAGTTCGTGTGACATTCCCCTCCCCTTTAAATTTGGCTTGACCCCAAGCCAATGCTCGAGGGGGCCATGCCTTCAGAGGAATCACGTCTTCCCAGGATGCAAGTGATGCCAGGATGCCGGACCAGTAGATTAGGCTTGCTCTACTTAGTGATGACCCCTCTGCACCGTGCATCGATCAGGGATGGTTGTTGATAGCTGGAACCTAAGGAGGACAACATCGAGAATCGTCAGCTCCGGCTGCATGGTAGTGGATGGCGGCATACCAGCTTGTAGTTGCGGAGACATGTTTGATTGGGTGAATATGAGATTGTTCAGGCAAGTCCATTTTATATGCCAACACGTCCACATGATGCAATACCTAAAAGGGACAAAATTGCGAAAAGCTAACTTGTGGTTAGCGCGCGACGCGACGGATGACCGGGAATACAACTGAAACTTCAAATAAACCCAGTCTCGAACAACAAAATACTCTACCCGGGCGAAAATAGTCAGCCTTGTCCTTCATTAATTGTCGACCTTGGTTCAGATGTTGTGCAGCCGCTAGATCAGTCATTGCCTCGTCAACGATGTTATTAAGTCCGAATAAGCGATTCTTGTGCCCGTAGATGGCTTCAAATGATGTTGATTTAAGGGTGGAGTGGTACGAGGTGTTTTACCCAAATTCGGCCATGGCAAGTCAATCATCCCATTTCTTCGGATAATTGTGAACAAAGCAACAAATGCAGAGTTCCAAGCACTAGTTGACTCACACTATTGTACCATTAGTTCCAAACACATATTTATATCTTCGGATATAATCTTGAACTGAAAATGACATGGTTCTTTTTTTCTGCCCTTTCCTTTTTTCGAAAAGGAAGATGACCCTCGGTCTTTGCATAAGGACGGCACATATAGTCATTTTATTAATTATTCACAAAGTCCTTACAAAGTAATACAAATAAGACTAAAGTCACCTTGTTGGCCACATCTGTCGCTGCTCCTATAAACTTGATGAAAGGGGCTGCACATGGTTGGGGCCGCTACCCAGACCTCACACCCCATCCTAACATCTAAAACCGGAGCTTCAACAAAGCCGAGAAACAGCACATCGGGGCCACAAACCGGTCCAACGGAGTCTCAGCGGGCACCGCATGCGCACGCTGCAAAGGCCGCCGCCACCGACTCCTGCCTATTCATCTTTAGAGTAGGCACGAACGCATTCACCTTTCCTGGTCTGACGTCAACAATGCAATGACGCAAGACAGGGCCACCTCCCTACGCTCATCCAACCTAAAGCAACTTTCGTTGAGACCCTGCTGCGCCACGCCGTCGAGACTCCGCATCATTGATGTGTCACGTGGAACACACACCACCTCAAAAACGTTCCACTGGTCCCTCGAGTCGATGCACACCTTCAAGAATGATGCCCCCAATGGGGAAATGATACAAACATTTTCCCTTGATCAAGGAGAGACATCGGCATTCCAAAAGACAGTAAAGAGATCGGAGAGCCAACAACATACAACAAAACCAATTCACCAGTAAAAAACCAACCAGATAGAGAGTTTAAATATTGTATGGGGCGGCAGCCCAGCGGACACAACCGGGTATAGAGTTGACAGAGAAATTGACACATGACAAAATGTTTTTTTTGAAGACTTGTGAGACTGGAGTTCTTACCCAAGATTCCTCATGTTATTTCATAATCGCTCTCCAAAGCCAGACACCTATTGAACATTGTATACATCCGGAGAGATACATACACCCCATCATGGGAGGGATCACATGGAGCTACGCTCTTTTTCCTTCCATAGCTACTAGTTAGGACCATAGGCTGCGATCTGCTCCTCCAGCTTCATCAAAAGAACAATAGCTTAATTATTACCACATTTCTAAGGTACATATTGGTGGCCAAGTCACAAGGTTTCACAAATCATCCATGTTACAAGGTGGTTGATATCTTATTCCAGTATTTGGCTAAGCTTAATTTACGGTGAGAAACAAAGAAATTATATTGCTTAGAACTACCCCATACAGCTACTGAATCGTGATGACACAAATTAAGACATAAACGTTCTAGATACCTCGGAAACCAAACAGTATATCTAGATAAATATCAACAGCAACAAGAATGAGATCAAGTTCTTTATTTTTTATCTTAAAGGAACCATGTCCGATCTTTAGATTATGATACTAGTAAGAAGTTGGAAGTCAAAGCAAACATACACACATAGGGGGCTACCTGCATCATAGCCTCGAACTTGCTTCGCACATCACAGAACTCACTCCAAGCAAGAGCCAACGCCATGAGGCACCTGGAATAAATGCATCATACCACGCAGTCAAATTCTAGACAGAGTGATCACGTGAACTGAACTAATAGTGGTTCGGAAATCATAATCCTCTGCTTGGAAAAAGAATTCTAGCCATCTCAGATTTAGTCATGCTATAAACATAAGTCATCAAAAAAGTTATACCATCACAAGTTAAAGTAGAATAATCAAAGAAGCATATTTAGATAATGAACCGAGTTATACCATCACAGGGTTGCAAATGAAGTGAAGGAGCAGGTTAATGCTATGAGCTAAATATAGTCTCATCAAAAAAGGAAATCAGTCTTCTGGTTTACAATAATGTAAACAATACAGGGTGTGGATAATAATGATTGTGCAACATATATAATAAGGTACTAAGTACTGACCTTTCTTTGCTTCTTGGCTCATTGAACCGACGGAATTGCATGCAGGATAGGTTCACTTTCTTAGCACCAACACTGATACATAAAAAGAAGAGGAAGATCAGGACACCAGGAAACTTTCAAGCTTATTAAACGCTATTGCACCATGTTGATCCGCATAACCATACTAGCGATAATAATCACGGTTGTCGAACCAATATATTGTTTGATAAACCCAAAAAATAAATAGCATTAGCTAAATGTGGTAGTAGATCAGTAGTACTGGAGATATTTATAGTACGGTAAAGTTTCACTTGCCGAACCATGAACGGCATGCCCATGACAATCACGTCTGAATCACATGATATGGATGCAACAGAGAAACAATCATATATAAAACAGTTAAAACTGAGCAGGGAAAGAAAGTGTTCATCATCATTATACCTGTAGCTGCTCCCCTTGAGCTGACGCACGAGGACGTCCACCATGTCGTAGTCCACCACAGGTTGGTTCCTGTGAATCGCAAAGCAGAGAAGACAAGATGGATGAGTACCCAATCGAGCGAGCCGAGATAATTGAAGCAGAGGAAGAGAGGAGGGATTGGGGGCGGACAGCAGGCCGGCGATGTCGTTGAGGATCCTCTTGGTTTCTTTGATGAAGAGGCTCATCATCTCGGCGACATAGCCCGAGGCTGTGGTCTCATTCTTCTCCATCAACTGCAGTTGCTGGAAATTATCGTCCAGCATGCCCTAGATGAATCACATGATGCGAAGGCAAAGATAGACTAGTCAGCCAGCCGCCGGAACAACCACACGGCCTAGGTGTACATGTGATGGGACGACGAGGGGATGCACTCACCGTGGCGAACATGGATGTGACAAGGTTGTCTAGCCGGGCCCTGAGCGCGGCAGCCGCCATTGTTGAGGATGTGCTGGGGCGGATGACCTGCTGATGCGAAGATGTAGTGGTGGTGGGCTGGTGGCGGAGTAGAGAGGGGATGGAAACCTTTATGTGGCCGGACGCACGAGACTCTCCCGCTAAAGCGTTTGGCGGCGAGTGCTACGTTACCTCTACTTGCTTGGCCATTAACGATCGAGGATGGAGCCTTGCAGACGGCATGCGTGCATGCAGTGCATGAATGCAGCTACAGGTTGAGGATGGCAGCTGCAGCCAGATAGTCTGGAGATGGAGTGTGTAGGGCGTCTTCTTTGGATGGTTCTGTCGTTCATCTGCGATGCTCTTGTTTTACTTTTGTGTGTGTGAACTGTCTGGCTGTCGTGCCTAGCCCCTGCCTGATTTTTCTTTTCTTTTGAGCACCAAAATGCTTTCCGCGTGGGTTTTGTTCGGTTTAAGATTCTCTCAGTGGCCTTGCCAAAGGTGCCACCAGGCCGGTACTTGGGCTGTGGGTCACGGGCTTGGCCTAGCTCACAATACCGAACTATAAGACTAAGAGCATCTCTGCAGAACAGATACCACAAAATCTGTTAAATTTTCTATCCGCAAAATCATTTGACGGTTTGCTCTAAGATAATTTTGCGCGCAGTTCATCCCCAGCCCTGGATAGATACCCCAAATAGTACCTTAAATTTTGAAAACTTAAACTCAAATCATTCTCCTGCTACATAGATAGTCCAGACCTCGCCAGAGTTCATCACACACACATGGACAAACTAAAATTAAAAATACAAATCGACTGAGGAACGGCAGAAGCGCACGGCTTCACGTCGAGAAGGAACTCGCACGCCAAGCGGTAGAGGGTCGGGGCGAGCTCGTTGTCCGCCTTCGCCGCGTGGAAGCGTTCGGCAGTGCCCTCTTTGCCAGCCTCCAGCGCCTCACTCGCGTCGTGGTGCACGATCTCCGCCTCGTGGAGGTTCTTCGTCGCCGGCCAGAGTGCCTCGGAGCTCGTTGAAGTGCTGCCACACACAGTTGCCGCTGCTGCCGGAGAGGGCGCCGTGGTTTCGTGCCTGTGCCGAGCCATAGCTCGACGGCAGGCCGACTGGAGCTGCCAGACTCTGCGTCGTGCCGGCCGAGTTTGCGCGGCAGCGGCGGCTCCCACGTCCGCGATCTTCCCCCAACAAGATCCATGCTTGAGAGGGAAAAACTGTCCGGATGCGCTCGCCGGAGCTAAGAAAAGAAGATGGTGAAGGGGAAGTGGACTGCGGCGGAGGGGCGCAGATCTATCCGACAAGGGAACCTTAAAACACCCCCATCCCCACATATATAGCGGCGGAAGCGGCAGTTTGCGGGCTGCCCTGATATTTTTTTTACTGGACGGTGCAAATATACCGCTTCTGTTCTGGCCCTTGGAAATGCTAAATTGGCCAAAAATATACGGGCGGGCGGTGGGATAGAGTATCTACTAGAGATGCTCTAACTCATGAGAGGCGTCGATTGATCATGGAGACTATATCTTGCATTAAGAGAGACGGTAGGAAGTCTTGCTGAAGGTTGTACAGTAATTGGGTTTGCACATTCTGTTGGGGAACGCAGTAATTTCAAAAAAATTCCTACGCACACGCAAGATCATGGTGATGCATAGAAACGAGAGGGGAGAGTGTAGTCCACGTACCCTCGTAGACCGTAAGCGGTTATGACAACGCGGTTGATGTAGTCGTACGTCTTCACGATCTGACCGATCCTAGTACCGAAAGTACGGCACCTCCGTGATCTGCACACGTTCGGCTCGGTGACGTCCCACGAACTCTCGATCCAGCTGAGTGTCGAGGGAGAGCTTCGTCAGCACGAGGGCGTGATGACGGTGATGATGAACCTACCGGCGCTGGGCTTCGCCTAAGCACTGCAAAGATATGACCGAGGTGGATTACTGAAAGTCAACTATCCCTAGGTGGTTTTGGTAATTCCTAACAACATATAGCTCATTGAGCTAACATTATTCCAAGATAAATATTTCACGAAAAGCTCAATGAATGGCATGGCATGGATGAGAAAAGTGGACCCCTCAAAATACTAAGGATAAAAGGATTGGCTCAAGCTCAAAGCTCAAGACTCTACATTTTATATTTTAGTGGTCCAAGATCACATTGAGTCTATAGGAAAAGCCAATACTATCAAGGAGGGATGAGGTGTTGCTTAATGAGGTTCTTGCTTCATAGTGCTTAGTAATATGCTCCAAAACCCTCAACTACTTTCCCACATCCACATATGACCTAAACCAAAAGTCAAACTTGGCCCCACCGATTCTTTCTATCCGGCGCCACCGAGTTCAGATGTCATAGCCACTGCCACAAACCCTAGGCAAATCGGTCTCACCGATAGGGATCTCGGTCTCACCGAGATGGGATTGTAATCTCTCTGTTTCCCTTCGTAACGTTTCGGTCCTACCGAGATGAGCGATCGGTCCCACCGAGATTGCAAGGTAAACTCTCTGTTTTCTTTTCGTAACATTTCGGTCCCACTGAAATGAGCGAATCGGTCCCACCGAGTTTACCTGACCAACTCTCTGGTTAGCTTATTACCAAAATCGGTCCCACCGAGTTTGTGTAATCGGTCTCACCGAGATTACGTTATGCCCTAACCCTAACCATATCGGTCCTACCGAGTTGCATGTCGGTCCCACCGAAAATCCTAACGGTCACTAGATTTGCTGAATCGGTCCGACCGAGTTTAACAATTCGGTCCCATCGTGTTTGGCAGGTTGTGTGTAACGGTTAGATTTTGTGTGGAGGCTATATATACCCCTCCACCTCCTCTTCATTCATGGAGAGAGCCATGAGTACGAACCTACACTTCCAATACACATTTTCTGAGAGAGAACCACCTACCCTTGTGTTGAGACCAAGATATTCCATTCCTATCATATGAATCTTGATCTCTAGCCTTCCCCAAGTTGCTTTCCACTCAAATCTTCTTTCCACCAAATCCAAATCCTGTGAGAGAGAGTTGAGTGTTGGGGAGACTATCATTTGAAGCACAAGAGCAAGGAGTTCATCATCAACGCACCATTGGTTACTTCTTGGAGAGTGGTGTCTCCTAGATTGGCTAGGTATCACTTGGGAGCCTCTGACAAGATTGTGGAGTTGAACCAAGGAGTTTGTAAGGGCAAGGAGATCACCTACTTCGTGAAGATCTACCGCTAGTGAGGCAAGTCCGTCAGAGGCGGCAGCCATGGTGGGATAGACAAGGTTGCTTCTTCGTGGACCCTTCGTGGGTGAAGCCCTCCGTGGACTCACAAGAACTGCTACCCTTCGTGGGTTGAAGTCTCCATCAACGTGGATGTACGATGGCACCACCTATCGGAACCACGACAAAAACATCTGTGTCTCCAATTGTGTTTGAATTCTCCAAACCCTTCGCTTTACATTCTTGCAAGTTGCATGCTTTACTTTCCGCTGCTCATATACTCTTTGCATGCTTGCTTGAATTGTGTTAAGATTGTTTGACTTGTGCTAAGATAGCTAAAATCTGCCAAAGACTAAAATTGGGAAAAGGATAAGTTTTTATTTGGTCAAGTAGTCTAATCACCCCCCTTCTAGACATACTTTTGATCCTACAAGTGGTATCATAGCTTTGGTCTCCATTTGCTTTGATTTCCATAGCTTTTGGTAGTCATAGCCTTGGTTTCACAACCTAGGAGAGTATGGCGTCTAGCGAGGGAAATTATCACCGTAGAGGTCCTTACTTTGATGGTACTAATTTTGCTACTTGGAAGCATAAGATGAAAATGCATATTCTTGGTCATAACCCCACCGTTTGGGCTATTGTGTGTATTGGCTTGCAAGGTGAATTCTTTGATGGGATAGAACCGAACCGTGAAGCTACCGCGGAAGAGTTGAAGATGTTGCAATACAATGCTCAAGCTTGTGATATCCTCTTCAACGGATTGTGCCCCGAAGAATTCAACAAAATCAGTCGTCTTCAGAATGCAAAGGAAATTTGGGATACTTTGATTGATATGCATGAAGGTACCGACTCCGACAAGGAATCCAAGTTGGATGTGCTTCAAAGTCAACTTGACAAGTTCAAAATGAAGGATGGTGAAGGTGTCGCTGAAATGTACTCTAGGCTTGCTCTTATCACAAATGAGATTGCCGGCTTAGGAAGTGAAGAGATGACCGACAAATTCATCATCAAGAAGATCCTAAGAGCCTTGGATGGAAAATATGATACCGTGTGCACATTGATCCAAATGATGCCCAATTACAAAGATCTCAAGCCAACGGAAGTCATTGGAAGAATTGTTGCTCATGAGATGTCACTCAAGGATAAGGAGGAATTTCACAACAAGTCAAGTGGTGCTTACAAAGCCTCATGTGAAGCCCCCACATCATCAAGTGAGAAACAAACGCTCAATGAAAAATTGAGCTTAATGGTGAAGAACTTCAACAAATTCTACAAGAGTAGAAGCAAATAGAGAAGCTCCAAGTCAAGGTCCTACAATGACAAAAGATCTTCTAGTCGAGAGCGTAATTGCTACAATTGTGGAAGACCCGGACACTATTCCAATGAGTGTACGGCACCCTACAAAAAAGAGAAGAATCACCTAAAAGGAGAAGTAGAATAGAAGAATCACCACCAAGAGAGAGAAGGAGTAGAGATGATCGTTATGAACGAAGAACATCCCGGAGAAGCAAGGATTCGGAAAGGAAGGACAAGTCATCAAGGAGCTACACAAAACGAAGACATCAAGCTCATGTTGGTGAATGGGTATCCGGATCCGACTCCAACAATCACTCCGAGAGAAGCTATCACTCCGACTCCGAATATACTCAAGATAAAGGTGTTGCCGGTCTAGCACTTGTGTCAACCAACTCCTACGACATATTTGATTCACCAAATGAAGGGATTGGAAGATGCTTCATGGCCAAAGGTCCAAAGGTAACACACCCCGAGTATGTTGATTTCAATAGTGATGAACATGACTTGTTAGGTGATGATGATTTACTTGTTGACAACTCTAGTGATGAATACTATGATGAAACGTCAATTAATCATGCTAATCAAGATAAAACGAATGACAATGATAAGGAGAAGATTGAGCTACTAACTAAAGAACTAAACACTCTTAAGTTAGCTCATGAAACTATCTTAGAAGATCATCGAGAACTTTCAAGGACTCATGAGAAGTTACGTTTTGAAAATCTCAACCTTGAGCAAGAGCATGAGTTCTTAGAGGCAATCAATGATGATCTTCGTAAGAAAAGTTCTTCTTACATTGCCAAGCGTTTACTCTTATCTACTTACATGCCTCAAGTCAAGTCTAGTAACAAGAACAAGAAGGAATATTCCTCTAGTAGTAACAATAATCATGCTAAATCCAATGTTGTTACTTCTAGTAGTTCTCTTGATTCCACTAATGATTCTCTTAGCCAAGTTACACTTGAGAAAGAAAATAGCTTATTGAAGGGAATTATAGAGAAAGGTGTTTACAAGAGCCTTGCCGGGAGTAAGCAATTTGAGGAAATTGTACGCAAGCAAGGAAGGAACCGGAAGAACCAAGGTGTTGGTTTTGAATGCAAGTTCAATGCCAATGGAGTTGAGTGGGAAGAAGATCAATACCCCAAGACGAAGTTTGTTCCTCAACAAGAGAAGTATGATCCTACTTCTTTCAAGGGGACACAAGCCCAAGATGCTCTTCCACCACAAGACCACAAGCAAAAAGGCAAGGACAAGCTTCAAGAAGAGATTGATGCATTTGAAGAAGTTCCAAAGGCCTTGGTCAAGTGGGTTCCAAGACTACGTCAAGTTCTACTTCATCAAGTACGACTACAACTCCAAGGATTCCCATCAAGATGATGTGGATCCCGAAGAAGAAGAACTAGAGAGTTGTTGAGGGTGACTCCGCCAACATATTTCACTCATATCATTTTGGCAATAACTAGTGCAATCAACTTCCACATCTTGCACTAGTTCAAGGAGTCACAAACCCTCTTGTTGGTAAGACAAGGGACAAGGTAACCCAATGCTCTCATAGACATCATCTTGTGTTTGCATCACTCTATGTCTATGGATATCCTTGTTTGTTCCTTGTGGGACTAACCCGTGTAGGTATTGAAAGTGCAACTCACTCCAAAGGATTGCTCCAAATGATCTATATCAACATTGAGCATCCACATCTTCAACACCTACATGAAGTCATCATCGACAAAACCCAAGGTTAGTTCATCCCTCTAAGGGGATCTCACATCTAGGGGAGCTTTACTCTAAGAATTGAGCTAAAGCAACTCTAATGGTGTGAACACATCAATGCATTATGTAAAAGTGGTAACCCCACTTGAGCTTAAATGATGAGTATGACCTATGATCAAATATTCTCATTTGACTCCTAAGTCAATATACTCATATATAGATGACCTAGTCATCGCCAATTGCTTGATAGATGCTAGAATTGGTTGTGCATGCTTTGCCACATATTTCGTTTGCCATTTTATTGTGCGAGCATGTTGGTTGCATATTTTACTCATTCGAGGACATCCACTTGTTGTTTTGATTGATTGGCTTATTTTTATTTTGCCAAGTGGATGGACAAGAATGCCTAAGAACCTTCTCTAGCTATCTATGCTCTTCTCGTCTCAAACTCTATTCATGTTGCATCACAAAATTTGATCAAGTCAGATTCAAACCACTCTGTGTGAGGAGCACTCGGAGTCCCCGAATTGTCATAGACTTAAACTTCCAAAACTTCTTTGTGCGTTTTGCTCTGACTGATTCTTCCATTTCAGTCATACCGAGATCACTAAGTCGATCTAGGTTTTCAATCTGAGTGCAAACGATTTGAACTTTTCGGTCACACCGAGTTGCTGTAACTGCTTGCAGTTATGCATCTCGGTGCCACCGAGTTGTTCCACTCGGTCACACCGACAGGGTCGGGTTATTTATACCCACGGGAAAAACTTTGGAAATTTTCTCTGAACTCTTTCGCCCGTGCTCAGCTCGCTCTGCCTCCAGGGTCTCCGGATTGTCCTCCTCATCGCCACCTGCCTCCTGTCGCTGGTCTCCGCTGCCGTCAACGGGAATCATCCCCACCGTTGCCGCCGTAGCGAGTTCATCGCCGAACTAGGGTATGAAGTCGATCACTGTGCTATCCCTATCGGATTCCTAGCACATTGTGTTCGCCATGAATCTTGCCACGATTGAAACTATCTTATCTAGTCAAAACACTCCGTAGATTAGAGATGAATTGAAAATTTAGGGTTAGGTTTCTGCCGAAACCATCTCGCACCAACCGAGTTGTAGAACTCAAGACCACCGATTCGGCTAAGGCCATTGCACATGTAATTCTCGGTCCGACCGAGAATTGCAAATCGGTGTGACCGAAGTTCAGGACTTTGTGAAACCCCGCAGTCTCTACACCGAATCAGTGACTGGTCTCACCAAGGTCACTAGTTTAGGTTCCAAAAGCTGCTTCAGATCACCAAGTTTACAAATTGGTAGATCCGAAATGCTTTCTGTGGAAAACTAAAACTAAGTTTTTGACTCATTCTTTTGCAAAAGCCTCTCAGATTTTGTGATGCTCATCCACTCTATCTCATCTATATCTACTCACAGGGTCTGTTGTCAGTGTTTGCAATATGTCTAATCAAAGTGACAGTCAGAACAAGTCAGAGGAACAGGTTCACATGAGTGAGGGCACTAGTCCCTCTAGCAGCTATGATGAGGGTAGCAGGAGCACACCCAAAGAACTTACCCCAGGCAGCCACCAGGACCAGAAAGAAGAGAACTTTAGATTCTGAGGATGAAGACTATGTGGTTGTTGAGGATGAGGCCATTTCCAAGAAGAGGGTGCTCAAGAAGGAGTATGGCACAGCTGTTGCCACTAAGGCTGGTATGAAGACCAAAGCACCTGCCAAAAGGATTCCCGTGTCTAAAGCCAGAACCTCCACTCAAGCATCTTTGGAAGCTGAACCCAAAGAGGCTGCTGCAGAAGGGAAGAAGAGGAAGGAAAGGGTCAAGAATACCATGGCTGTGGTTGTTGGAAAGCCTTCCATGATGGAAGAGGAAGAGGAAGAGGTTGCTGCACCAAAGACCTAAAGCTCAGAAGCTTATGGGTGATGGCATCAGGTCAGGGGATGCTTCATCAAAGCCCAAAGAAGCACCCAAGGCTGCCTCCAAGCCCAAGACTGCACCCAAGAGGAGTACCAGGAACATCCCAGCTGTTGAGAAGAACAGGGCCCCAGTGCCTGAAACTGTTGCTGAAGAATAAGATGATGAGTCACATGTCTTGAGAAAATTGAAGCCTAAAATTCCAGATCATAATGATGCCCATCCTGTAGCTGAGAACATGAAGATCAGAAAGGATTCAGGATTGAGTCTATGGAGAGAGTCAGATACATATGCCACTGTGGAGGAGAACTGTCAGAGACTACAGGTTCCACACAAAGGAACAAAGCAGGATTTCTATGAGACAAAGGTCACGGACAAGAAGCCAATAGTGTGTGACATGAGATGGGTGAACTGGGAATACATTAAGGAGAATGAAGAACACTATCCTGGTGTGTATGACAGCTTCAAGCTTGTGGAGTGGCAGACTTTGTTGGGCGTAAGCTCACAAAGTGGAATGATGAGCTAATAATGCAATTCTACTCCACAAAGACACTTCTATCCAGATGGCGAGGATAGTATGGATGTCTCAAGGTACTAGGTACCAATCATCAATTGAAGAATGGGCTAATCTGATCAATGCACCTAAGGAGGAAGAGGATGACTTGGATGTCTATGCCAAGAAGAAGATGGATCACAACTCTATGGCACATATGTACAAGGAGATCCCAGATGCTGCTATCGAAACACGCAAGCTTGGATCAGTACATTACCTTCTCGTCAGACTACCAACCAAAGCAACTGGATCCTCGTGCACACTCTTTTGCCCAAGTCAGTGATCACAACATGATCGAGGCCATGCAATAAATCTGCTACACTTATTTGATGTGCCACAAAAGTTCAAGGTCATGAGTCTTATAGTTGAAACTACCAAGAGGACAGCTATTTAATTAAAAGAGAAGTTGTGGGTATGCCCCACGATCCGTGGAGTTGATTAACTCCAAGATGGGCACCGCACATACTTGTTGGACAAGGATCATATGCCTATCTATCCTGATTTTGAGGACAACCAAGTGGTTATGAATGAAGATGAACCATCTTATGTGCAAGCTCAAGCAAAGAAGGAGAAGGCAAGGATTGAGAAGGTTGCCAAGATGCCAACTATGGAAGAGGCATCTCCGTACTTCCTGAAGAGCAAACAGGATCAGCTTGGCTACTTTATTGCATCCACTCTGAGGATTGAGAAGGGACTGGCCACCCTAACTCGAAACTAGGAGAGCCTAGAGAGGATCATGGAGCAGAAATTCTATGACTTGGATGTGAAGGTAACTGAGATCCAGTCTGTTGTTGAGCAACTCCAGGATGATATGCAGGAGAGGAAGGGCAAGACAACCACTGAGGAATTTGCCAGAGTGCCTAGAGCTCAGAGGTCAGCTGAAGTGCCAGTTACAGACACCAGAGCAACTACATCTGCACCAGCTACAACTTCAGTGCCACCAGCTCCAGCACCCACTCCACCAGCTCCAGCTACTTCAACCGATGCCTTCGTCCTTGGAGTTCTATCTACACCACCACCTGAAGATCAAGCCTGAGAGACGATTTAGTTCTATGCATTTTCTATGAACTTTTTGGTAACTTGTTGCCAAAGGGGGAGAAAAATGTATAGATAATAGGCTTCGAGAGAGAGCGTTGCTTTTTATTCTCTCTTGCTTTGGTGGTTGAACTTTATTTTCTTGATTGAGATACCTTCTGTCTGTGTGATACTTGGATGATCATGTGTTTGATCATATGCTACATTAATGCTTGTTGGATGACATTATCCTTTTATATCTATATGATCATTCACTTTGCTTGGTGATGAGTGCATGTATTCTATTGTTATCATTTTGAGCGCTCCACCAAGATGTATGTGACATGGAAGAGTAACCCATGAGCCTAACTCTTTGTGCATTTGCAGTCCAAAGCAAATCTTAAACTATGCACAAATTTAGGGGAGCTCTTGCTTATCACATACTTCTCAAAGCGACAATGTTTTTCACTCTTATTATCATTTGTCGAAGCTTTGATCTATATGTTGTCATCAATTACCAAAAGGGGAGATTGAAAGTGCAACTATCCCTAGGTGGTTTTGGTAATTCCTAACAACATATAGCTCATTGAGCTAACATTATTCCAAGATAAATATTTCAGGAAAAGCTCAATGAATGGCATGGCATGGATGAGAAAAGTGGACCCCTCAAAATACTAAGGATAAAAGGATTGGCTCAAGCTCACTGCTCAAGACTCTACATTTTGTATTTTAGTGATCCAAGATCACATTGAGTCTATAGGAAAAATCAATACTATCAAGGAGGGATGAGGTGTTGCTTAATGAGGTTCTTGCTTCATAGTGCTTAGTGATATGCTCCAAAACCCTCAACTACTTTCCCACATCCACATATGACCTAAACCAAAAGTCAAACTCGCCCCACCGATTCTTTCTATCCGCCGCCACCGAAGTTCGGGATGTCATAGCCACTGCCACAAACCCTAGGCAAATCGGTCTCACCTATAGGTATCTCGGTCTCACCAAGATGGGATTGTAATCTCTCTGTTTCCCTTCGTAACGTTTCGGTCCTATCGAGATGAGCGATCGGTCCCACCAAGATTGCAATGTAAACTCTCTGTTTCCTTTTCGTAACATTTTGGTCCCACCGAAATGAGCGAATCGGTCCCACCGAGTTTACCTGACCAACTCTCTGGTTAGTTTATTACCAAAATCGGTCCCATCGAGTTTGTGTAATTGGTCTCACCGAGATTACGTTATGCCCTAACCCTAACCATATCGGTCCTACTGAGTTGCATGTCGTTCCTGTCGTGGTTCTAAGTCTGACAGTAGAATGGGGGTAGGTATGTAGAGGCAAGATCCTAGCTATGGAGTAGTTGTATACGCAAGGGATTTACGAGTTCAGGCCCTTCTCGGAGGAAGTAATAGCCCTACGTCTCGGAGCCCGGAGGCGGTCGACTGGATTATATGCGTATGTGTTACAGGGGTGCGAACCCTCTACCTGTGGAGGGGCGTGGCTTATATAGAGTGCGTCAGGACCCCAGCCAGCCCACGTAGCAGAGGGTTTAAGGTACGTTAAGGCTAGGCGTTACTGGTAACGCCTTACATAAAGTACCATTATGATCATAAAGACTATTTAACTACGACATGCTTTGGGCACCGAGTGGCTCTTGGACTCCTGGTGGTCGAGTGGGTCTTCATGGTCGAGTGTCTTCGAATCTGTCGAGTGGAAACCTACCAGGTCGACTGGAAGGCCGCTTCTCTTGCGAGTGTCCTTGTGGAGGGTACCTTTGGGCAGGTCTATGACCCTACCCCAAGTACATGACTTCATCATTAGTCCCCGAATGGATCGAGGTTTGAGTGAGGAAGGAGTTGATAATCTTTCCGACCTGTTCTTCGTGTTGTGAGTGTGTCTTACTCTGAATCAACGACCTTTTAGTGATGGCATCAACTTCTCTTTCAGTCGCCTTGATCCATTCTTCACATTTTGTCGAGTGAACTCTGTGAACTTGAGGATTTCCGAGCGGCGGATCGGAGGAAATCTGCTATCTGACAAAGTTGCTCCGGTTAGCGGATTTCATGGATCTAAATTTTGGGAAGCGCTGCGAAGCGGAGAAAAATGCGGCACACGGATGGGATAATACGATGACGACTCGATCTTCAAGGCCGCCTTTTTCGCCACGTATCGTGTCTGCGCTATTCTTGGATTTGACGGATTGCTCGGGCCTACCGGGTCAGCCACCTCAAGCGGCCCCATATAAAGCGTCGGACAGGGTATTTTGAACAGTGCGACCTCAATCTTCTCCTCCCTCCGCCTCCAAACCTTCTCGCTGCGCTCTTAGCCTGTCCAGCGCTGTAGCTCAGTACTCTCTTCGCCGGCGACCATGGTGAGGCAGAAGACCGCAGCCCTGGAACGGGTGAAGAAGGCGGCGGCGAAGGCTAAGGGGAGAGCGCCCAGTCGGGGCGGATCCTCTTCGCTTTCCAAACTGCCGCAAGGCTGGGTCCAAGGAGACTGGATCCGCTCGACCATCACCGAGAAGGACCTCACCGATCTGGCCAATGAAGGACTGATCCCCCATGGGTCGGCGAGGCTTCCGGGAACGGAGTGGCAACCGCAGCCTGAAGAGGGTGAATGCGTTCTCCTGGCCACCCACGTAGATCGGGATTTTCTCCGCCATCAATCCTTTTTTCCGGGGTTTCTGAACTTTTTGGAGCGCAACTCCATCATTTCACTCCCAACTCCATTGTCTACCTTGCTGCTTTCATTTCGTTATGCGAAAACTTCTTGGGTTGTCGATCAGACCGGGTCTCTTCAAGCACATATTCACCGTCGCTCTCAGACGGTGAAGAAAACAAACCCGAATGACGAGAGAACCCAAGTAATCCAGATGTGTGGGGGACTCGGGGTCCAGATGAGGGGGAAGAGTGCCTTTCCGGCTATGGCTCTCCCTGACTCGGTTAGAGGGTGGCAGTCGACCTGGTTCTACTGCCAAGACCAGCCGACGCCGGGGCAGTCGACTGGGCTCCCTCCTTTCTCCATGAGTCGAGTGAACAAGCCATCTTCCTCAAGGTGTTACCAGAGGAGAAGGCCCAAGTAAAATTGCTGATGGAGCGCGTAGTCCAGCTCATTCGCGATGGGGTGACCGGCATGGATCTCCTGGAGGTTTTCCTCCGACGGCGTATTCAGCCACTCCAATACCGAGGTCATTGTTGGGGAACGTAGTAATTTCTAAAATTTTCCTACGCACACACAGGACCATGGTGATGGCATAGCAACGAGAGGGGAGAGTGTTGTCTACGCATCTCGTGAGACCGTGAAGCGGAAGCGATCACAACGTAGAGGAAGTAGTCGTACTTTCTCCTCGCGATCCTGCCGATCCCAGCCAAGTTACTCCGGCACCTCCGAGTCGATGATGACGTAGAGGAAGTAGTCGACGTTCTCCTCACGATCCAACCGATCACAGCGCCAGCATTCGGCGCCACCGAGTTCTTGGCACACGCTCAGCTCGATGACGCTCCACGGGCTTCGATCCAAAGCAAAGCTCCGGGAGGGGAGTTCCGTCGGACGACGGCGTGGTGACGATCTTGATGTTACACCGTCGCAGGCTTCGCCTAAGCACCGCCACGATATGACCGAGGTGGAATATGGTGGAGGGGGCACCGCACACGGCTAAGGAACGATCTCAAGGATCAACTTGTGTGTCTATGGGGTGCCCCTGCCCCGTATATAAAGGAGCAAGGGAGGGAGGAGGCCGGCCCTATGTTTGCTGCGCCAAGGGGAGTCCTACTCCCACCGGAGTAGGATTCCCTTTCCTAGTCCAACTAGGAATCCTTCCATGTAGGGGAGGAAGGGAGAAGGAAGTGGAGGAGTAGGAAAGGTGGCGGCCCCTTTCCCTAGTCCACCCGGACTAGAGGGAGGCGCAGCAGCCTTTTCCTCTTCCCACTAAAGCCCATCAAGGCCCATTACTTCTCCCGTAACTACCCGCACTCGAAAAATACCCGAATCATTCGAACCTTTCCGAACTCCGAATATAGTCGTCCAATATATCGATCTTTACGTCTCGACCATTTCGAGACTCCTCGTCATGTCCCCGATCTCATCCGGGACTCCGAACTCCTTCGGTACATCAAAACTCATAAACCCATAATATAACTGTCATCGAAACCTTAAGCGTGCGGACCCTACGGTTCGAGAACTATGTAGACATGACCTAGAACTATTCTCGGTCAATAACCAATAGCGGGACCTGGATGCCCATATTGGCTCCTACATATTCTACGAAGATCTTTATCGGTCAGACCGCATAACAACATACGTTGTTCCCTTTGTCATCGGTATGTTACTTGCCCGAGATTCGATCGCCGGTATCCAATACCTAGTTCAATCTTGTCACCGCAAGTCTCTTTACTCGCTCTGTAATGCTTCATCCCGTAACCAACTCATTGGTCACATTGCTTGCAAGGCTTATAATGATGTGCATTACCGAGAGGGCCCAGAGATACCTCTCCGAGCAATCGGAGTGACAAAACCTAATCTCGAAATACGCCAACCCAACATGTACCTTTGGAGACACCTGTAGTACTCCTTTATAATCACCCCATACGTTGTGACGCTTGGTAGCACCCAAAGTGTTCCTCCGTAAACGGAGTTGCATAATCTCATAGTTACAGGAACATGTATAAGTCATGAAGAAAGCAATAGCAACATACTAAACGATCAAGTGCTAGGCTAACGGAATGGGTCATGTCAATCAGATCATTCTCCTAATGATGTGATCCCGTTAATCAAATGACAACTCATGTCTATGGTTAGGAAACATAACCATCTTTGATTAACGAGCTAGTCAAGTAGAGGCATACTAGTGACACTCTGCTTGTCTATGTATTCACACATGTATTATGTTTCCGGTTAATACAATTCTAGCATGAATAATAAACATTTATCATGATATAAGGAAATAAATAATAACTTTATTATTGCCTCTAGGGCATATTTCCTTCAGTCTCCCACTTGCACTAGAGTCAATAATCTAGTTCACATCGCCATGTGATTTAACATCAATAGTTCACATCTATATGTGGTTAACACCCATAGTTCACATCGACATGTGACCAACACCCAAAGGGTTTACTAGAGTCAAGTAATCTAGCTCACAACGCTAAGTGATTAACACCCAAAGAGTACTAAGGTGTGATCATGTTTTGTTTGTGAGAGAAGTTTAGTCAACGGGTCTGTCACATTCAGAGCCGTATGTATTTTGCAAATATTCTATGTCTACAATGCTCGCACGGGCTACTCTAGCTAATTGCTCCCACTTACAATATGTATCCAGATTGAGACTTAGAGTCATCCGGATCTGTGTAAAAAGCTTGCATCGATGTAACTCTTTACGATGGGCTCTTTTATCACCTCCATAATCGAGAAATATTTCCTTAGTCCTTACTAAGGATGTTCTTGACCAATGTCCAAAGGATCTACTCTTAGATCACTATTGTACTCCCTTGCCAAATTCAGACAATAGGTCTGGTACATAGCATAGCATACTTTATAGAACCTATGGCTGAGGCATAGGGAATGACTTTCATTCTCTTTCTATCTTCTGCCGTGGTCGGGCTTTGAGTCTTACTCAATTTTACACCTTTGTAACACAGGCAAGAACTTTTCTTTGACTGCTCCATTTTGAACTACTTCAAAATCTTGACAAGGTATGTATTTATTGAAAAACTTATCAAGCGTCTTGATCCATCTCTATAGATCTTGATGCTCAATATGTAAGCAGCTTCACCGAGGTCCTTCTTTGAAAAACTCCTTTCAAATACTCCTTTATGCTTTGCAGAATAATTCTACATTATTTCCGATCAACAATATGTTATTCACATATACTTATCGTAAATGTTGTAGTGCTCCCACTCACTTTCTTGTAAATACAGGCTTCTCCAAAAGTCTCAGTATAAAACCATATGCTTTGATCACACTATCAAAGCGCTTATTCCAACTCCGAGATGCTTGCACCAGTCCATAGATGGATCGCTGGAGCTTGCACATTTTGTTAGCTCCTTTAGGATTGACAAAACCTTCTGGTTGCATCATATACAACTCTTCTTTAATAAATCCATTAAAGAATGTAGTTTTGACATCCATTTGCCAGATTTCATAAAATGTGACAATTGCTAACATGATTCGGACAGACTTAAGAATCGCTACAGTTTGAGAAAATCTCATTGTAGTCAACACTTTGAATTTGTCGAAAACCTTTTATGCGACAAGTCGAGCTTTGTAGATAGTAACACTACTATCATCATCTGTCTTCCTCTTGAAGATCCATTTATTTAACTTGACTTGCTGATCATCGAGCAAGTCAACCAA
The DNA here is from genome assembly GCA_021605145.1 of Aegilops bicornis. Classification (NCBI taxonomy): domain Eukaryota; kingdom Viridiplantae; phylum Streptophyta; class Magnoliopsida; order Poales; family Poaceae; genus Aegilops; species Aegilops bicornis. The sequence goes on along the minus strand of CM038672.1, from coordinate 8,069,708 downwards.
AGTCCACACTTTGTTCTCATATATGGATCCTTTCTCAGATTTTATGGCCTCAAGCCATTTCATGAATCTGGGCTCATCATCGCTTCCTCATAGTTCGTAGGTTCATCATGGTCTAGTAACATGACTTCCAGAATACGATTACCGTACCACACTGGTGCGGATTTTGCTCTGGAAGACCTACGAGGTTTGGTAGCAACTTGATCTGAAGTTTTATGATCATCATCATTAACTTCCTCACTAATTGGTGTAGGAATCACTTTGGAACTGATTTCTGTGATGAACTACTTTCCAATAAGGGAGAAGGTACAATTACCTCATCAAGTTCTACTTTCCTCCCACTCACTTCTTTCGAGAGAAACTTCTTCTCTAGAAAGGATCCACCTTAGCAACGAATAACTTGCCTTCGGATCTTGTGATAGAAGGTGTACCCAATAGTTACCTTTGGGTATTCTATGAAGACGCACTTCTCCGATTTGGGTTCGAGCTTATCAGGTGAAAACTTTTTCACATAAGCATCACAACTCCAAACTTTAAGAAACGACAGCTTAGGTTTTACTGTTAAACCATAGTTCATACGGTGTCGCCTCAACGGATTTAGATGGTGCCCTCTTAAACGTGAATGCAGCTGTCTCTAATGCATAACCCCAAAACGATATTGGTAAATCGGTAAGAGACATCATTGATCGCACCATATCAAAATAAAGTACGGTTACGATGTTCGGACACACCATAACGCTGTGGTGTTCCGTATGCGTGAGCTGTGAAACTATTCCACTTTGTTTTAATTGAAGACCAAACTCAGAACTCAAATATTCATCTCCACGATCAGATCGCGTAAACCTTATTTTCTTGTTACGATGATTTTCTACTTCACTCTGAAATTCTTTGAACTTTTCAACTATTTCAGACTTATGTTTCATCAAGAAGATATACGCATATCTGCTCAAATCATCTGTGAAGGTCAGAAAATAATGATACTTGCCACGAGCATCAACACTCATTGAATCGCATACATCGGTATGTATTATTTCCAATAAGTCAAGAGCTTGTTCCATTGTTCCGGAGAACGGAGTTTTAGTCATCTTGCCCAAAAGGCACGGTTCGCAAGCATCAAATGATTCAAAATCAAGTGATTCCAAAAGTCCATCAAAGCATGGATTTTTCTTCATGCGCTTTTACACCAATATGACCTAAACGGCAAGTGCCACAAATAAGTTGCACTATCATTATTAACTTTGCATCTTTTGGTTTCAATATTATGAATATGTGTATCACTATGATCGAGATCCAATGAACCATTTTCATTGGGTGTGTAACCATGTAAGGTTTTATTCATGTAAACAGAACAACAATTTATTCTCTTACTTAAATGAATAACCGTATTGCAATAAACATGATCAAATCATATTTATGCTCAACACCAAATAACACTTATTTAGGTTCCACACTAATCCCGAAAGTATAGGAGTGTGCGATGATGATCATATCAATCTTGGAACTACTTCCAACACTCATCGTCACTTCTCCTTCAACTAGTTTCTGCTCATTCTGCAACTCCTGCTTCAAGTTACTAATCTTAGCAACCGAACAAGTATCAAATACTCAGGGCTACTATAAACACTAGTAAAGCACACATCAATAACCTGTATATCAAATATACTCTTGTTCACTTTGCCATCCTTCTTATCCACCAAATAATTGGGGTAGTTCCGCTCAAAGGACTAGTTCCATTGCAGAAAAAGCACTTAGTCTCGTGCTTAGGTTCAGACTTCTGCTTCTTCACTCGAACAGCAACTTGCTTGCCGCTCTTCTTGAAGTTCCCCTTTCTTCCCTTTGCCCTTTTCCTTGAAACTAGTGGTCTTGTCAATCATCAACACTTGATGCTCTTTTCTTGATTTCTACCTTCGTCGATTTCAGCATCACGTAAGAGCTTGGGAATCGCTTTTCGCCATCCCTTGCATACTATAGTTCATCACGAAGTTCTAGTAACTTAGTGATGGTGACTAGAGAATTCTGTCAATCACTATCTTATCCGGAAGATTAACTCCCACTTGATTCAAGCGATTGAAGTACCTGCATAATCTGAGCACATGCTCACTAGTTGAGCGATTCTCCTCCATCTTTTAGCTATAGAACTTGTTGGAGACTTTATATCTCTCAACTCGGGTATTTGCTTGAAATATTAACTTCAATTCCTGGAACATCTCATATGGTCCATGACGCTCAAAACGCCTTTGAATTCCCGATTCTAAGCCTTTAAGCATGGTGCACTAAACTATCAAGTAGTCATCATATTGAGCTAGCCAAACGCTCATAACGTCGCATCTGCTCCTGCAATAGTTTTGTCACCTAGCGGTGCATTAAGGACATAATTTCTTCTCAGGCAGCAATGAGGATAAACCTCAGATCACGGATCCAATCCGCATCATTGCTACTAACATTTTTCAATACAAATTTCTCTAGGAACACATATAAAAACATAGGGAAGCAACAACGCGAGCTATTGATCTACAACATAATTTGCAAAATACTACCAGGACTAAGTTCATGATAAATTAAAGTTCAATTAATCATATTACTTAAGAACTCCAACTTAGATAGACATCTCTCTAGTCATCTAAGTGATTACGTGATCCAAATCAACTAAACCATGTCCGATCATCACGTGAGATGGAGTAGTTTCAATGGTGAACATCACTATGTTGATCATATCTACTATATGATTCACGCCGACCTTTCGGGTCTCCGTGTTCCGAGGTCATATCTTATATGCATAGCTCGTCAAGTATAACCTGAGTATTCCGCGTGTGCAACTGTTTTGCACCCGTTGTATTTGAACGTAGAGCCTATCACACCCGATCATCACGTGGTGTCTCAAAGACGAAGAACTTTCGCAACGGTGCATACTCAGGAGAACACTTCTTGATAATTTTTAGTGAGAGATCATCTTATAATGCTACCGTCAATCAAAGCAAGATAAGATGCATAAAGGATAAACATCACATGCAATCAATATAAGTGATATGATATGGTCATCATCATCTTGTGCTTGTGATCTCCATCGCCAAGCAATCATGATCACCATCGCCACCGGCGCGACACCTTGATCTCCATCGTAGCATCGTTGTCGCCTCGCCAATCTTATGCTTCCACGACTATCACTACCGCTTAGTAATAAAGTAAAGCATTACATCGCGATTGCATTGCATACAATAAAGCGACAACCATATGGCTCTCGCCAGCTGCCGATAACTCGGTTACAAAACATGATCATCTCATACAATAAAATATAGCATCACGCCTTGACCATATCACATCACAACATGCCCTGCAAAACAAGTTAGACGTCCTCTACTTTGTTGTTGCAAGTTTTACGTGGCTGCTACGGGCTGAGCAAGAACCGTTCTTACCTACGCATCAAAACCACAACGATAGTTTGTCAAATAGACTCCGCTTAACCTTCTCAAGGACCGGGCGTAGCCACACTCGGTTCAACTAAAGTTGGAGAGACAGTCTTCCGCAAGCCATCTATGTGCAAAGCACGCCGAGGGAACCGGTCTCGCGAAGCGTCGCTGTAAGGTTGGTCCGGATCGTCTCGCCCAACAATACCGCTGAACCAAAGTATGACATGCTGGTAGGCAGTATGACTTGTATCGTCCACAACTCACTTGTGTTCTACTCGTGCATATGACATCTACGCATAAAACCAGGCTCGGATGCCACTGTTGGGGAACGTAGTAATTTCTAAAATTTTCCTACGCACACACAGGACCATGGTGATGGCATAGCAACGAGAGGGGAGAGTGTTGTCTACGCACTCGTGAGACCGTGGCGGAAACGATCACAACGTAGAGGAAGTAGTCGTACTTTCTCCTCGCGATCCTCCCGATCCCAGCGCCGTTACTCCGGCACTTCCGAGTCGATGAAGACGTAGAGGAAGAAGTCGAACGTTCTCCTCACGATCCAGCCGATCACAGCGCCAGCATTCGGCGCCACCGAGTTCTTGGCACACGTTCAGCTCGATGACGCTCCACGGGCTTCGATCCAGCAAAGCTCCGGAGGGGAGTTCCACAAGACGACGGGCGTGCAGGACGATCTTGATGTTACACCGTCGCAGGCTTCGCCTAAGCACCGCCACGATATGACCGAGGTGGAATATGGTGGAGGGGGCACCGCACACGGCTAAGGAACGATCTCAAGGATCAACTTGTGTGTCTATGGGGTGCCCCTGCCCCGTGATATAAAGGAGCAAGGGAGGAGGAGGCTGCCCTATGTTTGGCGCCACAGGGGAGTCCTACTCCCACCGGGAGTAGGATTCCCTTTCCTAGTCCAACTAGGAATCCTTCCATGTAGGGGAGGAAGGGAGAAGGAAGTGGAGGAGTAGGAAAGGTGGCCGCCCTTTCCCTAGTCCACCCGGACTAGAGGAGGGGGCGCAGCAGCCTTTTTCCTCTTCCCACTAAAGCCCATCAAGGCCCATTACTTCTCCTGTAACTACCCGGTACTCTAAAAATACCCGAATCATTCGAACCTTTCCGAACTCCGAATATAGTCGTCCAATATATCGATCTTTACGTCTCGACCATTTCGAGACTCCTCGTCATGTCCCCGATCTCATCCGGGACTCGAACTCCTTCGGTACATCAAAACTCATAAACCCATAATATAACCGCTATCGAAACCTTAAGCGTGCGGACCCTACGGTTCGAGAACTATGTAGACATGACCTAGAACTATTCTCGGTCAATAACCAATAGCGGGACCTGGATGCCCATATTGGCTCCTACATATTCTACGAAGATCTTTATCGGTCGCATCAAGATAACAACATACGTTGTTCCCTTTGTCATCGGTATGTTACTTGCCCGAGATTCGATCGTCGGTATCCAATACCTAGTTCAATCTCGCCACCGCAAGTCTCTTTACTCGCTCATAATGCTTCATCCCGTAACCAACTCATTGGTCACATTGCTTGCAAGGCTTATAATGATGTGCATTACCGAGAGGGCCCAGAGATACCTCTCCGACAATCGGAGTGACAAAACCTAATCTCGAAATACGCCAACCCAACATGTACCTTTGGAGACACCTGTAGTACTCCTTTATAATCACCCAGTTACGTTGTGACGCTTTGGTAGCACCCAAAGTGTTCCTCCGTAAACGGAGTTGCATAATCTCATAGTTACAGGAACATGTATAAGTCATGAAGAAAGCAATAGCAACATACTAAACGATCAAGTGCTAGGCTAACGGAATGGGTCATGTCAATCAGATCATTCTCCTAATGATGTGATCCCATTAATCAAATGACAACTCATGTCTATGGTTAGGAAACATAACCATCTTTGATTAACGAGCTAGTCAAGTAGAGGCATACTAGTGACACTGTTTGTCTATGTATTCACACATGTATTATGTTTCCGGTTAATACAATTCTAGCATGAATAATAAACATTTATCATGATATAAGGAAATAAATAATAACTTTATTATTGCCTCTAGGGCATATTTCCTTCAGTCATCCGATGTGGATGTACTCTGGTACGGATGATACCACTCGGGTCCATCCAGAGGAGGTCGATGACGCCAAGCTGGAGAAGTGGATGACTGCCATCACAGGAAACAAAGATAACCCTCGCGGAGCTAGGAGGATTCCACCACTCGACCAGACTTACGAAGTAGACAAGGTAAAACCACTTATCTTCGACTGTGATTCCACTGCATTCATTCTGTTTAGATGCCGATTTGTCGACTGACTTTCGCCTTGTTTTGTTGTCTTCTAGGTCAACACTGAGATGTACTCGATGCCCAACGGGGCGCAGGAAATAGTAGAAGAAGAAGAAGGAAGTGGAGGTGAAAGTCAGGAGGAATGGGAGTCCAACGGCGAGAAGGATGAGGGGGATGATAGCTCTGATGAAGAGGAGGAGGAGGAGGAAGAGGAGGAAGACGTCGATCCTCCTCGCTCGGAGGGAAGGTCCAAGTTGACGCATGACCCGGCGGCCGGGCACGGTAAAGCTGTTGTGCCCACTGGGCAGTCGACGGTTTACCTAGGACAACGCCCCTCACGACCGAGAAACCGCCAAGCAACCTCGAGCAACATCGTCAAAGCCGGGCGAAGGCCCTGCCCAAGATGCGGATGGTCATCCCCACCATCTCCGGGTAACCAATGTAACCTTGTATTTCCTTATTCAACATGAGTGAACTTTTGGTCGACTTGAGGACTGATCAGCCGATTCTTGAAATCTACAGTGCCGCTACCTCCGAGACTTCACCCAAGCACGAAGATCGGGAAATGGAGGATGCTGCCACCTCCAACCTTGGTATGATCTCTGAGGTTTCGCTTTTAGTCGACTGGAGCTTTTAGTCGATTGGACTTCCATGTTTTCTTTTGAATCTTTCTTGTAGTTCCGCCTCACGTCATTGATCTCCCCGATGATGACGAGGAAGCGCCATTGAGGAAGAGGAAGAACAAGAGAGTGCCTGCTGGCAAGGCTGCTCCAGTCGCGGCGATTCCTGAGATGCTGGTTTCCGAGGGAGGCAACCCCACTCGGGCTTCTGTGTCTTTCACTGTACCGCTGACAAGTGTCTTTCACTATACACCACGTCCTGGAAGACCAAATTAGTGCTGCTAAGGAGGCCATACGCCAGGTGGGGATCATGATGGAGCAAGTGAAAGCGGTTCGAGAGGCTAGCCAGGCGGCCTATGATGCTAGTTCAGTTCTCCAGAGCAATGTCCAAGTAAGTCGATCGTTGCTTGCTTTTTTAGGATATGCTACCTAAAACTGCTTCCTTCTGGAGATTTCCATATCTGTACACCCACTGGGTGGGTGTGTCGATTGAATTTTTGTGGGGGCACGCTGAGTGCACCCACTGGGTGTAGTCCCCGAGACTATGGTCGACTGCGTGCAGTCGGCTATAGTCTTTATGCTATGAACTTCTTCACTTGACCTCGACGGACCAAGTGGAATGGAACCGTAAAACCGGTGGGGGCACGCTGAGTGCACCCACTGGGTGTAGTCCCCGAGACTATGGTCGATCATGCGATCGACTATAGTCTAAAGAACTGTGTGTTGTTGTTTTTTACCGCTGGTGACCGCTGACACATAACCATTGTGCCTCTTTTGGTCGACGGGTCGAACCAAATTGGTAAAACCAGTGGGGGCACGCTGAGTGCACCCGCTGGGCGTAGTCCCCGAGACTACTGTCGAATGTTTTGATTCGACTGTAGTCTTAGAAATGCTACCATTTTTCCTTAATCACTCGGAAGTGATCTGTCTTTGATGTCTTTCGTTGGTTGAATCTTTGTAGAAATCTTGCGAGCTTGTGGCTCGCTATACTGAGTTAGAGAACAAACAGATCCAGCTCAACCTCGATTTGAAGCTTGCTTAGGAGAATTTGCAGAAGGCAAAGGATGAAGCAAAAGGTATGGCTGGTGAGAACTTTTGACGACTGCCTTTGTTTTTCTGTTCATTCTCAACTCTGTTCTCATTGTTGCTTTGCAGATAAACTGGAAGAGACTTTGAAGAAGAAGGACCTTGACCTTGCAGAGGCACAGAAGGCGGCTTTGGAGAAAACAAAGCTCGCTGAAGAGAAGCTTGCCTCAGTCGACAAACTTGAAGATGAAAATGCCAAGCTGAAAGCCGCTCTTGACGCGGCTAACAAGGAAGTTAGTCGACTGAAGAACGACAAGATTGCTCTGTCTGACAAGGCTGGCCAACTGGCGGGGAAGCGAAATGACCTGGAGATTTATCTTGGAGGGCTCGCCAAGAAGCTGTTTCTCATGCTTGAAGGTAATCTCTTTTACCTGACTGTCTTGCTATAATCGGCTCATCACATGATTGTTATTTTGAGTCTGAGCTGTGTTTTCAGAATTCTGTCAAAACTTTGAAGAAGAAACCAGTCGAGTGGAGACCAGCTTGGACCCCATCAACTCTCCTGTGAAGGACGGTTGCTATGAATGTGCTCCGACCGAGTCTCGCGTTGCTAAGCGTGGTGGATTATCTTGCTCGACCGAAAGTTGCGATGTCATGGATCGACTCGACTCTCCGCCAGATCGACGCCTGTAATGACCTTGAATCTCGATGACTCGACTGAATGAGATTCCAAGTCGAGTGCAAGAAAGGAGAAAGTCTTCTGCCAGGTGTGGTGCTGATGTTGCTCTATCTCTGGTTCGTGTCCACTGCAAGGAAACGCAAGAGGACAAGCTGGTGTCTCTCAAGGTTGCCAACACCAGGAAGCACGACTTCAGATCTTTCATGGAGACTTTCATCGCTGCTGCTACCCGTATTGCCGACGGAATCGACCTCGACCAGTTTGTTGCACCTTCCAGTCCTCCGCCGGAGGAGTAAAAACTTCTAAGTCCCACCTTAAATTTGCCTCGGAATGCCGAGTGGTTTTTGTAACCGATAAACTTTAACAGGCTTAACGCCTGAACACCTTTGGATCCGTAGGACGTTTATCCGAACTTGATTTATCCTTGAACATGCTTTATTTGCCTTTGAGAGAACTTTGTTCCTCATTCGGAAGATATTCCGTTGAAACTCCAGTCGACTTGTGCTTTATCTATCCTGGAGGTAGAGATGGAGCACAGACTGCGACTGACCTCGTCTTTCTTGCGGGTCGGGATGAACCGCACGTTGTACTTGTGGCGAAGCTCCAAAGGAGGAGGTAGCAGTCGACCTGCACCTCGTCGTCCTTGCGGATCGGGATGGACCGCACGTTGTACTTGTGGCGAAGCTCCGAAGGAGAAGGTAGCAGTCAACCTGCACCTCGTCGTCCTTGCGGATTGGGATGGACCACATGTTGTACTTGTGGCGAAGCTCCGAAGGAGAAGGTAGCAGTCGACCTGCACCTCATCGTCCTTGCGGATTGGGATGGACCACATGTTGTACTTGTGGCGAAGCTCCGAAGGAGAAGGTAGCAGTCGACCTGCACCTCATCGTCCTTGCGGATTGGGATGGACCGCATGTTGTACTTGTGGCGAAGCTCCGAAGGAGAAGGTAGCAGCCGACCTGCACCTCGTCGTCCTTGCGGATGATTGCAGCTAAGCCCCCGAGTGGGAGGTTCGCTCTCCACTCGGTAGGGTTTTTATTACTTAGGCGAGCACTGGGCTGCAGCTAAGCCTCCGAGTGGGAGGTTTGCTCTCCACTTGGTAGGATTTCTATTACTTAGGTGAGCAGTGGGCTGCAGCTAAGCCTCCGAGTGGGAGGTTTGCTCTCCACTCGGTAGGATTTTTATTACTTAGGCGAGCACTGGGCTGCAGCTAAGCCTCTGAGTGGGAGGTTCGCTCTCCACTCGGTAGGATTTTTATTACTTAGGCGAGCACTGGCTGCAGATAAGCCTCCGAGTGGGAGGTTTTCTCTCCACTCGGTAGGATTTCTATTACTTAGGCGAGCACTGGGCTGCAGCTAAGCCCCCGAGTGGGAGGTTTGCTCTCCACTCGGTAGGATTTCTATTACTTAGGCGAGCACTGGGCTGCAGCTAAGCCCCTGAGTGGGAGGTTTGCTCTCCACGCGGTAGGATTTTTATGGCGTAGCTTTGAAGGAGAAGGTAGGAATCGACCTGCACCTTGCCGTCCTTGCGAAGCGTTCATTATTTTGGATGTTAAGGCGAATCCTTGGGCTGTTGCAAGCCCCCGAGTGGGAGGCTGGCTCACCACTCGGTAGGATTTGAATACTTAGGCGAGTACTTGGACTGCAGCTAAGCCTCCGAGTGGGAGGCTAGCTCACCACTCGGTAGGATTTTGAATACTTAGGCGAGTACTTGGACTGTAGCTAAGCCCCCGAGTGGGAGGCTGGCTCACCACTCGGTAGGATTTTGAATACTTAGGCGAGTACTTGGACTGCAGCTAAGCCCCCGAGTGGGAGGCTGGCTCACCACTCGGTAGGATTTTGAATACTTAGGCGAGCACTGGGCTGCAGCTAAGCCCCCGAGTGGGAGGCTGGCTCACCACTCGGTAGGATTTTGAATACTTAGGCGAAGCGGATTCGCAGCTAAGCCTCCGAGTGGGAGGCTGGCTCACCACTCGGTAGGATTTTGAATACTTAGGTGAAGCGGATTCGCAGCTAAGCCTCCGAGTGAGAGACTGGCTCGCCACTCGGAAAGGATTTTTTTACAAACTTAGGCGAACCGGATTCGCAACTAAGCAACCCACTGGGCGAAATTTCAACAAAAAGTAATAACAATCACTGGGAAAATTATAACATTCTTGTCTTAGATAAACAAACTACAAAAGTACTTTTATTACATCTCAACCGAGTGAGTATTAAGTGTAAAAGGGGTGGAGCAGCACCGCTGCTCCAAGCTCGAGGCTCGCTGTCGGGCGATCAACGCTGTAGAGATGATACGCCTGCTGTGGAGAACTCTTGTGACGATGAAGGACCTTCCCAAGTGGGAGCGAGCTTGTGTGGTTTCTGTTGATCCACTCGGAGGACCAAATCTCCCTCTTGGAAGGCTCGACTCTTCACATTTCTGGCATGGAATCGACGCAAGTCTTGCTGATAGATAGTCGAGCGGATTAGGGCTATTTCTCTCTCCTCTTCCAAGAGGTCGACTGCTTCTTGCCGGGCTTGTTCCGCTTCCTCTTTAGAGTATAGTTCGACTCGAGGCGCATTGTGAAGCAGGTCACTCGGCAGAACTGCTTCAGCTCCATAGACCGGGAAGAATGGAGTTCTCCCAGTCGACCGATTAGGAGTGGTCCTCAATCCCCAGAGAACTGATGGAAGTTAAATGCGACCCAAGCTCTTGCTGCGTGTTTGAGATCACAAATCAGCCGTGGTTTCAGCCCTTTGAGAATGAGGCCGTTTGCACGTTCTGCTTGTCCATTCGACTGGGGATGAGCCACTGAAGCATAGTCGACCCGCATGCCTTGAGAGGCGCAGAAGGCTTTGAACTTTTCATTATCGAAGTTTGACCCATTGTCGGTGATGATGCTATGCGGAACTCCATATCTGAATATCAACTCTCTGATGAAGCTGATAGCAGTGCATGCATCAAGGTTCTTGATGGGCTTGGCTTCGATCCACTTGGTGAACTTGTCGATCGCTACTAGCAAATGAGTGAAGCCGCTTCGCCAGCTTCTCAACGGTCCAATCATGTCCAATCCCCAAACAGCGAAGGGCCGACGAGTGGAATGGTCTTCAAGGCTGAGGCGGGCTTGTGCGACATGTTGAATAGAACCGACATCCTTCACAGCTTGTCAACTATTTCTTTTGCCATTTCATTTGCTTTCAGCCAAGAAAATCCCGCCGGTATGCTTTAGCCACAATGGTCCGAGAGGACGCATGATGGCCATGTGTTCCCGAGTGGATATCCTCAAGAATTATCTCGACCTTCTTCCGGCGTGATACACTTCGGCCGACTCGACCACGCTTTCTCCGAACAACTGTCCCTTGATCATCAGAAGGCCTTGGATCGCTTGGACGATCCGTCGAGCCTCTTCTTCATTCTCTCGGGAGCTCTTTCCTTAGGATATATGTGATGTACGGCACCGTCCAGTCGGGAGTGATGACCACAACTTCCATAATTAGGTCGACCACGGCTGGGACCTCAACTTCAGTCGGATCATTGGCACTCTTTTGCTGCGGAGCTTCTTCTATGAAAGGATCCTCCTTCACTGATGGTGCATGAATGTGCTCCAAAACTAAATTACTAGGAATGGCTTCCCTATTGGATCCTATCTTCGCCAAATCATCCGCAGCTTGATTTTTCAGTCGGGGTATATGATGAAGCTCTAACCCCTCGAATTTCTTCTCCAGCTTTCTCACTGCATTACAATAACCTGTCATAGCCGGGCTTCGACATCCCACTCCTTCATCACTTGATTAACAACCAGATCCGATTCGCCGTAGACCATAAGGCGACGGACGCCGAGTGAAATGGCCATGCGCAACCCATACAGGAGTGCTTCCTATTCTGCTTCGTTGTTGGAAGAATCAAGGTGAATCTGGAGAACATATTTGAACCTATCTCCTCGGAGGGAAACCAATACAACCCCGCACTGTAACTGCTCAAAGCATCTTGGAGCCGCCGAAAAACATAGTCCAAAGGTTCGAGTGAACTTGAGTTTGAAGCTGCTGTTCACCCACTCGGCGAGGAACTCTGCTATTGCTTGGGACTTGATGGCTTTCTTTGCCTCGAATTTGATATCAAGGGAAGGAGTTCAATCGCCCATTTTTCTACTCGACCAGTAGCATCTCTGTTATGAAGAATTTCCGACAATGGGGCGTCGCTGACGACTGTAATGGAATTATCGCAGAAATATTGAGCAACCTTCTTTGTGGTCATATAGATCCCATAAACAAGCTTCTGATAGTGAGGGTATCTTTGCTTTGATGGGGTCAAGACTTCGTAAAGATAATAAACTGGGCGTTGAACTTTGAAGGCTTTTCCTTCTTCTTCCCGCTCAACCGTAAGTACGGTACTGACGACTTGTCCAGTGGTTGCAATGTAAAGCAGCACAGGCTCTTTGCTGATTGGGGCAGCAAGCACCGGCTGGGTGGAGAGCAGAGCTTCGAGCTCTGCAAACGCTGCATCAGCTTCTAGAGTCCACTCGAACTTGTCTGACTTCTTCATCAATCGGTAAAGAGGCAATGCCTTTTTACCGAGGCGAGAGATGAATCGACTTAAAGCGCCAAGCATCCAAAGAAGTTTCGACATCGCACACGCATTGTGGCGCTTCATTCGGAGTATGGTGCCAACCTTTTCGGGTTAGCATCGATTCCTCGCCGTAAACGAGAAAAGCGAGTAACTTTCCACCGTGAACTCCAAATGTACACTTTGATGGGTTAAGCTTGATATCATACCTCCCGAGATTGGCAAATGTTTCAGCAAGGTCACCAACAGGTCGGAACCCTTTCGTGACTTGACCACTATATCATCCATGTACGCTTCCACATTCCGACTGATTTGAGTGAGCAAACACTTCGAATCATCCTCATGAATGTGGCTCCGCATTCTTGAGACCGAATGGCATGGTGACATAATGTAAGCACCGAATGGAGTGATGAACGTTGTTTTAATCTCATCGGGTCCATACAGACGGATCTGATGGTACCCGGAATAGGCGTCTAAAAAAGACAACCTCTCACATCCCGCAGTTGAGTCGACTATTTGGTCAATGCGAGGAAGAGGGAAATGATCTTTCGGGCATGCCCGATTGATATGCTCGAAATCGATGCACATGTGCAACGACTTGTCCTTCTTGGGGACCATGACGACATTGGCGAGCCACTCGGAGTGGTAGATCTCTCGGATGAACTTTGCCGCTAAGAGCCGAGCCACCTCCTCGCCAATGGCCTTTCTCTTCTGGACGGCGGACCGCCGAAGATATTCTTTAACCGGTTTGAATTTTGGGTCGACTCATAGGCGATGCTCAGCCAGCTCCCTGGGAACACCCGGCATGTCAGCAGGCTTCCATGCAAAGATGTCCCAGTTCTCACGGAGGAACTGGATGAGCGCTTCTTCCTATTTTGAGTCGAGTGTTGTTGAGACGTTGGTCGGAGCAGCATTGGGATCACCGGGTGAATGTGAACCTGTTTCGTCTCACCAATGACCAAATGCTGACTCCATAGCAGGCTTCTTAGCTCGCAACAAATCACTCGGATCTGCAGTTTTCGATAGTCTTGTAGCTCTACCATCGCTAACCGAGCATCGGCGATCTTAGAGCCTTTCGAAGCACTCTTCCGCCTTTCTTGATTGCCCGTAATGTTGATCACGCCCTTGGGACCAGGCATCTTCAGTTTAAGATACACGTAACATGGTCGGGCCATGAAACATGCATATGCTGGCCTTCCCAGAATAGCGTGATAAGCGCTCTGGAAATCCACGACCTCAAAGGTCAACTTTTCTTTCCGGAAATGCTTCGAATCACCAAAAACTACATCAAGAGCAATTTGGCCGAGTGACTCAGCCTGCTTTCCGTGAATGACCCCGTGGAAGCTCATGTTATCGCACCGAAGTCCGACATCGAATGCCCATCCCCTTCAACGCCTCCGCAGACAATATGTTCAAGCCGCTACCACCATCCATCGTGACTTTGGCCACCGAGTGCCCTCAATAATCGGGTCGACCACCAATGCTTGCCTCCTGTGGTTGGCAATGTGCATCGGGTGATCGACCGTCAAATGTGATGGTGGTCTGGGACCATTTCAGATAATTGGGCGTCGCTGTAGTGACCAATTTCACTTCCCGTTTGATAACCTTCAATCGACTTTTGCTTTCGATGTCAAGAAAATCATCGTGGTGGAATTGACCGGGATATCCATCATCACCGCCATCTTTGTCCTCAACTTTGTCTGTCTCCTTATCCTTATCCTTGAGTTGTTTCCCTTGAACCGCTGAATCAAGAGCCGACACTGCCGAAAGTGGTATGTTTCGGGTAAATGAGTTTACCCTCTTCATCTTTCTTCGTATGAATGTGACATGGCAAATCCAACACGTCGTTTCCATCCTGGTCTTTCACCTTCTTGGGGTTCCAAGGACCCTTGGGTTTCCCCTTGAACTTTCCCCGGGTCACAGCCAAGGCCTCTCCGGAGCAGCTGGCTCAGCTTTTGCGCTTCGCTTCCGACTAGAATTTCCTCTTGGCCTCATTGGCGGCCGATTTGTATTTACCACTCCGAGCCGATCCTCTTCTTCACCATTTGCATACTTGGTGGCAATCTCCATCATCCGACTCGTGGTCGATTCTCCGTTCGACCAAATTTCAAACTCAACTCTCGTTCTTGACACCTTCTTTGAAGGCACAGATCGCCTGGTGATCGACATATTCTCGATCGTGTGGTGCAAAGTGATCCACCTCTGGATATAATCTCTCAAAGGTTCACTCGACTTTTGCACACACGATCGCAACTCATTAATCCTGCTGGTCATTTGCAAGTTCCTTCAAATGTCTCGACAAACACTCGGCAAGATCTTCCCAAGTGTAACATACTGCGGGTGCTAAATGATTCAACCACGCTCGGCTGAACCCTCCAACATAAGAGGAAAATGCTTCATGGCTACCTCATCGCTACACCGCCGATCTGAACAGCCACTCGGTAATCTTCAAGCCAAGTGTCGACTTGGATTCACCAAAGGAACTTATCGACTCCAGCCGCCAACCTGAAGTTGGGAGGAATCACCGCGCTCGATGGCTCTGGCTGATACACTCGTCCCGAGACATGAACTCCGCTGCTGGAGGGAACATCTCTATCATGGCCGTCTCGGTGAGCTCTGTTCCTGTCGACCAAACCTTGAACGATAATAGATCTCGCATCAAAGCCTGGTTCCCTGGGGTCGACTAGAACTCTTCGACCAACACTGTGCTGGCGTCTGTCGTCCTGCTGCCGAGGAGCGTATGATCCACCCCTTGGGGGAGGAGTGGACACTCGACGTCGATCGTTGCGATCGAATCGGTGCTCATACTGCTCGCGGCCCTTGTATTGATCATCATGCCGGCCCCACGTTCCTCACGCCTGGGGCGATCTCGGACTATGGGCCGATCGACTGAATTCGCAGCGACGGATCGGCTGTGAATCCTGCTCGCGATCGTGATACAACTGAGTTTTGATCTCCTGCCGCCCGAGTAGATCTCTGATTTGCAAGAAACCTCTAACCGCCTCCGACCGAAGGCTGAATTGACTCGCTATACGGGCGGCAGCTACTAAATTCTGAATCGGAGTTCGATATACCTGAGTTGGCGGTTGAAAGAGCCGACGCCGATCGATTCTCGGAACCTTTGTCCGCGCGCCATTGCCGAGTACTCATCAAGGTTCTTCTAGTCGAAAGCGCTCAGCCGTGCTGGCTGTTGCCGCATCCTCCAAGGCACGAGCCTCGGGGGTTTCTCCAACGATAGGAGTGTGAAGTGCATCCATGTTCCGACGGCGAAGCTCCTCCATCTGGAGCGAAGTGAGGGGCTCGGGCAGGTACTCTTCGTGGGCTTGCTCCGGATCGCCTCCACGGTCACCTCCGTTGGTGCGGGTGAATACGGGGGGACTGCGTGGTCCATCGATCATCAGAACCTCTGCCGCCGGGTCACTGCTATCGCATTCGGACGCAGTCTCTGCGGAGCCGGCGACAAAGTTGAACAGGCCGTAGAGAGATTCGCTGGCTCGATTGCCGCGACTTGGGGAGTGGCCGACCGCGGCCACCGTATGCCTCACCCATCGCTGAAGCCTCCACCGCCGGAACGCTTGCGCCAAGGGAGACCGGAGCGAGGATAGACAGAGCCGACCCATACCGGGTCGACGGTTGCCGCAGGAGGACGCCATGACACACGCGAAAAGTCGCCGCCCGCGGACGGGGAGCGCGTCCACGTCGAGTGGAGCCTCCTGAAGCCAAGCGAAGTCGTCGGCGACGAATGTGAGCGCACCGAGACGGATCTCGTGGCCATCGACCAGAACTCCACCTGAAACCATGATGCCGGAGATCGAAAGAATCCCAACTTCTCCAACAAATCGCTAGAAAACCTGCCCCACGGTGGGCGCCAACTGTCGTGGTTCTAAGTCTGACAGTAGAATGGGGGGTAGGTATGTAGAGGCAAGATCCTAGCTATGGAGTAGTTGTATACGCAAGGGATTTACGAGTTCAGGCCCTTCTCGGAGGAAGTAATAGCCCCACGCCTCGGAGCCCGGAGGCGGTCGATCGGATTATATGCGTATATGTTACAGGGTGCGAACCCTCTACCTGTGGAGGGGGTGGCTTATATAGAGTGCGCCAGACCTCAGCCAGCCCACGAAAGTGTAGGGTTTAAGGTGCGTTCGCTAGGCGTTACTGGTAACGCCTTACATAAAGTATCATTATGATCATAAAGACTATTTAACTACAGACCGCTTTGGGCACCGAGTGGCTCTTGGACTCTGGTGGTCGAGTGGGTCTTCATGGTCGAAAGTGTCTTCGAATCTGCCGAGTGGAAATCGCTGGGGAACGAGCAGAAATTCAAAATTTTCCTACGTGTCACCAAGATCTATCTAAGGAGAAACCAGCAACGAGGGAAGGAGAGTGCATCTACATACCCTTGTAGATCGCTAAGCGGAAGCATTCAAGAGAACGGGGTTGAAGGAGTCGTACTTGCCGTGATCCAAATCACCGGAGATCCTAGTGCCGAACGGACGACACCTCCGCTCAACACACGACAGCCCAAAGGACGCCTCCCACGCCTTGATCCAGCAAGGAGAGAGGAGAGGTTGAGGAAGACTCCGTCCAGCAGTAGCACAACGGCGTGGTGGTGATGGAGGAGCGTGGCAATCCCGCAGGGCTTCGCCAAGCACTGCGGGAGAGGAGAAGGGAGAGAGGTAGGGTTGCGCCAGGGGCAAGGGTGCAGCTCCCATGCGCCTCCCCACTATATATAGGGGTGGAGGGGGATTATTTATTGCCCTCCAAGTCCATTGAGGCATTGGCAAAGGTGGGAGGAAAGAAATCCCATCCTTTCCTTTCCCCACCGATTGTTATCCCCCCTTTTTAGGGATCTTGATCTTATCCCTTCGGGATATGATCTTATTCCTTCTAAGGGGCGATCTTGGTGCGCTTGACCAGGGGTGTGGGCCTTGCCCCCACTACCATTCACCATGTGGGTCCCCCATGCAGGTGGGCCCCACTCCAGAACCTTCTAGAACCTTATCGGTACAATAATCGAAAAATCCTAACATTTTCCGGTGGCCAAAATAGGACTTCCCATATATAAATCTTTACCTCCGGACCATTCCTAACTCCTCGTGACGTCCGGGATCTCATCCGCATCTCAACAACATTCGCAACCACATACAAACTTCCTATATAACCCTAGCATTATCGAACCTTATGTGTAGACCCTACGGGTTCGGGAACCATGCGCATATGACCGAGACGTTCTCCGGTCAATAACCAACAGCGGATCTGGATACCCATGTTGGCTCCCACATGTTCCACGATGATCTCATCGGATGAACCACGATGTCAAGGACTCAATCGATCCCGTGATACAATTCCCTTTGTCTAGCGGTATTGCACTTGCCCGAGATTCGATCGTCGGTATGCCGATACCTTGTTCAATCTCGTTACCGGCAAGTCTCTTTACTCGTTCCGTAACACATCATCCCGTGATCAACCCCTTGGTCACATTGTGCACATTATGATGATGTACTACCGAGTGGGCCCAGAGATACCTCTCCGCTTACACGGAGTGACAAATCCCAGCCTCGATTCGTACAACCCAACAGACACTTTCAGAGATACCGTAGTGCACCTTTATAGCCACCCAGCCATTGCCAGACGCTTTGGTACACCCAAAGCATTCCTACGGCATCCGGGAGTTTCACAATCTCATGGTCTAAGGAAATGATACTTGACATTAGAAAATCTTTAGCATACGAACTACGATCTTTGTGCTAGGCTTAGGATTGGGTCTTGTCCATCACATCATTCTCCAAATGATGTGATCCCGTTATCAACGACATCCAATGTCCATGGTCGAAACCGTAACCATCTATTGATCAACGAGCTAGTCAACTAGAGGCTTACTAGGGACATGGTGTTGTCTATGTACCCACACATGTATCTGAGTTTCCTATCAATACAATTATAGCATGCATAATAAACGATTATCATGAACAAGGAAATATAATAATAACTAATTTATTATTGCCTCTAGGGCATATTTCCAACAGAAACCTACCAGGTCGACTGGAAGGCCGCTTCTCTTGCGAGTGTCCTTGTGGAGGGTACCTTTGGGCAGGTCTATGACCCTACCCCAGGTACATGACTTCATCAGGTCCCACCGAAAATCCTAACGGTCACTAGATTTGCTGAATCGGTCCGACCGAGTTTAACAATTCGGTCCCATCGAGTTTGGCAGGTTGTGTGTAACAGTTAGATTTTGTGTGGAGGCTATATATACCCCTCCACCTCCTCTTCATTCGTGGAGAGAGCCATCAGAACGAACCTACACTTCCAATACACATTTCTGAGAGAGAACCACCTACCCTTGTGTTGAGACCAAGATATTCCATTCCTACCATATGAATCTTGATCTCTAGCCTTCCCAAGTTGCTTTCCACTCAAATCTTCTTTCCACCAAATCCAAATCCTGTGAGAGAGAGTTGAGTGTTGGGGAGACTATCATTTGAAGCACAAGAGCAAGGAGTTCATCATCAACACACCATTTGTTACTTCTTGGAGAGTGGTGTCTCCTAGATTTTCTAGATGTCACTTGGGAGCCTCCGACAAGATTGTGGAGTTGAACCAAGGAGTTTGTAAGGGCAAGGAGATCGCCTACTTCATGAAGATCTACCGCTAGTGAGGCAAGTCCTTCGTGGGCGACGGCCATGGTGGGATAGACAAGGTTGCTTCTTCGTGGACCCTTCGTGGGTGGAGCCCTCCGTGGACTCACAAGAACTGCTACCCTTCGTGGGTTGAAGTCTCCATCAACGTGGATGTACGATAGCACCACCTATTGGAACCACGACAAAAACATCCGTGTCTCCAATTGCGTTTGAATTCTCCAAACCCTTCCCTTTACATTCTTGCAAGTTGCATGCTTTACTTTCCACTGCTCATATACTCTTTGCATGCTTGCTTGAATTGTGTTAAGATTGCTTGACTTGTGCTAAGATAGCTAAAATCTGCCAAAGACTAAAATTGAGAAAAGGATAAGTTTTTATTTGGTCAAGTAGTCTAATCACCCCCCCCCCCCTTCTAGACATACTTTCGATCCTACAATTATGGCGGAGGGGGGCACCGCACACGGCTAAGAAAATGTTTGTTGTTATGTTCTAGGGTGCCTCCCTGCCCCCTTATCTAAAGGAGCAAGGGGGAGGCCGGCCAGCCCTTGGGGCGCGCCAAGGAGGGGGACAAGTCCTCCTCCTAGTAGGAGTAGGACTCCCCCTTTCCTAGTCCAACTAGGAGGGGGAAGGCGGAAGGAAGGAGAGAGAGGAGGGAGAGAGGCGCCCCGCTCCTTGTCCAATTCAGACTCCACAAGGGGGGCAGCCCAATGACCCCATCCTCTCTCTCACACAAGGCCCATGTTGGCCCATTAGTCCCCCGGGGGTTTCGATAACCCCCGGCACTCCGATAATTATTCAGTGACCCCCGGAACTCATCCGGTGTTAGAATATAGTCATCCAATATATCAATCTTTATGTCTCGACCACTTCGAGACTCCTCGTCATGTCCGTGATCACATCCGGGACTCCGAATTATCTTCGGTACATCAAAACACATAAACTCATAATACCGATCATCACCGAACGTTAAGCGTGCGGACCCTACGGGTTCGAGAACTATGTAGACATGACCGAGACACATCTCCGGTCAATAACCAATAGCGGAACCTGGATGTTCATATTGGCTCCCACATATTCTACGAAGATCTTTATCGGTCAAACCGCAAAACGATATACGTTGTTCCCTTTGTCATCGGTATGTTACTTGCCCGAGATTCAATCGTCGGTATCTCAATACCTAGTTCATTCTCGTTACCGGCAAGTCTCTTTACTCATTCCGTAATGCATCATCCCATAACTAACTCATTAGTCACATTGCTTGCAAGGCTTATAGTGATGTGCATCACCGAGAGGGCCCAAAGATACCTCTCCGTCAAACGGAGTGACAAATCCTAATCTCGATCTATGCCAACTCAACAAGTACCATTGGAGACACCTGTAGAGCACCTTTATAATCACCCACTTATGTTGTGACGTTTGGTAGCACACTAAGTGTTCCTCCAGTAATCGGGAGTTGCATAATCTCATAGTCACAGGAACATGTATAAGTCATGAAGAAAGAATTAGCAATATACTAAATGATCAAGTTCTAAGCTAACGGTATGGTCAAGTCGATCACATCATTCTCTAATTTTCGGAGAAAAATCTGGGCGAAGGTTTCAAACCAATCGGAGTTACGGATCTCCGGTTATAAATGGAACGGTGAAAGGGCAGAATCCAGAGCGCAGAAACAGAGAGAGACCGAGAGACAGGTCCAATCTCAGAGGGGCTCTCGCCCCTCCCATGCCATGTAAGCCAAGGACCAGAGGGGAAACCCTTCTCCCATCTAGGGAGAAGGTCAAGGAAGAAGAAGAAGAAGAGGGGGCCCTCTCCCCCTCTCCTCCGGTGGCGCCGGAACGCCGTCGGGGCCATCATCATCACCGCAATCTTCACCAACACCTCCGCCATCTTCACCAACATATCCATCACCTTCCCTCTCTAACTACAGCGGTCAACTCTCCCGCAACCCGTTGTACCCTCTACTTGAACATGGTGCTTTATGCTTCATATTATTATCCAATGATGTGTTGCCATCCTATGATGTCTGAGTAGATTTTCATTGTCCTATCGGTGATTGGTGAATTGCTATGATAGGTTCAATTTGCTTGTGGTTATGTTGCTGTCCTTTGGTGCCCATCATATGAGTGCGTGCGTGGGTCACACCATAGGGTTAGTTGTATGTTGATAGGACAATGTATTGGAGGGCAAGTGTGACAGAAGCTTCAACCTAGCATAGAAATTGATGCATACGGGATTGAAGGGGGACCAATATATCTTAATGCTATGGTTGGCTTTTACCTTAATGAACGTTAGTAGTTGTGGATGCATTCTAATAGTTCCAATCATAAGTGCATAGAATTCCAAGTCAGGGATGACATGCTAGCAGTGGCCTTTCCCACATAAAAACTTGTTATCGGTCTAGTAAAGTAGTCAATTGCTTAGGGACAATTTCGCAACTCCTACCAGCACTTTTCCACACTCACTATACTAACTTTATTGCTTCTTTACCTAAACAGCCCCTAGATTTTACTTACGTGCTCTTTATATTCTGGCAAAACTATCCAAAAATACCTACAAAGTACTTGTAGTTTTATAATTGTTCTAGGCAAAGCGAACGTCAAGCGTGCATAGAGTTGTATCGGTGGTCGATAGAACTTGAGGGAATATTTGTTCTACCTTTAGCTCCTCGTTGGGTTCTACACTCTTACTTATCGAAAGAGGCTACAATTGATCCCCTATACTT
The DNA here is from genome assembly GCA_021605145.1 of Aegilops bicornis. Classification (NCBI taxonomy): domain Eukaryota; kingdom Viridiplantae; phylum Streptophyta; class Magnoliopsida; order Poales; family Poaceae; genus Aegilops; species Aegilops bicornis. The sequence continues at coordinate 8,047,754 of CM038672.1, read as the reverse complement.
GTGGGTTATCAAGACCTTTTTCTGGCGCCGTTGCCGGGGAGTTAGAGCGTGGGGTGAATATTTTCGTGTGTGCTTGTTTGCTTTATCACTAAGTAATTTATATTTGTTGTTCTAAGTTGTTTTCTATCTTTAGTTATGGGTAGGAAACGCAAAATACCAAAAAATTAGTGGTACCTACTGAACCAATGGTTGAAGAACCACTCAAAATCTATCACACTCCTGAAGCTTTTTACTTGGATAATCTTCGATCCCTATGTGGTCGTGCTGAAACCCCAACTAGCTTAGTTGAGGGTAAATCTTTAGATGAGCATGCTTGTTATGTGCGACACCGCATATTTGAAAAAGGGAAAAATTTACTGGATCAAATTCATCATTTGGAATGCTATGCTTGGAATTTATGTGAAATTTATGATTTTACTTGTTGTTCTGACGACCCTAAGAAACACCTTCCCTACCAATGTTTGTTTAGTGATAATGGAATCGTATCTTCATATGCTAAGGGTGTTTATAATTACTATGATGTTCAACAAATTGGAGAACTTGTTGCTTTTAAGGGTTCTTATGAAATTACTTCTTTGGAAAGTATGATGCTACTCTTTACAAATCTGAAAAATTTTCCATACTTAAATATTGTTATGATAATTATGCTTCTAATGCCTATGTTAAACCATATATTTGAGGACTCCTCCGCTGTCCAAGAAGAGATTAATATTTTGCAGGAGACTATGGAAGAAGAAATAGATGAAACTGTGAGCTCATTGGATGAAAAAGATGAGGAGGAGAGCGAAGAACAAAATGAGGAAGAGCGGATTGATCACCTGTGCCCACATTCTAATGAGAGTAACTCTTCAACTCATACATTGTTTAACTTCCCTTCGTGCTTACCGAAGGATGATTGCTATGATGATTGTTATGATCCCGTTGATTCTCTTGAAATATCCCTTTTTGATGATGCTTGCTATGCTTGTGGACAAGATGCCAATATGAATTATGCTTATGGAGATGAACTTGCTATAGTTCCTAATGTTAAACATGAAATTGTTGCTATTGCACCCATGCATGGTAGTCCTATTATCTTTTTGAATTCTCCCGACTACACTATATCGGAGAAGTTTGCCCTTATTAAGGATTATATTGATGGGTTGCCTTTTACCGCTACACATGATGATTTTGATAGATATAATATGCATGTGGTTGCTGCTCCTACTTGCAATTATTATGAGAGAGGAACTATATCTCCACCTCTCTATGTTTCCCACACGATAAAATTGCAAGAAACTGCTTATGCTATGTATTGGCCTTTACTTGATGTGCATGAATTGTTCTTTTATGACATGCTGATGCATAGGAAGAGAGTTAGACTTCGTCATTGCTTGATATATGTTACTTTGTGCTCACTACTAAGTCACAAATCATTGTTGATTCAAATTGGCTTTGATATACCTTGGGATCCAGGTGGATTCATTACTTGAGCACTATATGCCTAGCTTAATGGGTTTAAAGAAAGCGCTGCCAGGGAGACAACCCAGAAGTTTTAGAGAGTCATTTATTTCTGTTGAGTGCTTTTATAAAGTTTAAAAACAAAAAAATAAAAAGGGGAACCCAAAACTTTTCAAAAAGAAAAGCGAAAGTGAGAAAGACGAGCATTGTTAAAGTGGGAGCTAGCCTTGAACTTTGTTCATGCTCACGGAAACTTTGTGAATCTTGATTACAGAAACTTTTCAACAAAAATAATTATCCCCTTATACAATTCCATTGTATTATAAAAATAATGTGCCAAGGTTTGCCTTTAGGATGTTTACAATGCTTGTTGGTTTGTGCGGTGCAGGACAGAAACTTTGGCTGTAGTGCGAGATTCTACATTTTTTACTGGAATTTCAAACGGTTCTGATTCTTTTTGCACTGTCTGGCTATGCAATTTTTTATTTTTCCTAATTTTGGTAGAATTTTTGGAGTACCAGAGGAATGGTGAATGTTCAGATTATTACAGACTGTTCTGTTTTAGACAGATTCTGTTTTTGATGCATAGTTTGCTTGTTTTGATGGAACTATCAATTCCTATCAGTGAATTAAGCCATGGAAAAGTTATATTACAGTAGCTACAATGAAAAAAAATATGCAACAGTACTTAGAGTAGTGATTTTCTTTATTATACTAACGGATCTTACCGAGTTTTCTGTTGAAGTTTTGTGTGGATGGAGTGTTCGAAGATCGAGGAGGTCTCGATGTGAGGAGAAGGAGGAGAGACAAGAGCTCAATCTTGGGGATGCCCAAGGCACCTCAAGTAAATATTCAAGGAGACTCAAGCGTCTAAGCTTGGGGATGCCCCGGAAGGCATCCCTTCTTTCTTCAACAAGTATCGGTATGTTTTCGGATTCGTTTCATTCATGTGATATGTGCAAATCTTGGAGCATCTTTTGCATTTAGTTTTCACTTTTCTTTTTTGCACCATGCTGGTATGAGATAGTCCTTGGTTGATTTATAGAATGCTCGTTGCAGTTCACTTATATTTTTTGAGTATGGCTTTATAAAATGCTTCATGTGCTTCACTTATATCATTTGAAGTTTGGATTGCCTAATTTTCTTCACATAGAAACCGCCATTTGTAGAATGCTCTTTTGCTTCACTTATATTTGTTAGAGCGTGGGCAAATATTTTGTAGAAATAATTAAACTCTCTTGCTTCACTTATATCTGTTTAGATAGATGAAAGGAATTGGTCATTCACATGGTTAGTCATAAAATCCTACATAAAACTTGTAGATCACTGAATATGATATGTTTGATTCCTTGCAATAGTTTTGCGATATGAAGGTGGTGATATTAGAGTCGTGCTAGTTGAGTAACTGTGAAATTGAGAAATACTTGTGTTGAGGTTTGCAAGTCCCGTAGCATGCACGTATGGTAAACATTGTGTGACAAATTTGAAGCATGGGGTGTTCTTTGAGTGCTTTCCTTATGAGTGGCGGTCAGGGACGAGCGATAGTCTTTTCCTACCAATCTATCCCCCTAGGGGCATGCGTAGTAGTACTTTGCTTTGAGTGCTAATAAACTTTTGCAATAAGTATATGAGTTCTTTATGACTAATGTGAGTCCATGGATTATACGCACTCTCACCCTTCCATCATTGCTAGCCTCTTCGGTACTGCATTGCCCTTTCTCACGCCGAGAGTTGGTGCAAATTTCACGGTGCATCCAAATCCCGTGATACGATACGCTCTATCACACATAAGCCTCACTATATCTTCCTCAAAATAGCCACCGTACCTACCTATCATGGCATTTCCATAGCCATTCCGAGATATATTGCCATGCAACTTCCATCATCATCATATACATGACCTGAGCATTTATTGTCATATTGATTTGCATGATCGTAAGATAGCTAGCATGATGTTTTCATGGCTTGTCCGTTTTTTGATGTCATTGCTATGCTAGATCATTGCACATCCCGGTACACCACCGGAGGCATTCATATAGAGTCATACTTTGTTCTAGACATTGATTTGTAATATTGAGTTGTAAGTAAATAAAAGTGTGATGATCATCATTATTAGAACATTGTCCCATGTGAGGTTATCAAAATAAAAGAGGCCAAAGAAGCCCAAATAAAAAAGAGGCCAAAGAAGCCCACAAAAAAAGAGATAAAAAATAAAAAATAAAAAAATAAAAAACAAAAAAATGAGAGAAAAAGAGAGAAGGGACAATGTTACTATCCTTTTACCACACTTGTGCTTCAGAGTAGCACCATGTTCTTCATATAGAGAGTCTCTTGAGTTATCACTTTCATATACTAGTGGGAATTTTCATTATAGAACTTGGCTTGTATATTCCGATGATGGGCTTCCTCAAATGCCCGAGGTCTTCATGAGCAAGCAAGTTGGATGCACACCCACTTAGTTTTCAGTTTGAGCTTTCATACACTTATAGCTCTTAGTGCATCCGTTGCATGGCAATCCATGCTCCTTGCATTGACATCAATTGATGGGCATCTCCATAGCCCGTTGATTAGCCGCGTCGATGTGAGACTTTCTCCCTTTTTTGTCTTCTCACACAACATCCATCATCATATTCTATTTCACCCATAGTGCTATATACATGGCTTGCGCTCATGTATGCGTGAGGGTTGAAAAGGCTGAAGCGCATTAAAAAGTATGAACCAATTGCTCGGCTTGTCATCGGGGTTTTGCATGATGGGAGCATTTTGTGTGACGAAAAAGAAGCATGGCCAAACTGTATGATTTTGTAGGGATAAGCTTTCTTTGGCTATGTTATTTTGATAAGACATAATTGTTTGGTTAGTATGCTTGTAGTATTATTGTCTTAATGTCAAATGATAGACTATTGCTTTGAATCACTCGTGTCTTAATATTCATGCCATGATTAGATTACATGATGAAGATTATGCTAGGTAGCATTCCACATCAAAAATTATCTTTTTTATCATTTACCTACTCGAGGACGAGCAGGAATTAAGCTTGGTGATGCTGATACGTATCCATCGTATCAATAATTTTTGATTGTTCCATGCTAATATTCTACAACTTTTACATACTTTTGGCAACTTTTTATACTATTTTTGGGACTAACATATTGATCTAGTGCCCAGTACCAGTTCCTGTTTGTTGCATGTTTTTTGTTTCACAGAAAATCCATATCAAACGGAGTCCAAACGGAATAAAAACTGACAGAGTTTTGTTTTGGAATATTTGTGAATTTTGGGAAGTGGAATCAACGCGAGACGATGCCCCAGGGGGCCACGAGGCAGGGGCGCGCCCCTAACCCTCGTTGGCACCCGGTAAGGCGGTTACTGCTCTTCTTTGTCCGCAAGAAAGCTAATTTTCAGAGAAAAATCTGGGCGAACGTTTCAATCCAATCGGAGTTAGGGATCTCCGGTTATAAAAGAAACGGTGAAAGGGCGGAATCCAGAGCGCAGAAACAGAGAGAGATAGAGAGACAGATCCAATCTCGGAGGGGCTCTCGCCCCTCCCATGCCATGGAAGCCAAGGACCAGACGGGAAACCCTTCTCCCATCTAGGGAGAAGGTCAAGTAAGAAGAACAAGAAGAAGGGGGGCCCTCTCCCCCTCTCTTCCGGTGGCGCCGGAACGCCGCCGGGGCCATCATCATCACCGCGATCTTCACCAACACCTCTGCCATATTCACCAACAGCTCCATCACCTTCCCCCCTCTATCTACAGTGGTCCACTCTCCCGCAGCCCGTTGTACCCTCTACTTGAACATGGTGCTTTATGCTTCATATTATTATCCAATGATGTGTTTCCATCCTATGATGTCTGAGTAGATTTTCGTTGTCCTATCGGTGATTGGTGAATTGCTATGATTGGTTTAATTTGCTTGTGGTTATGTTACTGTCCTTCGGTGCCCATCATATGAGCGCGTGCGTGGATCACACCATAGGGTTAGTTGTATGTTGATAGGACTATATATTGGACGGCAAGAGTGACAGAAGCTTCAACCTAGCATAGAAATTGATGCATACGGGATTGAAGGGGGACCAATATATCTTAATGCTATGGTTGGGTTTAACCTTAATGAACGTTAGTAGTTGCGGATGCTTGCTAATAGTTCCAATCATAAGTGCATAGAATTCCAAGTCAGGGATGACATGCTAGCAGTGGCCTCTCCCACATAAAAACTTGCTATCGGTCTAGTAAAGTAGTCAATTGCTTAGGGACAATTTCGCAACTCCTACCACCACTTTTCCACACTCTCTATACTAACTTTATTGCTTCTTTACCTAAACAGCCCCTAGCTTTTACTTACGTGCTCTTTATATTCTGGCAAACCTATCCAAAAACACCTACAATGTACTTCTAGTTTTATACTTGTTCTAGGTAAAGCGAACGTCAAGCGTGCGTAGATTTGTATCGGTGGTCGATAGAACTTGAGGGAATATTTGTTCTAGATTTAGCTCCTCGTTGGGTTCAACACTCTTACTTATCGAAAGAGGCTACAATTGATCCCATATACTTGTGGGTTATCATGCACCAACTGACAGCTCCACCGTTCAATATAAATATGTATCTGGTTTGTGACTTAGAGTCATCCGGATCAGTGTCAAAGCTTGCATCGATGTAACCATTTACGACGAGCTCTTTGTCACCTCCATAAACGAGAAACATATCCTTAGTCCTTTTCAGGTATTTCAGGATGTTCTTGACCGCTGTCCAGTGATCCACTCCTGGATTACTTTGGTACCTCCCTGCTAAACTAATAGCAAGGCACACATCGGGTCCGTACACAAGATTAAGTACATGATAGAACCTATGGCTGAAGCATAGGGAATGACCTTCATTTTCTCTCTATCTTCTGCAGTGGTTGAGCATTGAGTCTGACTCAACTTCACACCTTGTAACACAGGCAAGAACCCTTTCTTTGCTTGATCCATTTTGAACTTCTTCAAAACTTTATCAAGGTATGTGCTTTGTGAAAGTCCAATTAAGCATCTTGATCTATCTCTATAGATCTTGATGCCTAATATATAAGCAGCTTCACCAAGGTCTTTCATTGAAAAGCACTTTTTCAAGTATCCTTTTATGCTATCCAGTAATTCTATATCATTTCCAATCAACAATATGTCATCCACATATAATATTAAAAATGCTACAGAGCTCCCACTCACTTTCTTGTAAATACAGACTTCTCCAAAAGTCTATATAAAACCATATGCTTTTATCACACTATCAAAACGTTTATTCTAACTCCGAGATGCTTGCACCAGTCCATAAATGGATCACCGGAGCTTGCACACTTTGTTAGCATCCTTTGGATCGATAAAACCTTCAGGTTGCATCATATACAACTCTTCTTCTAGAAATCCATTCAGGAATGCAGTCTTTACATCCATTTGCCAAATTTCATAATCATGAAATGCAACAATTGCTAACATGATTCGGGAGGACTTAAGCATCGCTACGGGTGAGAAAGTCTCATCATTGAACTTGTCGAAAACCTTTCGCAACAAGTCAAGCTTTGTAGACAATAACATTAACGTCAACGTCAGTCTTCTTCTTGAAGATCCATTTATTCTCGATGGCTTGCCGATCATCGGGCAAGTCAACCAAAGTCCACACTTTGTTCTCATACATGGATCCCATCTCAGATTTCATGGCCTCAAGCCATTTTATGAATCTGGGCTCATCATTGCTTCCTCATTGTTCGTAGGTTCGTCATGGTCAAGTAACATGACCTCCAGAACAGGATTACCGTACCACTCTAGTGCGGATCTTACTCTAGTTGACCTACGAGGTTCGTTAGTAACTTGATCTGAAGTTACATGACCATCATCATTAGCTTCCTCACTAATTGGTGTAGGTGTCACAGGAACAGATTTCTGTGATGAACTACTTTCCAATAAGGGAGCAGGTAAAGTTACCTCATCAAGTTCTACTTTCCTCCCACTCACTTCTTTCGAGAGAAACTCCTTCTCTAGAAAGGATCCATTCTTAGAAACGAATGTCTTGCCTTCGGATCTGTGATAGAAGGTGTACCCAACAGTCTCCTTTGGGTATCCTATGAAGACACATTTCTTCGATTTGGGTTCGAGCTTATCAGGTTGATGCTTTTTCACATAAGCATCGCAGCCCAAACTTTAAGAAATGGCAACTTGGGTTTCTTGCCAAACCACAGTTCATAAGGTGTCGTCTCAACGGATTTACATGGTGCCCTATTTAACATGAATGCAGTCGTCTCTAAAGCATAACCCCAAAACGATAGCGATAATCAGTAAGAGACATCATAGATCGCACCATGTCTAATAAAGTGCGGGTACGACGTTCAGACACACCATTACATTGTGGTGTTCCGTGTGGCGTGAGTTGTGAAACTATTCCGCATTGTTTCAAATGAAGACCAAACTTGTAACTCAAATATTCTCCTCCACGATCAGATCGTAGAAACTTTATTTTCTTGTTATGATGATTTTCCACTTCATTCTGAAATTCTTTGAACTTTTCAAATGTTTAAGACTTATGCTTCATCAAGTATATATACCCATATCTGCTTAAATCATCTGTGAAGGTGAGAAAATAACGATACCCGCCGCGAGCCTCAATATTCATCGGACCACATACATCAGTATGTATGATTTCCAACAAATCTATTGCTCGCTCCATTGTTCCGGAGAACGGCATTTTAGTCATCTTGCCCATGAGGCATGGTTTGCAAGTACCAAGTGATTCATAATCAAGTGATTCCAAAAGTCCATCAGAATGGAGTTTCTTCCAGCGCTTTACACCAATATGACCCAAACGGCAGTGCCACAAATAAGTTGCACTATAATTATCAACTCTGCATCTTTTGGCTTCAATATTATGAATATGTGTACCACTATTGTCGAGATTCAACAAAAATAGACCACTCTTCAAGGGTGCATGACCATAAAAGATATTACTCATATAAATAGAACAACCATTATTCTCTGATTTAAATGAATAACCGTCTCGCATCAAACAAGATCCAGATATAATGTTCATGCTTAACGCTGGCACCAAATAACAATTATTCAGGTCTAAAACTAATCCCGAAGGTAGATGTAGAGGTAGCGTGCCGACGGCGATCACATCGACTTTGGAACCATTTCCCACGCGCATCGTCACCTCGTCCTTAGCCAATCTACGCCAATCCGTAGTCCCTGTTTCAGTTGCAAATATTAGTAATAGAACCACTATCAAATACTCAGGCACTACTGCGAGCATTAGTAAGGTACACATCAATAACATGTATATCACATATACCTTTGTTCACCTTGCCATCCATCTTATACGCCAAATACTTGGGGCAGATCCGCTTCTAGTGACCAGTCCCTTTGCAGTAGAAGCACTCAGTCTTAGGCTTAGGTCAAGACTTGGGCTTCTTCACTTGAGCAGCAACTTGCTTGGCGTTCTTCTTGAAGTTCCCCTTCTTCCCTTTACCCTTTTTCTTGAAACGGGTGGTCTTATCGACCATCAACACTTGATGCTCCTTCTTGATTTCTACCTCCATACACTACTAGGAAAATGCTTATAGATAGAAGTTTACCAGTAGCGTTTGTTTATGACCCCACGCTACTAGTAGTTAGTAGTAGCGCTGGCTAGAAAGAGCGCTACTGGTATAAGTTAGCAGCAGTGCTTGTTATATAAACCCATGCTACTGCTAAGTGTAACACACCACAATATCTGATCAATAAATATTAGCAGCGCTTGTCGCCCAACTAGCGCTAATGTTAGTTCTGGATCTATAGCGCATGTTGGTATAAAGATGCTACTGCTATTTTTTCTATCTATAAAATTTTACCAGTAGCATGTTTTTTAGCTTGCGCTATAGGTAGTGCACCACCAGTCGTAGATATTTTGCAAGCTGCCATAGCTGTAGTGTGCATAGGAGACCCGCGCTACTGCTATGCCCGGCACCCACCTACCACATTTCCCCTCCTTCCTCCCCTTTCTTCTTCCTCCCCCTTCCTTTCTCCCCCTGTCCTTGCACCTTGCTTGTTCCAATGCTCCCCCTCCACCACCCCTCCATTAGAGCCCTCCCTTCCCCTCTTCTTTGCCCTTCCATCACCCCCCTCTTCTTTTCTCCTCCACCACCCCTCCATTAGAGCCCTCCCTTCCCCTCTTCTTTGCCCTTCCATCACCCCCCCTCTTCTTTGCCCCTCCACCACACCCCTCCATTAGAGCCCCCTCCCTCCCCCTCTTCTTCGCCCTCCACCACCCCCTCTTCTTTGCCCTCCACCACCACCCTCCATTAATGCCCTCCCTCCCCTCTTCTTTGCCCTCCACCACCCCCTTCCATTAATGCCTTTCCTCTTCTCCTCTCCTCTCCTCCCACTCTCTCCCCGGCTAGCTAGATAGTTAGAGCTATATATCTATAGAGCTACTAGGTAATTGAGAAGAAAGGTGCTCGATATCCCTCTCGACACATAGGTGAGCAAAAAAAGTGTTTGTGTGGATAAGACCAAAACTATATATATATATATATATATATATATATATATATATATATATATATATATATGGACGATATGAGAATATACCGAATTGTGTGTGGCATAATTTGAGTTGCCTACATTGTGTATTTGATGAAATAATGTGGGTGACATGAGTTGCCTATGTTTTACCGAATTGTCAATTCAATTCCGTTTCAGAGAATTTCGGGCAAACTCAATATGTCCTATGTTTTGGGAAGGTCATGCCGAATTTTTGTATGACTTTGATCCATGCATGCATATATACGTGGTTATAATATTTGCTCCGCCCGCAGGTGATCATGAAGGTCAATGGAAGGATGGTAGAAAGATACTGGCAATCCGCTGTGGATGACATGTATGAAAAAAGACTGAGGGTTGTTTTATGTCCGTGTCGAAAATGCAAAGGAAGAGTCAGGCTCGACCCCTTTAAGGGTGGTAAATTCAAGGCGCACCTTCTCATGCATGATTTCATGCATGGCCATACTCGGTGGATAAGTGAAGATGATGATGATGAGGACATCGACGGGGCAGGAAATAACGACATGGGGCCACCAGACGAAGAGATGACGGATTATGTGCCCGAAGAGGAAGACGGCCTCGGAAATGTCGATGGCGAAGAGGCAGTTCAAGGCGGAGAAGACGCGGACACGCCACCGTCTTCGTCGCTACTAAGTTCAGCCATGCGGGACCCGCATGTTCGAGACCTGGTTCGCAAGAAGACAACTAGCGACAGAGCTGCTTCTAGAGAGGAGGCCAAACTGGCGCAACTGGAGGTAGACTAAATGACTCCTTTGTATGATGGTTGCAATAATCCCGAGGTGACCCGCTTGAGTTTCACACTAGAACTTCTAAAGATGAAGGCAAAATATAAATGGACAGATACAAGCCTGTATGAGCTTCTGAAGTACCTAAAGAAGGTTCTTCCCACGGAAGCATGTGTCCTACTAGTGTCGAGGAGGCAAAGAAAATCGTGTGCGCTCTTGATCTGCCACATATTAGATATCATGCATGCATGAATGATTGCATCATATAACGGAACGAGCACGCGGAAAAAACCATCTGTCCAAAGTGCAATGTTTCATGATATAAAAAGGCCGGAAAGAAAGCTCCACAGAAAGCTGTATGGTACTTTGCGATCACTCCGTGTCTGCAGCGGTATTTCATAGATCCTAAGGAAGCAAAGCTTATGCGCTGGCACGCGGAGAGGGTGAAGCCAGATGACAGAGATGAGCCGAAGCTGAGACACCTCGTAGATGCTAGCCAGTGGAGAGCATTAAATGCTGAATTTGAATTTTTCGCAAATGATCCAAGGAACATCGTGCTTGGCGCTAGTAGTGATGGCATGAATCCATTTGGCAACCAGAACACCAATCATAGCACATGGCCCGTGTTTGTATGGATGTACAACCAACCCCCCTGGTTGTGCATGAAGGAAAAATACATACACATGGCTATGCTTATTCAAGGGCCGAGACAACCGGGAAATGATATAAATATGTATCTCAGGTTACTGAAAGAGGAGTTACAAACCTTATGGACAACACTGGCCAAGACATGGGATGCAAGCAAAGGAGAGTATTTCTACATGGGAGCCGCGCTGATCACGACGGTGCAAGACTATCTCGGTTACGGCTACCTCTCCGGCCAAGTGTGCCACGGATATTGCGGATGCACGAGGTGCATGGATGATACAACTTCTCTGCAGCTATCTTAAGATGGCAGGTCTTCGAAAATTATGTACATGGGGCATCGAAGATGGCTCGAGAAGGATGACCCATGGCGAAAGCATGGAGATCTATTCAATGGTAAGGCTGAGCATCGAGGTCCTCCACGTAAGCGTAGCGGTGCAGAAATATATGAGTTATTGAAGAACTGGAAAGAGTGCCCCTCACCGGGAAAGATGAAGAAAAAGGCGCCGAAGCCCCTGCTAAAGGTATGGAAGACGAGATCTGTTTTTTGGGACTTGGAATACTGGCCCATACTCGACACGCCTCATAGCCTTGATCAAATGCATATCACAAAAAATATCCTTGAGAGTTTGCTTGGAACATTGATGAACATGCCGGAGAGGACCAAGGATGGGCCGAAGGCAAGAAAAGACTTGGAATTTTCGAAAATCAGGAAAGATCTCCAAATGCCCGATAAAAGGTCGTCAGAGGAGACCGAGACAGAAGATAGGGGCAAAAAAGTAAACAAGAAGGAAGAACAATATTGCCCCCCCCCTCTTGATTCACCTTAGATCGGAAGGAGGTCGATCAATTGTTCAAGTGCCTTGCCGGAATCAAAGTTAGTTCCGGATACTGTGGGAAGATAAGCAGATATCAGGACACTAAGAAAAAAAGGTTCAGTGGGTTGAAGTCTCACGACTATCATGTGATGATGACGCAGTTACTCCCGGTTGCACTTACAGGGATTATGGACACACATGTGCGTGAGACGCTTACTGACCTATGCCACTTTTTTGATGCTATCTCTCGAAAGTCGATCAGTGTGAAGCAACTCCATAGGCTACAGGAAGAGATAATTGTCATACTGAATGAGCTAGAGATGTACTTCCCGCCCGCGTTCTTTGATGTCATGATGCATTTATGTGTCCACATCGTGGACGACATCATCGACCTAGGGCCGACATTCCTGCGTAGCATGATGCCGTTCGAGAGGATGAATGGGGTCATCAAAGGATTCGTTCGTAACATGTCCCATCCAGATGGAAGCATAGCCCAGGGATATCTGACCAAAGCGTGCATCTCCTTCTGTGAGAGTTATCTGACCAAAGACCGTGTTGTTGGTTTGCCCGTCAACAAGCACTGTGGAACGCTCGAAGGCGAAGGTCACACCAACGGTCATAGGGATGTGAATGTGTTACGCTCGGGCCGACAAAACGACATTGACAGGGCAAACTTAGTAGTGCTACAACACCTAGATGTGCTAGAAGATTTCGTGACACTGCACAAAGAGACCACCGCAAAGAAATACCGTGACCGTGGGGTGCACAGGACGGACGCTAAAGTTATTAGAGAGCACAACTCCACTTTCGTGTGTTTGTTCAAAGAGCGAGTTCTGGCTAATCCCCGGAAGAGGGTTGTCCGAACGGAACACTCATATATGCCTTAGCACATGGCCCCTCGACCAACCTCGCGACTTATCAAGCATACGATATCAACGGATACATGTTATACACGGAGGAGAAAGATATGAACAGTGATGACCAAAACTCAGGGGTGACGATGGAAGCCATGACAGGGAATGTAAATGAAAGATATTACGGAAGGGTCGAAGAGATATGGGAGCTTAACTACTCTGGATTGCATAGCGCGACGATGTTCTGTGTCAGATGGGCTAAAAATGTACACAGAGAAAACCGACATTTCACTACCATGTGTATACCCGACTCCGATGATAGCGGTACCTCAACGCCATCGCCAAAAATGAGCCATGGGTACACGCTAAACACGTGATACAATGTTTCTTCATAGCTGATCCGATCAATCCCAGCTGTGTTGTCGTGAGGAGAAGCAAACGGAGCATCGCCGGAATGGATGGAGTCGCCAACGAGGAAGACTATGACCAGTACGGTGATCCGATGAGGGAAGATGACGCTGATGACAATGAAACATATGTCAAAAGAAGAATGAAGACTACATTACCTACGAAAGATCGTAATCCCTGGAGAAGGAAAAGTCACGACCATGGGCTCAATTATTCGACAACGAACAAAACAGGGAAGAAGATCAGTCTGAAGCGTCATCGTCGCCCAAGCTGACAAACTAATCCCCAAAGTTTGTGTGTGTCTAGCTATTTTGTATATTATACTAATTATTATCCGGAGGGTCAAACGACATACCAAATTAAAGGAAGGAAAGTGCAAAAGAAAGATAAGAAAAAGAAAAGTGCAAATGAAAGAAAAAGAATAAGAAAAAGAAAGGAAGTTTTGCAAAATGAAATGAAAAGAAAAAGAAAAAGAAAAAGAAAAAGAAAAAGGAACTAATAAGTTGTGGAAAATGAAATGCAAGAAAAATAAAAAAAAGAAAAATAAAAAAAGAAAAAAGTTAGCAGTAGCGTGTTTTATCCAGGGCAGCACTATAGCTAAGAAAAAGAAAAAGAAAAAGAAAAAAATAAAGAAAAGAAGTTAGCAGTAGCGCGTTTTATCCTGGGCAGCGCTATAGCTAAGAAAAAGAAAAGTAAAAAAATAAAGAAAAGAAGTTAGCAGTAGCGCGTTTTTAGGCCCCGCGCTATAGCTAAGTTAGCTATAGCGCGTTTTTCTGCCCCACGCTATAGCTAACTTAGCTATGCCTAGACAGCCACACATCTCTTTCCTCTCTCTCACTCTCGCTCGATCTGATCGATCCCCTTTCTCTGTGTCGCCCCTTCCCCTTGTGACGCCGCACCACAGACTTGACGCTCGCTCACGCCACGCCCGTCGGCCACGCGCCGCCCGACACTCCCTCCTCCCTTGCCGCCCCCGTCCCCATAGGTCCACCCCCCGGTCCGGCCCCTCCCCCCGTGTCGCCCCTCTCCCCCGAGCAGTCCCTCCACCAGACGGCGCCCCTCCCCAGCCGGTCTCTCTCTCTCTCTCTCTCTCTCTCTCTCTCTCTCTATCTCTCTCTCTCTCTATCTATCTCTCTCTCTCTCTGACCGGCCGTACGTGTTCTCTGCAGCAGGTTTGGCCAGAAGCAAGGTACTCGGCGAGGAGGAGAAGGTAGCCGGAAGCAAGGTGCTCGGCAAGGTGCAGCAGGTTCTCCCCCTGCAGTCTGTTTTTTTTTTGCTGTCATTGATGCATGTGTGCTGCTGTTGCTGTGTGTGGCTGCTGTTCTCAGTTAGAGCAAACTAAAATTCAAAGCAAACTAGAATTGTTCGCTAACAGAATTCAAAGCAAACTAGAATACAAATATGATCTCATTTGACGAATTCAGGTAGAGCACACTGTTCAGTTACAGAAATTTTTGAAATTTTCAGTTAACTAAACATTTCAGTTTTGATAACTGAACATGCCACTGAAAATGGAGTAGCTAGCATCATTGCAAATAACAATGCTCAAAAAATATCTTGGAAAGTGTCATGTTTTTTGCCACTGAAGATTAGTGGAAACTGAAGATTGTTTTTTGTATTAAGCCACAAGTAGTTGTATTGGCAACAAGTAGCTAGTTGGCAGAAAGTGTTAGTGAAAATTTGCGGTGATCAATTTGCATTTCTGTAACTTGTCCATTACAGTAGTATGCAATTTTATTTGAATGCAATGTTGATGGACATAGCAGCAAGTTTATGAAATGAAATGATGTCCATTGGAGTCCATTTGGAGTTTCTCCATTGCTTGCCATATGCTCTATATGTGACCTATGTTTTGCCGGTTGTGAGTGACCTATGTTTTGCCGGAAATGTTGATTCATTTCCATTCCGGCAAATTTCAGGCCCTCTATATGTGCACTTTCTAGCAAAGGTCATGCCCAAATCTTCCGTGAATTTCGGCATGACTTGTGCTAGAAAGTTGGACATATCTTGTGCTTGAGATTTGTCACGACGGGAATGGAACGACATTTCCGGCAAAACAAAGGTCACTTTTTTCATTATTCACTTTATTATATAAAGCTCGATAATTAAACCACTACGACATTGAACCCTCGGAAACATGACCGACACTGATGAGGCCGGAGGTTCTCACTCCCAATTAGGTCAAGCACACGCCTACCTCGACTTTCTGGCGGATCAGGAGAGACAGCAAGCTGGGTGTTAGGACCGCCTTGTCATGACGGATGCCGATGGTGGTGGCGCTGGCGCCGACACAGATGCCATCAACGAGACCGACACTGAGACTGGCGCTGATGACACTAGTGCAGAACCGGGCAATAGCACCGGTTCGTAAGGCCCTTTAGTGCCGGTTCCACAACCGGCACTAAAGTGTGGTCACTAAAGCCCTCCCCCCCTTTAGTACCGGTTCAGCACGAACCGGTGCTAAAGGCCAACCACGTGGCATGAGGCAGCTCCGGGGGCAGGGAGCCCTTTAGTACCGGTTGGTAACACCAACCGGTACTATAAGGTTTGGGGGGTTTTTAGTTTTATGATTTCTTTTTTATTTAATTTTGTGTTTCCATTTTAATTCTTTTTCGTTTGCTTGTATTTTACGATACTACACATTGTACACGTTATGCATATATATATATATATATAGAATTTCTAGTAGAACCAATCATGCATATATATATTATCAATGTCTCACAAACCACCATATTAACTAATTCACACATACACACATGTATAGCTATATACAATTTCTCCTACATATGCATGTTGCCTTCGAAGCCAGTGGTATTAGCCTAATTGGTGCCTTCGGAGCACGATGACAATTGGAAGTGGTTTTCATGGGGGCGGTAGCGGGTAATAGTATTCTCCTTCGGATTTATGACCTGGTCGAGCAAAAACCCGCTATTTCCTCTTGAAGTGCTTCTCTGGCGCTCCGCTTTCTAGGAGCTTGTCCCGCACCTCTGTGAACTGTTAAGAAGGAGATCAATATGCATGTGTATTAGTTGTGTGACTAGATATCGATAATGGTGTAAAATTGTGAATAGTGTTCGACAAGCGTACCCATTCCTGTCTTTGAGATCTGCTCCTTTGGACGCCATCATGCGAATGTTCTCGCAAACGCAGAATGCACACAGATCAGTCCCTCGCTGCTGCAGGGCCTTTACAAGAATGGAATTTGATCAGATAATAATTAAGCAAGCATGATAATTAAAGAGATGGCAGCTAGCTAGCTAGCTAGTACTGCTTAATTACTTACCTTGGGTCGAAACGATTTAAGCTTTTTTTCCATTCGCCTTCCGTGACGCTGATGAACCTTGCCCAAGCCCTGCCGCCGCAAAGAAAATGAATAAAGGGGTTATTAAATAGTTCATATCATGAAATGACGAACTAAATAGGCCGAGATATATAGTTAATAATGATTGAAATTACCTGTTGACTATCCCAAACAAGATGTTATAGTCAGTATTTGCTTTGAGTAGTGAGTCCAATATTTCAACTGTTCCGGCGTCAACTTTAATGATACACAAGATCCAGTGAAATCTGCATGCACACACGTTTGCATGTCTTAATTAAGCGGGCATATGTAAGCAAAAACATGTAGCTAGCTAGTAGGCAAAAACAGAGAATTTGTAGTACAAGACAAGTGTGACTCACTTTGGAAGTTGTAAGGAAGTAGTATATCTTCATTGTATTTGAGGCGCTTCAAGAACTCTAGCATGTTGTCCTCTCTGACCTTTTGATGATGTGGATTTATTTTCCTTGTGTATTCATTAACGGTGTTTTTGTCTATGTGACCAATGCCTAAGCGTCCACCTTTTCTCATTTCATACATCTTCATCCTGCATAATACCACGTAAAAGAATATAGTGAGGATAATTACAGGTAATGATTGATCAAAAGGATCACTACAGCTAGCTTGAGACTTAAATTACAGAAAGAAATCACTTACGCATAATAGCAACCCATTTATAGATTTGTCGAGTCGTCTTGATTGTATAACTGAAACAGTTCGTAATACTCAATGCATGTAGCTTTCTCTTGGAAGTAATGTTCCTCCTTGACATTCACCATGAGGGACAATCGATTGAAATCTTGGTAATGTTCATGTACCATTGATGCAATTCATACATTCTCGTTGGGAGGTTCTTGACCTTGTCCGGCTTGACCAAAGGTTGGCCCCGGACATATTTCTGTTTTATTTCATCCTCTGTAAGTTGTGCATGGGCTCGATCTCGAGGAGTTGTCCAACGATGATGTTGAGAACTTCAGCCTGCATTATATGGTCCTTGGTTATTACCACATTGCCCACCTCGGGAACGTAAACTGTTTGCCCACAATAATATTGGTAGCGCGTCTTTATCACGTGTTGTTGGCACAACAAGCGAGGGATCGATTGCTGCCTGTTCTCCCAGGTGGGAATGGTTTTCCCCATTTTTGATAGGTGCTTGTTGTTTGCTCGATCCCGAGCTCGCCTCCTTACGTGAGACGTGCTCGATTTAACTTCCGATGTGGCGCTCATAGTCTGTGTCAACGGGCTTGGGAGCTGGTGGTTGAGCCATACGAATGAAGTGGTCAATCGCTTCCTCGTGCACTTTCTCCCTTGGCGGCGATGGCGGTTTCGGTGCAAAATGGGCTTCCACAGGCCTTCGATATGGCTGCGTTTGCCTCCTCGGACCTATCATAAGGCCTCTGCGGAAGAGGCGTGAGGCTTGGACCATATTTATATCGCTTGCCTCCTGTACTTCTGTACTACCTCGACTCGTGCCGCTCGCACCATAGCTGCAGGTGTCTCTTCTGCAATTGCCGAGGCGGCGGAGACGGCTGACGGGGCTGAGTTGGACGAGGAGGAGTGGCCTGAGCTGTGCGGACTTGGAGGAGGAGTGGCCTGAGGTTGTGCCGGACTTGGAGGAGGAGTGGACGTCTCGCTGTGGCGGACTTGGAGGAGGAGGATTGGCCTGACACTTTGCCGGACTTGGAGGAGGAGTGGCCAGAGGTTGTGCCGGACTTGGAGGAGGAGTGGACGTCTGACGCTGTGGCAGACTTGGAGGAGGAGGAGTGGCCTGACACTTTGCCAGACTTGGTGGACTTGCAGGAGCGGGAGTCTGTTGACTCGGTGGCGGACTTCGACGAGGAGTCGGCTGACGCGGTGTCGGTGGCCTTCGAAAGATGATGCAATCCTTTTTCCATAGGATGATACGATGTTTGGCCTCTCCGAGAAAGTGCTCGTCGTCACCTCCATGAATGTCAATCTGTAGCTCCGAATATGGGTCCACCACCTCATCAACCAAGACACGAGCATAGCCCGCTGGAATCGGGTTGTAATGGAAGGTTGCCTTGGGGGGATTTGTAAAAGCAACGGCGTCCGCCACCTTCATGGATATGTTCTTCATTTTGACGTGTAGCTCGCAGTTAGTGTTATCCGTGATGTCATCCACGGGGTATCTATCCAGCATTGCGTCGTCCGGGGCGGAACCCACGCTGCTTCTCGGCATGGATGGGGCGTTGCTATCCAATGCTGGATCATCCGCTAGCTGCTGCAGCTGCTGAGACCCCCTTTCCTGGCTAAGTGAGTCGATCTGCTCCTGCTGCTGCTGGAATTTGACTGCCAATTCCGCTTGACTTGCTTCTAGTCCTTGAAGGTGTTCATAGTCCCGCTTCCTCTACTCCTCCTCCATCTTCCTCTTCTTCTCCTCTGCAATCTTCTTTCTTGCACGGGTTCTGTAGTCGTTGTTCCAGTCTGAAAACCCCTCATACCACGGAATAGCGCCCTTGCCTCGTGTTCTTCCCGGTGTTCGAGATTTCCCAGGCACACGTAAGCTCGTCGTTCTCTCTGTTGGGCTGGAACACCCCGATCGTGCCTCTTCTATTTCAACAAGTATCGCATCGTCGGCTCCCTTCAGACTTGCCCTCGTCAAACATTGCACATCTTGGTCCAACTCCCCCCATACGCATAGAACCAAGTCCTGCACTGGGGCCAGCTCTTAGTAACCGGAGTGACACTGCATCCTCCATATCTTTCTCGAGACTTATCCCACTTAGGCATTGCCACCGCGCAGCCACCTGGCCCTAGCTTATGGAACTTATCCTTTTTTCGCATTCTTCTTGTTTATTCTCGACCGTTCCTTAGCTAATTCCGAATCCTTGAATTTCACGAAATCGTCCCAATGAGCACGTTGGTTCTCTAGTGTTCCCTCGAATACTGGAGTCTCCTTCCTCCCTTGACGTACTTGTCTCATTCACGATTCTTGTGGTTCTTGAATGCAACCGCCATCTTCCTAAGAGCAGCGTCCTTGACTTTCTGCACATCTGCTTCTGTGAAATGGTCTGGTAGGGTGAAATGTTCCATGAGAGTATCCCAAAGCAGTTCTTTTTGTCTTTTGTCGACAAAAGTAACATATGGACGTGGAGCAGCGTCCTTTTTGTCTTTTTTGTCTTTTGTCTTTTGCTGGCTCTCTCCATTCTTGAAGGGAGATCGGGAGTTGGTCCTTCACAACAACTCCGCACTGACGAACGAACTTGTCTGCAATCTTCTTAGGCGCTAATGGTTCGCCATTAGGTCTGATTGCCTCGATATTGTACTTTACGCCCTCCTTCAACTTTTTGTTCGGGCCTCGTTTCGTCCTTTTGCCTGAAGATTTGCTCGATCCGGATGGCTGAAAGAACAAAGATCGATTCGCTAATATATCTTCGAGTCATTTAAAACATGTGATGATCACCAGATGCCTGCTTATATAAATATATATACCTCGCCGGTCTTTGTTGTTTCAAGATCAACATTTTCTTCGTCATCATCATAATCATAGTTCATGACTTCATCAATTCGATCGTCAGCGATCGAATATCATATCACCCTCTCCGGTGTTGTTTAGAAATTGAGCCGTCATAATCTTCTTCATTCTGATCATCATCTGGCCCGTGAGGATGGCGTATCATATCGAACATGGCCTGTTCTCCCTCTCTGCCGGTATTGTCCGCCATAGCTTTTATTTAACTAATCCAAAAGAAATATAATCTCCGGTGTTGTTTAGTATTCAAATTACATCATCTCGAATAATAGATATAATCTCGAATACATCGTCTCGAATAATAGATATAATCTCGAATACATCGTCTCAAATAATAGATATAATCTCGAATACATCGTCTCGAATAATAGATATAATCTCGAATACATCACTGGCTAGGTAGCTAATAAAGATCGAATACTACAGAAGAATCTAGGACACTCGCGGTTCCTACGGTAGCGGGCTGTGGACACCAAAGAGAAGAAACCCTCACAGGATCATAGCTGAAGTGAGATCCTGAAGAAACTGCCAGGTATTGGAGAACCTGCCGCCCTCTAACGCAACCATGTAGCGATGGACGTGCTCGTCCTCCTCCCTGACACGGCGACGTACCACCTCCGGCGGGGCCGGCTCCCTCCGCACCGAAACTGGCCCATGCGAACGCCACCAAACGAGATCAGGGTCGACGACGGGACCCGGGGCCGGGTTCCTCATCAAGCGGCGCGCCCCTCGAGCAGCACCTCCAGTGCCGGCGTGAGCCCAGTCCCGGACATGGGTCAGCCGGACGTCGTCATGAGGACGTGTCGACGGGGAGGATGCGGGCCGGGCATCATCGAGAACAAATACTAGCTATATACCCGCAAAAAGTAACATTTTTTAATGATTGGATTTTGATAACTAAAATTTCTAACAATTCTATATAACACTAATTATGCTATCATTGCATATGTCAAAATTCTATATGCTATTTCATACTAATTAAGCATCTAACACTAAAAACAGAAAAAACAACTTCTATACATCCATTAAAAAACAGAAAAACAACATTATATAAAAGATTCCATACTAATTAAACACTAATTATATCCATCTAACATGAATTCATACATATATACTAGTGAAAAAATAATAAAAATCTAAACTAATTAAACATACAAAATACGTATATACTAATATATACATGCATTCATACATATATACGTGTGTGTGTGTGTGTTCATCATGCTTGTGTGTATGGGCTCAAGGAGGGGCGGCGCCCATGGTGGCCGCCGGGGGTGAGGGAGAGGGGTTAGAGGGGGAGAGCTCACAGCAGGGCGACGGCGACGGCGAGGCGACGGCCGGGGGCAGCGACGGGCCGGGGCGTGACGCGGGGACGGCGACATCGGGACGGTGCGACGGGACGGGCCCGGGCGAAGGAGACGAGGGCGGCGACAGGACTGGGCGGCGATGGGGACGGGCCAGGCGGCGAAGGAGACGAGGGCGGCGACGGGACGGGCGGCGATGGGGACGGGGCGGCGGCAGCGTCGATCGATCGGGGCGGGCGGTGCTTCAATGGGGAAACAGAGGAAGAAACATAGGGAGAATGAAATTTTTCGAAGTGTTGTATATATAGAAGGCACCTTTAGTACCGATTGGAGCCACCAACCGGTACTAAAGGCCAGTTTTGGCCAGCCCAAGCGGCGGGAAGCGACCGCCTTTAGTACCGGGTGGTGGCACAAACCGGTACTAAAGTCCCCCCATTAGTACTGGTTTGTGCCACGACCCGGTACGAAAGAAGTCTTGGCGCAGTGCGGTCTTGACAAGTTTAGTCCCACCTCGCTAGCCGAGGGGCGACCGCACTGGTTTATAAACCTCCCGTGCGGTCGCTCTCTCGAGCTCCTCTCCAAAGCAGGCCTACTGGGCCTACGTGTTCTGTGCTGCCCTGTGGGCCCACTGGGCCTTTGCGGGCCTGCATCCTGGCCCAACAACAGGTTGGGTTTCCAGTCGTATGCAGGCCGCTCTGGCCTAGTAGGCGGGTTTTTTTATTTTTTTTTGCTTTATTTTTTTTGTCAGGTTTTTTTGTGTGTATTTAGAGTTTCTTTGTGAATATTTTTGCTTTAGGTACAAAAAATTACAAACTTTCTGTTAATGCCCGTAATTTTCAAATTTGAATAGTATAAATTTTGAATTATTTGAAATTAGTGTGAATCACTAGTTTGTGAATAATTTAACTTTAGAAATCATTAAAGGAATGAAAGAATTTTTTTGCACATAAAATTTCTTCGCGTTTCAAATGCCAAAACACATAACTACCCTAACTATTACAGAGATTCCCCTCTGGGTGTGAAACACAGAAGAAAGTGATGATAGTGAAGCCGATCACATCCCAGATCTATGGGTGTGAAACTTTTTCTTCAGCGTGTGTCCCTTTGCGCCTTAACCATGGAAAATCTTCATCATTTAACGGGATGCTCGGGTCAATATTCACCGTGAATGGAGCAATTTCATCAAACTTTTCATAATCTTCCGACTTGTCTGTCTTGTCATCCACTCCCACGATGTTTCTCTTCCCGTAAAGAACTATGTGCCGCTTTGGCTCATCGTACGATGCATTCGTTTCCTTATCTTTTCTTTTTCTTGGCTTGGTAGACATGTCCTTCACATAGAAAACCTGTGTCACATCATTGGCTAGGACGAATGGTTCGTCTGCATACATAAGATTGTTGAGATCCACTGTTGTCATTCCATACTGCGGGTCTTCCGTTACCCGCCTCGTGTCATATTGACCCATTTGCACGAAACAAAGGGACCTTTAAACCACGTCGATAGTCAAGTTCCCATATGTCATGTATATAACCATAATATGTTTCCTTTCCCGTCTTGGTTTCTGCATCAAAGCGGACACCACTGTTTTGGTTGGTGCTCTTCTTATCTTGGGCGATCGTGTAAAATGTATTACCATTTATCTCGTACCCTTTGGAAGTCATTATATTCTGGGACAGCAAGTACCGGTCATCTTCAATAGAGGTGTCATGCATGGTACGTGTCTGCAACCAGCTGGCGAAACTCCTGGTTTGTTCACGTGTAATCCAGTCATCAGACCGCTCCGGGTGTTTGGAGCGTAGCAAATTCTTGTGTTCATCCATATATGGAGCCACCAAGGCGGAATTTTGTAGAACTGTGTAGTGTACTTCAGTGAGAGAATGTCCGTCCATACATATTATTTGTTCCCCTCCTAGTGTGCCTTTTCCATCCAGTCTGCCCTTATGCCGCGATTCAGGAAAACCAATCGACTTAAGGTCAGGAATAAAGTCAATACAAAACTCAATGACCTCCTCATTTTGATGGCCCTTGGAGATGCTTCCTTCTGGCCTAGCACGGTTATGAACATATTTCTTTAAGACTCCCATGAACCTCTCAAAGGGGAACGTATTGTGTAGAAATACAGGACCCAAAACGTTAATCTCTTTGCATAGGTGAACTAGGGCGTGCGTCATGATGTTGAAGAAGGATGGTGGGAATACCAACTCGAAACTGACAAGACATTGCACCAAATCATTCTGTAACCTTGGTATGATTTCTGGATCGATTACCTTCTGAGAGATTGCATTGAGAAATGCACATAGCTTCACAATGGCTAATCGAGCGTTTTCCGGTAAAGCCCCCTCAATGCAACCGGAAGCGATTGCGTCATAATCACGTGGCAGTCATGAGACTTTAGGTTCTGGAACTTTTTCTCTGCCATGTTTATTATTCCCTTTATATTTGACGAGAAACCAGACGGTACCTTAATCGAGCAGGCATTCAAAGAAGATTTCCTTCTCTTCTTTGGTAAGAGCGTAGCTTGCATGACCACGATGTATGCCGTCTTCCCGTGCATACGTTGCTGGTCCTCCGTGCCTCGTGTGTATATTTTGTCTTCCCATACACGCCCAAGAAGCCAAGCAGGGTCACGCAAAGATTCTTCGTCACGTGCATCACGTCGATTGCGGAGCGGACCTCTAGGTCTTTCCAATATGGCAGGTCCCAGAATATAGATTTCTTCTTCCACATGGGTGCGCGTCCGTCAGCGTCCTTCAGAACAGGTTGTCCGCCAGGACCGTTTCCAAATATCACCTTCAAATCCTTGACCATATCATGTACATCAGCACCAGTACGGTGGCGAGACTTCGTCCGGTGATGCGCCTCACCTTTGAAATGCTTGCTTTTCTTTCTTACGGATGCCCGCTCGGAAGAAATCGGCGATGTCCAGTACACATTCTTCTTACAACTATTCAAATATATACTGTCGGTATCATCCAAACAGTGCGTGCATCCGCGGTATCCCTTGTTTATGCATCACGAAAGGTTATCATGCGAGCAGGCCAATCATTGATGGTCACGAACAGCAATGCCTTTAGGTCAAATTCTTCCCCATGTGCTCATCCCACGCCGTACACCTGTTCCAGTCCTCAGTTGTAAGAGTTCTTCAACTAATGGCCTTAGGTGCACATCAATGTCGTTGCCGGGTTGCTTAGTGCCTTGGATGAGCACTGGCATCATAATGAACTTCCGCTTCATGCACAACCAAGGAGGAAGGTTATACAAACATAGAGTCACAGGCCAGGTGCTATGGTTGCTGCTCTGCTCCCCAAAAGGATTAATGCCATCTGCGCTTAGACCAAACCATACGCTCCTTGCGTCATCTGCAAACTCCTTCCCGTACTTTCTTTCGATTTTTCTCCATTGCGACCCGTCAGCGGGTACTCTCAACTTTTCGTCTTTCTTACGGTCTTCTCTGTGCCATCGCATCGCCTTGGCATGCTCTTTGTTTTGGAACAAACGTTTCAACCGTGGTATTATAGGAGAATACCACATCACCTTGGCAGGAATCTTCTTCTGGCGCCGCCCTCGACATCACCAGAGGTCATCGCGGCTGATCTTATAGCGCAATGCACCACATATCGGCAAGCGTTCAAATCCTCGTACTCACCGCGGTAGAGGATGCAATCATTAGGGCATGCATGTATCTTCTGCGCCTCTAACCCTAGAGGGCAGACAACCTTCTTTGCTTCGTACGTACTCTCGGGCAATTCGTTGTCCTTTGGAAGCATATCCTTTATCATTACCAGCAACTTTCCAAATCCCTTGTCAGATACACCATTCTCTGCCTTCCATTGCAGCAATTCCAGTGTGGTGCCCAGCTTTTTCTTGTCACCCTCGCAATTCGGGTACAACAATTTTTGTGATCCTCTAACATGCGCTGCAACTTCTTCTTCTCCAAATCACTTGCGCAGTTTCTCTTTGCATCGGCAATGGCCCGACCTAGATCATCAACGGGCTCATCCGATGCCTCTTCTTCAGCTTCTTCCCGCATTGCCGCTCAGCTTCTTCCGCATTACCGGCTCAGCTTCTTCCCCCATTGTTGTATCATCGTATTCAGGGAACCCATGGCCAGGATAGCTGTTGTCGTCCTCTTCTTCTTCATTGTCTTCCATCATAACCCCTCTTGCTCCGTGCTTGGTCCAAACATTATAGTGGGGCATGAAACCGGACTCAAACATGTGGACGTGAATGGTTCTTGACGTAGAGTAATTGCGACAATTCTTACAGCCAGCACATGGACAAGGCATAAAACCATCCGCCCGCTTGTTTGCCTCAGCCGCAGCGTAAAAGTATGCACGCCTCAACGAACTGGGAGAGCATCGGTCATCGTACATCCATTGCGGCTCATCTTCATTACACAACACCGAATAGACCAAATTAATACAAGTTCATACAACACTTAAATGCAACAAACAAATAACTCTCTAGCTAAAGCATTTAAATGCAACAACTAATGCGATCAAGATCGCAACTAAGGTAACAGTTGATCCAACAGCATAATGATACCAAGCCTCACTATCGATGGCATATTTTCTAATCTTTCTAATCTTCAAGCGCATTTTCTCCATCTTGATCTTGTGATCATCGGCATTTACATCGGCAACATGCAACTCCAATTCCATCTTCTCCCCTCAATTCTTTTCAATTTTTCTTTCAAGTACTCGCTTTCTCTTTCAACTAAATTTAACCTCTCGACAATAGGGTCGGTTGGAATTTCCGGTTCACATACCTCCTAGATAAAAATATCTATGTCAACTTGATGGGCATAATTTGTCATAAACACGAAATGCAACAAATAGTTTTAAAGAATATACCACATCCGAATCATAACAAGGACGAGGGCCGACGGGAACGGATATCAAAACCATGGCACTATGTATAACAAACAACGTACGGGTAAGATAATTATACGAGTAACTATATATCCAAATCACACAAACATCAATTTTTTATATAAAATTTCATGAACAAGAGGCTCACCACAAGGTGGTGCCGGCGACGGGACGGTACGGGCGATCGACGGTGGTTACGACGGAGATTTAGAAGGCACTAAGTAAAACACACCTACATATGCAAACTAAGTGTTATTTTTGACCTCAAATTGCATATAAATCAAATACTAGCACATATATATATTTCCTCCCAAATTACTAAACTCACAAATTAATCACTATATAAAGCATTGCCAGAGCTAATCTAGCAATGAGAGATGAAAGGACAAAGTTGCTAACCTTTGTGATCATTTGAATGGATGGGGGCCTTCAAATCTTGACAAATTTTGGGCAAAATGTGTGATGAGCTCGAGAGGAAGAGGGAAGAACAGAGAGAGGAGGGGAAAGGGGAAGAACAGAGCGAGCCTGGTGGACGAAGGGTTTATGTAGGACGACCTTTAGTACCGGTTCGTGCCAAGAACCGGTACTAAAGGGCCTGGAGGGGGCCCAGTCTGACAACATCCTGCCACCACTCTCATTAGTACCGGTTCGTGGCACAAACCGGTGCTAAAGGTTCGCCATGAACCGGTACTAATGAAAGTGGCCCGGCTAGCTGTTGGAACCGGCACTAATGTATACATTAGTGCCGGCTCAAATTCAAACCGGCACTAATGTGCTTCACGTTTGACCCTTTTTCTACTAGTGTGATGTTCCTAACTGCACCACGGAAGGTGGGACCTCCCAAGCCAGTGAGGGAAAGAAGGAAAAGAGGACACGACGCCCAAATGAGATCGGCACCGAAAGAATGGTGGTCACTGTTGTGCACCCTTGCGAGTTCGAGCCAATAGAGCCGCGAGAAGTGGCAGCGTGTTACGGCAACCAACTAGCATGCATCCTACGGGATACCGCTAACATCAACACCACAAAAATACGGAAGAATGAACTTTTGAAAAAGCTGCTTCTAACTAGGTTGCACGCAAGATTCCTGTTCCCCGGTCGGAATGATGATGTCAACCCATGGGATGATGAGGGCATAAAAAAATCAACAACAAAGCCCTAGGGAAGTTCAGCAACGCATTGAGCGCTTGGAAAACTAGAGTGAAAAGGGTGATTCAAGTAGACCATGAAACCTACGCCGAGATTGTTGCAGACAATCTGAAAATTACGATAGAGGACTTTGAAAGGTTCAAGGAGACTTGCAATGAAGAAGCTGCCAAGGCCAGGTCGGAGAGAGGCAAGCAGATGCAGGAAAAGAACATGGGAAACCACCGCCTTGGAAGTCGTGGTTACACGGGAAAGAGGCTCGTGTGGGCTAAGGAGGACGCAGAACGTGAACATCAGGGGATCCCAGACCCATTGGCTGAGTTCACCGACCAGCAGGAGCATGACTTCATCAGGGCCCGATTCTTGTGGGACCCCAAGAAAAAGATTTTTTTCACCGACGGGCCGACTAGGAAATTCATGAGATTACTGGTAATTATCCTTTTACCACCTTACATATTAGGTTCTGATCAACGAACTCTACTACATTCTAGTCGAATTCTTAATTGATTCATGGTCCATTTTGCAGAGAGAGCAACACAAGCTTGCGGCCGAGAGCGACTCGACGACTCAGTCGACTCATTCGTCGGTGAAGTACAAGTGGGATACTCCTTTCAACCGGGCCATGAACATAATGATGGGACGCCCGCCGGCCAGAGGCCGCAATATGGACGTGTGCATGGCGTCGGGGATGGGGCCACTTGGAAGTACTATTATAACGAGGACCCCGAGGCCAAAAGGCAGAGAAAGAAGTTCAGTCAAGTGACTATCGATGAGAAGGTGGCGCGGGCGATGGATAAAGAAAAAGCTGAGATAATCGCTGCTTGTAGATCTGATATGGTGGCTGCCTTTACAAGCATGATTCCAACAGTGGTCACATGGGTGCAACAAAATCCAAATGTGCCACGAAGTGATTTTCCCATGCCCAGCTTCACCGGAAGCAACTCAATGAACACCGCACCCATACCCATACCTAGTATGGCAACCACACCCGCACCTCCTCCAGCACCTGCTCCTCCGCCCAGCTCTCACAGCAGCCCTAGCTCCGTCTCTGGCTTGAATGTCGGGCCGTCGACATTGGCTGAGCTCGACGCCCTCACGGTAAATACGCGTCGTCGCACCTTCATCAACTCAACTAATTAATTAATCTTTAGTTGCCGTTCTTTTTGGATCTCTGACGCCGCACGTATATGTCTTTGTAGGCCGACTCCACTCCGTGCACCCTCCTTTACAACATGAAGGGCGGATTGGTGGATGTGGGGAAGGGTACTATAGTGAAACCTAAGGATCGATTGTTTCACCGCCGGCAGATGCCTGATAACGCCTTAAGGGTCTCCATGGTGAGTGTGAAAGCGGGCTACGAGGGTCTCCCTCGTCCGATACAAACCGATGGAGAGGATGACGAGACCCCCACGCAGCTTGGCCAATGCAAAAATTGGCCGTTCCTGTGGCCGAAAAATCTTCTTCGTGTCGAGGTGTCCGGGAGCACACCAACGGGACCTCGGGAAGGTATGACCACAACACCACCTACACAAGTACAACCATCGTCTGTGCTGCTTGCTGAGATTGAGAGACATGAGGAAGGAGGGCCAACCGTTTCACTGGCAGATGATGCCATCTGCCCCATGGAAGAGGATATGGATCATGACAAGGAGGAGGCCGATGACCCTCTCCAGTATCTCAATACTGCCTTTGACAACAAAGTAACAATGAGTTAACCATATGAATATGAGATGCATGTACCAGAGCCGGAACGTCCTCGGGAGTGCAAGAAGTCTTTGTTCATGCAATCCTCGCAGGACACGCCTCCAGATGCCGGCTCCTCCCAAGCTCACCTAATTAACCAGAGTCTTCCAAAGCTGAGCCCGACAACACTAGGAGTGGTGCTCAAGGAGGGTCTGACAGACCCACCAGCACCTGAGCCCACCAAGAAGAAGCAGAGGAAGAGACCGGCGGCGAGAAAATCCAATAAAGCTGGCAATGTTGGTTCTAGCAGCCAGCCGCCTTCGACCAAGGTTGACCGTGTACCAATGAAACATGCGCCATTAATCCATGTCGCGGGAGAGCCAATGGTACCGGCGAATGCACTAGCTGCCATAGAAGGGGATCTCAGGAGACTCCATGACCATGTGCTTTCCACAGAGAGAAGCCTCCTCGCCTCGGATGATCCAGGATACCCACTTTATACGATTCATGTGCCGAGCAGTTGCAAGATGTATGTCCACACATGCCCCGTGGACCTCTTCTTCCTGAGGTTTGATTACATCTTCCAGATGTTTCAAATGAGGACACTCGATTTTACGTTCGTCTCACCAGAGCAAGCGCTGCACATGAACTACATCGTCAGGAGAGAGCAAGTCACCGGTCTTGCGGTCGCGAACCCATACTACATGCATGAGGACTTCTTGTCAATCAACGATGCCAACCGTCAATATGTGAGTCAGTACATTGAAGAATTCTTGGTCAGCAATAAGGACAAAGAAACGATTCTCCTATCTTATCATCCCAGGTAAGTCATCCGCGGATAGCACTATAACACATACATCCTTTCATGCATTCCAATAGTTACTTTGCATGCATGGAGGTTAAACTTGATCGTGTATTTTGTGCAGCGGTGGGTGTCGTGCCATTCTCATTGTTCTTTACCCGCTTTACTCCCGCGCTCTATATTTGGACCCGTCGAAGAACATACAGAAGAAACATTACACACACATAAATTATGTTCTGGACAGAGCTATGTTGGGCTTCGGATGCGGGTGGCTACATCCAATGCAAAAAACAAATAAGGTCGGGCTTTGTTTCAGCCACAAGATCGACTTCATTGCATCCAAAGAACCGGAAAGAAGTGAGAATGATGGATTCTACGTCATCCATCTAATGATAGAGTACAGAAGGGATGTGCAATCACTTTGCATGAAATCTTCATCCGATACCTGTTGGAGTTGTGTCGAATATAGTGTACAAGGTAGGTTACAGTTGGACTTGTAGTTGTATCGTGTTTACATAGGATGTGGAGTTGTGTCCAAGTAGGACACTTGTATCCTAGGCCTCTCATATATAGCGGGGGTAGACACACGATGTAACCTATGCCAACATAATAGCACCGGAACGCAGGGGAAGCCGGCGGCATGTGCCGGTGTCCAGGGCGACCGGGTGCGGTATTGTAGCGGTGTCATGGGGAGGAGCGCCCATAGTCATGCCCCGGGGATGTAGCCATATCGGTGAACCTCGTTAACAAATCTCGGTGTCGTGCTCGTGTGATTGCTTGGTCCTCGGATGATCAACGGTATGCCTCGATTTATTCTAACAAGTGGTATCATGAGCAAGGTTGTTTGAAGGTCGTTGGTTGTTGATCTAGAGGAAGGGAAGCCGAGAGATCGCAGTTGTGCAGTTGAAACCAATCAGGTCGGAACGGTGGCAACGAGATCTATTCGGAAGCACGTAATAGCAATCGGAGCAGCAGTGAAAGCACGGTTCTCGCCGGACGCTGGGGGCGGCAGCTACAGGCCAAGCAGGTGCGGTGGAGGCTGGCCTAGCTAGGGCTGGACGAGACCGCAAAGCGTGGCACGCAGGTACTGGCAGCTGCGGTGCAGTGGCGTTCCCCGGCCGTTCGTGTGTGCGTGCGGTATGGATCTCGTATGTGAATAGTGTTGTTGAGTATACAAGGCATGAGGTTTGTTTTGGACCAAAAGATAAGGGACCGAGTCCTGGAGGCAGCGCCCTTCCGTGCGACACGGAGGCGGGCAGATCAGATCGGCAAAGAAAAATATCCATCGCTTGTGTATCCATCGTAAAGCAAAGGCAAAGTGACAAGGTAATACCTAGCTTTGGAAAGTTGAGCCAAGGGAGCTACCCATCGCGTGAAGACCAGGAGGTCTTGTTTGGCTGGAGTTGTGCACGGAAGTGCTTGTGTACTTCGCGTCGCGGGGATAGCTCAGGTATTTTCACACAGTCAGTCATACGAAGAACTATGATGCCAACGGGTATCAGGTTTGAGGTGGAGAAGTTTACGGAACTGAAAATCTTGGGTTATGACAGACACGGGTGAAAGATTGTTGGCGCGACAAGGATGCTTGAGGCGTTGCGGGAAGTCATGTCAGTTATGATGGAATTATCATGTGATTGATGGAAATTCATGGATTGATTTGGGAGCCTGGGTCGGACTAGGTAGTCTGACGGGATCGACGTAAGTCGGTTGGTACAGAAGGCGGTGGTGGGATCAGCGATGACGACATAGGAGCGTGATGCTGATGGTGACCGACTTCTGGGCGTGGGAACACGTGGCGCAGGCCCAAGGGCTTGTGCGGCTTCGACAAGACTATGTCGCGGGGTTGATTCAAGATGGTGCACATGGGAGCTTGAAGTCGACGGGGCGCGAGGGTGGACTGATCATCTACCATGGAGTCATGTTGAAGGTGAAGCTGGATTGAGGGGCTACGATATAAGGATCCAGGGAATCGAAGCCTATTCAGCAAGTGGGAAAAAGCGAGTGACACGCAGTTTGGACTGGAGCCCAGTGGTCCGATGGGAGCGTGAAACTCGTCATCGGTCGGTGATGATCGGTGGTACTCTGCAGTGGGGGTTGAGTGGTGTGGGTCGCGACCCTTGAGACTCGACCGAGACAGCGGAGGCTCGACGCGGTAATAGTGGCGAGGCGCGCGGTATGCATGGGACATGGAGACGGGCCAGGGCTCTGGTGGTCATACATGTGGTGAGACAACTGCGAATTTGACTCGTGATGACTACAAGCAATGGTGAAATTCCTTCAAGTTTCGCATAAAGCGGTCAAGAAAGGAGCGGTGATGTTGAGTTCAGGTAACTCTTATGTGTGACATCCAATATGTGAGTTGTTCACTTTCACGCAGGTCGGTGATCGGTGTGATGGCGTTGGACTGATACTGGAAGTTGGGAGCACGAACTAGAGTAACAAGGAACTTAATTTTGCTCGAGTGTTGACCGTGGTCAAGAAAAGAAGGGACTACAAGTTGCAGGTGGAGTCATATGGAGTCTTTGGAGTAGCAGCGGTGCTCATGGGATAAGCTCAAGTCCAATGTACATGGAAGTTTGACGCATGGACAAATCCAGGATGGTGGAGTATATTCGCCAAGGTGGAGTTTGTTGGAGTTGTGTCGAATATAGTGTACAAGGTAGGTTACAGTTGGACTTGTAGTTGTATCGTGTTTACATAGGATGTGGAGTTGTGTCCAAGTAGGACACTTGTATCCTAGGCCTCTCATATATAGCGGGGGTAGACACACGATGTAACCTATGCCAACATAATAGCACCGAACGCAGGGAAGCCGGCGGCATGTGCCGTGTCGTGGCGACCGGTGCGGTATTGTAGCGGTGTCATGGGGAGGAGCGCCCATAGTCAGGCCCCGGGGATGTAGCCATATCGGTGAACCTCGTTAACAAATCTCGGTGTCGTGCTCGTGTGATTGCTTGGTCCTCGGATGATCAACGGTATGCCTCGATTTATTCTAACAATACCCATATCCAGAGATGGGCCGAAGCCTTTGGAGTCGTGCCGGATAATTGACTTCGAAATGATTTCTACCGGATATAGTAGGAAATTGTGTCCATCATCAGCAAAGATGTCCTCGAAGAGAACGGGATGTTCTACGGCGGCCCAATATCGCGAGCTGGCGTCCGAACCCGCATTGCCCTACAGCGTCAGGACATGACGCCTTTCACTAAGCTTGGGTGCACCCTTCCGGATATGGACAGATGGGAAGAGTGCACTGCTTAAAAACAATGTGTCTGTGTAGTTACTTGTTACTTTATGTACGACGAAACTTCGAATCTCTCAGTACGACGAAACTATTAGATGTATGGTGTCGCGCTCTAGTTAATTAATTTCGGTACGATGAAATTTATTAACTATGTTTACTTTATATGTTGCTTCTATTTCATAACTCTTTTGCTGAATTCGCTTCATGGTATATATATGTGCATCTCTGACAGGTATATAGATCAACGATGGCGAGGAAGTGGTATGTCGTGTATGTAGGGCATGTTCCGGGTGTGTATGATGAGTGGCCAGAGTGTCAGACCCAAGTCTCTGGCTTCTCCGGTGGAAGCCAAAAAGGGTTTGATAGTAGAGCGGAAGCCGAAGCTAGTTACTTGAGATACATAGCACAACAGGGGATTCAGAACCAGCGCCGCTGCAAAAACTACTACATCATACCGCTTTTGATCATCGTGATCACTCTTATCGTGTATGTCTTAGTTTAGGTAGATGATGAAACATGTGTCTACGGTGACAATGTAAGAGACATGTGATCATTAACTTGTATCACTATTTCGAGATGATGATGAGATTGACATCATTTGTGTTGAGACTATGTTGATATGATGAGACTATGTTGTACTACTTCGATGATGATGATGAGACATTCCTTTTTCGTATAGTTCCAGTGTATGTGTATGTTGTAACTGTATAAAACCTGTAAAAAAAATACAGCAACATAAAAAAAATACTAGCAGTAACGTGGGGTATTGGAGTAGTAGAAGCGCTGCTTACTAGTAGCGTTTTTTTGAAGGGCCACGCTACTAGTATTAGCAGTAGCGATGGACAGAGGGGCGCTACTCCTAGATATAGATAGCAGTAGCGCTGTTTCAAACCAGGGCTACTGCTAAAAAATAGTTGTAGCACCGTAGCAGTAGCGCACCTGCCCGTGCTACTAATAGCCAAAAAACCAGTGCTACTGGTAAGGGTTTTCCTAGTAGTGATAGCCTTTAGCATTGCGAAGAGCTCGATAATTGTCTTATTCATCCCTTGCATATTATAGTTCATCATGAAGCTCTTGTAGCTTGGTGGCAGTGATTGAAGAATTCTGTCAATAACACTATCATCGGGAAGTTTAACTCCCAGTTGAATCAAGTGATTATTATACCCAGACATTTTGAGTATATGCTCACTGACAGAACTATTCTCCTCCATCTTGCAGTTGTAGAACTTATTGGAGACTTCATATCTCTAAATCCGGGCATTTGCTTGAAATATTAACTTCAACTCCTGGAACATCTCATATGCTCCATGACGTTCAAAACTTCGTTGAAGTCCCGATTCTAAGCCGTAAGCATGGCACACTGAACTATCAAGTAGTCATCAGCTTTGCTCTGCCAGACATTCATAACATCTGGCGTTGTTCTCGTTAGCTGGTTTGGCACCTAGCGGTGCTTCCAGTACGTAATTCTTCTGTGCGGCAATGAGGATAATCCTCAAGTTATGGACCCAGTCCGTGTAGTTGCTACCATCATCTTTCAACTTAGCTTTCTCTAGGAACGCATCAAATTCAACTGAACAACAGCACGGGACATCTATTTACAACAACATAGACATGGAAAATACTATCAGGTACTAAGTTCATGATAAATTAAAGTTCTATTAATCAAATTACTTAAGAACTCCCACTTAGATAGACATCCATCTAATCATCTAAGTGATCACGTGATCCAAATCAACTAAACCATGTCCGATCATCATGTGAGATGGAGTAGTTTTCGATGGTGAACATCAGTATGTTGATCATATCTACTATATGATTCACGCTCAACCTTTCGGTCTCGTGTGTCCGAGGCCATATCTGCATATGCTAGGCTCGCGTCAAGTTTAACCCGAGTATTACGTGTGTGCAAAACTGGCTTGCACCCGTTGTATGTGAACGTAGAGCTTATCACACCCGATCATCACGTGGTGTCTCGGCACGACGAACTTTCGCATAACGGTACATACTCGTGGAGAACACTTGTACCTTGAAATTTAGTGAGAGATCATCTTATAATGCTACCGCCGAACTAAGCAAAATAAGATGCATAAAGGATAAACATCACATGCAATCAATATAAGTGATATGATATGGCCATCATCATCTTGTGCCTTTGATCTCCATCTCCAAAGTACCGTCATGATCACCATCGTCACCAGCTTGACACCTTGATCTTCATCGAAACATCGTTATCGTCTCGCCAACTATTGCTTCTACGACTATCGCTACCGCTTAGTGATAAAGGAAATCAATTAAATGGCGATTGCATTTCATACAATAAAGCAACAACCATATGGCTCCTACCAGTTGCCGATGACTCCATTACAAAACATGATCATCTCATACAATAAAATTTAGCATCATGTCTTGACCATATGAAATCACAACATGCCCTGCTAAAAAAAGTTAGACGTCCTCTACTTTGTTGTTGCAAGTTTTTTGTGGCTGCTACGGGCTGAGCAAGAATCGTTCTTACCTAAGCATCAAAACCACAACAATTTTTCGTCAAGTATGTGCTGTTTTAACCTTCAACAAGGACCGGGCGTAGCCACACTCTATTTAACTAAAGTTGGAGAAACTGACACCCGCCAGCCACCTGTGTGCGAAGCACGTCGATAGAACCAGTCTCGCGTAAGCGTACGCGTAATGTCGGTCCGCGCCACTTCATCCAACAATACCGCCGAATCAAAGTAGGACATGCTGGTAAGCAGTATGACTATTATCGCCCACAACTCACTTGTGTTCTACTCGTGCATATAACATCTACGCATAGACCTGGCTCAGATGCCACGGTTGGGGAACGCAGTAATTTCAAAAAAATTCCTACGCACACGCAAGATCATGCTGATGCATAGCAACGAGAGGGGAGAGTGTAGTCCACGTACCCTCGTAGACCGTAAGCGGAAGCGTTATGACAACGCGGTTGATGTAGTCATATGTCTTCATGATCCGACCGATCATAGTACCGAAAGTACGGCACCTCCGCGATCTGCACACGTTTGGCTCGGTGACGTCCCACGAACTCTCGATCCAGCTAAGTGTCGAGGGAGAGCTTCGTCAGCACGATGGCATGATGACGGTGATGATGAACCTACCGACGCAGGGCTTCGCCTAAGCACTGCAACGATATGACCGAGGTGGATTATGATGGAGGGGGGCACCGCACACTGCTAAGACAATGTCTGTTGTTATGTTCTAGGGTGCCCCCTGCCCCCGTATATAAAGGAGCAAGGGGGAGGCCGGCCGGCCCTTGGGGCGCGCCAAGAAGGGAGAGGAGTCCTCCTAGTAGGAGTAGGACTCCCCCTTTCCTAGTCCAACTAGGAGGAGAAAGGGGAAAGGAAGGAGAGAGAGAGAGAGGGAGGGAAAGAGGGGGCGCCCCCCCCCCTCCTTGTCCAATTCGGACTCCTAAAGGGGGGGGGCGTGGCCAGCCCAATGGCCCCCTCCTCTCTCACACACAAGGCCCATGTTGGCCCATTAGTCCCGCCGGGGGTTCCGATAACCCACGCACTCCGATAATTATCCGGTGACCTCCGGAACTCATCCGGTGTCTGAATATAGTCATCCAATATATCAACATTTATGTCTCGACCACTTCGAGACTCCTCGTCATGTCCGTGATCACATACGGGACTCTGAACTATCTTCGGTACATCAAAACACATAAACTCATAATATCGATCGTCACTGAACATTAAGCGTGCGGACCCTACGGGTTCGAGAACTATGTAGACATGACTGAGACACGTCTCCGGTCAATAACCAATAGCGGAACCTGGATGTTCATATTGGCTCCCCACACGAAGATCTTTATCGGTCAAACCGCATAACGGTATACGTTGTTCCCTTTGTCATCGGTATGTTACTTGTCCGAGATTCGATCGTCGGTATCTCAATACCTAGTTCAATCTCGTTAACGGCAAGTCTCTTTACTCATTCCGTAATGCATCATCACGTAACTAACTCATTAGTCACATTGCTTGCAAGGCTTATAGTGATGTGCATTACCGAGAGGGCCCAGAGATACCTCTCCGTCAAACGGAGTGACAAATGCTAATCTCGATATATGCCAACTCAACAAGTACCATTGGAGACACCTGTAGAGCACCTTTATAATCACCCACTTACATTGTGACTTTTGGTAGCACACTAAGTGTTCCTTCGGTATTCGGGAGTTGCATAATCTCATAGTCATAGGAACATGTATAAGTCATGAAGAAAGCAATAGCAATATACTAAACGATCAAGTGCTAAGCTAACGGAATGGGTCAAGTCAATCACATCATTCTCTAATGATGTGATCCCGTTAATCAAATGACAACTCATGTCTATGGCTAGGAAACCTAACCATCTTTGATTCAATGAGCTAGTCAAGTAGAGGCATACTAGTGACACTCTGTTTGTCTATGTATTCACACATGTACTAAGTTTCTGGTTAATACAATTCTAGCATGAATAATAAACATTTATCATGATATAAGGAAATATAAATAACAACTTTATTATTGCCTCTAGGGCATATTTCCTTCACATCCATGCACGAACAATTTTAAAAAGAGTAGGAAAAGGGGAGAAGCAAGGATTGATCCCTGATCTCCAGGAAGATCGCCAGCGCTGCTAGCCAACCCACCCGCATCCCAACTGGATCCATCCCCACACGAGTGAAGGAACATGGGAAAGGGGATCCTCGCGGCTATGGGACAATAGCCCGCACTACTAGTGCCGCACTGGAAGACTTCGTGCGGACAGGGCAATGAACCTCCACACGCCAAATCTGGTCGTCTAGATCCGGCTAAGGGCACACCCTGATGCCTGCCACCCCTAACCCAAAATCCTAATGGATCCAAAATGCTATCCATTGGACCCCCTGCATTGTCACGGCTTCGTCGCTGCGAAGCTAGGGCCGCCCCAATGCAAGTGCCCCGAGTGACGTAGACGATAGCACAACATGGCCGTGTGGTCGACCAGACCCAACCACCAAGGCTACCAGCAAACTCCCGATGACCTAGCTCCATCGCAGGCTCACCAAGCGCCAGATCCATGTGAATCACGCAGCTGCCCGCTGAACGGATGCCACCATGCCGCCGTCGTGCGACCACCAGACGCGCCTGCCACCGAGAGCGCCCGCCGTTGGACACCGCATGAGCTTGGCGCCGCCACCTGAAACATCCATCCTACGCCGGCCACCCATAGGCGAGGGGGGGAGGAGGTCCCGCTACAGCCGGCGCCGACTAGGCTTGGCCACTCAGCGGCTACTGGCGGCGGTGGTAACGGAGGGGCGAGTGGAGGGGAAGGAGGGCAGGCGACTAGGGTTTCGTCCCCGTCACTCGCGGGAGTGGCACGGGAGGGTGGAGAAAAAGACTCCAATGAACATATTTAGTGGTGGCTTACGAAGCATCATCAGCAATCAACTAGTTTAGGTAGCAGCATGAATTGGTTATCCATGAAATTAGAGCCAGTAGAGGGGAGGGGATATTACAAGCTTAGTGCCTTGTGATGTAGTTGCCGAGGTAATCCCCTTTTTCAGAAAAAACAAGCTCAGTGGTGGCAAGCCAATAGCCTAGTTCTATGATGCCTACACTTACATGAGAATAGTTCTTATGTCAGGCCCAATTGTCTCCTATGAACTTCGAGTTGGGCTTCTCTTATCACTTGGGCCGAGTGGGCTAGACTTTTTTTAGAAAAGGAGGATGGCCCCCGGCCTCTGCACCTAGGCGATGCATACGGCCACTTTATTAATTATTCTCACGAGACCTTACAAAGTCATACAACAGTAAGACTAAAGCCGACGTCTAAGCAACAAACTGCCGCTACACCTATCCAGTCGATGAAGGGGCGCAGATAGCCTGGGCCTAATACCAAACATACATCGCAGCCAAGCCTAACATCTAAGATCCCAACCTAGCCACTTGCCGGGTCTGGGGCACCCACTGGTCCGGCGTGCTCTCAGAGGCCGCCGCCGCCAACTGCCACCGCTCCATCTTCAGAACTATACTAATGCATCAACCTTGCTCGGTCTAGCTATCGTCGACGCCACCACGGCGCCCAACGGCACCTCCTCCCTGCGCGCAAACAGCTGAGCACGTCGCGGTCGCCATTGATACACCTGAGCGCCATGCTGCCAAGTATCACCAGCCGACATAGCTTGAAGTCCTTGAAAGATCTATCGTGCGTAGCACCTGCCGACCAAGCATGACAAAGCGTAGCACCTGTCGGTCAGGCATGACTTGACATCTCCACCGAAGTTCCGTGCAATACGAAGTCGCTCCACCTCCTGCCTCTGACTTCCAGCGCTGCTCCACGAACAATGCTCCCAAGAGAGAAACGACGCCGCAGTGCCGCCATCGTCTGATCTGGAACACCGGATCCTAGGGTTTCCCCCGGAGCAGCACGAGTGGGTCGACAGTAGTTACACGACGATGCCTCCATCAAGGTAATGGCGAGAACGCCACCATCGCCTGCCATCGGCTTGGTTTTCACCGGCAACCATGTTTCCCCGACTCATAGCCGGGACTAGATGACGGATCTGGAGATCCGACCACCTAGCTTCAGGCCGACCACCTCCAACGGAGGAGATGACCACCACCGCCATGTCCCGCCTCCATGCCGAGAAGGGCCGTCGGACTCCACCGCCGTCAGTAGTTGCACATATAGCACAGCCACCAATAGCACATCACGAGAACCCCAGGGATGCCTCCCCGGCCTGCCTCGGCACCGATCCAGAAGGCCGAGCGCAAGCAACAATACGAATCCGGCGAGCAACCACCAAAACCGCATGCACCACGGATGCCAGCCCGAAGGGGATCTTGCCTGACTCTGCCTAGCACAGGTGCCACCGCCCCCGCTTCGTCCAGATCCGGCAGATCAACCACCGGTCGTCGTAACCATCACCAGCATGCAGCCTGCCTCGTGCAGCCCTCCACGCCCGCCACCGTGGCAGCCCAGCGTCGCGGCGCCCCGCACAACGTCGCGTTATGGCTAGGGTAGATCGTCCCACGGTGATCCCGCCTCTCGAGAAGGAGAAAGCGCCCCGCCGCCGCCCATGCCAGGCGGGCTTCGCCTGCCGGCACGCCCTGGCGACGGCGGCGAGGGATGGGGAGAAGGTCGCGGTTCGGCGGCGGCTAGGGTTTCCTCCCCTGCCGCCCGTGGGAGCGCCAGAGGAAGGAAGGATGGGTTGAGGTTAGATACAGTGGGCCGGACTTGGACTTCTCTTGAAATGCATGATGCAATAGTTCGTGTGGCACCCCCACCCCTAGATTTTACTTGACCCCAAACCAATGCTCGAGTGTACCATGCCTTCAGAGGAATCACATCTTCCATGGACATTGGTGATGCGGGAAAGCTGGGACAGTGGATGAGGACTTGCTCAACTTACTGATTTCCCCTCTCCACCGTGTGTTGATTAGGGATGGCTGCTGATGCTTGGAACCGAGGTGGATGACGTTGAGAATCGGCAGCTCTGGTTGCACGGTAGTGGATGGCGACATAATAGCTTGTAGTTGCAGAGACATGTTTGAGAGGGTGGATATGAGCTTGCTTATATGCCACCACACCCATGCACTACAATACTTGAAATGGACCAAAATTGTGAAAAGCTAATTTATGGTTAGCGCGTTGTGCGACAGATAACTAGGCATACAACCGCAACTTCAAATAAACACAATCTCGAGCAACAAATACACTGTCCGAGTGACGATCACTACAAGAAATATGTCAACTAGTGACCTTCTGTCAGTGACCCTGGAAGAATTGGTCATAGATCTATGACCATTTCAGACCAATTGGTCAAAAGCTGTTCGGGGGGCTCCAAACCCTAAACAATAACGACCATTTTGGTCAGAAAGGTCGTGATTTCCTTACACGAAATGGTCATAAAGCAGATAGCACAGGTCCGCTGCCTTATTTCTAGATGATCATGACCAATATAGATGGTCATAACCTTGTAAATTGTGGTGGGTTGCTATGACTAGGCGCCACCTCATCAGTTTTGCCATGTGTCATGTCCATGTGGCAGTTTTTGCCCTAGGTTGTGAAGCAACCTATATTTCTGTGATTCCCAAAATTCCCAAAAAAATATCATAAATTCTTTGGGTCATATCTTCGTCAAATATGTAAAAACCTTCCATGCGTAGTTCAAAAATATTCATTTTCCTATTCTATTCAGAAAAACACTTTGTGAAGGAAGTACCACTTTGGCATGTCCAAATGGTATCCATTTTCTACAGTGCTTTCCTCTACCCAAATAACCATCCTCCACCAAATGCCAGCTCAATCCATTCATTATTTTGAGTCCGGCTTCAACATTCGTATTTATGTCCAGTGTGATACTTTGCAAAGCAAGTACCACCTAGGCTCCTCCTTTTGAGCTGAAAATTTGTGAAGACGGTCTTCTTAGTAATTGATCATCCTCAGCTAAAACTCACACCCATTAGCCATGTGCATTTCCCGTACCGCTAATCAAACACTTGGCTGCTTATTCATGTTTGAGCATCAATCGGTCTCCTCGTGAGAATCTTATGTTGTGATTTTCTTCCTAGCACCTACCTGGGGAGTGCCCAACCCACTAGACATGCCTAGGCATCCCAGAACACATGGCAACGCCACGGTCACGCTGATGACCACGCCGGGCGAGCATGCGAAGTTCTGGCAGCTCTAGAGTTGGGGCCCTCGGCCACCGTCCAAACCTCGACGTATCGCCACCAAACCATGTATTTATGATTAAATAGGTACTTATGTAACTAGAAATAATTTTTGGAAAAAATAAATAGCAAACTATGAGGCAACTGCAGTTCAAATTTGACCCGCTTCCAGCTGAATCGGCGGGAATTTGTCTTTTTACCAGAGGTGGATCAAAACTTTTGACACCCAACCGTTTTGTCAATTGTGCATTAAATATGGCCTAGTATTTTAGAAAATTGATTAGGTCCAATTTTGCAACAAATATATGGTAGGTCCTTCACAAAAAAAACTCATTTCGGGCACTCGGAAAATGGAAAATGAATTTTCCGTGCAAAGAAAATGAAAACTCCCTTAGGCAACATTGTTTGGAATTCCAAGATGCACCCTTGTGCATAATATGAGATTATTTGAACAAACTATGCCATGAATGTGGCCATAAGATTGATCATTTGGCTTGAAAGCCATGAATCTTCACGCATGATAGCTCATTTCTGAGAACACTTTTTTTAAATAATTTCCGTATTACAAGTTTATTATTTTTCCTGGAAACTTGGTCATATGTAATGACACAATGCGAAGGTTTTCCAATTTTTTGATTTTATTTGAATTTTTTATGCCCGTTTCAAAATGCGGTCAAAACGGCGGGAATGACCATTCCTAGCTAGTGGTTGAATCTTATAATTTTTTTGGTGTTTTTCTGATT
Organism: Aegilops bicornis; assembly: GCA_021605145.1. Taxonomy (NCBI): domain Eukaryota; kingdom Viridiplantae; phylum Streptophyta; class Magnoliopsida; order Poales; family Poaceae; genus Aegilops; species Aegilops bicornis. Next base: position 8,005,017 of record CM038672.1, on the reverse strand, counting down.
AAATAGATACTTATGTACCTAGAAATGATTTTATGAAAAAATAAAGAGCAAACTATGAGGGAGCTGCAGTTCAGATTTGACCTGCTTCCAACTGTAATGGTGGAAATTTGTCTTTTTCACCAGAGATGGATCAACACTTTTTACACCCAACCATGTGGCCAGTTGTGTATTAAATATGGCCTAGTATTTTAAAAAATGAATTGGTCCAATTTTGCAACAATTATTTGGTAGGTTCTTAAGAAAAAACCCTCATTTTGGGCACTCGAAAATGATTAAAAATAGCTAGAAAGATCAAAAATGCATATAAATTGGTCCTCATCCATAAAATGTTGTCTAAATCTAGTGAAAATTCATGTGGTGCCCTTTTGCAAAATATTTTTGATAGCTTCTTCATAAAATACCTCAATTTTTAGTACTTGGAAACTATTTTAAATCACTGATTTTCCAAACCAATCAGAACCCTTCCCATGGATCGATGACATGGCGCCCATCCATCCATCCATCCATCTCTTCATCCCACATCCATCCATCCATCTATCTAAAGAAAAAAGAAAAGAAAAAGACATACCCTGACCCGCAGCCCAAACCCTAGCTAGCTCAGATCCCCCCATCGCACCCCTCCTCCCTCGTCCCCATCTCCTCGCCGCCGCCGCCACCTACTCCCCGTCCCCTGCATCACTCCTCGTCGCCAACCTACGGCGACGCCCGATTCCTGCATGATTCCCTCCCCTCCGCTCCATCCTCCCCTTGGATTCCTGTCGCCCGATTCCTGCACCCTCCGACGGCGCCCGATGCCCTCCCCTCCGCTCCATCCTCCCCTTGGACATGATCCGGCACGCACGTCCCACACATCGACCGCGCCCTCCCACCCACACATTGCCGCCGCCACCCACCGTCCCGTCTGACCTCGCCGTCGCCACCCACCGCCCCGTCTGACCTCGTCGTTGTTCGCCACTCCCGGTCTCTTCCCTCCCACACCCGCCACCCCCTCCCTCTCCTCCTCCCATCAGAAGAGAAGAGGGATCTCGCGCAGATCACACCAGGGCGTCGATCTGGACTTCCGTCTACACGAGGGGACGCGTGAAGCAGGATGGGCGGCCATGGCGCTCGCATCGGGCTCCGGCAGCGATGGAGGAGGGAGCGACTTCTCCGTGAGGGTGTTAGGCTCCGACTTCGTGGTGAACGCTGGCGCGGTGCTCCTCGCCTCCCCTGCCGACCGCGAGGAGTGGCACAACTGCGTCCCCGACCTCGGCGACGACTTCTCCGACCTCGAGGAGCTCCAGGTGGTCCGCGTGCAGGGCGTGGACAGATCCGGCCGGCCTGTCGTCCGGGTCGTCGGCAAGTTCTTCCCCTGTGCTTAAGAAAGGTGAGGTGGCGCTCGATATGTTTGTGCCCTGTGTAATTAATAGCTTCCATGTTGTTATGTGGCTGGTTTTAGAGCTTGGCGTGCTTGATTAGGACATAATGTTGTTGTGCTACTATTGTTACTGCTTCAGTGGACTGCGTAGCCTGTTGTTCATGCCTTATGTGGAGTTGATCTAGTTTAGGGTTCTGGGAATGCAGGTTTAGCAGCTGAGTTGATCTTGCTGTTGGTGTTTATTTCGAAGTTATGCTTGTATTCTCGTATGCTGATGCTGCTAGATTTTGTGTCTCGTTGAGGTGGGGCTCTCGTTATATGGAGGTAGCACATTGTGGCCTAATACATCATACAACACTGACAATAATTTATTAGGGGGTCATCGATTGTTTGACTGTTCACTAGTTTGCCGATTTCGATTTGTCGCAGTAGGTTGGTAAGTTGATAACCATTGCATTTTGATGGCATAAACCTGTTGTTAGTGGCGAGGGTTAGCTTTGCATGCATGAAGTGGTTTAGCGGTTCTGTGTGCGTGTTAATTTGTGCTCCCGACTCCTGAGCTGCCTAAAGGGGATTGGTTTTTGTCGGGTAATGGAAATTACAATCTGGCCGTGTAGCATTCTTCTATGTTGATTGAATTGATTACCAGTATTCTGGTTGCATCTGTTACCCTTTAGGAATTTTTTGTCGCTCTCTGCTTTCCGTCCTCTCCTCATCCTGGGATTTATCGGGTGGTGGTTGCGGATTGCAGGTGCGCGTCTAGGGTTTGGTGCGAGTCATTCCATGAATTCTTTGTTGTTAGCTTGTAGATGCATTCCTTGAGTTGGTATGAAGTGGAAAATGCATGCTATACTTAGGATTTCAGCATATCTATGTCTCAGCAATTAGCTAATTCTACTTTGTTGGAGATGCACCTTTCATGATTGTTCATCTGGATAGTAATCTGCTTTGTCTGTGGCTTCTTTGCTAGTGGTACCATGCCCTATTGGTCTAGTTTCAGGTTTCATGACAGATTCGTTTTGTACTACTTATTTCCCATAATCAGTTGGCAGCATACCATTTTGTAAGGAAACTAGCACAACAGTTTGTATGTTACTTCTTTGCTGGTAGTGGATGATTCCTTTCCATGTCATATTGGTCTGACTTCCCGTTGGATAACCAACCCGCTCTCCCGCCGTGCTCACTGCTGCTATTTAGATTGAGAGAGAGGGGTGCTGATTAGTGTAGTTTGTGATTGAGAGAATGCTTGCTGCTGCTATTTGTGCTTACTGATTGATTATACAATGATTGACATGCAGCTATTTCTACTTGTTGATGTTATTGTTGCCATCCGATGCATATTGTTGTGATCCGTAGCTTACTGCCTTGCCTGCAGGTGTCGTGCTGGCGACCGGGTTCGGAGCGCTCGGATCAAAGGTGGCCGAGCACTGGTACAAGGTCTACAAGATGGACAAGCAGGGGGCAACCTCTGGTTCATCTACCGTGGGAGGACAAGGTTTCTTCCGGCTCAATGTTAGGATGGTCAATGTAATAGTCCAGTCTGTAGTGTAAGGTTTTGGATTGGAAACTCACTGTGAAGTTTGGCTCTTAGGCTTGCTTTTGCTGCCATTTTTTATTGATGAATGCATTACCTTTTTCTGATTGATCCAGAATGTCATCTTATCTCTAGCGCAATGGGAGTTAAAATGTTTGTTCAGACAATATAGTTTATGCTATGATAATCACTGTATTGTTTGTAATATGGAATTTGCATTCTGTAATGGGATTGAAGTTTAGCTCTTCGTCTTGCTTTTTCTGTGCCCTAGAGACAAATACAGCGGCCCTAGAATAATACCTGCCTCTTTATTAGCACTTCCAAGTAAGCGCCGCTCTCACTGTTGCCATCTACTATGTGTAATTAGGAGTAGGACATGGTCCTCTTGCTTGTGCTACACAAGGATTTGTACTACATTGCTGCTGAAACATGATGCTGCGATTGCCAATTTTTTTTGTCTTAATGCCCATCTGTTGTTATTTGTGTTTTCCATTAAAATACAAACAATGGTTGTTCTGAAATTCAAGCTATTGAAGAATGATGATAAAATACTTTTTAAAACAGTGGGTTGTGGCTTAGTGTAATTGATGTACTAGTGCACTGCTTGGCGTAAAATTATACCAGTACACATAGATATGCAATGAAATGCTTCTAGTATCTTACACATGTATATTTGACATGAATGTGTATTGCTTGGCTTAAAGTTGCAGGAACCTTGTTTTCTGAATAACTATAGTTGCTTTCAAAATGTGCAATTTATTGGCGATGTTACCTTATTATTTGCTCTCTTTAATTGTTTTTGTAGGTCCATGACATCTCGCTGAACCAGTACACCTGACTTGCTCGCCGGTGCGCGCGTGCTTGCTTCGATGCGCGGCGCTTCGTCGAGCTGGCCGGACCGCGGCAATCCCCGTAGCTGGAGCGGGAGGAGGCGACGAGATGCTGCTGCTGCGGTTGCGTCCTCGAAGGCAGCAGCTGCCCCTCGCCGACCTCACCAACCTTCGGCATCCGCCATGAGCTCCGTGCATGAACCCTTCTACATCGTCCGGGAGGAGATCCAGGGCTTGGTAATCCCCCCATCCCCATCCGCCCTCCCTCCCCTGCGCCCCTTTCTCTTCCTCTAGTTGCAAATTTTCATATGATGTAGTTGTTTATTTGGCTGCGCCTGTATGCATCGTCACCTGAAAACTGCTTCTCAGATTTTCTACTCGATTATGGTCATGCGGCAAAGTGACCAGCTTGGTAGGATGCTGGCTGGGAGCAAAAAATTTATAGGCTTAGTTGCTGTATTGGTTCTGTTGTTGTATGGGGATATATGCATAGATATGTAACATGTGGGTTCCAAGCATGCTTCCGAGAAAAAGTAAAATTATATATCCAATTTAAAAATTGTACATCTGCTGTTCTTGTGGAATGCAAGTTATTTTAGGTAGTAAGAGTGTGCAGGGCAGGTCATCAAGTGCACGGCTGCTAGTTTGCTTACTAGCTCTGTTCTATTGGGATATGTATATGTATGTGTGGATTTTAAGCATGGTTCCTATAGATGTGATAAGTGCATACCATTGCAACTCCTCTTTGTCTGGTATTATAAGGCCATTTGATTGAATGCTTGAAGTGAATGTGCTTCTAAGTCTCATGTAGTTTCAGAAACACATGCATTTATCCATTTCTTTGTCTGCTCTTGTGAGCTCTTCCCATTGGGAGACTTGGCTAGCTGCCCATATCATTTGATGAACTACTATTATCCACTGCTTTTAATCAGCTGATGATGCATATTCAGTTTGGCTGATTTTGTTACATACATACATACATGGCTTTGTTTTGGTCTGGCAACTCAACTGTGATGCCATAGTCTGGCCTCAGAGAACTTCAATGTTTAGAGCATGCATCCTAATTGTCAATCTCGAGTCTGCACTTATGTATGTTTTTGATGTCAAACACTTACGCGTGACTAATTGTTAAGTTGATACAATTTCTTTAGTAGACAAGCTTGGAAACTTAGACTACAGACTGTTAAACTGCTACTGATTTAGACTAGAAATTTTTTAATCTTAGACTACTGGTTTATCTATGTTTCATATCATGGATTTGACCTGTACCATGCATTACACATGTGTTGATACAATCATATAGCTTATCTGATCAAACAATCTGTTCATGTTATCTTTACCTGCTGCTCTTATACCTTACCAAAACAAAAATAATTCTAAATATAAATAGTTCTTTTTCTTCAGATTCTATATTTATTACTGCTGACATATTTTCGTGATTTAGCTTTTGTACTGAATAGCTCTTTCTGATATTCATAGGTTTTAGCAATCAGTCGTAGCTCTTTCATCAAAGGTGCATGGTGCAACCGAGGACAAGCACTTCATGTCCAACCAAGGTGCATGGTGCTTGCAATTGACGAACAGGAGGTCTATGAAATTTGAAGTTCAAAGCCGGATTAGCCCTACTTAGCAAAGAGTCGTCTCTTTTGTTTGACTATAATAGATTGTAAATATTGTTATATTGTAATAGTAGGCATATTTGGGTTGTAATAGACTATGTACAGATTGTAGTAGACTTAGTTAGTGTTATTTGATGAACTACATTTGTACTGTTCCGTTTGAAATATTGATTATGTATGTGATTTGAAATGTGTGGAATGGAAACCTGACTTGTGGGACCCACTTATGAGAATAATCTGAGCAATTTTGAATTTTCTGTCAAGTGGGCCTAATGTGTGAGAAGATAACAAATGGGACCAACCCCAAAATATAATGGCCCAAAAAATTTTAAAAGGCCCCGGCCCAGAAATAAATAAAAGGCCGAAATGAAAAAAAACAATAAATGTGCTGAATTAATGGGCTCGGCCCATATAAACACCGAATTGGACCGGGCTGATTCTTGTGCCACATCAAATTGCCACGTCGGATGCCTACGTGGCCTGGGGAGGCTGCTAGTGACCATACAAGACAGTAGGCATATTTTGGTCGTAAACATCTATGACCTTCTCACAGAGAAGGTCGTTAATGTCAGTTTACGACCGCCAGCTTTTGACCATCTGTTTTTGATCAAAAAAGGTCACAAATGGAAAATAATGACCATTCAGTGACCAATAGTCAAGGTCACAAGTTGACATATTTCTTGTAGTGGATAGCCTTGTCCTTCATGTGTTGTCGAGCTTGGTTCAGATATTGTGGCAGGAGAGCAACTATTGTAACCATCTCCCTGGTCCAAGCCGCTAGATAAGTCACCGCCTCGTCAAGGACGTTGTTAAGTCGAAAGAAGAGAGGTTTGTGCCTGTACATGGCTTCAAATGGTGTAGATTTGAGGATGGAGTGGTATGAGGTGTTGTACCTGAATTCATCTTAGGCGAGTCAATCAACCCATTTCTTCGGATAATTGTGAACAAAGCAACGAATGTAAAGTTCCAAGCACTGGTTGACTCACTCTGTTGTACCATTAGTTCCAAGCACGTATTTATATCATCAGATATATTCTTGAACTAAAAATGACATGGTTTTCTTGTCGTACATTTACATCATTGGCTAATGTCCCAAAAAAAATTTGAGTTGTATTTTACATTACTAGTTTTTATACACTATTCCTTGTGTTTTCTTATAAAATTGCAGATATAAATACAAGTCTGGCACAAACTTTGCATACATGTTCCTTTTTTACATAATACAAACGCATACGCTCATACATATGCACATACACTCAACCATGTGAACGCATGCACACACACCCTATCCTTATGGGCACCTCTGAGAGACTAAATCGGCACATCATCTTGAGAATGACGCCACCACCTTTGTAGTCAACAGGAACGTGTCCTCCCACTGAACGCACTTCACCAGAAGGTCTGGAATAAATCCAGCAAATGCGAGCACCAGCGTCAAGTTTAGGACTTGAATCCTGATGGGCTGGGGATACCACTGTTCTTCTAACCATCCAACCACGGGCTGGCTAGCATATGAATGTTCTAATATAGTGCTATGTTGATTGATAAGTGTGGCCATGCGCAAACTAGAATGTTAAACTGGATTTGTTAATGGAGTTCATGGACCTTTGATATCCCGTGGAGCGCTAACAAAAATTTGTAATGAAAAGATTCTTATGGTAGTGATGATCTTGAGATGAGCATGCTCGGTGTAGGTGGTAGTGTCTATGGCGGACAACACTATCGAAGAAGGCCTTTAAGAAACCTAGTGACGATGTCTTGGACTAGGGGGTGCCAACCTAGTCATCCCATAGTCCTCAGGCTGGACCTGAATGCCCTCATTTTCATTCGGGTGGACTTCGAAAGCTACACGCCTGGACGTCATCTACCAAAGACTTGGCATATACTCCAAGACATGTTCTGCCGCCTCCATGTGCGCCTCTAGATTCTGACCATGTAACCCTAGATGCCCTACCTTGCGTGTATATAAGTCAGAGGGTTTAGCCTGTGAAGGGGATCCAATCACAATTACATTCACCTAGCCCTAGGGTTAGATCTTTCCTTATGATCTCGAGGTAGATCACGCTTATATTTGATACATCATCATCAATATAATCGAAGCAGGACGTAGGGTATTACCACTTCGAGAGGGCCCGAACCTAGGTAAATACTGTCTCCTTCGTCCCTGTTACCACCAATCCGAGATCCATAGCTTGGGACCCCCTACCCCGAGGTTTGCCGTTTTACCACCGACAGTGGTGCTTTCTATGATTCAACACAAAGCCCCTTGGCTTATATAGATGTCGGGGTATCTAGGGTTACACATAGGTCAGTTACATCTGAAGATAAATATTCCAAAGATTGCATTCCTTCCATGGACTATGCACCAAGTCTTCGGAGGATTCCATATTGATTCCTCCATGGTGCCTGACGAATGTAACCCACTGGTTGGCTGTTTGGGGGTCCTCGACCCAGCCCATGTCTGGGAGGCATCGTGATTAGCACCCCCTATCTAGGACACCATCATGTGCACCGCCCTATCAGGATTGTTGCCGGTTTTCTATACCGTTAGCATCGAGACGCCTTTGGGTGCCTGGTGGAGTTCTACCACAGTGGCGAGGTGTTGAGCTATTGTCAGAGGGTTTACGCTGCACTAGGTGTCTCCCCGTCGTCGTCACTGTCTAGCGTCTGTCGTCTTCGTCATCCTTAATGTGGGCTTCTCCCCGACCTTGGCTGGTTGTGTAATGTATATGAGGGGCGGTGGGCAAAGGAGGAAGTGGTGACGCACTACAGCCGGATCCATGGCCACCATGTCGCCCTCGCCTGGAGGTTGGCATCATTTGATAAATCCACTGCAAAAGTAGTGACACAACAACCACCACAATGAAGGAGAAGCAGCCCAGCTCCATATTTTCAGTGTTCATCCACTTGCGCTAGGTGGAAATGCGCCATCCACTCTTTTATGTTTGGTCCCTTTTTTACCATGTAGCGGGTTTTGACACTCGGCAAAGGGTTTGTCAAGTACCCTTTGTCGAGTGTGACACTCGGCAAAGCCTTTGCCAAGTATTTTCAGCCTTCATCTAGTACTCAGGGTACTCGACAAACAATCAGATTCCAATAGTGAATACTCACCCTCAGCCAAGGAAAAAAGTAGCACGCTATACAAAATAGCGTCGTCCCTGAAAATATGCTATTGACGAGACATTATACACTGATAAATTTAGCGAGACAATCCTCTACCAGCTATAGCATGCTATTAGCGACGCTATAGCACGCTATTTTTTCCAGTGCCCTTAGCCAACAGCAAGGAGAGGCACCAGCATTCCAAAAGACGAGGAAGGCAACAACATAAAACAAAACCAAGTCACCAGCAACCAACTAGCCAATCAGGTAGAATTTACATAGAGCGGCCTTCCAACAGCGGCCCATTAATTGGACATAAACAGGTATAGAGTTGAGACATACATTAACATATGACAAGAAGTCCGCCAAGGACCTCCAAAGCAAACAACCATTGAACATTGTCTACAATCTTCAAAGATGCATACACCCCATAATGCCAGGGGTAACTCTACCTAGGTTGTTGCTTCAGTTATTGCCACTTTACTTAGGACTGTAGGCCTCGATTTGCTGCTCCAGCTGCATCGCAAGAAGAATGATAGAATAATGGTGCTCGGGTCAAATGGTTTCATAAATAATCCATATTGCAAGGTGGTCGATATCTTTTTCCGGTACTTAGCAAAGCTTAAGTTTAAGCTGGGAAGGAAAGAAATTCCACTTCTTTTTCTAGAGCTATCCCATACATCTAGCAAGTGTAAATTACAAAACAAAAGACATTTCAGAGACCTCAGAAACCAAACAGTATATCTAGATGAGTTTCAACACCAACAGGAATGAGGACAAGATTACTCTTTTTATCTTAAAAGCGAGCAATCTACATAATTATATAGTAGTGTGAAGTTGTAAGTGAAAAGCAAAGATAGGCACATAAGGTGCTTACATGCATCATGGTCTGGAACTTGTTGCGCACATCATAGAACTCATTCCTCAAAAGAGTCAGCACAAAGAGGCATCTGAAATAATGAAAACATACCACGCTCTTAAACTTTGGAGAGATTAAGAAAACTGAACTAAAATTGTTTGAAAACTGTAACCATCTATTTGAAAGGAAAAAAAACTCAACCCATCTTAGAATCTAGCTGTCCTATAAAGAGAAGTCTAGAGTTAACAAGTTAATATACAATCGTCAAATATTGTCTTATTCAGATAATGAACCAAATTCTACGAATATTGTGTTATATGAAGTGAACAAGCAGGTTAGTTCTTAAGAATATTTGATTGGTATGAGCTTAATATAGTGCTTAAAAGACAAAATCAGCTGGCAGGTTTACATACAGAATTTGAACAATACTGTGAGTGTAGAACAATTATTGTGTAACATATCTTCTATATCTAAATAGTTAGCCACCACTAATATATTTCCCTCAACATGCAAGCATGTCACCACGCCATGTAACATGCATGGAGAAAAGGTCCAGCTCAACATGCAACCATACATCGAAAAATTCCCACCTCAACATGCGAATATGCAAGAGAATTTCCATCATGTTACAAATATACAATGATCAATCATAACAAATTATACGTATTTTCAGTTTAGTTTCCATATTACTACTCCAAATATTCACGTTCTATACAACCAACATCATCACTAATATATAGCAAATCATTCGGCAACAACGTGTGGAGTATCATCTAGTATAAATACCAATTGAGTACTGACCCTTTGGGTTTTTCCTTATAGAACCGACGGAAGTATGTGCAGGAGACGCCCAGTTTCTTAGCACCAATGCTGATACATGCCAAAGTGAGCAAGATCAGGAAACTAAAAAATCTCAAACTTAATGCCATGGCATGTTGATACAAATAAGCATACTTGCAATGTCATGATAATATTCTTGAGGAGCCATTTCCTATCATCGATTGTCACAATAAAATAAATTGTTCTATAAACCATAAATAAAAACACTAATGGCGTTACATGCAATAGCAGATCGGTAGTTCAGATATGTTTACGACACGACAAAGTACTCCTAGCCGATCCATAGCATTGGCATGAAAACTGACATATTCTGTTGCATGAAACACAACTAAGAATTTCTCAAACTTTGTTTGCTGAATACAGATTCAATAGTACCAGAAATGTTGGCAAGACGACAAAGTTTTCCTCTATTTTTATTTTTATTTTGAAATTGACCAAGTTTTCCTTCTTGAGCTATAGTGTTGCCATTGGCAGGAATACTGACAATTCTGTTACACAACACACAATTAAATTCAGGTACTTATGTCTATACGACAACTGCAACCGATACCACACCAACGACACATTAGAATAGAAATAACAAACTCGAAGAAGTACCATTGACGTTACACAGAATAGCAGATCATTAAAACTAGGAACGCTCGCAAGACGACAAAGTATTCCTCGCCGAGCCATAACATATATTGTCGTTGGCATGGATACCGGTACTTCCGTTACACAAAACACAACCAAACTCAGCTCTTCTACTTATGCATATACGGCAACAGCAAACGACACCACGCCGACACATCCAAACAGAACGCGCGCGGACAAACCAAAAAAGAAAAAAAAACTACCATATTCCTCGCCGAGCTATAACATTCCCATTGGCATAGAATACCAGTGCTTCCATTACTCGAAAGGCATGAATACCGGTATTTCCGTTACTCGAAACACAACTAACTAATCTAGATCGTCTCTTCTAATCATGGCCAGTGGCGGATCGTCCCTAACATCACTGATTTAGGCCTAGTATGAATAGTAACAGTGATGTTTTTTTCTGCTAAAATGGTGCTTTTCGATGGATTGGGCCACCCCAACAAGCTTTAACAATACTCGGCCCCCCACTGATCGACATGCCCATGACAAACACATCTGAACCGCATGACATCTCGGTGCAGCGGAGCAACAAGCAGAGAGTTAAAAATGGACGGCGGGGATATATAGAAAAGAAAAGGGTTTTATATCATCATCAACAACCTGCTGCAGCTCCCCTTGAGCTGGCATACTCCGTTGCATGAAACACAACTAAGAATTTCTCAAACTTTGATGACTGAATACCGATTCAATAGTAGCAGAAACATTGGCAAGACGACAAAGTTTTCCTCGTTTTTCTGAAATTGACAAAGTTTTCCTTGTTGAGCTACCTATGTGTATATGATAACCGCAACCGGTACCGCACCGATTTCTGGTATCCCGGCCAATGTGGCAGGGATACCGACAATTCTGTTACACAATACACAACTAAACTCAGGTACTTATGTGTATACGACAACCGCAATCGATACCGCCCCGACACATCAGTATAGAAATAACAAACTAGAAAAACTATCGTTGGCGCTACACAGAATAGCATAGCAGATCATTAATACCAGGAACGCTCGCAAGAGGATAAAGTATTCCTCGCCGAGCCATAACACATATTGTCGTTGGCATGGACACCGGTACTTGCGTTGCGCAAAACACAACTGAACTCAGCTCTTCTACTTACGCATACGGCAACAGCAAACGACACCATGCCGACAGACCCAAAAAAAAACTACCATATTTCCTCGCCGAGCCATAACATTCCCCATTGGCATAGAATACCAGTGCTTCCGTTACTCGAAAGGACTGAACACCGGTATTGACGTTACTCGAAACACAACTAATTGATCCCGGTCGTCTCTTCAAATCATGGCCACACGACACGGCAACCGACATGATCGGCATGACCATGACAAACACGTGCATCGACGTCTCGGTCAAGCAGCAGACAGTTAAAAATGGGGATAGAAAGAAAAGAAAGGGGTTTTGTATATATCATCATCAACAACCTGCTGCAGCTCCCCTTGAGCTGACGCACCAGGGCGTCCGCCTTGTCGACGTCCACCACGCGCTGCTTCCTGCAGCGAATCAGTCACAAAGCAGACGAGATCAGTCAGTAGCCAAGACGAGGTAACGAAATCATAAGCGGTGTGGGTACGGACATGAGGCCGGCGAGTTCGGCGAGGATCCTGTCGGCCTCGCGGATGAAGAGGGTGACGGCGTCGGCGACGAACCCCGGGGGCGCGCTGCCGTCCTCCTCCATGGCCCGCAGCTGCTTGAACTGCTCGTCCAGCGTGCCCTAGAACAGATCGACCATGCATGTTTCACGCCAAAGGCAAAAAAGATGAAGCCAGTACTGGTCCTCACTCAGCGACTGGCTATAGCTAGATGTGGGAGTGGGAGGTGACAGAGGGACTCACCGAGGCGTACATGACGGCGAGAAGCGTGTTGAGCTTTGCCCGGAGCGAGACGAGCGGCATGGCGAGGCGAGGAGGTCCGGCGACCCGGGGGGCGGGGCGGAGCACGTCCGGAGAGGCAAGGGAACACGAGGAGGAGAGACGAGGATGAGTGTTAGGGGGAGATGGATGGAGCACTCTTAGTACAGTACATGGTTGGGCTCACGAGGTTGTCTCACGGCAGGCACGGCGTCGTTTTGGCAGCGAGTGGTGGGTTTACTCTACCGCCCTCGTCCGGGCGTGGCGCCATTGATGCGCTCCCAGACGGCGTGCGCCGCATGCATGCATGCATGCAGCTGGCGTCTTTTCCAAGATAAAACAAAACCGCAACGACGTTATGTGTCTGTCCGTCGACGTGTTCACCGTCAGCGAGTTGAGTGGGGGCTTACTCAGAGATGGATTGTCTGATCGTAATCCGCTCTAGCAACGAAACAGCAATGAACTCTGGTGTCTAACGATGGTGCGGTGCCGGTTGTATGACAATATCTCCCCGTCTCCCCTGGCGGCCGAGGGGTTTGCTCTCCGGCGAGCTACGGTTCGCCCCTGCGGAGGAACTGCGGAGGCGCGGCAACGTTCTAACGGTGGCCGGACGGCCAGGAGCAGCAGTTCCAGCGAAGTTTCAGAGAAACGGCGAGCCTTCCCCTTGCGCAGAGGGGAAACAGCACCAGCATTTCCAAAGACGTTCAAGAGACCCCCAACAACATACAACAACAACAACAAAACCCAAGTCACAAGTAGAGAGTTTACACGCAGCTTGAGGGCGGGCACGACACAAAACAGGTACAGCGTCGACACGGTACAAGCAAGTTCTGTTTCAAGGGGTCGCGGGCCCGGAGTTCCGCCGCAGGAATCGGTCGGTCCGGTTCCGCGCACACGCCCTCCAAAGCCCCCGACGCCCCGTTACACTCCCTGCAAGCTTCAGAGATACATACACACTGCCCCCCGTCATGTCAGGGGTCACTCACATGGAGGGAGCTAAGCTCCTTTTGCTCCAGTTACTGCTACTCTACTTGGGACTGCACGCCTCGATCTGCTGCTCAAGCTGCGTCAAAACAAGAATCATCGATCAGTGATCAAGACAATAGCATAATAGCGAGAAGTCGAAACCAAAAGGCCGCACGCAAGGAGCTACCTGCATCATGGTCTGGAACTTGTTGCGCACATCACAGAACTCACTCCTAACAAGAGCCAGCGCCATGAGGCACCTGAAATAATGCCAACATAACCCCCCAGTCAAATTCTGGAGAGGTTAAGAGAACTGAACTGAAATGGTTCAGAAATTGTAACCACTCTGTTTGGGAACAAAAAGAACTCGAGCCATCTCAGAATATAGTCATGCTACAAACAGAAGTTTAGAATCAACGAGTTAAAAGAGAATCGCCAAAGAGGCGCATTCAAATAATGAACCAAGTTATACCAATCACGTGATTGCAGATGAAGTGAACAAGCAGGTCAGTTCTTAAAAATATTCATTGGATTGGTATGAGCTAAATATAGTGCCATACAAGGCAAAATAAGCTGGCAGGTTTACATATAGAATGTGAACAACACAGAGAGTGGAAAATAATTACTGTGCAGCCTATATAATAAGGTGCTGAGTACTCACCCTTCTTTGCTTTTTGCCTCATAGAACTGGCGGAAGTGCATGCAAGCGAGCTTCACTTTCTGAGCACCAACACTGAAAAATACCAAACAAGCGCCGATCAGGAAATTAGAAATTTCTAAACTTATTTAACTCTGTGCATGATGATACCTGATACACATAAGCAAATGGCAAAAAATATGCTCAGAGCCAGGCAAGTCAACAAATAAATGTTCACAAAACGATAAAGTTTTCCTTCCCAAGCCATAAACCATCGGCAGGAAAACTGATAATCCCATTACACAAGAACTACTAAACTTGGCTCTTCTATATATGGATATAGGGCAGGGCAAACAAGGCGAACCGCATGCCCATGGCGTAGACACCCAGCACCAACACATCCGAATAGAAACAACATCGATGCCACGGAGAGATCAGCAAACAGCCATTGGAGTTATGTAGAATAGCAGATAATTAATACCAGAAATTTTGCAAAACGACAATTTTTCCCTACAGCAATGCCATTGGCTGAATAGCAGATTCGATAGTACCAGAAATGTTCGCAAAACGACACGAATGGCATGCCCACTGCACCGACACACTTGAACAGAAACAACACCGATGGCGTTGACAGACCAAAAAAAAAAGAAAAACCATGTTACATAGAATAGAAGATCATTAACACCAGAACTGTTTGCAAACCGACAAAAGTTTACCTTGCCGGCCCATAAAGTTGCCATTGGCAGGAGTAGACAGCTCCATTGCACGAAATACAGCTAAACTCAGCTCTCCTACTTACGGCTATACAACAGCGGCAAACGACAGAAACCGCATGGCCATGGCGTACACACACTGCACCAACATATCCGAATAGAACAACATCGATGCTGTCGACAGACCAGAAAAAACACCACTGGGTTATGCAGAACAGCGGATGATCAACGTTAGAATGTTTGCAAAATAATAGAATATTTCCTCGCCAGGCCAGGATATTGCCATTGGCAGCAATACCGACAAATCCTTTGCACCAATTGCGATTAAACTCAGCTCTTCTATTTATGGCTACACGACAGCGCAAACGACACAGCGGCATGCACCGACAAATCCTTTGTACCAATTGAGATTAAACTCAGCTCTTCTATTTATGGCCACACGGCAGCGCAAACGACACAGCGGCATGCACCGACGCACCTGAATAGAAACAACATCGCGAATTCCGTTACAGGTAACACAACTAAACTCAGATCCTCTACTTACGGCTATACGACAGTCGCAAACGACACAAGCAGCATGCCCGTGACGCACACACGGCACCAACACGCCTGAATAGAAACAACGTCAATGCTGTGGACAAACCATATAGATAGCCAATGGCGTTGCACAGAATACCAAACCATTATTACCGGAAAACGTTTGCAAAACAACAGATATTTCCTCGCCGAGCCAGGATATTGCCGTTGGCGGTAACACCGACAATTCCGTTGCGCGCCCAAATAAACTACACTCAGCCCCTCTAATTACGGGTACACGGCGACACATCTGAACCGCACGAAGATCGACGGCGCCGGGGGCGGAGAAACAAGCGCACAGTTAAAAATGAGCAGTAGTGGGGGGGTGAGGGGGAAAGGCCTTTGCCATCATCACCTCGAGCTGCTCCCCTTGAGCTGGTGCACGTGGGCGTCCACCTTGTCGAAATCCACCACGGGCTGCTCCCTGCACAGCGAAGGCAAAGGCAGACAGGATGAGCTCCCGAGACGAGTCAACGAAAGCAGAGAGGGAGAGACGGGGGTCACGGACAGCAGGGCGGCGATGTCGGCGATGATCCGGTCGGCGTCGTCGATGAAGAGGGTGGCGACCTCGGCGACGAAGCCCGACGCGCTGCCCCCGTCCTCCTGCAGCGACTGCAGCTGCTGGAACTGCTCGTCCACCATACCCTAGATCGCGCAACGCAACGCGAAGTCAGCCAGCCAGCCGAAAGCGAAACCCACCAAACCCGTCGCCCGCGCCGAGAGCACGGCAATTGCGTCCCGCAGCCACCGCGGCGGCCAGATGCGAGGGGCGTTGAGGGAGGGGGAGGGGGCTCACCGTGGCGAACATGTTGGCGAGGAGGGAGTTCAGCTGCACCCTGAGCGCGGCGGCCGCCATGGCGAGGCGAGAGGGCTCCGATCCGGAGGTCCTGGGGTCCGCCGGGGCGACGCGCGGCGGTGGACGCGGCCGGAATTCGCGGCGGCGGCGGCGGCGGCGGGGGGGTGGGCGGGGACAGGAGCGGGGAGAAGTGGGGGTGGGGATGGATATGGACGGGGGAATTTCCCCCCCTATAAACTCGCGTTGATTCTAAGCTGTGACGGCCAACCCTTTTGATTTTCCAGTTTTGGAAAAGTTTTTTGCATTAGGGCTTTTTTTTCACCTTGCTTGGTGCCTCTTTTCCCCTTTTGGAAAATTTTCAGAATCTTTCTTTGGGGTCATGGATGATAAATAATGTTCTTTGAAAAGATGAGGGGGTGAAGGTGGGGGTACTTTTCGCGGCAAATTAATGACAATTTTTTTAATATCAAGATGATGGGGTTCAGCCCGGGGAACCGTTTGAGCAAAATCCGGAAGAGCGGAGCCTTCAACCATGAGGACCGCAAAGGGCGTAATGTGCAAAACATCGCCGTTGCCAGGTGCAACCATGGAAGGACATACACTCAAACCCAGTGTTTTCAAAAGGGTAGGGGTACTTGACCTGTAATTGTTCGTGTGTTAGTTCAGTGGGCGCGGGAGGAAGGAGAAGCTATGACACAAGGCTAAAGGGGAAGGGCTCGACGGCTGCACGCCAGTGTAGGAATAAAAGCAAGCATGGGGAGTAATCAATGGAGTCGGCGATCGAGCAAGAGGGCGGACAGGGAAGGGGGAGAGTGCATTCGTGGAGAAAGGAGAGGAGACGAGACTAAGTGGAGTGACGGGTGGGAAGAAGGAGAGGCGGTTGCATGGTAAGCTTAACTTTATGTGGTAAACGGAAAGAAGCTCGACAGTAGCAAGACGCGTTATAACATCGGGCCGTGGTCTAGATGGAGGGACGGACAAATCGTGACGATGACAACATGCCTCGCCCAACTATCAGTGCAATGCAGAAAAGAAATAAGTCGAGGAATTGATGGGGTTTGGCGGCCGGGGGGTGGGGGGTGGGGGAGGGGCAGAGGCCATTGGTGAAGAGGGAGGTGACACTAAGTGAAGTGACGGGGTGAGGACGAAAAAGGAAAAAAGAAGTGGTTGCACGGTGAGATTAACCCACAACAATCACATGAGTCCTTCAAAATTTGAAAGGTGGACATTTTGCACTTGAAAAAGTGGCAGTTCGAACCAAGGTAAGTGATAGGTGGAAGGGGTGCAAACTGAAAAATACCCCCAAAAAACTATGTGCTTTGTAATTGGCACGTCATATGCAAAAATCGGCAATATATTGGACGCCGTATTCCAATGGACATAATATTTGAACTTCAAATATTCAAAAGGGCATAATATTCGATAATACATCTTAGTATGAAAAACCCGTTAAATAAGATTTACTTACGTTTGTCCTCCATTCCATAATGTTTGAATTTCTAGGTTTGTCAAACGTAAAAATGTTTGACTTAGCACAAACCTAGAACTTCATTTTTTTTTAAAAAAACAGATGAAGTACCATTGGTATACACAAAACCCTTTTCAGATTCACCGCCCGAAAACCTATAACAAATAGTAATGGCGGGTGGGTACCTTGAAAACACCGTGTTTGCTTTTACACATCTTTAGAAATATTGTTAACGAAGAAACAACAATGGTCAGGTTTCATAGTATTTAGACACTGTCTTCGCTGTCCAAGATCTTCATATATTCCCAAACAGAGGAGCAACTAATAACAATTTGCACGGCAAGCATCACCATCAGCACGATGATTCCATGAATTTTATACTACATTTGGCCCCAATTAAAATACATTATCACGCCTTGATCAGATCGGTCTCCAAGGCCGGGATATGCTCCCTGTTGGCCAGGGAGATCTGTCCACCACCACCACATTCACCCTTGCTTTCGGTGGAGCACATGATCCTCCTTGTCTCTCTGTCCCTCTGTCTATCTGTCTCCATGCCTCTGAATTCTGAAACTTTTCTCTCCATGATTGTCACTCTCATTTGTTAAGGTGGTATGTATACATCGTCGTGGGAGCACATGCTGGGGGGGATCGAGGATTGAGACTCGATCCCCGGCCATGTGAAAATCACTAGGCTCTGTACTCGTCGCCGCAGTCGCCGATGACCTCCATCAGGTTCCGCCCCCGCTGCGACGCCTCGGTGATGCTGCCCATGTCCTCCTCGTCCAGCAGCAGCGACAGGATGGCGTTGGTGTCCCTGATGTGCTCCGAGAGCCCCAGCCTCACGCCCACCATCGACCCCGCCACCGATGTCTGTCCCCAAGAACAATCACGGTGTCAGCAGTCATGGGTTATGGCGAATACCATGAGCAAACAGAGATGAGATGATAGACCTCGAGGCCAGTATGATGAAGATATTACTTCTCCAGAGGGAGAAAAATGTGATGAAGATGTGGAGGAGAACGGAGGATACCTGGTTCAGTATGTATCTTACGGCGACGGTCGAGATGGGGACGCCGTGTTTCAGCGACACCTTCTTCAATGTCTGGAGCAGGGCCTGGAACAGGCTCCAGCCACCCCAAGCATCGATCATCTGTCGTACGTTCAACAATGAGGACAGCAAGAGAAGACTGGAAGGTGGGCAACACGTTCAACCCAAAGGATTACAAACTGCTCACCCTCTTATACTTCTGCAGGGATGGGGTATTCAGAGGAGGTCCGGCGAAAGGTATGTTGATGTTGGTGTCGAGGAACTTCTCGGACAAGAGGCCACCCATCACCGTACCGTACCTGCATCCAGGAATATGTTTTCAAGTTTCAAACTATGTTCTACTGAAGGAGAAGAAGAAAAAGGATGGGAGGGAGGGAGCAGACGTGATAAGCTTGACTCCGGTAAGCTCGCAAAGCTCTGCCATCTTTTTCTGCGGGCGCATATCCACAATAGAATGTTGAACCTGGTAGTTTTACATCATCTTTCGTTATTTTATCTGAGGACCTTATGACCATGAACACTGATAAGGGAAAATACACCATGCATGAGGTAAGTAACGCAGTCATATATATACCTGGTTGCTGACAATTGGTATTCCATTTTCTAGGATTATCTGCAGCCTCTCTGTATCGAAGTTCGTCAGAGCTACAGTCTTTATCTTGCCTTCAGAATTTTCAGCACAAAAAGGCGCATGATGTAAGATAATTTATTCACACTTAAAAACTACAAGTATAAGAGATGAGTGCACAAGTGAACTATTATTATCCAGTCAAGGTTTAAAATATTACCCTCCTCCTTCAGGTCTGTGATGTGCTTTAGTGCATCTAGATATCCGGGATTTGCGTAGTCCCACCTGTTTTTTGATAAAGGGTCAGCAAAAATTACCAGCTGCGGCAGCAGTTATATGATGCATCCCCTAAACAAAGTACTCGGCACGATACACGATTCACAGGTTTTGAACAGAATGACACTTCTCGTGTTTCGGAGTTTCGACGGTGCTGACTTATATCCTTTAAACTGGTCTCTCATGCAACACAGCTAAAAGTAATGACAATGGCACAACTCTATCACAGTACAGCATGCTTTTGTCTGTGAACGAGCATTCCAGATTTTTTTTCAGAAAGGAAAACAAGTAAAAAAGAAGATGTCCCGTCTTCCCCACAATGCTAGCAGGAAGATACCTAGAGGTTTGATGGACCAGCTAAAGAGCGACAGCGAAAAGAAAGCAACATAGACACACAGCGCACAGGGCTTCGAATACATCTACGACATCGATCTCCAAAATCATGGAACCAGGACCAAAGTTTTTACTGAGCACTCGGCCCTCTAGCATATTAACAAGCTCTCCAGATGATCAGGACGAACTTATTGTCCAAAATACTTGACAGGAGATTCACTATTGACTATCAACAGGGACCCATTTCCAAATGAATTCCATCAAAAGCCTTCCAGTTGCAGTGACAATGAAGATGAAATGGTATGAACACGTTATGGCACCAAATCAGCAAGCCACACAAACATACCAATGGAACTGCAGCATGTCCAAGGCAGCGACGTCCATCCTCTTCCGGGACCTGTTGATGTTCTCCTCAACGAAGCTTCTTGTCATCTTAACAGGTGGCGGCACCCACTTTGTAAGCCTGCACATACATTTTAGCGACAGTCAGAACGCAGCAGCAGGAAAGTCTACCAAGGCTGCGTCTCGGTGGCACCAAGACTGTGACAGATTGTTCGCTCACCCCCTGACTTCTTCTAGCATCTCGGGCGGGCGCTCGCGCCGAACTTTGTTGATGAACATGCCGTACAGATCCTCCGCCGGTCCATCTGCCAAGACAAGAATCATGTTTTCATGCCAAGTTGAAAATATGCTCCAGTCAAGGAAAGAAAATAAAGACCATCATCTCATGTATCAACATTTAGCGCTTCGACGATCGTTGCTTGCAGCTCATAATAACACAGAAACAGAGCACACTACATACACAGCCTCCTGCTCCGATCAAACCTGTAATGGACCAGAGTGTTCTTGGGCCCATAACAGAACCCAGCTAGCAATTTGAAAAATTGAGCAGCTTCAACTTACAGATGCATCATTTTTTCAAGAAGCAATCGGACGGCATCGAGCAAGCCCGCTAGCGTTAGATATACTCTAGCAAGGCCCGATGTACATGCACGCGAGGTGTTCGCGAAAACGCCTAAGAGGAGAGATGGGCGGATGGGTGGGTGGGGGGCTACGGACAGTGGTCGGCCATGTCGAAGGTGGAGAGGCCGGCGTCGGCGTAGGCGAGCATGGCGTCGACGGCGTCGGCGCGGTCGATGCGGCCCCACCCGCCGCTGGTCTGCCACATGCCGTTGAGCACCCGGCAGATGGCCAGCGACGAGTCGGTCCCACCGCGGCTGCTGGCGACGGTCGCCGCCCTCGCGCCCGGGGTCGCCGACTCCACCGCCGGGCCCACGAACCCCGCGCACCTGGCCGTACGCACGCGGCGCGGGGAAGGGGGCGCGGGCGGCGCCGCCGGCGCCGGCGAGAGGGCGCGGGCTGCTGACGACGACGACATGGCTGTTGCACGGGCACGAACGGAAGGGTGCGCGCGCAAGAGAGATAAGGCGCTCTTGGCCCTTGCGGCTTCAGTACAAGTGAGAAAATTAATTTGTGTAAATTACCTTTTTTTACATCAATTTTTGTGTAAATTACTTAGTGACTAACATTTGTCTCAAAAGAAAATACTTAGCGACTATCATAACATGTGAACCCTCAAAGAAAAAGACTAACATTTGTCTCGAAAGAAAATACTTAGTGACTAACATAACATGTGAACCCTCAAAGAAAAAAAAGACTAACATAACATGCAAAACAAAACCTAGTCGAGAAAAACTAGAATAAGTCCGTGTCTTTTTGCGATCGACAAAATAAGGCTTTAGAGTTCCCAAGAAAGCAACAGCGTGATGATTTTTTCTTCCAAGAGGGTTATAAACCTATTATAATAAACTCGCCAGATGTACAAAGCAATACAAACATGATTATATTCTGATTTATTAGTCCTCTTTATAATTTATGCCGAATTTTGATTAAAGACCTAACTGATAAAATATTAACGCATGTCAACAAAAATTATGTCGTTGGATTCACATTCAAAACCTAGTTTTTAATTATATAATTTCTTGTGACATGCAAGAACGTTTTGTTAGTTAAATTTATGGTCAAAATTTAACGCAAAATACAATGAGGACCAATAAACCAGAACGGAGGTAGTACTCTCCTTGTAAACTAATATAAGAGTGTTTAAATAATTAAAGCAGTGATATAAACGCTCTTATATTAGTTTACGGAGGGAGTATTAAATAATTTTATGTCCTTGAAATCAAAACAGTTGGGCGCACCGCAACTCAAAAATCGCGAAGGAACGAGCGGCCGCGAGGCGCGAGCGTGTGCGCACGCGGGACGCGGAAGCGTGATCCGGAGCGTGCGGAGGCGAGGCGAGGGCGATCCTACTACTCACAGATGTCGGCCATGTCGAAGGTGGCGAGCCCGCCGTCGGCGTAGGCGAGCATGGCGTCCACGGCCGCCGCCGGCGCCGCGCGGCCCCATGACGCGCCGCTCACCTGCCACATCCCGTTCACCACCCGGCACACCTCCAGCGCGTCCCCCGACGCCTTGCTCCTCACCGTCGCCGTCTTCCCCTCCCCCTTCTCCAGCCCCTGCGCCCCCATTGCCGCCGCCGCCGCCACGGCGCACCTCCGCCTCCTCCCCCTCGCCGGCGCAAGCCGAGGGAGGCCGGCGGACGCGGCGGTGGCCATCACGGCGCCGGCGCCAGAGCGGCCACACAAAAGCATCCTCACAAAAAGCTTACGCCAACAAATGTGTATTGAACTGACCGCAAGAGTGCGGGCTTTATTGATTGAAACCTCAAACGTGCGGAGAAACTGAGAGAGTATGTGGTATACATACATCACAATAGCATCGACCAATTATACTATTTATTATGCATGTGTGTATTTGCAAATCTAATGTCCAATGTGACAGACACTTGAGCAGCAGAGACACATCAGATCTTGCTGGCGAACTGGAGGCCGGCGGCCTTGAGCTCGTCGGGGCTGGCGGCGGGCGGCTGGGCCCTCGCGAGCTTGGCGATGGCGGCGTTCTCGTCCGGCGACCCGCCCTCCAGGAACGCGCCCACGCACTTGCCGTCCTTGACCCAGTACGACCCGAACTTGGGCTTGGCCGAGCCGGGGTCGGCGTCGCCGAACAGGATGGCGTCGCCCACGTTGTCCCCGTAGAACTGCCACGACAGGTCGAACGACCGCGAGTAGAAGTAGGGCAGGTAGTCGTACTCCTCCACGGCAGACCCCGCCTCTTTCCCCTTGATTGCCTGATGAAGGAAGAGATTCAGTGTTGGTTGTTGCAGTTCAGAGGCCATATTATGGAGAAAAATGGAAAATGAAAATATGTCCCCACCTTCACGGCCTGCTCCGCCGACTTCCTGGAATGGTCGACATGCTCCACTCTCCTCTCGTCGTTGTAGATCTTCATCGGGAAGGTGGCCACGTCGCCAACGGCATACACTCCGGGGACACTTGTTTCGAAAAAAGCATCGGTCTGCATGAAATTTGTTCAGGCGCATCAGACACTTGGGCATAAACAAGAACAAGCGAAAATGGAACTCAAGGAGAAAATAGCACGCGTTGTGGCAGCACGCTGCCTTTCTTGATAAGGGGCATACAGTTGAAGAATCATAGACACTTTCTTTAACTGGAACAACGACACAAACTTCTGCACCAATAAAGGGCAAGTTCGAAGCAAACTAACCTTGATTCCACCTTTCTCCTCGGCAACTTGGCCTTTGAAGAGATTAGTCAACGGTCTGCCCCCAACACCGACGACAACAATATCAGCTTCGAGCACACTGCCGTCCTTTAGCTTAACTGCGGTCACCTGGCAAAGTAGGAAACAAAATGAAGCAAGTAAGCACATGCACCCATGATGAGAACAGTATGGCTGAATTCAGATTTGGAAGCTGTACATACATCACCATTGGCGTCAGCATCAAAACCAACAGCAATTGTACCCTTCAAGATCTTGACTCCTTTGTTAGTATAGTAACTCTCGTAGAAAGCCGCAATCTCGGCAGTGAAGAGACGAGGCACTACAAGAAATGAAATTCTTGCGTTATACAGTTGTTGTAAAAAAACAGAAGAACCTTCTAATTATAGTTTGCTTCACATCATAACTGCATGCCAGTGGCATGAGGCCATGAGGCGAAGTTGAATAAGGATTAGTGATGGTATGTGAGTCATGGAAACTTACTGCACCAAGGTTCAGGAAACACCATAGTCACATCAAGATCGTTCATCTTCAATACTGCGCTTAGTTCAAGGCCAATGTAACCTCCTCCAACAACCACTGCTTTCCCACCCTTCTTTGCTTGGATAGCTGCATACAGGTTGTCCGCGTCGTCAATTTCCCTTAGGTACAGAATGTTGTTAGAATCAGCTCCTTGAGTGCCAAAATCAGAGAGCTTAATGACCTGAAAATCAAGTCAAAACAGAAGTTTTACATCATAAGTAAAAGCATCAGCAGCTAGTAATTTATAATTCTTTTATAAGGCCCGAGGGCAACATTTGGTTCCATCGTATACCCTCCATGTACAAAACAAATTGCTGACAGTTGAAAATCAAAATAAGAAGTAAATGACACATACCGAGGAGCCAGTAGCAATTAGCAAGGTATCATATGTAAAGGTTGCTCCAGCTGCACTAGTCAGAGTCTTGGAAGCAAGATCAGCTTTGACAATTTCAGTGCTCAGGATAAGCTCGATGCCTGCCAACACATGAATTATGAATATGCTCAGATCGAAAATCATTACATTAAGAACAAACACATGGAATGGATGCTCTTGCAGACATATATTGCTTTGTCAACCTAGTTCTCAAAAGGAAAATAGACCCTGGGAAAATCATCTGCCAAATACTAACAAATTTTGAATAGGCCAGAATAGTTTCATTTGAGGATATCTGTTTCATATGTTACAAAATTATTTACCACAAGATTGACCAGGAAATAACGCTTCCTGATTAATTCCCTTGAAAAACTAGAAGATTGAGTAGTTACTTAAGCTGTAGGATTATCCACACACGGGGCTAGTGCAGTGAATAAGATATAGCCAAAGGCGATAGCATGACAAGTTAATACCACCAATTGGCCGGTGCCTGGGCCATACGCCGTTACTGCTAAAGAATAGTGCAAGGAAGTAATCACAACTCAGTTTGGATAACTTGTGTAGCATGAAGGTTAAAACGCACACAACCATGAAGTGCCAGAAAAATACAGGGGACTTGGTCAGAAATACACACCTTTCTCTGAGTACCATTCAGGCAGGAGCCTCTCGCCTCCACTTCCCACGCACACATGGAATCCTGGCAATCTTGCAGGATCTGTTTCATAGACAAAAACACAAAGTGAGTTGATCTTAACAAAGTGTGTGCTAATCAAAGGCTGTTTACAAAATGGGGCGGATCAGGCATCAAGGGAAAAAGACATGGACTGGAAAACTTACTCTGTGGGAACAGGTACGCCTTGCTGAGGGCAGGGCGCTCATAAGGAGCCACCTGAAGCAAAAATCACGGTAAGAAATATGTTGTATCATATCATCTCTCTAATAGATATAGATAAGTAAAACCACAACTTGTTTGCGGCGATCAAACGGATAAACATTAGCAGCAGCAAGACGGGCAATAGGCTAATCATGGCTGCTACTACAGGGACCCAGGGAGAAGGTTGGCCAGCCCTGCTAGAAATCTAGTTTTCGCTTACATACGGCTAGCAGTAACCACCATGATTTCAGTGACTTGTCCCGAGTCCTGACTGGAGTAGTACCCTACTACTCCCTCTGTCCCATATGAACAGTCGCTCGAACCGATGTATCTAGCACTGAAATGCGTCTAGATACATCCGTTTTAGATGCAACTTATATGAGACCGAGGGGGTGGTAATTTCAAGATAAACCGGAGAGCCAGTGCGTGCACACTATGTAGATTAATTTTTTTGTCCATGACACAACTGTAATTCAGTGAACGCAGCGAAATGCCAGAAATGTTTAGAGCGGAGAGGGGAGAATTGTGCGTACGGCCTCCTTGGAGATGATGGCGAGCTCCCCCGGCTGCACGCCCTGCTTGGCGAACTCCCGCGCCGCGTACCCCTGCGCCAGCGAAAACCGCGACGTGAGATCCGGGAAGGGAGGCAATCGATCGAACCCCCCGGAACGGAACGGAGCGGACGGAGGGGCGGGCGGGCGGGCGCGCTTACCCCGGAGACGCCGCCGCCGAGGACGATGTACTTGAAGTGCTTCCCGGACGCCATGGCCGGCCGGCTCGTGAGCGCTGGCGACGGACGGACGGACGGACGGACGGAGAGGTGGGATCTGGCGAGCTGACCGGGGGGGACGGAGAGGTGGAATGGACGGAGCGGAGGCGTGATGGGGGGCGAGGGATTTGGTTGGTTGGTTGGTTGTTGAAGAGTGTGGCAGGCCGAGCAGCGGGCCGGCTGACAGGTGGGCCCGCGCGCGCGGGCCGGCCAATGGGAGGAGAGGCCTCGGCGGCCGATTGGCTGGCTGGCTGGGCTGACTTGGCTGGGCGGGGCACGTGGGCCGATCCTGGCCGCCCGGGACTCGTGATGGCCGTCCCGGCAACGTCGTCTCGTCCCGACTGCACAAGAGATGGATCGATGCTGGCCAGAGAAAAACTAGTCACAAATTCAGCCGAGACACCACACGGTGGAAGACTCTGGAAGGAAGGAAGCTGGTGTTCGGTCAGTGGCCGGCTACTTGCTCCACTTCCGGGCACAATCAGAATAAGCTAACGATGCCACTCACTCTCTGGCCTCTTCTGGACGCTGGATGCGCGATGCACGCCGAGAACCATCCATCTCGCAGTAAAAAACAACCCCCCCCCACCCCCCCCCCACACACACACACATGCCTCGCCGCCGACAAAGGGCGCGTGCCAAGAGGAGCCGCTTCATGACACGTCGAGGAGATCCACCGGAGCTCGGCGGTGCAATGGATCTGCGGCTCACGCGTCGAGAGGGGCCGCTTCATGACGCGCCGAGGAGATCCACCGGCGCTCGACGGGGCTCTGGATCTGCGGCTCACGCGCCGAGAGGGGCCTCTTCACGACGCGCCGAGGAGATCCACCGGCGCTCAGCGGGGCTCTAGATCTGCGGTTCACGCGCCGAGAGGGGCCGCTTCACGACGTGTCGAGGAGATCCACTGGCGCTCGGCGGGGCCCTGGATCTGCGGCTCGCGCACCGATTCCGCGCGATGCGGGTCCTTGGCGGCGCGGTTGAGGTGGCTGGCCGCGCGCCCGTCCAACCACTGGTGTGTGCGTGCATCTGGCGGCATGTTGGGGCGTTGGGCACGCAGTCCTGCGGCTGAGGTCTGTGGGCGTCGCGAACGCGCAAGGCCACCGCCGTGGGGGTGCTCTTGGGACACGGGCTCCCTCGGCGGGCAGCCACTGGGTAGGAGCGGTCGGATCTGGAGCTAGGGCGGCTGGAGGCCCGGAGGTGGCTCGGCCAGTGACTATTTGCAAGCGGATTGCGTGGTGGCTTACTGTCGGGATGGTGGTCTGGGGTTGCGTGGTCTGGGCAGTGCCTCCGGGATGCTCTAGGCTTGCACCGCCGGTGGTGCTCCGGCTAGCTTTGTGCGGGGCAGCAAGTGGCATCTGCTGCTTTGGTCTGGTAGTGGTGTGTCGGCGTCGTCGTCCCGACATAGGTGCTCGGTTCCCTGAAGAAAGTCATGCTCAACTCGGTTTGGGCTGATGGCGAATGATGCCTTCGGGTGGGATTTTCCTTGTTGGAGGCGCCATCGAGGGGATCCGACACCTCTCCCTGCTCCATGTTCCACTACTAGGGAAAACCCTATACACAGAACTTTAGCAGCAGCGTGGGTCAAGAAAGCACGCTGGTGCTAATTAGCGATAAGCGCTGCCTCGTAACCGCTGCAGATAAAGATATAGCGATGGCGCTGCCTTCACATACACGCGTTACTACTAAAATTCCCACGGCTTAGCCCATAAGCTACACATAGTAGTAGCGATCTATGGCGAATCAAGGCCATCAGCTATCTTTGTTTGTAGCGGTAGCTTTATTGTAAACTCGTTGCTGCTAAAGGTTATAAAATTAAATGGAAAGAAAATGGAAAGGTAATTGAAAATGAAAGAAATAGAATAAGGTGAAAGGAAACAAATAAAATGTAAAGGAAACTAAATGAAAAAGGAAAAAAAGAGAAAGGAGTAGCAGTAGCGTGTATCAGCGAACGCGCTGTAGCTAATGTAGCAGCAGCGGTTTTCTCGGAACGCGCTACTGCTACTTCTGACTTAACCACGGGCCGGGTTCGTTCTTTCCCACGCCACACTTTCCCCCAAATCTCTCCACTCTCGCCGCCGCCGCCACGACGCCTCCGCACCATCTACGCCTCGACCCCGACCTCAACGCCCGCCGACCTCAACGCCGCCGGATGCCGCCTCAACCCCAGATTCAACGCCGCCCGCCTCGACCTCAACGCCGCCGGACGCCGCCAACCCCGCCTCGACCCCAACCTCGACGCCGCCGCCTCCCTCGTCAGTAGCACCCGAGATGAGCACGCCCGCTCTCCCTCTCCCTACCTGATCTGCATAGGGTTTTTATATTTTAGTTGCATATTTAGTTTATTTTTATTTATAGTAAGTTTATTTTAGTTGCATATTAAGAACTAGGTACTAATAGTGTCCCACTACTCGATCCATGAGATGCTTGCTCAAAAATGCCATTAGATATCTAAAAAATGCCACCATCCCGTTAGATGTTTGCTAAAAATGGCCATTAGACATTATTATTTTCATGTCAAACCCGTTGACCATGTTATATGACAAAAATAAGTCTAGACCCATATGTCAGTTCCTAAGTGTATCCCTACTTGTCAGGAGTAACCAAGCTTAATAATTTTACAGAAAATAAGAACGTTGTTAGGATTAAGTGGGCCCCACACTTTATTGTAGTGAGATAGAGGAGAGCTGGCATGTTGGTTCATAGGTATTTATGTCACTATAACATAGCAAAAGGGTTTTGAGATCACAATAATGGTATCCAAAGTGGCATTTTTGAGCATGTACCTAACGTAAGTGATGGCATTTTTGAGCGATTGAAATTCCTAGTGGCAAAATTGAGTAGTGAGACACAACCGTGGCATAAGTGATAAAAATCCTTTTATTTATAGTAAGTTTATTTTTAGTAAGAACTAGTTGAATTAATAGAACTAGTTAGTAAGAACTTGTTGCTATTTTTTAGTTAAAGCAATTTTATCCCGCTTGACGTGATTTATGCCTATCCCGCATCCTCGCTGCCGAGTTGGCGGAGGACGACACCGCTGACCAGATCGGCCATGTCCGGACCCGGCTCACGGGTGGTAATCTTGGAGGCGCTACCTACCGGGGCGCAGGTTGGTGAGGAGCCAGCCTATCGTTGACCGAACCTTCTTTGGTGGCGGTCACGTGGGCGATTTATCCGTAGGCTTGAGGACTCCGCGGAGGTGGTGCGTCACCGTGTCGGTGAGGAGGACGCGCACGTCCATCGCTACTTGTTTGCGTTGGAGCACATGTCGTTCTCCAATACCGGCAGGTTCTCCAGGATCTCACCGGAGCTATGATCCCGTGATGGTTCCTTCTCTGGGTGTCCATCGCCTGCTACCGATACCCGCCGTGTGCTAGGGTTTTAGTTGTATTAGTGATGTTATATGTATGTCACTATTCGTGATGTATTAGTGATAATATTCTACGATGTACGTACGCATGATATGATTTACTTTTGCTTATTGAATGCATGCTAATTTGAGTACTATAAGATATTTTGAAATGTATATCTTGTGTTGCTCAATATCCAAGTGGCCGGTCATGTTTGCATGTTACACCTCCGAGTGGACTATGTTTTGCCGGAGTGTTGATTCATTTCCGTTCCGGCAAATTTCAGCCGCTCGATATGTCCTATTTTAGCAAAGGTCATGCCGGATTTTTCCGTGAATTTTGGCATGACTTGTGCCAGAATATGTAGGAAATATCGAGTGCCCCGGATTAGTGTGTTGAGTATCCTGGTAGTTGTCTTCGATCGATTTTCAATTAATGTTTTAACTATGAACATAGGAAATGTCCGAATACCTAAAAGGATTTCGGTATTTGCAAATACTGCGAAGACGAAGCGGCTTTGTCTGACGGAATCTTCCTAGATGATGATAGGCGCTCAAAGATCAAGTCGACGAGAACTTCAAGTGGATACAAGAAGTCATAACGACAAGTCTTTTTTCGTAGCTAAGCATGACATCTGCTTCATTTGCTTGAACTTATATTTTTTACTATTCTACTAGCGTATCCCCCGCCATGCAAGAGTTTTTGTATTGGATAAGATAGGTTTCAAATCATACCTGGAGGTAAAGAAAGTTTATTTGAAGACCGAGCATGGTTATATTTTCCATGCAAAATTATACAATTCGCATTTACTACACCTATTTTGGATGCAAAACATGGCGAGCACTATGCAAGACTTATGCATTTGAGCCTGATATGGTTATCACCTTTGATATTCGTCCTAAGATGATATTGAAGGTAATACCGACATCTGGGTCGATGTGCGTGACGCCTCGATTATACCATTATGTAAGTTTCTCAACCATATTTATGTCTTTGATATTGTTTATTCAAAAATAGTTGACAACTAATTTGTATGGTCAGCTTATTTCGGTGCAAGCAAACATGTCCAGCGCTTGGTAGACTGGACCTACTACTGTCCCGAGGCTTAACTAAACTGCGAGGAGCTAAGTCATTATGTTTCATGGCTTAAGGATCTTGATACTGTCAAGGCAAATTTTCTTCCTGGATTTATAAATGTTAGTACTGAAAACGTGCGACCAATAGTGTTTGTAATAAACTACGGTCACATCCATTTAGGAAGGATGGTAAGATTTTTACTATTTGTCCTCATTGCATCTTTTCCATACATTATTTTTGAAGCTAAACTTCATTGCTAAGTATGTTACCATACGATGTTCTTCAACAGGGACTCCCGATGAATGTTGTGCCTTATGGGATCGAGACTAAAGGTACCATGAGTATTATCAGCTTACGGCCAAGATATCCTACAGATTGATGGAAATATGCCCTAGAGGCAATAATAAAGTTATTATTTATTTCCTTATATCATGATAAATGTTTATTATTCATGCTAGAATTGTATTAACCGGAAACATAATACATGTGTGAATACATAGACAAACAGATAGTCACTAGTAAGCCTCTACTAGACTAGCTCATTAATCAAAGATGGTTATGTTTCCTAACCATAGACATGTGTTGTCATTTGATTAATGGGATCACCTCATTAGAAGAATGATGTGATTGACATGACCCATTCCGTTAGCTTAGCACTTGATCGTTTAGTATATTGCTATTGCTTTCTTCATGACTTATACATGTTCCTATAACTATGAGATTATGCAACTCCGTTTACCGGAGGAACACTTTGGTACTACCAAACGTCACAACGTGAATCGGGTGATTATAAAGGAGTACTACAGTGTCTCCAAAGGTACTTGTTGGGTTGGCGATTTCGAGATTAGGTTTTGTCACTCCGATTGCCTGGAGAGGTATCTCTGGCCTTCTCGGTAATACACATCACATAAGCCTTGCAAGCATTAAAACTAATGAGTTAGTTGTGAGATGATGTATTACGGAACGAGTAAAGAGACTTACCAAGAATGTAGATTGAACTAGGTATTGGATACCGACGATCGAATCTCGGGTAAGTAACATACCGATGACAAAGGGAACAACGTATGTTGTTATGCGGTCGACCGATAAAGATCTTCGTAGAAAATGTAGGAACCAATATGGGCATCCAGGTCCCGCTATTGGTTATTGACCGGAGATGTGTCTCGGTCATGTCTACATTGTTCTCGAACCGTAGGGTCCGCACGCTTAAGGTTTCATGGCGGTTATATTATGAGTTTGTGTATTTTGATGTACCGAAGGAGTTCGAATCCCGGATGTGATCACGGACATGACGAGGAGTCTCGAAATGATCGAGACATAAAGATTGATATATTGGACGGCTATATTCGGACACGGAAAGGTTCCGAAGTTTCGGAGAAAGACGGCAGTGCCGGAGGTTACCAAACCCCCCGGGAAGTGATGGGCCTTATTGGGCCAAGAGGGAGAGAGAGGGCTGCACCAGAGGTGGCGCGCCCCCCATGGGGAGTCCGACTGGACAAGGAGGGGGGCGGCCCCTTCCCTCTCCCTCTCCTCTCTTCCTTCCCCTTCCTCCTTCCTAGTTGGACTCAGGAAAGGGAGTCCTACTCCCACTAGGAGGAGGACTCCCTCCCTGGCGCACCTCCTAGGGGCCGGCCAGCCCTGCCCCTTGCTCCTTTATATACGGGGCAGGGGCACCCTAGAACACACAAGTTGATCCTTGAGATCGCTCTCCTTAGCCGTGCGGTGCCCCCATCCACCATATTCCACCTCGGTCATATCATAGCAGTGCTTAGGCGAAGCCCGCGTCGATAGAACATCAAGATCGCCACCGCGCCGTCGTCAGGTCGACGGAACTCCCTCTCCCGAGCTTTGCTGGATCGGAGCCCGAGGAGCCGCCATCGAAATGAACGTGTGCCAAGAACTCGAGGCGCCGGAGTAACGGCGCTAGGATCTACCGGATCGCGAGGAGAACGACTGACTACTTCCTCTACGTTGTGATCGACTCGGAGGCGCCGGAGTAATGGCACCGATCGGCTGGATCGCGAGGAGAACGTCTGACTACTTCCTCTACGTTGTGATCGCTTCCGCTTTGGTCTACGAGGGTACGAGACAATACTCTCCTCTCGTTGCTATGCATCACCATGATCTTGCGTGTGCGTAGGAATTTTTTGAAATTACTACGTTCCCCAACAAAGGGCATCCGAGCCTGGTTTTATGCGTTGATGTTATATGCACGAGTAGAACACAAGTGAGTTGTGGGCGATACAAGTCATCTTGCCTACCGGATGTCATACTTTGGTTCAGCGGTATTGTGAAATGAAGCGCCCGGACCGACATTACGCCAGACGCTTACGCCGAGACTGGTTTCACCGCTACGAGCACTCGTGCTTAAAGGTGGTCAAGCGGGTGTCTGTCTCTCTCACTTTAGTTGAACTGAAAAGGCTACGCCCGGTCCTTGAGAAGGTTAAACGGAGTCTATTTGACGAAGTATCGTTGTGGTCTTGATGCGTAGGTGAGATAGGTTCTTGCTTAAGCCCTTAGCAGCCACGTAAAATTTGCAACAACAAAGTAGAGGACGTCTAACTTGTTTTTGCAGGGCATGATGTGATGTGATATCGTCAAGACGTGATGCTATATATTATTGTATGAGATGATCATGTTTTGTAACCGGTTATCGGCAAGAATCGGCTGGAGCCATATGGTTGTCGCTTTATTGTATGAAATGCAAACGCCATGTAATTGCTTTACTTTATCTCTAAGCGGTAGCGATAGTCGTAGAAGCAATAGATGGCGTAAACGACAACGATGCTACGATGGAGATCAAGGTGTCGCGCCGGTGACGATGGTGATCACGACGGTGCTTCGGAGATGGAGATCACAAGCACGAGATGATGATGGCCATATCATATCACTTATATTGATTGCATGTGATGTTTATCCTTTATGCATCTTATTTTGCTTTGATTGACGGTAGCATTATAAGATGATCTCTCACTAAAATTATCAAGAAGTGTTCTCCCACAGTATGCACCGCTATGAAAGTTCTTCGTCTTTGAGACACCACGTGATGATCGGGTGTGATAGGCTCTACGCTCAAATACAACGGTGCAAAACAGTTGCACGCAGAATACTCGAGTTAAACTTGACGAGCCTAGCATATAACAGATATGGCCTCGGAACACGGAGACCGAAGGTCGAACGTGAATCATATAGTAGATATGATCAACATAGTGATGTTCACCATTGAAACTACCCCATCTCACGTGATGATCGGACATGGTTTAGTTAATTTGGATCACGTAATCACTTAGATGACTAGAGAGATGTCTGCCTAAGTGGGAGTTTTAATATGATTAATTAAAACTTAAATTTATCATGAACTTAGTACTGATAGTATTTTGCTTGTCTATGTTTACTTTGTAGATAGATGGCTCGTCTTTGTTGTTCCGTTGAATTTTAATGCGTTCCTTGAGAAAGCAAAGTTGAAAGATGATGGTAGCAATTACACGGACCGGGTCCAGAATTTGAGGATTATCCTCATTGCTGCACGTAAGAATTACGTCTGGAAGCACCGCTGGGTGCCAGCCCGCCGCAGAGCAACGCCAGTTGTGAACGTCTGGCGAGCAAAGTCGATGACTACTCGATAGTTCGATTGTGCCATGCTTTACGGCTTAGAACTGGTCTTCAACGACGTTTTGAACGTCATGGAGCATATGAGATGTTCCAGGAGTTGAAGTTAATATTTCAAGCAAATGCCCGGATTGAGAGATATGAAGTCTCCAATAAGTTCTATAGCTGCAAAATGGAGGAGAATAGTTACAAGGTGAACATATACTCAAAATGTCCGGGTATAATAACCACTTGATTCAACCGGGGTTACTCTTCCGGATGATAGTGTCATTGACAGAATTCTCCAATCATCGCCACCAAGCTACAAGAGCTTTGTGATGAACTATAATATGCAAGGGATGACCAAAACAATTCCCGAGCTCTTCGCAATGCTAAAAGTCATGGAGGTAGAAATCAAGAAAGAGCATCAAGTGTTGATGGTCAACAAGACCACTAGTTTCAAGAAAAGGGCAAAGGAAAGAAGAAAGGAACTTCAAAAGGAACAGCAAGAAAGTTGTCGCTCAAGAGAAGAAACCCAAGTCCGGGCCTAAGCCTCAAACCGAGTGTTTTTACCGCAAGCAACCGGACCTTTGGAAGCGGAACTGCCCCAAGTATTTGGCGGATAAGAAGGATGGCAAGGTGATCAAAGGTATATGTGATATACATGTTATTGATGTGTACCTTACTAATACTCGCAGAGTACAGGTATTTGATAATCGGTTACATTGCTAATATTTGCAACTCGAAACAGGAACTACGGATTAGCGAAGATTGGCTAAGGGCGAGGTGACGATGCGCGTGGGAAATGGTTCCAAAGTCGATGTGATCGCGGTCGGCACGCTACCTCTACATCTACCATCGGGATTAGTTTTAGACCTAAATAATTGTTATTTGGTGCCTGCGTTGAGCATGAACATTATATCTGGATCTTGTTTGATGCGAGACGGTTATTCATTTAAGACAGATAATAATGGTTGTTCTATTTATATGAATAATATCTTTTATGGTCATGCACCCTTGAAGAGTGGTCTATTTTTATTAAATCTCGATAGTAGTAATACACATATTCATAGTGTTGAAACCAAAAGATACAGAGTTGATAATGATAATGCAACTTATTTGTGGTAATCGCCGTTTGGGTCATATCGGTGTAAAACGCATGAAGAAACTCCATCTTGATGGGCTTCGAATCACTTGATTATGAATCATTTGGTACTTGCGAACCATGCCTCATGGGCAAGATGACTAAAACGCCGTTCTCCGGAACTATGGAGCGGCAACCGATTTGTTGGAAATCATACATACCGATGTTTGTGGTCCAATGAATGTTGAGGCACGCCAGCGGGTATCGTTATTTTCTCACCTTCACAGATGATTTGAGCGGATATGGGTATATCTACTTAATGAAACACAAATCTGAAACATTTGAAAAGTTCAAAGAATTTCAGAGTGAAGTGGAAAATCATCGTAACAAGAAAATAAAGTTTCTACGATCGGATCATGGAGGAGAATATTTGAGTTACGAGTTTGGTTTACATTTGAAACAATGTGGAATAGTTTCGCAACTCACGCCACCCGGAACACCACAGAGAAATGGTGTGTCCGAACGTCATAATCGTACTTTACTTGATATGGTGCGATCTATGATGTCTCTTACTGATTTACCGCTATCGTTTTGGGGATATGCTTTAGAGACGACCGCATTCAAGTTAAATAGGGCACCATCTAAATCCGTTGAGACGACACCGTATGAACTGTGGTTTGGCAAGAAACCAAAGTTGTCGTTTCTTAAAATTTGGGGCTGCGATGCTTATGTAAAGAAACTTCAACCAGATAAGCTCGAACCCAAATCGGAGAAATGTGTCTTCATAGGATACCCAAAGGAGATCTGTTGGTTACACCTTCTATCACAGATCTCAAGGCAAGATTTTCGTTGCTAAATTCGGATCCTTTCTAGAGAAGGAGTTTCTCTCGAAAGAAGTGAGTGGGAGGAAAGTAGAACTTGATGAGATAATCAGATTCTGCTTCCCTTATTGGAAAGTAGTTCATCACAAGAAACGGTTCCTGTGACAACTACACCAATTGGTGAGGAAACTAATGATGTTGATCATGAAACTTCGGATCAAGTAGCTCTTGAACTTAGAGGTCAAGCGTAATAAAATACGCACCCGAGTGGTACGGTAATCCTATTCGAAGTCATGTTACTTGACCATGGCGAACCTACAAACTATGAAGAAGCGATGGTGAGCCCAGATTCGCGAAATGGCTGGAAGCCATGAAATCTGAGATGGGATCCATGTATGAGAACAAAGTATGGACTTTGGTTGACTTGCCCAATGATCGGCAAGCCATTGAGAATAAATGGATCTTTAAGAAGAAGACCTGACGCGATGGTAATATAACTGTCTACAAAGCTCGACTTGTTGCAAAAGGTTTTCGACAAGTTCAAGGGGTTGACTATGATGAGACTTTCTCACCAGAAGCGATGCTTAAGTCCGTCCGAATCATGTTAGCAATTGCCGCATTTTATGATTATGAAATTTGGCAAATGGATGTAAAACTGCATTCTTGAATGGATTTCTAGAAGAAGAGTTGTATATGATGCAACCGTAAGGTTTTGCTGATCCAAAAGGTGCTAACAAAGTGTGCAAGCTCCAAATGATCAATTTATGGTTTGGTGCAAGCCTCTCGGAGTTGGAATAAACGTTTTGATAGTATGATCAAAGCATATGGTTTTATCTGCACTTTTGGAGAAGCCTGTATTTACAAGAAAGTGAGTGGGAGCTCAGAGCATTTCCGATATTATATGTGGACGACATATTATTGATTGGAAATGATATAGAATTTCTGGATAGCATAAAAGGATACTTGAATAAAAGTTTTTCAATGAAAGACCTCGGTGAAGCTGCTTACATATTGGGCATCAAGATCTATAGAGATAGATCAAGACGCTTAATTGGACTTTCACAAAGCACATACCTTGATAAAGTTTTGAAGAAATTCAAAATGGATCGAGCAAAGAAAGGTTTTTACCAGACATAAGGTATAAGATTGAGTCGAGACTCAATGCCCGACCACAGCAGAAGATAGAGAGAAAATGAAAGATGTTCCTATGCTTCAGCCATAGGCTCTATCATGTATGCAATGTCATGTACCGGACTGGCGTATGCTTAGTCATAAGTTTGGCAGGAAGGTACCAAAGTAATCCAGAGTGGATCCATCGGACAACGGTCAAGAACATCCTGAAATACACGAAAAGGACTAAGGATATGTTTCTCAGATATGGAGGTGACAAAGAGCTAGTCGTAAATGGTTACGTCGATGTAAGCTTTGACAATCGATCCGGACGATTCTAAATCGCAAACCGGATACGTGTTTTGTTAAACGGTGGAGCTGTCGGTTGGTGCAGTTCTAAACAAAGCGTCGTGGCGGGATCTACATGTGAAGCGGAGTACATAGCTGCTTCGAGCAGCAAATGAAGGAGTCTGGATGAAAGAGTTCATTTCGATCTAGGTGTCATACCTAGTGCATCGGGACCAATGAAGATCTTCCGTGACAATATCTTGGTGCAATTGCCTTGGCAAAGGAATCCAGATTTCACAAGAGGACCAAGCATATCAAAAGACGCTTCAACTCCATTCGGGACCAAGTCCAAGTGGGAGACATAGAGATTTGCAAAATACATACGGATCTGAATGTTGCGGACCCATTGACTAAGCCTCTTCCACGAGCAAAACATGATCAGCACCAAGACTCCATGGGTGTTAGAATCATTACCGTAATCTAGATTATTGACTCTAGTGCAAGTGGGAGACTGAAGGAAATATGCCCTAGAGGCAATAATAAAGTTATTATTTATTTCCTTATATCATGATAAATGTTTATTATTCATGCTAGAATTGTATTAACCGGAAACATAATACATGTGTGAATACATAGACAAAGCA
Organism: Aegilops bicornis; assembly: GCA_021605145.1. Lineage (NCBI taxonomy): Eukaryota > Viridiplantae > Streptophyta > Magnoliopsida > Poales > Poaceae > Aegilops > Aegilops bicornis. Next base: position 7,966,849 of record CM038672.1, on the reverse strand, counting down.
GATAGTCACTAGTAAGCCTCTACTAGACTAGCTCATTAATCAAAGATGGTTATGTTTCCTAACCATAGACATGTGTTGTCATTTGATTAATGGGATCACCTCATTAGAAGAATGATGTGATTGACATGACCCATTCCGTTAGCTTAGCACTTGATCGTTTAGTATATTGCTATTGCTTTCTTCATGACTTATACATGTTCCTATAACTATGAGATTATGCAACTCCCGTTTACCGGAGGAACACTTTGGGTACTACCAAACGTCACAACGTAATCGGGTGATTATAAAGGAGTACTACAGTGTCTCCAAAGGTACTTGTTGGGTTGGCGTATTTCGAGATTAGGTTTTGTCACTCCGATTGTCCGGAGAGGTATCTCTGGGCCTTCTCGGTAATACACATCACATAAGCCTTGCAAGCATTACAACTAATGAGTTAGTTGTGAGATGATGTATTACGGAACGAGTAAAGAGACTTACCAAGAATCTAGATTGAACTAGGTATTGGATACCGACGATCGAATCTCGGGTAAGTAACATACCGATGACAAAGGGAACAACGATGTTGTTATGCGGTCCGACCGATAAAGATCTTCAGAGAAAATGTAGGAACCAATATGGGCATCCAGGTCCCGCTTATTGGTTATTGACCGGAGATGTGTCTCGGTCATGTCTACATTGTTCTCGAACCGTAGGGTCCGCACGCTTAAGGTTTCGATGACGGTTATATTATGAGTTTGTGTATTTTGATGTACCGAAGGAGTTCGGAATCCGGATGTGATCCACGGACATGACGAGGAGTCTCAAATGATCGAGACATAAAGATTGATATATTGGACGGCTATATTCGGACACGGAAAGGTTCCTAAGTTTAGGAGAAAGATTGAGTGCCGGAGGGTTATCGAAACCCCCGGGAAGTGATGGGCCTTATTGGGCCAAGAGGGAGAGAGAGGGCTGCACCAGGAGGTGGCGCGCCCATGGGGAGTCCGACTGGACAGGAGGGGGGCGCGCCCCTTCCCTCTCCCTCTCCCTCTCTTTCCTTCCCCTTCCTCCTTCCTAGTTGGATTAGGAAAGGGAGTCCTACTCCCACTAGGAGGAGGACTCCTCCCTTGGCGCACCTCCTAGGGCCGGCCAGCCCTGCCCCTTGCTCCTTTATATACGGGGGCAGGGGGGCACCCTAGAACACACAAGTTGATCCTTGAGATCGTTCCTTAGCCGTGTGCGGTGCCCCCATCCACCATATTCCACCTCGGTCATATCATAGCAGTGCTTAGGCGAAGCCCTGCGTCGGTAGAACATCAAGATCGTCACCGCGCCGTCGTCTTGTGAACTCCCTCTCCCGGAGCTTTGCTGGATCGGAGCCCGAGGAGCGTCATCGAGCTGAGCGTGTGCCAAGAACTTCGGGCGCCGGAGTAACTTGGCGCTAGGATCGGCTGGATCGCGAGGAGAACGTCGACTACTTCCTCTACGTTGTGATCGACTCGAGGCGCCGGAGTAACGGCACTGGGATCGGCTGGATCGCGAGGAGAACGTCTGACTACTTCCTCTACGTTGTGATCGCTTCCGCTTTGGTCTCACGAGGGTACGTAGACAATACTCTCCTCTCGTTGCTATGCATCACCATGATCTTATGTAATGCGTAGGAATTTTTGAAATTACTACGTTCCCCAACAAAGGGCATCCGAGCCTGGTTTTATGCGTTGATGTTATATGCGAGTAGAACACAAGTGAGTTGTGGGCGATACAAGTCATACCGCCTACCTGCATGTCATACTTTGGTTCAGCGGTATTGTGAAATGAAGCGCCCGGACCGACATTACGCCAGACGCTTACGCCAGACTGGTTTCACTGCTACGAGCACTCGTGCTTAAAGGTGGCTGGCGGGTGTCTGTCTCTCTCACTTTAGTTGAACCGAGTGTGGCTACGCCCGGTCCTTGAGAAGGTTAAAACGGAGTCTATTTGACGAAGTATCGTTGTGGTCTTGAGAAGGTTAAAACGGAGTCTATTTGACGAAGTATCGTTGTGGTCTGGATCGCGAGGAGAACGTACGACTACTTCCTCTATGTTGTGATCGCTTCCGCTTTGGTCTACGAGGGTACGTAGACAATACTCTCCCCTCTCGTTGCTATGCATCACCATGATCTTGCGTGTGCGTAGGAATTTTTTTGAAATTACTACGTTCCCCAACACAGATTACTCTAGTGCATTCAAGATTAGCGACGGATTCTTAATAGTGCAAGACTGAACCAAATATGTGTTGGGGGAGCGCAGAGAAGTACTAGGGGCCAGCAAACAGAGGCGCTTTCCACGATTAGGAGACATGTTCATCTGCATGCTCCAACTTGATCAAGGAGGAGAGTGTGACGCCCGAATAATTAGGCTACAGTAAAACTCTCCTAATGATGCCAAGTCATCTTTGATTACTGTTGCTAAACTTCCGTTAGTTCAAACCGATTCAAAATTCAGTTCAAAAAAACTGGCAAACAACAAAAGTTTTCTAAAAGTAGAAACAAAAATGTTCGGACGGTGCCATATTTTGCTTAAGTAAATAAGGTGTAATGAACACATTTTTATAAAATGTCTAGGTAATTTAAAATGATTTAAAAAAGAAAAGAAAATAAATAAAAAGAAAAGAAACAACAAAAGAAAGAAAGAAAAAAGAAGAACCCCCGCCCCGGGGCCGGATGGCCCCGCTAGCCAGCAGGCCCCCCGTGGCCGGCCCAACACCCCCCACTACACCTAACCCCCACTTCGCAGAAACCCTAACCCCCCACTTCACATGACGCCCCCACTACCTCCCCCTCGTCCCACTCCTCTGCCTCCCTCCCTCGATCCAGATCGGATCGGGGAAATCGGGGCCCCATCCCGAGCGCGCCTCGCCGTGGCTCCCGTGGTCGTCGTCGCCGTCACTCGCCGCGCACCACCTCGCTGGAGCCCCTCGCCGCCTCAACCCCGTCGCCCCGTCGCCGAACCCACCAACACCACCGCCGCCCACCGTCCCGGTGGAGGGCGACCCGCCGTCGCTTCTGCGCCGTCCACAGAGCCGGCTCGGCCGCCGTCATCGCCGGAGCTCCGGCCTCCCGCCCGGCTGCTTCCTTCTTCGCCGTCGTCTCGGCTTCCTCCACGCCTTCATCGCCCTTTTCCCTACAGCTGTGAGCCTCCTCTTGAACCTCCTGCTTCCTCCTCGTTCGATCGCCATAGCCGCCGCCGTTTCCTTCCGTGGCGCGCTGAGCACTGCTCCCTGCCCACTCGCGCACCACCCGTGCTCGCCTCCACTGCTGGCGTGTGGTGTCTTGGCCGCCATGGCCATGCCCTGGCCGCCTCCCGCATCTGGCCGCGCCATGCCCCTACCCCCACCGGCGACTGAAGTTGCAAATGTTGCTGCCCGCGTTGGCTCGCCCAGCTGCGCCCCCCCTGCTCTGGCCACCTCGGCCATGGCCTTGCCCCTTTCCTGGCGTCGCCGCTGGCCGTTGGCCACAGGCCCTTGATCTGCACCAACCGCCCGTGCACCTGGCCTCGCCGGGGCGGTCGATCGCGCCCCACCGTCGGCGCTTGCGTGCGTCGTGCGCACCTCGCGCCCTCTCGGGCACGCGCCCGTTCGGGCTACGCCCGCACCCAGTGCCCGCTAACCTGCTATGGCCCCTGTGCCACTGGACAACGGGCCCCGCCCCAGAACGTTTAAAAAAAAGAATTAAGAATTTAAAAAATTATATAAATAATTAATTAATAATATAATTAATTAATTAATTAACTTATAACTCTGATTAAATTAACTAATTATGATTAATTAACCTAATCATTAGGTAAACTAATTAACTCTGTTTAATTAACCTGCTAATTAAATAGTGTATGCCATGCGGGACCCACCATCAGATTGACCCAGTCAACACATTGGCTGACGGCGTCGACATGACATCATGGTGATGTCATAAATCCAAATTTCGAATTAAAATAATTAGATAAATGCTAAAAATGATTTAAATCTTTTAAAATCAATATAAAATAAACCGTTGCTCAGATGGAATAACTTTGTACATGGAAGTTGCTCAGAACGACGAGAAGAATCCGGATACGCAGCCCGTTCATCCGCCACGCGTCCCTAGCATAGTGAACCTGTAACATTTCACCTTCGGTTCATCTGCCCGAAAACACGGAACACCGGGGATGCTTCCCGGATGTTTCCCCCCTTCACCGGTATCACCTCATACCGCGTCACAACACGTCTAGCTCTGCTTGTTGTCCTGTTATGCACTTGCTTGCTATGTATTTATTGTTTCTTCCCCCTCTTCTTCCGCTAGACACCGAGACCGTATAAAGTATATAGTATATACCCGTGACCTGTTTGGGGGTCCCGGAGCGATTTCCATAGTTGTTGAACCCCAAGGTGCGCTTATGTGTCGGTCATCAACACTCACAGTTTTGGCCGAATCTGGCCCATTTCATGGACTATTACTCACTGTTTTGGGATCCCGGAGTGACTTCCACTATTAACGAACCCTATGGTGCGTCTAGGTGTCGGTCATCAACACTTTCATGATTTTGGTCAATTACGGCCCGTTTCTTGGACTATTACTCACCGTTTTGGCGTCCGAAGCGATTTCCATAGTTGTTGAACCCCAAAGCGGCGCTTATGTGTCGGCCATGAACACTCACAGTTTTGGCCGACTCTGGCCCGTTTCTTGGACTATTACTCACCGTTTTGGGGTCCCGAAGCGATTTCCATAGTTGTTGAACCCCAAGGTGCGCTTACGTGTCGGTCATCAACACTCGCAGTTTTGGTCGATTCTGGCCCGTTTCATGGACTATTACTCACTGTTTTGGGGTCCCGGAGCGATTTCCATGATTAACGAACCCTAGGGTGCGTTTACGTGTCGGTCATCAACACTCACAGTTTTGGTCGATTCTGACACGTTTCGTGGACTATTACTCACCGTTTTGGGGTCCCGAAACGATTTCCGTGGTTGTTGAACCCCAAGGCGCGCTTACGTGTCGGTCATCAACACTGGCAATTTTGGCCGATTCTGGCCCGCTTCTTGGACTATTACTCCCTGGTTTGGTGTCCCGGAGTGATTTCCATAGTTATTGAACCCCAAGGTGCGCTTATGTGTCGGTCATCAAAACTCACAGTTTTGGCCGATTAAGCCCGTGTCGTGGACTATTACTCACCGTTTTGGGGTCCCGGAGCGATTTCCGTGGTTGTTGAACCCCAAGGTGCGCTTACGTGTCAGTCATCAACACTCACAGTTTTGGCCGATGCTGGCCCGTTTCATGGACTATTATTCACCGTTTTGGGGTCCCGGAATGATTCCACGATCAACGAACCCTAGGTGCGTTTACGTGTCGGTCATCAACACTCGAAGTTTTGGCCGATTCTGGCCCCTTTCGTGGACTATTACTCACTGTTTTGGGGTCCGGAGTGATTTCCATAGCTGTTGAACCCCAAGGTGCGCTTATGTGTCGGCCATGAACACTCACAGTTTTGGCCGAATCTGGCCCGTTTCGTGGACTATTATTCACTGTTTTGGGGTCCCGGAGCGATTTCCATAGTTGTTGAACCCCAAGGTGCGATTATGTGTCGGTCATCAACACTCACAGTTTTGGCCGAATCTGGCCCATTTCATGGACTATTACTCACTGTTTTGGGATCCCGGAGTGATTTCCACGATTAACGAACCCTAGGGTGCGTCTACGTGTCGGTCATCAACACTCGCAGTTTTGGTCGATTCTGGCCCGTTTCTTGGACTATTACTCACCGTTTTGGCGTCCCGAAACGATTTCCATAGTTGTTGAACCCCAAGGCGCGCTTATGTGTCGGTCATCAACACTCATAGTTTTGGCCGACTCTGGCCCGTTTCTTGGACTATTACTCACCGTTTTGGGGTCCCGAACCGATTTCCATAGTTGTTGAACCCCAAGGTGCGCTTACGTATCGGTCATCAACAATCGCAGTTTTGGCCGATTCTGACCCGTTACTTGGACTATTACTCATCGTTTTGGGGTCCCGAAGCGATTTCCATAGTTGTTGGACCAAAGGTGCGCTTACGTGTCGGTCATCAACACCCATAGTTTTGGTCGATTCTGACACGTTTGAGGACTATTACTCACCGTTTTGGGGTCCCAAAGCGATTTCCGTGGTTGTTGAACCCCAAGGCGCGCTTACGTGTCGGTCATCAACAATCGCAATTTTGGCCGATTCTGGCCCGCTTCTTGGACTATTACTCCCTGTTTTGGGGTCCCGGAGTGATTTCCATAGTTATTGAACCCCAAGGTGCGCTTATGTGTCGTTCATCAAAACTCACAGTTTTGGCCGATTCTGGCCCGTATCGTGGACTATTACTCACCGTTTTGGGGTCCCGGAGCGATTTCCGTGGTTGTTTAACCCCAAGGTGCGCTTACGTGTCAGTCATCAACACTCACAGTTTTGGCCGAAGCTGGCCCCATTCATGGACTATTAGTCACGGTTTTGGGGTCCCGGAAGGATTTCCATGATCAACGAACCCTAGGTGCGTTTATGTGTCGGTCATCAACACTTTCGCAGCTTTTGGCGATTCTGGCCCGTTTCGTGGACTATTACTCACTGTTTTGGGGTCCCGGAGTGATTTCCATAGCTGTTGAACCCCAAGGTGCGCTTATGTTTGGCCATCAACACTCACAGTTTTGGCCGAATCTGGCCGGTTTCATGGACTATTATTCACTGTTTTGGGGTCCCGGAGCGATTTCCATAGTTGTTGAACCCCAAGGTGCGCTTATGTGTCGGTCATCAACACTCCCAGTTTTGGCCGATTCTGGCCCGTTTCATGGACTATTACTCACTGTTTTGGGATCCGGGAGTAATTTCCACGATTAACGAACCCTGGGGTGCGTTTACGCGTCGGTCATCAACACACAATTTTGGCCGATTCTGGCCCGTTTCTTGGACTATTACTCACCGTTTTGGCGTCCCGAAACGATTTCCATAGTTGTTGAACCCCAAGGCGCGCTTATGTGTCGGTCATCAACACTCATAGTTTTGGCCGACTGTGGCCCGTTTCTTGGACTATTACTCACCGTTTTGGGGTCCCGAACCGATTTCCATAGTTGTTGAACCCCAAGGTGCGCTTACGTATCGGTCATCAACAATCGCAGTTTTGGCCGATTCTGACCCGTTACTTGGACTATTACTCATCGTTTTGGGGTCCCGAAGCGATTTCCATAGTTGTTGAACCAAAGGTGCGCTTACGTGTCGGTCATCAACACTCACAGTTTTGGTCGATTCTGACACGTTTCGTGGACTATTACTCACCGTTTTGGGGTCCCAAAGCGATTTCCGTGGTTGTTGAACCCCAAGGCGCGCTTACGGGTCGGTCATCAACAATAGCAATTTTGGCCGATTCTGGCCCGCTTCTTGGACTATTACTCCCTGTTTTGGGGTCCCGGAGTGATTTCCATAGTTATTGAACCGCAAGGTGCGCTTATGTGTCGGTCATCAAAACTCACAGTTTTGGCCGATTCTGGCCCGTATCGTGGACTATTACTCACCGTTTTGGGGTCCCGGAGCGATTTCCGTGGTTGTTGAACCCCAAGGTGCGCTTACGTGTCAGTCATCAACACTCACAGTTTTGGCCGATGCTGGCCCGTTTCATGGACTACTATTCACTGTTTTGGGGTCCCGGAGTGTTTTCCACGATCAACGAACCCTAGGTGCGTTTACGTGTTGGTCATCAACACTCGAAGTTTTGGCCGATTCTGGCCCCTTTCGTGGACTATTACTCACTGTTTTGGGGTCCCGGAGTGATTTCCATAGCTGTTGTACCCCAAGGTGCGCTTATGTTCGGCCATCAACACTCACAGTTTTGGCCGCATCTGGCCCGTTTCGTGGACTATTACTCACCGTTTTGGGGTCCCAAAGCGATTTCCGTGGTTGTTGAACCCCAAGGCGCGCTTATGTGTCGGTCATCAATACTCACAGTTTTGGTCGATTCTGACACGTTTCGTGGACTATTACTCACCGTTTTGGGGTCGCAAAGCGATTTCCGTGGTTGTTGAACCCCAAGGCGCGCTTACGTGTCGGTCATCAACAATCGCAATTTTGGCCGATTCTGGCCCGCTTCTTGGACTATTACTCCCTGTTTTGGGGTCCCGGAGTGATTTCCATAGTTATTGATCCCCAAGGTGCGCTTATGTGTCGGTCATCAAAACTCACAGTTTTGGCCGATTCTGGCCCTTTTCGTGGACTATTACTGACCATTTTGGGGTCCCAAAGCGATTTCCGTGGTTGTTGAACCCCAAGGTGCGCTTATGTGTCGGTCATCAACACTCACAGTTTTGGTCGATTCTGACACGTTTCGTGGACTATTACTCACCGTTTTGGGGTCCCTAAGAGATTTCCGGGTTTGTAGAACCCAAATGCGCGCTTACGTGGCGGTCATCAAAAATCGCAATTTTGGCCGTTCTGCCCGCTTCTTGAACTATTACTCCCTGTTTTGGGGTCCGGAGTGATTTCCATAGTTATTGATCCCCAAAGGCGCTTATGTGTCGGTCATCAAAACTCACAGTTTTGGCCGATTCAGCCCTTTCGTGGACTATTACTCACCGTTTTGGGGTCCCGGGCGATTTCCGTGGTTGTTGAACCCCAAGGTGCGCTTACGTGTCGATCATCAACACTCACAGTTTTGGCGATGCTGGAACGTTTAATGGACTATTATTCACTGTTTTGGGGTCCCGGAGTGATGTCCACGTTCATCGAACCCTAGGTGCGTTTACGTGTCGATCATCAACACTCGCGTTTTTGGCCGATTCTGGCCCGTTTATTGGACTATTACTCACTTTTTTGGGGTCGCGGAGTGATTTCCATAGCTGTTGAACCCCTAGGAGCGCTTATTTGTCGTCCATCAACACTCACAGTTTTGGGCGAATCTGGACCGTTTCGTGGACTATTATTCACTCTTTTGGGGTCCGGAGGCGATTTCCATAGTTGTTGAACCCCAAGGTGCGCTTATGTAGCCGGTCATCAACACTCATAGTTTTGGCGAATCGACCCATTTCATGGACTATTACTCACTGTTTGGGATCCGGAGTGACTTCCACGATTAACGAACCCTAGGGTGCGTCTACGTGTCCGTCATCAACACTTTCGCAGTTTTGGATGATTACGGCCCGTTTCTTGGACTATTACTCACCGTTTTGGCGTCGAAAGCTTGATTTCCATAGTTGTTGAACCCCAAGGCACACTTATGTGTCGGTCTTCAATACTCACAGTTTTGGCCGACTCTGGCCCGTTTCGTGGACTATTACTCATTGTTTTGGGTTCCCGAAGCGATTTGCATAGTTGTTGAACCCCAAGGTGCGCTTACGTATTGGTCATCAACAATCGCAGTTTTGGCCGATTCTGACCCGTTACTTGGACTATTACTCATTGTTTTGGGGTCCCGAAGCGATTTCCATAGTTGTTGAACCAAAGGTGCGCTTACGTGTCGGTCATCAAAACTCACAGTTTTGGTCGATTCTGACATGTTTCATTGACTATTACTCACCGTTTTGGGGTCCCAAAGCGATTTCCGTGGTTGTTGAACCCCAAGGCGCGCTTACGTGTCGGTCATCAACAATCGCAATTTTGGCCGATTCTGGCCCGCTTGTTGGACTATTACTCCCTGTTTTGGGGTCCGGGTGTTATTTCCATTGTTTTTTACCCCCATGGTGCGCTTATGTGTCGGTCATCAAAACTCACAGTTTTGGCCAATTCTGGCCCGTTTCGTGGACTATTACTCACGGTTTTGGGGGTCCCGGAGCGATTTCCGTGGTTGTTGAACCCCAAGGTGCGCTTACGTGTCAGTCATCAACACTCACAGTTTTGGCTGATGCTGGCCCGTTTCATGGACTATTATTCACTGTTTTGGGGTCCCAGAGTGATTTCCACGATCAACGAACCCTAGGTGCGTTTACGTGTCGGTCATCAACACTTTCATGATTTTGGCCGATTACGGCTTTATTCCGTGGACTATTACTCACTTTGTTTTGGGGTCGGGAGTGATTTCCATAGCTGTTGAACCCCAAAATGCGCTTATGTGTCGACCATCAACACTCATAGTTTTGGCGAATCTGGCCCGTTCGTGGACTATTATTCACTGTTTTGGGGTCGGGCGATTTCCATAGTTGTTGAACCCCAAGGTGCGCTTATGTGTCGGTCATCAACACTCACAGTTTTGGCCGAATCTGGCCCATTTCATGGACTATTACTCACTGTTTTGGGATCCAGGAGTGACTTCCACGATTAACGAACCCTAGGGTGCGTCTACGTGTCGGTCATCAACACTCGCAGTTTTGGTCGATTCTGACCCGTTTCTTGGACTATTACTCACTGTTTTGGCGTCCCCAAAACGATTTCCATAGTTGTTGAACCCCAAGGCACGCTTATGTGTCGGTCATCAACACTCATAGTTTTGGCCGACTCTGGCCCGTTTCTTGGACTATTACTCACCGTTTTGGGGTCCCGGGCGATTTCCGTGGTTGTTGAACCCCAAAGGTGCGCTTACGTGTCGATCATCAACACTCCACAGTTTTGGCGATCTTGGCCCGTTTCATGGACTATTATTCACTGTTTTGGGGTCCGGAGTGATTTCCACGATCAACGAACCCTTAGTGCGTTTACGTGTCGGTCATCAACACTTTCGCGGTTTTGGCGATTCTGGCCCGTTCGTGGACTATTACTCACTGTTTTGGGGTCCCGGAGTGATTTCCATAGCTGTTGAACCCCAAGGTGCGCTTATGTCTCGGCCATCAACACTCATAGTTTTGGCCGAATCTGGCCCGTTTCCTGGACTATTATTCACTATTTTGAGGTCCCGGAGCGATTTCCATAGTTGTTGAACCCCAAGGTGCGCTTATGTGTCGGTCATCAACCCTCACAGTTTTGGCCGAATCTGGCCCATTTCATGGACTATTACTCACAGTTTTGGGATCCCGGAGTGATTTCCACGATTAAAGAACCCTAGGGTGCGTCTACGTGTCGGTCATCAACACTCGCAGTTTTGGTCGATTCTGGCACGTTTCTTGGACTATTATTCACCGTTTTGGCGTCCCGAAACAATTTCCATAGTTGTTGAACCCCAAAGTGCGCTTATGTGTCGGTCTTCAACACTCTCAGTTTTGGCCGACTCTGGCCCGTTTCGTGGACTATTACTCACTGTTTTGGGGTCCCGAAGCGATTTGCATAGTTGTTGAACCCCAAGGTGCGCTTACGTGTCGGTCATCAACACTCGCAGTTTTGGCCGATTCTGACCCGTTACTTGGACTATTACTCATCGTTTTGGGGTCCCGAAGCGATTTCCATAGTTGTTGAACCAAAGGTGGGCTTACGTGTCGGTCATAACCGCTCACAGTTTTGGTCGATTCTGACACGTTTCATGGACTATTACTCACCGTTTTGGGGTCCCAAAGCGATTTCCGTGGTTGTTGAACCCCAAGGCGCGCTTACGTGTCGGTCATCAACAATCGCAATTTTGGCCGATTCTGGCCCGCTTCTTGGACTATTACTCCCTGTTTTGGGGTCCCGGAGTGATTTCCATAGTTATTGAACCGCACGGTGCGCTTATGTGTCGGTCATCAAAACTCATAGTTTTGGCCGATTCTGGCCCGTATCGTGGACTATTACTCACCGTTTTGGGGTCCCGGAGCGATTTCCGTGGTTGTTGAACCCCAAGGTGCGCTTACGTGTCAGTCATCAACACTCACAGTTTTGGCCGATGCTGGCCCGTTTCATGGACTATTATTCACCGTTTTGGGGTCCCGGAGTGATTTCCACGATCAACGAACCCTAGGTGCGTTTATGTGTCGGTCATCAACACTCGCAGTTTTGGCCGATTCTGGCCCGTTTCTTGGACTATTACTCACTGTTTTGGGGTCTCGGAGTGATTTCCATAGCTGTTGTACCCCAAGGTGCGCTTATGTTCGGCCATCAACACTCACAGTTTTGGCCGCATCTGGCCCGTTTCGTGGACTATTACTCACCGTTTTGGGGTCCCAAAGCGATTTCCGTGGTTGTTGAACCCCAAGGCGCGCTTATGTGTCGGTCATCAACACTCACAGTTTTGGCCGATTCTGGCCCGTTTCATGGACTAGTACTCACCGTTTTGGGGTCACGGAGCGATTTCCGTGGTTTCTGAACCCCAAGGTGCCCTTACGTATCGGTCATCAACAATCGCAGTTTTGGCCGATTCTGACCTGTTACTTGGACTATTACTCATCGTTTTGGGGTCCGGAGGATTTCCATAGTTATTGATCCCCAAAGGTGCGCTTATGTAGCCGGTCATCAAGGCTCACAGTTTTGGCGATTACGGCCCTTTTCGTGGACTATTACTCATCGATTTGGGGTCCCGAAGCGATTTCCGTAGTTGTTGAACCAAAGGTGCGCTTACATGTCGGTCATCAACACTCATAGTTTTGGTCTATTTTGACCCGTTTCGTGGACTATTACTCACCGTTTTGGGGTCCCAAAGCGATTTCCGTGGTTGTTGAACCCCAAGGCGCGCTTACGTGTCAGTCATCAACAATCGTAGTTTTGGCCGATTCTGGCCCGCTTCTTGGACTATTACTCCCCGTTTTGGGGTCCCGGAGTGATTTCCATAGTTATTGAACCCCAAGGTGCGCTTATGTGTCGGTCATCAAAACTCACTGTTCCGGGATCCCGGAGTGATTTCCACGATTAACGAACCCTAGGGTGCGTCTACGTGTCGGTCATCAACACTCGCAGTTTTGGATGATTCTGGCCCGTTTCTTGGACTATTACTCACCGTTTTGGCGTCCGGCGATTTCCATAGTTGTTGAACCCCAAGGCACACTTATGTCGGCCATCAACACTCATACTTTTGGCCGAATCTGGCCTGTTTCGTGGACTATTATTCACTGTTTTGGGGTCCCGGAGCGATTTCCATAGTTGTTGAACCCCAAGGTGCGCTTATGTGTCGGTCATCAACAATCGCAGTTTTGGCCGATTCTGACCCGTTACTTGGACTATTACTCATCGTTTTGGGGTCCCGAAGCGTTTTCCATAGTTGTTGAACCAAAGGTGCGCTTACGTGTCGGTCATCAACACCCATAGTTTTGGTCGATTCTGACACGTTTCGTGGACTATTACTCACCGTTTTGGGGTCCCAAAGCGATTTCCGTGGTTGTTGAACCCCAAGGCGCGCTTACGTGTCGGTCATCAACAATCGCAATTTTGGCCGATTCTGGCCCGCTTCTTGGACTATTACTCCCTGTTTTGGGGTCCCGGAGTGATTTCCATAGTTATTGAACCCCAAGGTGCGCTTATGTGTCGGTCATCAAAACTCACAGTTTTGGCCAATTCTGGCCCGTTTCGTGGACTATTACTCACGGTTTTGGGGTCCCGGAGCGATTTCCGTGGTTGTTGAACCCCAAGGTGCGCTTACGTGTCAGTCATCAACTCTCACAGTTTTGGCCGATGCTGGCCCGTTTCATGGACTATTATTCACTGTTTTGGGGTCCCGTAGTGATTTCCACGATCAACGAACCCTAGGTGCGTTTACGTGTCGGTCATCAACACTCGCAGTTTTGGTCGATTCTGGCCCGTTTCTTGGACTATTACTCACTGTTTTGGGGTCCCGGAGTGATTTCCATAGCTGTTGAACCCCAAAGTGCGCTTATGTGTCGGCCATCAACACTCACAGTTTTGGCCGAATCTGGCCCGTTTCGTGGACTATTATTCACTGTTTTGGGGTCCCGGAGCGATTTCCATAGTTGTGGAACCCCAAGGTGCGCTTATGTGTCGGTCATCAACCGTCACAGTTTTGGCCGAATCTGGCCCATTTCATGGACTATTACTCACTGTTTTGGGATCCAGGAGTGACTTCCACGATTAACGAACCCTAGGGTGCGTCTACGTGTCGGTCATCAACACTTTCATGATTTTGGTCGATTGACCCGTTTCTTGGACTATTACTCACCGTTTTGGCGTCCGGCTTGATTTCCATAGTTGTTGAACCCCAAAGGCACGCTTATGTGTCGGTCATCAACACTCATAGTTTTGGCCGACTACGGCCCGTTTCTTGGACTATTACTCACCGTTTTGGGGTCCGGGCGATTTCCGTGGTTGTTGAACCCCAAAGGTGCGCTTACGTGTCGATCATCAACACTCATAGTTTTGGCCGATCTTGGCCCGTTTCACGGACTATTATTCACTGTTTTGGGGTCCGGAGTGATTTCCACGATCAACGAACCCTTGGTGCGTTTACGTGTCGGTCATCAACACTCACAGTTTTGGCGATGCTGGCCCGTTCATGGACTATTATTCACTTTGTTTTGGGGTCCCGAGTGATTTCCACGATCAGCGAACCCTAGGTGCGTTTACGTGTCGGTCATCAACACTTTCGCGATTTTGGCGATTACGGCCCGTTCGTGGACTATTACTCACTGTTTTGGGGTCCGGGTGATTTCCATAGTTGTTGAACCCCAAGGTGCGCTTATGTGTCGACCATCAACACTCCGCAGTTTTGGCGAATCTGGCCCGTTCATGGACTATTATTCACTGTTTTGGGGTCCCGGCGCGAATTCCATAGTTGTTGAACCCCAAGGTGCGCTTATGTGTCGGTCATCAACACTCACAGTTTTGGCCGAATCTGGCCCATTTCATGGACTATTACTCACCGTTTTGGGATCCGGGTGATTTCCACGATCAACGAACCCTAGGTGCGCTTATGTGTCGGTCATCAACAATCGCAGTTTTGGCCGATTCTGACCCGTTACTTGGACTATTACTCATCGTTTTGGGGTCCCGAAGCGATTTCCATAGTTGTTGAACCAAAGGTGCGCTTATGCGTCGGTCATCAACACTCACAGTTTTGGTCGATTCTGACACGTTTCGTGGACTATTACTCACCGTTTTGGGGTCCCGAAGCGATTTCCGTGGTTGTTGAACCCCAAAGCGCGCTTACGTGTCGGTCATCAACAATCGCAATTTTGGCCGATTCTGGCCCGCTTGTTGGACTATTACTCCCTGTTTTGGGGTCCCGGAGTGATTTCCATAGTTATTGAACCGCGAGGTGCGTTTATGTGTCGGTCATCAAAACTCATAGTTTTGGCGATTACGGCCCGTATTCGTGGACTATTACTCACCGTTTTGGGGTCCCGGGCGATTTCCGTGGTTGTTGAACCCTAGGTGCGTTTATGTGTCGGTCAATAACACTCGCAGTTTTGGCCGATTCTGGCCTGATTCGTGGACTTTTACTCACTGTTTTTGGGGGTCCGGTAGTGATTTCCACGATAAACGAACCCTAGGTGCGTTTATGTGTCGGTCAATAACACTCGCAGTTTTGGCGATTACGGCCCGTTCTTGGACTATTACTCACCGTTTTGGGGTCTCGGGTGATTTCCATAGCTGTTGTACCCCAAGGTGCGCTTATGTTCGACCATCAACACTCACGATTTTGGCGATCCTGGCCCGTTTCGTGGACTATTACTCACCGTTTTGGGGTCCCGGCGATTTCCGTGGTTGTTGAACCCCAAAGGCGCGCTTATGTGTCGGTCATCAATACTCACGGTTTTGGTCGATTACGACACGTTTCGTGGACTATTACTCACCGTTTTGGGGTCGCAGCGATTTCCGTGGTTGTTGAACCCCAAAGGCGGCGCTTACGTGTCGGTCATCAACAATCGCAATTTTGGCCGATTCTGGCCCGCTTCTTGGACTATTACTCCCTGTTTTGGGGTCCCGGAGGGATTTCCATAGTTATTGATCCCCAAGGTGCGCTTATGTGTCGGTCATCAAAACTCACAGTGTTGGCCGATTCTGGCCTTTTCGTGGACTATTACTCACCGTTTTGGGGTCCGGGCGATTTCCGTGGTTGTTGAACCCCAAGGTGCGCTTACGTGTCGATCATCAACACTCACTGTTTTGGCGATGCTGGCCCGTTTCATGGACTATTATTCACTGTTTTGGGTCCCGGGAGTGATTTCCACGATCAACGAACCCTAGGTGCGTTTACGTGTCAATCATCAACACTTTCGCAGTTTGGCCGATTACGGTCCGTTTCGTGGACTATTACTCACTGTTTTGGGGTCCCGGAGTGATTTCCATAGCTGTTGAACCCCAAGGAGCGCTTATTTGTCGGCCATCAACACTCACAGTTTTGGCCGAATCTGGCCCGTGTCGTGGACTATTATTCACTCTTTTGGGGTCCCGGAGCGATTTCCATAGTTGTTGAACCCCAAGGTGCGCTTATGTGTCGGTCATCAACACTCACAGTTTTGGCCGAATCTGGCCCATTTCATGGACTATTACTCACTGTTTTGGGATCCCGGAGTGATTTCCACGATAAACGAACCCTAGGGTGCGTCTACGTGTCGGTCATCAACACTCGCAGTTTGGATGATTACGGCCCGTTCTTGGACTATTACTCACCGTTTTGGCGTCCGGCTTGATTTCCATAGTTGTTGAACCCCAAGGCGCGCTTATGTGTCGGTCATCAACACTCATAGTTTTGGCCGATAAAGGCCCGTTTCTTGGACTATTACTCACCGTTTTGGGGTCCCGAACCGATTTCCATAGTTGTTGAACCCCAAGGTTCGCTTACGTATCGGTCATCAACAATCGCAGTTTTGGCCGATTCTGACCCGTTACTTGGACTATTACTCATTGTTTTGGGGTCTCGAAGCGATTTCCATAGTTGTTGAACCAAAGGTGCGCTTACGTGTCGGTCATCAACAGTCACAGTTTTGGTCGATTCTGACACGTTTCGTGGACTACTACTCACCGTTTTGGGGTCCCCAGCGATTTCCGTGGTTGTTGAACCCCAAAGGCGCGCTTACGTGTCGATCATCAACAATCGCAATTTTGGCCGATTCTGGCCCGCTTCTTGGACTATTACTCCCTGTTTTGGGGTCCCGGAGTGATTTCCATAGTTATTGAACCCCAAGGTGCGCTTATGTGTCGGTCATCAAAACACACAGTTTTGGCCAATTCTGGCCCGTTTCGTGGACTATTACTCACGGTTTTGGGGTCCCGGAGCGATTTCCGTGGTTGTTGAACCCCAAGGCGCGCTTACGTGTCGGTCATCAACACTCACAGTTTTGGCCGATGCTGGCCCGTTTCATGGACTATTATT
This sequence comes from Aegilops bicornis, assembly GCA_021605145.1. Taxonomy (NCBI): domain Eukaryota; kingdom Viridiplantae; phylum Streptophyta; class Magnoliopsida; order Poales; family Poaceae; genus Aegilops; species Aegilops bicornis. The sequence continues at coordinate 7,949,756 of CM038672.1, read as the reverse complement.
CACTGTTTTGGGGTCCCGGAGTGATTTCCACGATCAACGAACCCTAGGTGCGTTTACGTGTCGGTCATCAACACTGGCAGTTTTGGCGATTACGGCCCGTTCGTGGACTATTACTCACTTTGTTTTGGGGTCCGGAGTGATTTCCATAGTTGTTGAACCCCAAGGTGCGCTTATGTGTCGGTCATCAAAACTCACAGTTTTGGCCGATTCTGGCCCGTTTCGTGGACTATTACTCACTGTTTTGGGGTCCCGGAGTGATTTCCATAGCTGTTGAACCCCAACGTGCGCTTATGTCTCGGTCATCAACCCTCACAGTTTTGGCCGAATCTGGCCCATTTCATGGACTATTACTCACAGTTTTGGGATCCCAGAGTGATTTCCACGATTAAAGAACCCTAGGGTGCGTCTACGTGTCGGTCATCAACACTCGCAGTTTTGGTCGATTCTGGCCCGTTTCTTGGACTATTACACACCGTTTTGGCGTCCCGAAACGATTTCCATAGTTGTTGAACCCCAAGGCACGCTTATGTGTCGGTCATCAACACTCATAGTTTTGGCCGATTCTGGCCCGTTTCTTGGACTATTACTCACCGTTTTGGGGTCCCGGAGTGATTTCCGTGGTTGTTGAACCCCAAGGTGCGCTTACGTGTCAGTCATCAACACTCATAGTTTTGGCCGATGCTGGCCCGTTTCATGGACTATTATTCACTGTTTTGGGGTCCCGGAGTGATTTCCACGATCAACGAACCCTTAGTGCGCGCTTACGTGTCGGTCATCAACACTCACGTTTTGGCCGATCTTTGGCCCGTTTCATGGACTATTATTCACTTGTTTTGGGGTCCCGGTGATTTCCACGATCAACGAACCCTAGGTGCGTTTACGTGTCGGTCATCAACACTTCAGATTTTGGTCGATTCTGGCCCGTTTCGTGGACTATTACTCACTGTTTTGGGGTCCCGGAGTGATTTCCAAAGCTGTAGAACCCCAAGGTGCGCTTATGTGTCGGACATCAACACTCACAGTTTTGGCCGAATCTGGCCCGTTTCATGGACTATTATTCACTGTTTTGGGGTCCCGGAGCGATTTCCATAGTTGTTGAACCCCAAGGTGCGCTTATGTGTCGATCATCAACACTCACAGTTTTGGCCGAATCTGGCCCATTTCATGGACTATTACTCACTGTTTTGGGGTCCCGGAGTGATTTCCACGATTAACGAACCCTAGGGTGCGTTTACGTGTCGGTCATCAACACTCGCTGTTTTGGTCGATTCTGGCCCGTTTCTTGGACTATTACTCACAGTTTTGGCGTCCCGAAACGATTTCCATAGTTGTTGAACCCCAAGGCGCGCTTATGTTTCGGTCATCAACACTCATAGTTTTGGCCGATTATGTCCCGTTTCTTGGACTATTACTCACCGTTTTGGGGTCCCGAAGCGATTTCCATAGTTGTTGAACCCCAAGGTGCGCTTACGTATCGGTCATCAACAATCGCAGTTTTGGCCGATTCTGGCCCGTTTCATGGACTATTACTCACCGTTTTGGGGTCCCGGAGTGAATACCACGATTGACGAACCCTTGGTGCGCTTACGTGTCGGACATCAACACTAAAAGTTTTGGCCGATACTGGCCCGAATCATGGACTATTATTCAATGTTTTGGGGTCCCGGTGATTTCCACGATCAATCGAACCCTAGGTGCGTTTACGTGTCGGTCATCAACACTTTCGCAGTTTTGGCGATTCTGGCCCGTTCGTGGACTATTACTCAATGTTTTGGGATCCGGGTGATTTCCATAGCTGTTGAACCCCAAGGTGCGCTTATGTCGACCATCAACACTCATAGTTTTGGCGAATCTGGCCCGTTCATGGACTATTATTCACTGTTTTGGGGTCGGGCGATTTCCATATTTGTTGAACCCCAAGGTGCGCTTATGTGTCGATCATCAACACTCACAGTTTTGGCCGAATCTGGCCCATTTCATGGACTATTACTCACTGTTTTGGGATCCCGGAGTGACTTCCACGATTAACGAACCCTAGGGTGCGTCTACGTGTCGGTCATCAACACTCGCAGTTTTGGTCGATTCTGACCCGTTTCTTGGACTATTACTCACCGTTTTGGCGTCCCAAAACGATTTCCATCGTTGTTGAACCCCAAGGCGCGCTTATGTGTCGGTCATCAACAGTCATAGTTTTGGCCGATTCTGGCCCGTTTCTTGGACTATTACTCACCGTTTTGGGGTCTCGAAGCGATTTCCATAGTTGTTCCAAGGTGCGCTTACGTGTCAGTCATCAACACTCATAGTTTTGGCCGATGCTGGCCCGTTTCACGGACTATTATTCACTGTTTGGGGGTCCCGGAGTGATTTCCACGATCAACGAACCCTTGGTGCGTTTACGTGTCGGTCATCAACACTCACAGTTTTGGCCGATGCTGGCCCGTTTCATGGACTATTATTCACTGTTTTGGGGTCCCAGAGTGATTTCCACGATCAACGAACCCTAGGTGCGTTTACGTGTCGGTCATCAACACTCGCAGTTTTGGCCGATTCTGGCCCGTTTCGTGGACTATTACTCACTGTTTTGGGGTCCCGGAGTGATTTCCATAGCTGTTGAACCCCAAGGTGCGCTTATGTGTCGGCCATCAACACTCACAGTTTTGGCCGAATCTGGCCCGTTTCATGGACTATTATTCACTGTTTTGGGGTCCCGGAGCGATTTCCATAGTTGTTGAACCCCAAGGTGCGCTTATGTGTCGGTCATCAACACTCACAGTTTTGGCCGAATCTGGCCCATTTCATGGACTATTACTCACTGTTTTGGGATCCCAGAGTGATTTCCACGATTAACGAACCCTAGGGTGCGTCTACGTGCCGGTCATCAACAATCGCAGTTTTGGCCGATTCTGACCCGTTACTTGGACTATTACTCATCGTTTTGGGGTCCCGAAGCGATTTCCATAGTTGTTGAACCAAAGGTGCGCTTACGTGTCGGTCATCAACACTCACAGTTTTGGTCGATTCTGACCCGTTTCGTGGACTATTACTCACCGTTTTGGGGTCCCAAAACGATTTCCGTGGTTGTTGAACCCCAAGGCGCGCTTACGTGTCGGTCATCAACAATCGCAGTTTTGGCTGATTCTGGCCCGCTTCTTGGACTATTACTCCCTGTTTTGGGGTCCCGGAGTGATTTCCATAGTTGTTGAACCAAAGGTGCGCTTATGCGTCGGTCATCAACACTCACAGTTTTGGTCGATTAAGCCCGTATCGTGGACTATTACTCACCGTTTTGGGGTCCCGGGCGATTTCCGTGGTTGTTGAACCCCAAGGTGCGTTTATGTGTCGGTCACCAACACTCGCAGTTTCGGCCGATTCTGACCCGTTTCGTGGACTATTATTCACCGTTTTGGGGTCCCGGTGTGATTTCCAGGATTAACAAACCCTGGGGTGCGTTTATGTGTCGGTCACCAACACTCGCAGATTTGGCCGATTCTGGCCCGTTTCATGGACTATTACTCACTGTTTTGGGGTCCCAGAGTGATTTGCATAGCTGTTGAATCCCAAGGTGCACTTACGTGCCGTTCATCAACACTCGCAGTTTTGGCCGATTCTGGCCCGTTTCGTGGACTATTACTCACCGTTTTGGGCTCCCAAAGCGATTTCCGTGGTTGTTGAACCCCAAGGCGCTTACGTGTCGGTCATCTATACTCACAGTTTTGGTCGATTCGACACGTTCTTGGACTATTACTCACCGTTTTGGGGTAGCGGAGAAATTTCCGCAGTTGTTGAAACACAAGGTGCGCTTACGTGTCGGTCATCAACAATCGCAGTTTTGGCCGATTCTGGCCCGTTTCGTGGACTATTACTCACTGTTTTGGGGTCCCGGAGCGATTTCCATAGTTGTTGAACCCCAAGGTGCGCTTATGTGTCGGTCATCAACACTCATAGTTTTGGCCGATTCTGGCCCGTTTCTTGGACTATTACTCACCGTTTTGGGGTCCCGAACCGATTCCCATAGTTGTTGAACCCCAAGGTGCGCTTACGTGTCGGTCATCAACACCCATAGTTTTGGTCGATTCTGACACGTTTCGTGGACTATTACTCACCGTTTTGGGGTCCCAAAGCGATTTCCGTGGTTGTTGAACCCCAAGGCGCGCTTACGTGTCGGTCATCAACAATCGCAATTTTGGCCGTTTCTGGCCCGCTTCTTGGACTATTACTCCCTGTTTTGGGGTCCCGGAGTGATTTCCATAGTTAATGATCCCCAAGGCGCGCTTATGTGTCGGTCATCAAAACTCACAGTTTTGGCCGATTCTGGCCCTTTTCGTGGACTATTACTCACCGTTTTGGGGTCCCGGAGCGATTTCCGTGGTTGTTGAACCCCAAGGTGCGCTTACGTGTCAGTCATCAACACTCACAGTTTTGGCCGATGCTGGCCCGTTTCATGGACTATTATTCACTGTTTTGGGGCCCGGAGTGGTTTCCACGATCAACGAACCCTAGGTGCGCTTACGTGTCAATCATCAACACTCACAGTTTTGGTCGATTCTGGCCCGTTTCGTGGACTATTACTCACTGTTTTGGGGTCCCGGAGTGATTTCCATAGCTGTTGAACCCCAAGGTGTGCTTATGTGTCGGTCATCAACACTCACAGTTTTGGCCGAATCTGGCCCGTTTCATGGACTATTATTCACTGTTTTGGGGTCCCGGAGCGATTTCCATAGTTGTTGAACCCCAAGGTGCGCTTATGTGTCGGTCATCAACACTCACAGTTTTGGCCGAATCTGGCCCATTTCATGGACTATTACTCACTGTTTTGGGATCCCGGAGTGACTTCCACGATTAACGAACCCTAGGGTGCGTCTACGTGTCGGTCATCAACACTCGCAGTTTTGGTCGATTCTGACCCGTTTCTTGGACTATTACTCACTGTTTTGGGTCCCGGAGTGATTTCCACGATCAACGAACCCTAGGTGCGTTTACGTGTCAATCATCAACACTCGCAGTTTTGGCCGATTCTGGTCCGTTTCGTGGACTATTACTCACTGTTTTGGGGTCCCGGAGTGATTTCCATAGCTGTTGAACCCCAAGGAGCGCTTATTTGTCGGCCATCAACACTCACAGTTTTGGCCGAATCTGGCCCGTTTCGTGGACTATTATTCACTCTTTTGGGGTCCCGGAGCGATTTCCATAGTTGTTGAACCCCAAGGTGCGCTTATGTGTCGGTCATCAACACTCACAGTTTTGGCCGAATCTGACCCATTTCATGGACTATTACTCACTGTTTCGGGATCCCGGAGTGATTTCCACGATTAACGAACCCTAGGGTGCGTCTACGTGTCGGTCATCAACACTCGCAGTTTTGGATGATTCTGGCCCGTTTCTTGGACTATTACTCACCGTTTTGGCGTCCCGAAACGATTTCCATAGTTGTTGAACCCCAAGGCACACTTATGTGTCGGTCATCAACACTCATAGTTTTGGCCGACTCTGGCCCGTTTCTTGGACTATTACTCAACGTTTTGGGGTCCCGAACCGATTTCCATAGTTGTTGAACCCCAAGGTGCGCTTACGTATTGGTCATCAACAATCGCAGTTTTGGCCGATTCTGACCCGTTACTTGGACTATTACTCATTGTTTTGGGGTCCCGAAGCGATTTCCATAGTTGTTGAACCAAAGGTGCGCTTACGTGTCGGTCATCAACACTCACAGTTTTGGTCGATTCTGACCCGTTTCGTGGACTATTACTCACCGTTTTGGGGTCCCAAAACGATTTCCGTGGTTGTTGAACGCCAAGACGCGCTTACGTGTCGGTCATCAACAATCGCAATTTTGCCCGATTCTGGCCCGCTTCTGGTACTATTCCTCCCGGTTGTGGGGTCCCGGAGTGATTTCCATAGTTATTGAACCCCAAGGTGCGCTTATGTGTCGGTCATCAAAACTCAAAGTTTTGGCCGATTCTGGCCCATTTCGTGGACTATTACTCACCGTTTTAGGGTCCCGAAGCGATTTCCGTGGTTGTTGAACCCCAAGGTGCGCTTACGTGTCAGTCATCAACACTCACAGTTTTGGCCGATGCTGGCCCGTTTCATGGACTATTATTCACTGTTTTGGGGTCCCGGAGTGATTTCCACGATCAACGAACCCTAGGTGCGTTTACGTGTCGGTCATCAACACTCGCAGTTTTGGCCGATTCTGGCCCGTTTCGTGGACTATTACTCACTGTTTTGGGGTCCCGGAGTGATTTCCATAGCTGTTGAACCCCAAGGTGCGCTTATGTGTCGGCCATCAACACTCACAGTTTTGGCCGAATCTGGCCCGTTTCGTGGACTATTATTCACTGTTTTGGGGTCCCGGAGCGATTTCCATAGTTGTTGAACCCCAAGGTGCGCTTATGTGTCGGTCATCAACACTCACAGTTTTGGCCGAATCTGGCCCATTTCATGGACTATTACTCACTGTTTTGGGATCCCGGAGTGACTTCCACGATTAACGAACCCTAGGGTGCGTCTACGTGTCGGTCATCAACACTCGCAGTTTTGGTCGATTCTGGCACGTTTCTTGGACTATTATTCACCGTTTTGGCGTCCCGAAACAGTTTCCATAGTTGTTGAACCCCGAGGCGCGCTTATGTGTCGGTCATCAACACTCATAGTTTTGGCCGATTCTGGCCCGTTTCTTGGACTATTACTCACAGTTTTGGGGTCCCGGAGTGATTTCCGTGGTTGTTCAACCCCAAGGTGCGCTTACGTATCATTCATCAACACTCACAGTTTTGGGCGATGCTGGCCCGTTTCATGGACTATTACTCACTGTTTTGGGTTCTCGTAGTGATTTCCACGATTTACGAACACTTTGGTGCGCTTACGTATCGGTCATCAACAATCGCAGTTTTGGCCGATTCTGAATCGTTACTTGGACTATTACTCATCGTTTTGGGGTCCCAGGGTGATTTCCACGATCAACGAACCCTAGGTGCGTTTACGTGTCGGTCATCAATACTCGCAGTTTTGGCCGATTCTGGCCCGTTTCGTGGACTATTACTCAATGTTTTGGGATCCCGGAGTGATTTCCATAGCTGTTGAACCCCAAGGTGCGCTTATGTGTCGGCCATCAACACTCATAGTTTTGGCCGAATCTGGCCCGTTTCATGGACTATTATTCACTGTTTTGGGGTCCCGGAGCGATTTCCATAGTTGTTGAACCCCAAGGTGCGCTTATGTGTCGGTCATCAACACTCACAGTTTTGGCCGAATCTGGCCCATTTCATGGACTATTACTCACTGTTTTGGGATCCCGGAGTGATTTCCAAGATAAACGAACCCATAGGTGCGATTACGTGTCGGTCATCAACACTCGCAGTTTTGGCGATTCCCGTTACGGACTATTACTCATCGTTTTGGGGTCCCGAAGCGATTTCCATAGTTGTTGAACCAAAGGTGGGCTTACGTGTCGGTCATAACCGCTCACAGTTTTGGTCGATTCTGACACGTTTCGTGGACTATTACTCACCGTTTTGGGGTCCCAAAGCGATTTCCGTGGTTGTTGAACCCCAAGGCGCGCTTACGTGTCGGTCATCAACAATCGCAATTTTGGCCGATTCTGGCCCGCTTCTTGGACTATTACTCCCTGTTTTGGGGTCCCGGAGTGATTTCCATAGTTATTGAACCCCAAGGTGCGCTTATGTGTCGGTCATCAAAACTCATAGTTTTGGCCGATTCTGGCCCGTTTCGTGGACTATTACTCACCGTTTTGGGGTCCCGGAGCGATTTCCGTGGTTGTTGAACCCCAAGGTGCGCTTACGTGTCAGTCATCAACACTCACAGTTTTGGCTGTTGCTGGCCCGTTTCATGGACTATTATTCACTGTTTTGGGGTCCCGGAGTGTTTTCCACGATCAACGAACCCTAGGTGCGTTTACGTGTTGGTCATCAACACTCACAGTTTTGGCCGATTCTGGCCCGTTTCGTGGACTATTACTCACTGTTTTGGTGTCCCGGAGCGATTTCCATAGTTGTTGAACCCCAACGTGCGCTTATGTGTCGGTCATCAACACTCAATAGTTTTGGCTGATTCTGGCCCATTTCATGGACTATTACTCACCGTTTAGGGGTCCCGAAGCGATTTCCATAGTTGTTGAACCCCAAGGTGCGCTGACGTGTCGGTCATCAACACTCACAGTTTTGGTCGATTCTGACCCGTTTCATGGACTATTACTCACCGTTTTGGGGTCCCGAAGCGATTTCCATAGTTGTTGAACCCCAAGGCGCGCTTACGTGTCGGTCATCAACAATCGCAATTTTGGCCGATTCTGGCCCGATTCTTGGACTATTACTCACTGTTTTGGGGTCCCGGAGAGATTTCCATAGTTATAGAAACACAAGGTGCGCTTATGTGTCGATCATCAACACTCACAGTTTTGGTCGATTCTGGCCCGTTTCTTGGACTATTACTCACCGTTTTGGTGTCCCGAAACGATTTCCATAGTTGTTGAACCCCAATGCGCGCTTATGTGTCGGTCATCAACACTCACAGTTTTGGTCGATTCTGACCCGTTTCGTGGACTATTACTCACCGTTTTGGGGTCCCAAAACGATTTCCGTGGTTGTTGAACCCCAAGGCGCGCTTACGTGTCGGTCATCAACAATCGCAGTTTTGGCCGATTCTGGCCCGCTTCTTGGACTATTACTCCCCGTTTTGGGGTCCCGGAGTGATTTCCATAGTTATTGAACCCCAAGGTGCGCTTATGTGTCGGTCATCAACACTCACAGTTTTGGCCGATTCTGGCCCGTTTCATGGACTATTACTCACCGTTTTGGGGTCCCGGAGCGATTTCCGTGGTTGTTGAACCCCAAGGTGCGCTTACGTGTCAGTCATCAACACTCACAGTTTTGGCCGATGCTGGCCCGTTCCATGGACTATTATTCACTGTTTTGGGGTCCCGGAGTGATTTCCACGATCAGCGAACCCTAGGTGCGTTTATGTGTCGGTCAATAACACTCGCAGTTTTGGCGATTCTCGCCCGTTCTTGGACTATTACTCACTGTTTTGGGGTCTCGGAGTGATTTCCATAGTTGTTGTACCCCAAGTTGCGCTTATGTTGACCATCAACACTCACAGTTTTGGCCGATTCTGGCCCGTTCGTGGACTATTACTCACCGCTTTGGGGTCCCAAAGCGATTTCCGTGGTTGTTGAACCCCAAAGGTGCGCTTATGTGTCGGTCATCAATACTCACAGTTTTGGTCGACTCCGCCCCGTTTCTTGGACTATTCCACACCGATTCGGGGTCCCGAAGCGATTTCGGTGGTTGTTGAACCCCCAAGGCGCGCTTACGTGTCGGTCATCAACAATCGCAATTTTGGCCGATTCTGGCCCGCTTCTTGGACTATTACTCCCTGTTTTGGGGTCCCGGAGTGATTTCCATAGTTATTGATCCCCAAGGTGCGCTTATGTGTCGGTCATCAAAACTCACAGTTTTGGCCGATTCTGGCCCTTTTCGTGGACTATTACTCACCGTTTTGGGGTCCCAAAGCGATTTCCGTGGTTGTTGAACCCCAAGGTGCGCTTATGTGTCGGTCATCAACACTCATAGTTTTGGTCGATTCTGACACGTTTCGTGGACTATTACTCACCGTTTTGGGGTCCCAAAGCGATTTCCGTGGTTGTTGAACCCCAAGGCGCGCTTACGTGTCGGTCATCAACAATCGCAATTTTGGCCGATTCTGGCCCGCTTCTTGGACTATTACTCCCTGTTTTGGGGTCCCGGGTGATTTCCATATTTGTTGAACCCCAAGGTGCGCTTATGTGTCGGTCATCAAAACTAATAGTTTTGGACGATTCTGGCCCGTGTCGTGGACTATTACTCACCGCTTTGGGGTCCCGGGCGATTTCCATGGTTGTTGAACCCCAAGGTGCGCTTAAGTGTCGATCATCAACACTCACAGTGTTTGACGAGTCTTGCCCGTTTCGTGGACTACTAATCACCGTTTTGGGGTCCCGAAGTGATTTCCACGATCAACGAACCCTAGGTGCGTTTATGTGTCGGTCATCAACACTACAGTTTTGGCCGATTCTGGCCCGTTTCATGGACTACTACTCACTGTTTTCGGGTCTCGGTGTGATTTCCATAGATTTTTAAACCCAAGTTGCACTTATGTTCGGCCATCAACACTAAGTTTTGGCCGATTCGCCCGCTTTCGTGGACTATTACTGACCGTTTTGGGGTCCCAAAGCGATTTCCGTGGTTGTTGAACCCCAAGGTGCGCTTATGTGTCGGTCATCAACACTCACAGTTTTGGTCGATTCTGACACGTTTCGTGGACTATTACTCACCGTTTTGGGGTCCCGGAGCGATTTCCGTGGTTGTTGAACCCCAAGGCGCGCTTACGTGTCGGTCATCAACAATCGCAATTTTGGCCGATTCTGGCCCGCTTCTTGGACTATTACTCCCTGTTTTGGGGTCCCGGAGGGATTTCCATAGTTATTGATCCCCAAGGTGCGCTTATGTGTCGGTCATCAAAGCTCACAGTTTTGGCCGATTCTGGCCCTTTTCGTGGACTATTACTGACCGTTTTGGGGTCCCAAAGCGATTTCCGTGGTTGTTGAACCCCAAGGTGCGCTTATGTGTCGGTCATCAACACTCATAGTTTTGGTCGATTCTGGCCCGTTTCTTGGACTATTACTCACCGGTTTTGGGGTCCAGAAGCGATTTCCGTGGTTGTTGAACCCAAAGGTGCGCTTACGTGTCGGTCATCAACAATCGCGATTTTGGCCGATTCGCCCGCTTCTTGGACTATTACTCACTGTTTTGGGGTCCCGAGTGATTTCCATAGTTAATGATCCCCAAAGTGCGCTTATGTGTCGGTCATCAACACTCAAAGTTTTGGCCGATTCTGGCCCATTTCGTGGACTATTACTCACCGTTTTGGGGTCCCGGAGCGATTTCCGTGGTTGTTGAACCCCAAGGTGCGCTTACGTGTCAGTCATCAACACTCACAGTTTTGGCCGATGCTGGCCCGTTTCATGGACTATTATTCACTGTTTTGGGGTCCCGGAGTGATTTCCACGATCAACGAACCCTAGGTGCGTTTACGTGTCAGTCATCAACACTCGCAGTTTTGGCCGATTCTGGCCCGTTTCGTGGACTATTACTCACTGTTTTGGGGTCCCGGAGTGATTTCCATAGCTGTTGAACCCCAAGGAGCGCTTATTTGTCGGCCATCAACACTCACAGTTTTGGCCGAATCTGGCCCGTTTCGTGGACTATTATTCACTCTTTTGGGGTCCCGGAGCGATTTCCATAGTTGTTGAACCCCAAGGTGCGCTTATGTGTCGGTCATCAACACTCACTGTTTTGGGATCCCGGAGTGATTTCCACGATTAACGAACCCTAGGGTGCGTCTACGTGTCGGTCATCAACACTTGCAGTTTTGGTCGATTCTGGCCCGTTTCTTGGACTATTACTCACCGTTCTGGCGTCCCGAAACGATTTCCATAGTTGTTGAACCCCAAGGCACGCTTATGTGTCGGTCATCAACACTCATAGTTTTGGCCGATTCTGGCCCGTTTCTTGGACTATTACTCACCGTTTTGGGGTCCCGAACCGATTTCCATAGTTGTTGAACCCCAAGGTGCGCTTACGTATCGGTCATCAACAATCGCAGTTTTGGCCGATTCTGACCCGTTACTTGGACTATTACTCATCGTTTTGGGGTCCCGAAGCGATTTCCATAGTTGTTGAACCAAAGGTGCGCTTACGTGTCGGTCATCAACACTCACAGTTTTGGTCGATTCTGACATGTTTCGTGGACTATTACTCACCGTTTTGGGGTCCCAAAGCGATTTCCGTGGTTGTTGAACCCCAAGGCGCGCTTACGTGTCGGTCATCAACAATCGCAATTTTGGCCGATTCTGGCCCGCTTGTTGGACTATTACTCCCTGTTTTGGGGTCCCGGAGTGATTTCCATAGTTATTGAACCCCAAGGTGCGCTTATGTGTCGGTCATCAAAACTCACAGTTTTGGCCAATTCTGGCCCGTTTCGTGGACTATTACTCACGGTTTTGGGGGTCCCGGAGCGATTTCCGTGGTAGTTGAACCCCAAGGTGCGCTTACGTGTCAGTCATCAACACTCACAGTTTTGGCCGATGCTAGCCCGTTTCATGGACTATTATTCACTGTTTTGGGGTCCCGTAGTGATTTCCACGATCAACGAACCCTAGGTGCGTTTACGTGTCGGTCATCAACACTCACAGTTTTGGTCGATTCTGGCCCGTGTCGTGAACTATTACTCACTGTTTTGGGGTCCCGGAGTGATTTCCATAGCTGTTGAACCCCAAGGTGCGCTTATGTGTCGGCCATCAACACTCACAGTTTTGGCCGAATCTGGCCCGTTTCGTGGACTATTATTCACTGTTTTGGGGTCCTGGAGCGATTTCCATAGATGTTGAACCCCAAGGTGCGCTTATGTGTCGGTCATCAACACTCACAGTTTTGGCCGAATCTGGCCCATTTCATGGACTATTACTCACTGTTTTGGGATCCCGGAGTGATTTCCACGATTAACGAACCCTAGGGTGCGTCTACGTGTCGGTCATCAACACTCGCAGTTTTGGTCGATTCTGACCCGTTTCTTGGACTATTACTCACCGTTTTGGCGTCCCGAAACGATTTCCATAGTTGTTGAACCCCAAGGCACGCTTATGTGTCGGTCATCAACACTCATAGTTTTGGCCGACTCTGGCCCGTTTCTTGGACTATTACTCACCGTTTTGGGGTCCCGGAGCGATTTCCGTGGTTGTTGAACCCCAAGGTGCGCTTACGTGTCAGTCATCAACACTCATAGTTTTGGCCGATGCTGGCCCGTTTCACGGACTATTATTCACTGTTTGGGGGTCCCGGAGTGATTTCCACGATCAACGAACCCTTGGTGCGTTTGTCGGTCATCAACACTCACAGTTTTGGCGATTCTGGCCCGTTTCATGGACTATTATTCACTGTTTTGGGGTCCCGGAGTGAGTACCACGATCTACGAACCTCGAGGTGCGTTTACGTGTCGGTCATCAACACTCACACTTTTGGCCGATTCTGGCCCGTTTCGTGGACTATTACTCACTGTTTTGGGGACCCGGAGTGCTTTCCATAGCTGTTGAACCCCAAGGTGCGCTTATGTGTCGATCATCAACACTCACAGTTTTGGCCGAATCTGCCCCGTTTCATGGACTATTATTCACTGTTTTGTGGTCCCGGAGTGATTTCCATAGTTGTTGGACCCCCAAGGTGCGATTATGTGTCGGTCATCAACACTCACAGTTTTGGCCGAATCTGGCCCATTTCATGGACTATTACTCACAGTTTTGGGATCCCGGAGTGATTTCCACGATTAAAGAACCCTAGGGTGCGTCTACGTGTCGGTCATCAACACTCATAGTTTTGGCCGATTCTGGCCCGTTTCGTGGACTATTACTCACTGTTTTGGTGTCCCGGAGTGATTTCCATAGCTGTTGAACCCCAAGGTGCGCTTATGTGTCGGTCATCAACACTCATAGTTTTGGCCGACTCTGGCCCGTTTCTTGGACTATTACTCACCGTTTTGGGGTCCCGAACCGATTTCCATAGTTGTTGAACCCCAAGGTGCGCTTACGTATCGGTCATCAACAATCGCAGTTTTGGCCGATTCTGGCCCGTTTCGTGGACTATTACTCACCGTTTTGGGGTCCCGGAGCGATTTCCGTGGTTGTTGAACCCAAGGTGCGCTTACGTGTCGGTCATCAACACTCACAGTTTTGGTCGATTCTGACCCGTTTCATGGACTATTACTCACCGTTTTGGGGTCCCAAAGCGATTTCCGTGGTTGTTGAACCCCAAGGCGCGCTTACGTGTCGGTCATAACCAATCGCAATTTTGGCCGATTCTGGTCCGGTTCGTGGACTATTACTCACTGTTTTGGGGTCCCCGAGTGATTTCCATAGTTGTTGAACCCCAAGGTGCGCTTATGTGTCGGTCATCAACACACAGTTTTGGCTGATTCGCCCGTATCGTGGACTATTACTCACCGCTTTGGGGTCCCGGGCGATTTCCATAGTTCTTGAACCCCAAGGTGCGCTTACGTGTCGGTGATCAACACTCGCAGTTTTGGCCGATGCTGGCCCGTTTCGTGGACTATTACTCATCGTTTTGGGGTCCCGGAGTGATTTCCACGATCAACGAACCCTAGGTGCGTTTACGTGTCGGTCATCAACACTCGCAGTTTTGGCCGATTCTGGCCCGTTTCTTGGACTATTACTCACTGTTTTGGGGTCTCGGTGTGATTTCCATAGCTGTTGAATCCCAAGGTGCGCTTATGTTCGGCCATCAACACTCACAGTTTTGGCCGATCTGTCCTGTTTCCTGGACCATTCCTCACCGTTTTGGGGTCCCGAAGTGATTTCCATAGTTATTGAACCCCAAGGTGCGCTTATGTGTCGGTCATCAAAACTCACAGTTTTGGCCGATTCTGACACGTTTCGTGGACTATTACTCACCGTTTTGGGGTCCCGAAGCGATTTCCATAGTTGTTGAACCCCAAGGTGCGCTTACGTATCGGTCATCAACAATCGCAGTTTTGGCCGATTCTGACCCGTTACTTGGACTATTACTCATCGTTTTGGGGTCCCGGAGTGATTTCCACGATCAACGAACCCTAGGTGCGTTTACGTGTCGGTCATCAACACTCGCAGTTTTGGCCGATTCTGGGCCGTTTCATGAACTATTACTCACCGTTTTGGGGTCCCAAATCGATTTCCATGGTTGTTGATGTTGGGGAACGTAGTAATTTCAAAAATTTTCCTACGTACACGCAAGGATCATGGTGATGCATAGCAACGAGAGGGGAGTGTTGTCTACGCACTCGTGAGACCGTTAGCGAAGCGATCTACAACGTAGAGGAAGTAGTCGTACTTTCTCCTCGCGATCCTGCCGATCCCAGCGCCGTTACTCCGGCACCTCCGAGTCGATGATGACATAGAGGAAGTAGTCGACGTTCTCCTCACGATCCAACCGATCCAAGTACCGTTACTCGGCGCCTCCGAGTTCTTGGCACACGTTCAGCTCGATGGCGCTCCACGGGCTTCGATCCAGCAAAGCTCCGGGGATGAGTTCCGTCAAGACGACGGCAAGGCAGTGACGATCTTGATGTTTCACCGTCGCAGGCTTCGCCTAAGCACCGCTACAATATGACCGAGGTGGAATATGGTGGAGGGGCACCGCACACGGCTAAGGAACGATCTCAAGGATCAACTTGTGTGTCTATGGGGTGCCCCCTGCCCCGTATATAAAGGAGCAAGGGAGGAGGAGGCCGGCCCTATGTTTGGCGCCAGGGGAGTCCTACTCCCACCGGGAGTAGGATTCCCCCTTTCCTAGTCCAACTAGGAATCCTTCCATGTAGGGGAGGAAGGGAGAAGGAAGTGGAGGAGTAGGAAAGGTGGCCGGCCCCTTTCCCTAGTCCAATTCGGACTAGAGGGGAGGGGGGGCGCAGCAGCCTTTTCCTCTTCCCACTAAAGCCCATCAAGGCCCATTACTTCTCCCGTAACTACCGGTACTCCGAAAAATACCCGAATCACTCGGAACCTTTCCGAACTCCGAATATAGTCGTCCAATATATCGATCTTTACGTCTCGACCATTTCGAGACTCCTCGTCATGTCCCCGATCTCATCCGGGACTCCGAACTCCTTCGGTACATCAAAACTCATAAACTCATAATATAACCGCATCGAAACCTTAAGCGTGCGGACCCTACGGGTTCGAGAACTATGTAGACATGACCTAGAACTATTCTTGGTCAATAACCAATAAGCGGAACCTGGATGCCCATATTGGCTCCTACATATTCTACGAAGATCTTTATCGGTCAAACCGCATAACAACATACGTTGTTCCTTTTGTCATCGGTATGTTACTTGCCCGAGATTCGATCGTCGGTATCCAATACCTAGTTCAATCTCACATGGCAAGTCTCTTTACTCGTTACGTAATGCATCATTCCGTAACTAACTCATTAGCTACATTGCTTGCAAGGCTTATAGTGATGTGCATTACCGAGAGGGCCCAGAGATACCTCTCCGAGCAATCGGAGTGACAAAACCTAATCTCGAAATACGCCAACCCAACATGTACCTTTGGAGACACCTGTAGTACTCCTTTATAATCACCCAGTTACGTTGTGACGTTTGGTAGCACCCAAAGTGTTCCTCCGTAAACGGGAGTTGCATAATCTCATAGTTACAGAACATGTATAAGTCATGAAGAAAGCAATAGCAACATACTAAGCGATCAAGTGCTAGGCTAACGGAATGGGTCATGTCAATCAGATCATTCTCCTAATGATGTGATCCCGTTAATCAAATGACAACTCATGTCTATGGTTAGGAAACATAACCATCTTTGATTAACGAGCTAGTCAAGTAGAGGCATACTAGTGACACTCTGTTTGTCTATGTATTCACACATGTATTATGTTTCCGGTTAATACAATTCTAGCATGAATAATAAACATTTATCATGATATAAGGAAATAAATAATAACTTTATTATTGCCTCTAGGGCATATTTCCTTCAGTCTCCCACTTGCACTAGAGTCAATAATCTAGTTCACATCATCATGTGATTTAACACCAATATTTCACATCACCATGTGATTAACACCCATAGTTCACATCGTCATGTGACCAACACCCAAAGGGTTTACTAGAGTCAATAATCTAGTTCACATCGCTATGTGATTAACACCCAAAGAGTACTAAGGGATGATCATGTTTTGCTCGTGAGAGAAGTTTAGTCAACGGGTCTGTCACATTCAGAGCCGTATGTATTTTGCAAATATTCTATGTCTACAATGCTCGCACGGGCTACTCTAGCTAATTGCTCCCACTTTCAATATGTATCCAGATTGAGACTTAGAGTCATCTGGATCGGTGTAAAAAGCTTGCATCGATGTAACTCTTTACGACGGGCTCTTTTATCACCTCCATAATCGAGAAATATTTCCTTAGTCCTCACTAAGGATGTTCTTGACCAATGTCCAAAGTGATCTACTCCTAGATCACTATTGTACTCCTTGCCAAATTCAGAGCAAGGTATACAATAGGTCTGGTACATAGCATAGCATACTTTATAGAACCTATGGCTGAGGCATAAGGAATGACTTTCATTCTCTTTCTATCTTCTGCCGTGGTCGGGTTTTGAGTCTTACTCAATTTTACACCTTGTAACACAGGCAAGAACTCTTTCTTTGACTGTTCCATTTTGAACCTTTTCAAAATCTTGACAAGGTATGTACTTATTGAAAACTTATCAAGCGTCTTGATCTATCTCAATAGATCTTGATGCTCAATATGTAAGCAGCTTCACCGAGGTCCTTCTTTGAAAAACTCCTTTCAAATACTCCTTTATGCTTTGCAGAATAATTCTACATTATTTCCGATCAACAATATGTCATTCACATATACTTATCGAAATGTTGTAGTGCTCCCACTCACTTTCTTGTAAATACAGGCTTTTCCAAAAGTCTCAGATAGAACCATATGCTTTGATCAACTCATCAAAGCGTATATTCCAACTCCGAGATGCTTGCACCAGTCCATAGATGGATCGCTGGAGCTTGCACATTTTGTTAGCTCCTTTAGGATTGACAAAACCTTCTGGTTGCATCATATACAACTCTTCTTTAATAAATCCATTAAAGAATGTAGTTTTGACATCCATTTGCCAAATTTCATAAAATGTGGCAATTGCTAACATGATTCGGACAGACTTAAGAATCGCTTCTGCTTGAGAAAATCTCATTGTAGTCAACACCTTGAACTTGTCGAAAACCTTTTTGTGACAAGTCGAGCTTTGTAGATAGTAACACTACTATCAACGTCCGTCTTCCTCTTGAAGATCCATTTATTTAACATGGCTTGCTGATCATCGAGCAAGTCAATCAAAGTCCATACTTTGTTCTCATACATGGATCCTATCTCAGATTTCATGGCCTCAAGCCATTTCGCGGAATCTGGGCTCATCATCGCTTCCTCATAGTTCGTAGGTTTATCATGTTCTAGTAACATGACTTCCGTAACATGATTACCGTACCACTCTAGTGCGGATCTTACTCTGGAAGACCTACGAGGTTTGGTAGCAACTTGATCTGAAGTTTCATGATCATCATCATTAACTTCCTCACTAATTGGTGTAGGAATCACTAGAACTGATTTTCGTGATGAACTACTTTCCAATAAGGGAGAAGGTACAATTACCTCATCAAGTTTCTACTTTCCTCCCACTCACTTCTTTCGAGAGAAACTTCTTCTCTAGAAAGGATCCATCTTAGCAACGAAAAACTTGCCTTCGGATCTGTGATAGAAGGTGTACCCAATAGTTACCTTTGGGTATTCTATGAAGACGCACTTCTCCGATTTGGGTTTGAGCTTATCAGGTGAAACTTTTTCACATAAGCATCACAACTCCAAACTTTAAGAAACGACAGCTTAGGTTTACTGTTAAACCATAGTTCATACGGTGTCATCTCAACGGATTTAGATGGTGCCCTATTAAACGTGAATGCAGCTGTCTCTAATGCATAACCCCAAAACGATAGTGGTAAATCGGTAAGAGACATCATTGATCGCACTATATCAAAATAAAGTGCAGTTCTGACGTTCGGACACACCATAACGTTGTGGTGTTCCAGGTGGCGTGAGCTGTGAAACTATTCCACATTGTTTTAATTGAAGACCAAACTCGTAACTCAAATATTTATCTCCACGATCAGATCGCAGAAACTTTATTTTCTTGTTACGATGATTTTCCACTTCACTCTGAAATTCTTTGAACCTTTCAACTATTTCAGACTTATGTTTCATCAAGTAGATATACCCATATCTGCTCAAATCATCTTATGAAGGTCATAAAAATAACGATACTTGCCACGAGCATCAACACTCATTGGATCGCATACATCGGTATGTATTTATTTCCAATAAGTCGGTAGCTTGTTCCATTGTTCAAGAACGGAGTTTTAGTCATCTTGCCCAAAAGGCACGGTTCGCAAGCATCAAATGATTCATAACCAAGTGATTCCAAAAGTCCATCGACATGGAGTTTTCTTCATGCGCTTTACACCAATATGACCTAAACGGCAGTGCCACAAATAAGTTGCACTATCATTATTAACTTTGCATCTTTTGGTTTCAATATTATGAATATGTGTATCACTATGATCGAGATCCAATGAACCATTTTCATTGGGTGTGTAACCATATAAGGTTTTATTCATGTAAAATGTAACAACAATTTATTCTCTTACTTAAATGAATAACCGTATTGCAATAAACATGATCAAATCATATTTATGCTCAACACCAAATAACACTTATTTAGGTTCCATACTAATCCCGAAAGTATAGGGGAGTGTGATGATGATCATATCAATCTTGGAACTACTTCCAACACTCATCGTCACTTCCCCTTCAACTAGTTTCTGTTCATTCTGCAACTCCCGTTTCGAGTTACTACTCTTAGCAACTATACCAGTATCAAATACCGAGGGGTTGCTATGAACACTAGTAAAGTACACATCAATAATCTGTATATCAAATATACCTTTGTTCACTTTGCCATCCTTCTTATACGCCAAATACTTGGGGTAGTTCCGCTTCCAGTGAACAGTTCCATTGCAGCAAAAGCACTTAGTCTCGTGCTTAGGTCCAGACTTGGGCTTCTTCACTCGAGCAGCAACTTGCTTGCCGCTCTTCTTGAAGTTCCCCTTCTTCCCTTTGCCCTTTTCCTTGAGACTAGTGGTCTTGTCAATCATCAACACTTGATGCTCTTTCTTGATTTCTACCTTCGTCGATTTCAACATCACCATCACGAAGAGCTCGGGAATCGTTTTCGTCATCCCTTGCATACTATAGTTCATCACGAAGTTCTACTAACTTAGTGATGGTGACTAGAGAATTCTGTCAATCACTATCTTATCTGGAAGATTAACTCCCACTTGATTCAAGCGATTGAAGTACCTGCACAATCTGAGAACATGCTCACTAGTTGAGCGATTCTCCTCCATCTTTTAGCTATAGAACTTGTTGGAGACTTCATATCTCTCAACTCGGGTATTTGCTTGAAATATTAACTTCAATTCCTGGAACATCTCATATGGTCCATGACGTTCAAAACGTCTTTGAAGTCCCGATTCTAAGCCGTTAAGTATGGTGCACTAAACTATCAAGTAGTCATCATATTGAGCTAGCCAAACGTTCATAACGTCTATATTTGCTCCTGCAATAGGTCTGTCACCTAGCGGTGCATTAAGGACATAATTCTTCTGGTGCAGCAATGAGGATAAACCTCAGATCACGGATCCAATCCGCATCATTGCTACTAACATTTTTCAATACAATTTTCTCTAGGAACACATATAAAAACATAGGGAAGCAACAACGCGAGCTATTGATCTACAACATAATTTGCAAAATACTACCAGGACTAAGTTCATGATAAATTAAAGTTCAATTAATCATATTACTTAAGAACTCCCACTTAGATAGACATCTCTCTAGTCATCTAAGTGATCACGTGATCCAAATCAACTAAACCATGTCCGATCATCACGTGAGATGGAGTAGTTTCAATGGTGAACATCACTATGTTGATCATATCTACTATATGATTCACGCCGACCTTTCGGTCTCCGTGTTCCGAGGTCATATCTTATATGCATAGCTCGTCAAGTATAACCTGAGTATTCCGCGTGTGCAACTGTTTTGCACCCGTTGTATTTGAACGTAGAGCCTATCACACCCGATCATCACGTGGTGTCTCAAAGACGAAGAACTTTCGCAACGGTGCATACTCGTGGAGAACACTTCTTGATAATTTTTAGTGAGAGATCATCTTATAATGCTACCGTCAATCAAAGCAAGATAAGATGCATAAAGGATAAACATCACATGCAATCAATATAAGTGATATGATATGGTCATCATCATCTTTGTGCTTGTGATCTCCATCACCGAAGCACCGTCATGATCACCATCGTCACCGGCGCGACACCTTGATCTCCATCGTAGCATCGTTGTCGTCTCGCCAATCTTATGCTTCCACGACTATCACTACCGCTTAGTAATAAAGTAAAGCATTACATCGCGATTGCATTGCATACAATAAAGCGACAACCATATGGCTCCTGCCGATTGCCGATAACTTCGGTTACAAAACATGATCATCTCATACAATAAAATATAGTATCACGTCTTGACCATATCACATCACAACATGCCCTGCAAAAACAAGTTAGACGTCCTCTACTTTGTTGTTGCAAGTTTTACGTGGCTGCTACGGGCTGAGCAAGAACCGTTCTTACCTACGCATCAAAACCACAACGATAGTTTGTCAAATAGACTCCGTTTAACCTTCTCAAGGACCGGGCGTAGCCACACTCGGTTCAACTAAAGTTGGAGAGACAGTCTTCCGCAAGCCATCTATGTGCAAAGCACGTCGAGGAACCGGTCTCGCGTAAGCGTCTGGCGTAAGGTTGGTCCGGATCGCCTCGTCCAACAATACCGCTGAACCAAAGTATGACATGCTGGTAGGCAGTATGACTTGTATCGTCCACAACTCACTTGTGTTCTACTCGTGCATATGACATCAACGCATAAAACCTGGGCTCGGATGCCACTGTTGGGGAACGTAGTAATTTCAAAATTTTCCTACGCACACACAGGACCATGGTGATGGCATAGCAACGAGAGGGGAGAGTGTTGTCTACGTACCCTCGTAGACCGTAAGCGGAAGCGATCACAACGTAGAGGAAGTAGTCGTACTTTCTCCTCGCGATCCTGCCGATCCCAGCGCCGTTACTCCGGCACCTCCGAGTCGATGATGACGTAGAGGAAGTAGTCGTACGTTCTCCTCACGATCCAGCCGATCAAAGCGCAGATACTCAGGAGCCTCCGAGTTCTAGGCACACGTTCAGCTCGATGACGCTCAACGGTCTCCGATCCAGCAAAGCTCCGGGAGGGAGTTCCACAAGACGACGGCGTGGTGGACGATCTTGATGTTTCACCGTCGCGAGGCTTCGCCTAAGCACCGCTACGATATGACCGAGGTGGAATATGGTGGAGGGGCACCGCACACGGCTAAGGAACGATCTCAAGGATCAACTTGTGTGTCTATGGGGTGCCCCTGCCCCGTATATAAAGGAGCAAGGGAGGGAGGAGGCCGGCCCTATGTTTGGCGGCGCCAAGGGGAGTCCTACTCCCACCGGGAGTAGGATTCCCCTTTCCTAGTCCAACTAGGAATCCTTCCATGTAGGGGAGGAAGGGAGAAGGAAGGGAAGGAAAAGGAGAAGGAAGGAAGGCGCCCCCTTCCCTAGTCCAATTCGGACCAGACCAAGGGAAGGGGTGCGCCACCCTTGAGGCCCTTTTCCTTCTTTCCCGTATGGCCCAATAAGGCCCATTACTTCTCCCGTAACTACCGGTACTCGAAAAATACCCGAATCACTCGGAACCTTTCCGAACTCCGAATATAGTCGTCCAATATATCGATCTTTACGTCTCGACCATTTCGAGACTCCTCGTCATGTCCCCGATCTCATCCGGGACTCCGAACTCCTTCGGTACATCAAAACTCATAAACTCATAATATAAGCATCGCCCGAAACCTTAAGCGTGCGGACCCTACGGGTTCGAGAACTATGTAGACATGACCTAGAACTATTCTTGGTCAATAACCAATAAGCGGAACCTGGATGCCCATATTGGCTCCTACATATTCTACGAAGATCTTTATCGGTCAAACCGCATAACAACATACGTTGTTCCCTTTGTCATCGGTATGTTACTTGCCGAGATTCGATCGTCGGTATCCAATACCTAGTTCAATCTCATTATGGCAAGTCTCTTTACTCGTTACGTAATGCATCATTCCGTAACTAACTCATTAGCTACATTGCTTGCAAGGCTTATAGTGATGTGCATTACCGAGAGGGCCCAGAGATACCTCTCCGACAATCGGAGTGACAAAACCTAATCTCGAAATACGCCAACCCAACATGTACCTTTGGAGACACCTGTAGTACTCCTTTATAATCACCCAGTTACGTTGTGACGTTTGGTAGCACCAAAGTGTTCCTCCGTAAACGGGAGTTGCATAATCTCATAGTTACAGGAACATGTATAAGTCATGAAGAAAGCAATAGCAACATACTAAACGATCAAGTGCTAGGCTAACGGAATGGGTCATGTCAATCAGATCATTCTCCTAATGATGTGATCCCGTTAATCAAATGACAACTCATGTCTATGGTTAGGAAACATAACCATCTTTGATTAACGAGCTAGTCAAGTAGAGGCATACTAGTGACACTCTGTTTGTCTATGTATTCACACATGTATTATGTTTCCGGTTAATACAATTCTAGCATGAATAATAAACATTTATCATGATATAAGGAAATAAATAATAACTTTATTATTGCCTCTAGGGCATATTTCCTTCAGTTGAACCCCAAGGTGCGCTTACGTATCGGTCATCAACAATCGCAGTTTTGGCCAATTCTGACCCGTTACTTGGACTATTACTCATCGTTTTGGGGTCCCGAAGAGATTTCCAAAGTTGTTGAACCAAAGGTGCGCTTACGTGTCGGTAATCAACACTCACAGTTTTGGTCGATTCTGACCCGTTTCGTGGACTATACTCACCGTTTTGGGGTCCCAAAACGATTTCCGTGGTTGTTGAACCCCAAGGCGCGCTTACGTGTCGGTCATCAACAATCGCAGTTTTGGCCGATTCTGGCCCGCTTCTTGGACTATTACTCACTGTTTTGGGGTCCCGGAGTGATTTCCATAGCTGTTGAACCCCAAGGTGCGCTTATGTGTCGGTCATCAAAACTCACAGTTTTGGCCGATTCTGGCCCGTTTCGTGGACTATTACTCACCGTTTTGGGGTCCCGGAGCGATTTCCGTGGTTGTTGAACCCCAAGGTGCGCTTACGTGTCGATCATCAACACTCACAGTTTTGGCCGATTCTGGCCCGTTTCATGTACTATTACTCACTGTTTTGGGTCCCGGAGTGATTTCCACGATCAACGAACCCTAGGTGCGTTTACGTGTCAGTCATCAACACTCGCAGTTTTGGCCGATTCTGGCCCGTTTCGTGGACTATTACTCACTGTTTTGGGGTCCCGGAGTGATTTCCATAGCTGAACCCCAAGGTGCGCTTATGTGTCGGCCATCAACACTCACAGTTTTGGCCGAATCTGGCCCGTTTCGTGGACTATTATTCACTGTTTTGGGGTCCCGGAGCGATTTCCATAGTTGTTGAACCCCAAGGTGCGCTTATGTGTCGGTCATCAACACTCACAGTTTTGGCCGAATCTGGCCCATTTCATGGACTATTACTCACTGTTTTTGGGTACCCGGAGTGTTTTCCACGATTAACGACACCTCGGGTGAGGTTACGGTTCGGTCATCAACACTCGCGGTTTTGGATGATTCGCCCGCTTCTTGGACTATTACTCACCGCTTTGGCGTCCAAACGATTTCCATAGTTGTTGAACCCCAAGGCACACTTATGTGTCGGTCATCAACACTCATAGTTTTGGCCGACTCGCCCGTTTCGTGCACAATTACTCACCGTTTTGGAGTCCCGAAGCGATTTCCATAGTTGTTGAACACCAAGGTGCGCTTACGTGTCGGTCATCAACACTCGCAGTTTGGCCGATTCAGGCTCGTTTCTTGGACTATTACTCATTGTTTTGGGGTCCCGAAGCGATTTCCATAGTTGTTGAACCAAAGGTGCGCTTACGTGTCGGTCATCAACACTCACAGTTTTGGTCGATTCTGACACGTTTCGTGGACTATTACTCACCGTTTTGGGGTCCCAAAGCGATTTCCGTGGTTGTTGAACCCCAAGGCGCGCTTACGTGTCGGTCATCAACACTCAAATATTTGGCCGATTTCGGCCCGTTTCGTGGACTATTACTCACTGTTTTGGGGTCCCGGAGTGATTTCCATAGTTGTTGAACCCAAAGGTGCGCTTATGTGTCGGTCATCAACAATCACAGTTTTGGCCGATTCTGGCCCGTTTCGTGGACTATTACTCACTGTTTTGGGGTCACGGAGCGATTTCCGTGGTTGCTGAACCCCAAGGTGCGCTTATGTGTCGGTCATCAACACTCACAGTTTTGGCCGAATCTGGCCCGTTTCATGGACTATTATTCACTGTTTTGGGGTCCCGGAGTGATTTCCACGATCAACGAACCCTAGGTGCGTTTACGTGTCGGTCATCAACACTCGAAGTCTGGCCGATTTTGGCCCGTTTCGTGGAATATTACTCACTGTTTTGGGGTCCCGGAGTGATTTCCATAGCTATTGAACCCCAAAGTGCGCTTATGTGTCGGCCATCAACATTCACAGTTTTGGCCGAATCTGGCCCGTTTCGTGGACTATTATTCACTGTTTTGGGGTCCCGGAGCGATTTCCATAGTTGTTGAACCCCAAGGTGCGCTTATGTGTCGGTCATCAACACTCACAGTTTTGGCCGAATCTGGCCCATTTCATGGACTATTACTCACTGTTTTGGGATCCCGGAGTGATTTCCACGATTAACGAACCCTAGGGTGCGCTTACGTGTCGGTCATCAACACCCATAGTTTTGGTCGATTCTGACACGTTTCGTGGACTATTACTCACCGTTTTGGGGTCCCAAAGCGATTTCCGTGGTTTTTGAACCCCAAGGCGCGCTTACGTGTCGGTCATCAACACTCATAGTTTTGGCCGATTTTGGCCCGTTTCTTGGACTATTACTCACCGTTTTGGGGTCCCGAAGCGATTTCCATAGTTGTTGAACCCCAAGGTGCGCTTACGTGTCGATCATCAACACTCATAGTTTTGGCCGATTCTGGCCCGTTTCATGGACTATTACTCACTGTTTTGGGGTCCGTGAGTGATTTCCACGATTGACGAACCCTTAGGTGCGTTTACGTGTCGGTCATCAACACTCACAGTTTTGGCCGATTCTGGCCCGTTTCATGGACTATTATTCACTGTTTTGGGGTCCCGGAGTGATTTCCACGATCAACGAACCCTAGGTGCGTTTACGTGTCGGTCATCAACACTCGCAGTTTTGGCCGATTCTGGCCCGTTTCATGGACTATTACTCACTGTTTTGGGGTCCCGGAGTGATTTCCATAGCTGTTGAACCCCAAGGTGCGCTTATGTGTCGGCCATCAACACTCACAGTTTTGGCCGAATCTGGCCCGTTTCATGGACTATTATTCACTGTTTTGGGGTCCCGGAGCGATTTCCATAGTTGTTGAACCCCAAGGTGCGCTTATGTGTCGGTCATCAACACTCACAGTTTTGGCCGAATCTGGCCCATTTCATGGACTATTACTCACTGTTTTGGGATCCCGGAGTGATTTCCACGATTAACGAACCCTAGGGTGCGTCTACGTGTCGGTCATCAACACTCGCAGTTTTGGTCGATTCTGGCCCGTTTCTTGGACTATTACTCACCGTTTTGGCGTCCCGAAACGATTTCCATAGTTGTTGAACCCCAAGGCGCGCTTATGTGTCGGTCATCAACACTCATAGTTTTGGCCGATTCTGGCCCGTTTCTTGGACTATTACTCACCGTTTTGGGGTCCCGAACCGATTTCCATAGTTGTTGAACCCCAAGGTGCGCTTACGTATCGGTCATCAACAATCGCAGTTTTGGCCGATTCTGACCCGTTACTTGGACTATTACTCATCGTTTTGGGGTCCCGAAGCGATTTCCATAGTTGTTGAACCAAAGGTGCGCTTACGTGTCGGTCATCAACACTCACAGTTTTGGTCGATTCTGACCCGTTTCGTGGACTATTACTCACCGTTTTGGGGTCCCAAAACGATTTCCGTGGTTGTTGAACCCCAAGGCGCGTTTACGTGTCGGTCATCAACACTCGCAGTTTTGGCCGATTCTGGCCCGTTTCGTGGAATATTACTCACTGTTTTGGGGTCCCGGA
Organism: Aegilops bicornis; assembly: GCA_021605145.1. Taxonomy (NCBI): domain Eukaryota; kingdom Viridiplantae; phylum Streptophyta; class Magnoliopsida; order Poales; family Poaceae; genus Aegilops; species Aegilops bicornis. The sequence goes on along the minus strand of CM038672.1, from coordinate 7,922,736 downwards.
GTGATTTCCATAGTTATTGAACCCCAAGGTGCGCTTATGTGTCGGTCATCAACACTCACAGTTTTGGCCGAATCTGGCCCGTTTCTTGGACTATTACTCACTGGTTTGGGGTCACGGAGCGATTTCCGTGGTTGCTGAACCCCAAGGTGCGCTAACGTGTCAGTCATCAACACTCACAGTTTTGGTCGATTCTGGCCCGTTTCGTGAACTATTACTCACTGTTTTGGGGTTCCGGAGTGATTTCCACGATTAACGAACCCTGGGCTGCGTTTACGTGTCGGTCATCAACACTCGCAGTTTTGGCCGATTCTGGCCCGTTTCATGGACTACTACTCACTGTTTTCGGGTCTCGGTGTGATTTCCATAGCTGTTGAATCCCAAGGTGCACTTACGTGCCGGTCATCAACACTCGCAGTTTTGGCCGATTCTGGCCCGTTTCGTGGACTGTTACTCACCGTTTTGGGGTCACGGAGCGATTTCCGTGGTTGCTGAACCCCAAGGTGTGCTTATGTGTCAGTCATCAACACTTACAGTTTTGGTCGATTCTGGCCGGTTTGTGGACTATTACTCACTGTTTTGGGGTCCCGGAGTGATTTCCATAGCTGTTGAACCCCAAGGCGCGCTTACGTGTCGGTCATCAACAATCGCAGTTTTGGCCGATTCTGGCCCGTTTCTTGGACTATTACTCCCTGTTTTGGGGTCCCGGAGTGATTTCCATAGTTATTGAACCCCAAGGTGCGCTTATGTGTCGGTCATCAACACTCACAGTTTTGGCCGATTCTGCCCCGTTTCGTGGACTATTACTCACAGCTTTGGGGTCCCGAGCGATTTCCGTGGTTGTTGAACCAAAGGTGCGCTTATGTCTCGGTCATCAACACTCACAGTTTTGGCAGATTCTCGCCCGTTTCTTGGACTATTACTCACCGTTGTGGTGCCCGACGCGATTTCCGTGGTTGTTGAACCCCAAGGTGCGCTTACGTGTCGGTCATCAACACTCGCAATTTTGGCCGATTCTGGCCCGTTTCTTGGACTATTACTCACTGTTTTGGGGTCCCGGAGTGATTTCCATAGTTATTGAACCCCAAGGTGCGCTTATGTGTCGGTCATCAACACTCACAGTTTTGGCCGATTCTGGCCCGTTTCGTGGACTAGTACTCACCGTTTTGGGGTCACGGAGCGATTTCCGTGGTTGCTGAACCCCAAGGTGCGCTTACGTGTCAATCATCAACACTCACAGTTTTGGTCGATTCTGGCCCGTTTCGTGGACTATTACTCACTGTTTTGGGGTCCCGGAGTGATTTCCACGACTAACGAACCCTGGGTGCGGTTATGTGTCGGTCATCAACACTCACAGTTTTGGCCGATTCTGGCCCGTTTCATGGACTATTACTCACTGTTTTGGGGTCCCGGAGTGATTTCCATAGCTGTTGAACCCCAAGGTGCGCTTATGTGTCGGTCATCAACACTCACAGTTTTGGCCGAATCTGGCCCGTTTCATGGACTATTATTCACTGTTTTGTGGTCCCGGAGTGATTTCCATAGTTGTTGGACCCCAAGGTGCGCTTATGTGTCGGTCATCAACACTCATAGTTTTGGCCGAATCTGGCCCATTTCATGGACTATTACTCACTGTTTTGGGGTCCCGGAGTGATTTCCACGATTAACGAACCCTAGGGTGCGTCTACGTGTCGGTCATCAACACTCGCAGTTTTGGCCGATTCTGGCCCGTTTCGTGGACTATTACTCACTGTTTTGGGGTCCCGGAGTGATTTCCATAGCTGTTGAACCCCAAGGTGCGCTTACGTGTCGGTCATCAACACTCGCAGTTTTGGCCGATTCTGGCCCGTTTCTTGGATTATTACTCACCGTTTTGGGGTCCCGAAGCGATTTCCATAGTTGTTGAACCCCAAGGTGCGCTTACGTGTCGGTCATCAACACTGGCAGTTTTGGCGGATTCTGGCCCGTTTCATGGACTATTACTCATCGTTTTGGGGTCCCGAAGCGATTTCCATAGTTGTTGAACCAAAGGTGCGCTTACGTATCGGTCATCAACACCCATAGTTTTGGTCGATTCTGACACGTTTCGTGGACTATTACTCACCGTTTTGGGGTCCCAAAACGATTTCCGTGGTTGTTGAACCCCAAGGAGCGCTTACGTGTCGGTCATCAACAATCGCAGTTTTGGCTGATTCTGGCCCGCTTCTTGGACTATTACTCCCCATTTTGGAGTCCCGGAGTGATTTCCATAGTTATTGAACCCCAAGGTGCGCTTATGTGTCGGTCATCAAAACTCACAGTTTTGGCCGATTCTGGCCCGTTTCGTGGACTATTACTCACCGTTTTGGGGTCCCGGAGCGATTTCCGTGGTTGTTGAACCCCAAGGTGCGCTTACGTGTCAGTCATCAACACTCACAGTTTTGGCCGATGCTGGCCCGTTTCATGGACTATTATTCACCGTTTTGGGGTCCCGGAGTGATTTCCACGATCAACGAACCCTAGGTGCGTTTACGTGTCGGTTATCAACACTCATAGTTTTGGCTGATTCTGGCCCGGTTCGTGGACTATTACTCACTGTTTTGGGGTCTCAGAGTGATTTGCAAAGCTGTTGAACCCCAAGGTGCACTTACGTGTCGGTCATCAACCCTCGCAGTCTTGGCCGATTCTGGCCCGTTTCGTGGAGTATTAATCACCGTTGTGGGGTCCCAAAGCGATTTCCGTGGTTGTTGAACCCCAAGGTGCGCTTACGTGTCGGGCATCAACACTCACAGTTTTGGTCGATTCTGGCCCGTTTCGTGGACTATTACTCACTGTTTTGGGGTCCCGGAGTGATTTCCATGATAAACGAAGCCCAAGGTGCGCTTACGTGTCGGGCATCAGCACTCGCAGTTTTGGCCGATTCTGGCCGTTTCATGGACTATTACTCACCGTTTTGGGGTCCCAAAGCGATTTCCATGATTGTCGAACCCCAAGGTGCGCATACGTGTCGGTCATCGACAATCGTAGTTTGGGCCGATTCTGGCCCGTTTCATGGACTATTACTCACCGTTTTGGGGTCCCGAAGCGATTTCCATAGTTGTTGAACCAAAGGTGCGCTTATGCGTCGGTCATCAACACTCACAGTTTTGGTCGATTCTGACACGTTTCGTGGACTATTACTCACCGTTTTGGGGTCCCGAAGCGATTTCCGTGGTTGTTGAACCCCAAGGCGCGCTTACGTGTCGGTCATCAACAATCGCAATTTTGGCCGATTCTGACCCGTTACTTGGACTATTACTCATCGTTTTGGGGTCCCGGAGTGATTTCCATAGTTGTTGAACCAAAGGTGCGCTTACGTGTCGGTCATCAACACTCAGCTTTTGGCGATTCGCCCTGTTTCGTGGACTATTACTCACCGTTTTGGGGTCCCGGGCGATTTCCGTGGTTGTTGAACCCCAAGGCGCACTTACCTGTCGGTCATCAACACTCACAGTTTTGGCCGATTCTGGCCCGTTTCATGGACTATTACTCACTGTTTTGGGGTCCCGGAGTGGTTTCCATCGTTCAAGAACCCCGAGGTGCGGTTACGTGTCGATCATCAACACTCGCAGTTTTGGCCGATTCTGGCCCGCTTCTTGGACTATTACTCCCCGTTTTGGGGTCCCGCAGTGATTTCCATAGTTATTGAACCCCAAGGTGCGCTTATGTGTCGGTCATCAACACTCACAGTTTTGGCCGAATCTGGCCCGTTTCGTGGACTATTATTCACTGTTTTGGGGTCCCGGAGTGATTTCCATAGTTGTTGAACCCCAAGGTGCGCTTATGTGTCGGTCATCAACACTCACAGTTTTGGCCGAATCTGGCCCATTTCATGGACTATTACTCACTGTTTTGGGATCCCGGAGTGATTTCCACGATAAACGAACCCTAGGTGCGCTTACGTGTCGGTCATCAACACTCGCAGTTTTGGAAGATTATGGCCCGTTTCTTGGAGTATTACTGACGGTTTTGGGGTCCTGCGATTTCCATAGTTGTTGAACCCCGAGGCGCGCTTATGTGTCGGTCATCAACACTCGTAGTTTTGGTCGATTCTGGCCCGTTTCTTGGACTATTACTCACCGTTTTGGGGTCCCGAACCGATTTCCATAGTTGTTGAACCCCAAGGTGCGCTTACGTATCGGTCATCAACAATCGCAGTTTTGGCCGATTCTGGCCCGTTTCGTGGACTATTACTCACTGTTTTGGGGTCCCGGAGTGATTTCCATAGTTGTTGAACCAAAGGTGCGCTTACGTGTCGGTCATCAACACTCACAGTTTTGGTCGATTCTGACACGTTTCGTGGACTATTACTCACCGTTTTGGGGTCCCAAAGCGATTTCCGTGGTTGTTGAACCCCAAGGCGCGCTTACGTGTCGGTCATCAACAATCGCAATTTTGGCCGATTCTGGCCCGCTTCTTGGACTATTACTCCCTGTTTTGGGGTCCCGGAGTGATTTCCATAGTTATTGAACCCCAAGGTGCGCTTATGTGTCGGTCATCAAAACTCACAGTTTTGGCCGATTCTGGCCCGTTTCGTGGACTATTACTCACCGTTTTGGGGTCCCGGAGCGATTTCCGTGGTTGTTGAACCCAAGGTGCGCTTACGTGTCAGTCATCAACACTCACAGTTTTGGCCGATGCTGGCCCGTTTCATGGACTATTATTCACTGTTTTGGGGTCCCGGAGTGATTTCCACGATCAACGAACACTAGGTGCGTTTACGTGTCGGTCATCAACACTCGCAGTTTTGGTCGATTCTGACATGTTTCGTGGACTATTACTTACCGTTTTGGGGTCCCAAAGCGATTTCCGTGGTTGTTGAACCCCAAGGCGCGCTTACGTGTCGGTCATCAACAATCGCAATTTTGGCCGATTCTGGCCCGCTTCTTGGACTATTACTCCTTGTTTTGGGGTCCCGGAGTGATTTCCATAGTTATTGAACCCCAAGGTGCGCTTATGTGTCGGTCATCAAAACTCACAGTTTTGGCCGATTCTGGCCCATTTCGTGGACTATTACTCACCGTTTTGGGGTCCCGGAGCGATTTCCGTGGTTGTTGAACCCCAAGGTGCGCTTACGTGTCAGTCATCAACACTCACAGTTTTGGCCGATGCTGGCCCGTTTCATGGACTATTATTCACTGTTTTGGGGTCCCGGAGTGATTTCCACGATCAACGAACCCTAGGTGCGTTTACGTGTCGGTCATCAACACTCGCAGTTTTGGCCGATTCTGGCCCGTTTCGTGGAATATTACTCACAGTTTTGGGGTCCCGGAGTGATTTCCATAGCTGTTGAACCCCAAGGTGCGCTTATGTGTCGGCCATCAACACTCACAGTTTTGGCCAAATCTGGCCCGTTTCATGGACTATTATTCACTGTTTTGGGGTCCCGGAGCGATTTGCATAGTTGTTGAACCCCAAGGTGCGCTTATGTGTCGGTCATCAACACTCACAGTTTTGGCCGAATCTGGCCCATTTCATGGACTATTACTCACTGTTTTGGGGTCCCGGAGTGATTTCCACGATTAACGAACCCTAGGGTGCGTTTACGTGTCAGTCATCAATAATCGCAGTTTTGGTCGATTCTGGCCCGTTTCTTGGACTATTACTCACCGTTTTGGCGTCCCGAAACGATTTCCATAGTTGTTGAACCCGAAGGCGCCCTTATGTGTCGGACATCAACACTCATAGTTTTGGCCGATTCTGGCCCGCTTCTTGGACTATTACTCCCCGTTTTGGGGTCCCGGAGTGATTTCCATAGTTATTGAACCCCAAGGTGCGCTTACGTGCCGGTCATCAACACTCGCAGTTTTGGCCGATTCTGGCCCGTTCGTGAACTATTACTCACTGTTTTGGGGTCCCGGAGTGATTTCCGCCAAGGTCCACTTACGTGCCGGTCATCAACACTCGCAGTTTTCGCCGATTCTGGCCCGTTTCGTGGACTATTACTCACTGTTTTGGGGTCCTGGAGTGATTTCCATAGTTGTTGAACCCCAAGGTGCGCTTATGTGTCGGTCATCAACACTCATAGTTTTGGCCGAATCTGGCCCGTTTCATGGACTATTATTCACTGTTTTGTGGTCCCGGAGTGATTTCCATAGTTGTTGAACCCCAAGGTGCGCTTATGTGTCGGTCATCAACACTCACAGTTTTGGCCGAATCTGGCCCATTTCATGGACTATTACTCACTGTTTTGGGGTCCCGGAGTGATTTCCATAGTTGTTGAACCCCAAGGTGCGCTTACGTGTCGGTCATCAACACTCGCAGTTTTGGCAGATTCTGGCCCGTTTCTTGGACTATTACTCACCGTTTTGGGGTCCCGGAGTGATTTCCATAGTTGTTGAACCCCAAGGTGCGCTTATGTGTCGGTCATCAACACTCATAGTTTTGGCCGATTCTGGCCCGTTTCTTGGACTATTACTCACCGTTTTGGGGTCCCGAAGCGTTTTCCATAGTTGTTGAACCGAAGGTGCGCTTACGTGTCGGTCATCAACACCCATAGTTTTGGCCGATTCTGGCCCGTTTCGTGGACTATTACTCACTGTTTTGGGGTTCCGGAGTGATTTCCATAGCTGTTGAACCCCAAGGTGCGCTTACGTGTCGGCCATCAACACTCATAGTTTTGGCCGATTCTGGCCCGCTTCTTGGACTATTACTCCCTGTTTTGGGGTCCCGGAGTGATTTCCATAGTTATTGAACCCCAAGGTGCGCTTACGTGTTGGTCATCAACACTCGCAGTTTTGGCCGATTCTGGCCCTTTTCTTGGATTATTACTCACTGTTTTGGGGTCCCGGAGTGATTTCCACGGTTGACGAACCCCAAGGTGCGCTTACGTGTCGGGCATCACCACTCGTAGTTTTGGCCGATTCTGGCCCGTTTCGTGGACTATTACTCATTGTTTTGGGGTCCCGGAGTGATTTCCATAGTTGTTGAACCCCAAGGTGCACTTATGTGTCGGTCATCAACACTCATAGATTTTGGCGATTCTGGCCGCTTCATGGACTATTACTCACCGTTTTGGGGTCCCAATCGATTTCCATAGTTGTTGAACCCCAAGGTGCGCTTATGTGTCGGTCATCAACACTCGCAAGTTTGGCGATTACTGGCCCGTTCATGGACTATTACTCACTGTTTTGGGGTCGGAGTGATTTCCATAGTTAATGAACCCAAAGTGCGCTTATGTGTCGGTCATCAACAGTCACAGTTTTGGCCGATTCGCCCGTTTCGTGGACTATTACTCACCGTTTTGGGGTCCGGGCGATTTCCATAGTTGTTGAACCCCAAGGTGCGCTTACGTGTCGATCATCAACACTCACAGTTTTGGCCGATTCTGCCCGTTTCGTGGACTATTACTCACTGTTTTGGGGTCCCGGAGTGATTTCCACGTTTGACGAACCCCAAGGTGCGCTTACGTGTCGGTCATCAACACTCATAGTTTTGGCCGATTCTGGCCCGTTTCGTGGACTATTACTCACCGTTTTGGGGTCCCGGAGTCATTTCCATAGTTGTTGAACCCCAAGGTGCGCTTATGTGTCGGTCATCAAAACTCACAGTTTTGGCCGATTCTGGCCCGTTTCGTGGACTATTATTCACTGTTTTGAGGTCCCGGAGCGATTTCCATAGTTGTTGAACCCCAAAGTGCGCTTATGTGTCGGTCATCAACACTCACAGTTTTGGCCGATTCTGGCCCGTTTCGTGGACTATTACTTACTGTTTTGGGGTCCCGGAGTGGTTTCCATGATTGACGAACCCCAGGGTGCGCTTACGTGTCGGTCATCAACACTCGCAGTTTTGGCCGATTCTGGCCCGTTTCTTGGACTATTACTCACCGTTGTGGGGTCCCGAAGTGATTTCCATAGTTGTTGAACCCCATGGTGCGCTTATGTGTCGGTCATCAACACTCATAGTTTTGGCCGATTCTGGCCCGTTTCGTGGACTATTACTCACTGTTTTGGGGTCCCGGAGTGATTTCCATAGTTGTTGAACCCCAAGGTGCGCTTACGTGTCGGTCATCAACACTCGCAGTTTTGGCCGATTCTGGCCCGTTTCATGGACTATTACTCACTGTTTTGGGGTCCCGAAGCGATTTCCATAGTTGTTGAACCCCAAGGTGCGCTTACGTGTCGGTCATCAACACTCACAGTTTTGGCCGATTCTGGCCCGTTTCATGGACTATTACTCACCGTTTTGGGGTCCCAAAGCGATTTGCGTAGTTTTTTAACCCCAAGGTTCGCTTACCTATCGGTCATCAATGCTCGCAGTTTTGGCCGATTCTGGACCGTTTCATGGACTATTACTCACTGTTTTGGGTTCTCGGAGTGATTTCCATAGTTGTTGAACCCCAAGGTGCGCTTATGTGTCGGTCATCAACACTCACAGTTTTGGCCGATTCTTGCCCGTTTCGTGGACTATTACTCACTGTTTTGGGGTCCCGGAGTGATTTCCATAGTTGTTGAACCCCAAGGTGCGCTTATGTGTCGGTCATCAACACTCACAGTTTTGGCCGATTCTGGCCCGTTTCATGGACTATTACTCACTGTTTTGGGGTCCCGGAGTGATTTCCATAGTTGTTGAACCCCAAGGTGCGCTTATGTGTCGGTCATCAACACTCACAGTTTTGGCCGATTCTAGCCCATTTCGTGGACTATTACTCACCGTTTTGGGGTCACGGAGTCATTTCCATAGTTGTTGAACCCCAAGGTGCGCTTATGTGTCGGTCATCAACAATCGCAGTTTTGGCCGATTCTGGCCCGTTTCTTGGACTATTACTCACAGTTTTGGGGTCCAGGAGTGATTTCCATAGTTGTTGAACCCCAAGGTGCGCTTATGTGTCGGTCATCAACACTCACAGTTTTGGCCGATTCTGGCCCGTTTCGTGGACTAGTACTCACCGTTTTGGGGTCACGGAGCGATTTCCGTGGTTGCTGAACCCCAAGGTGCGCTTACGTGTCGGTCATCAACACTCACAGTTTTGGTCGATTCTGACCCGTTTCGTGGACTATTACTCACCGTTTTGGGGTCCCGTAGTGATTTCCACGATCAACGAACCCTAGGTGCGTTTACGTGTCGGTCATCAACACTCGCAGTTTTGGCCGATTCTGGCCCGTTTCGTGGACTATTACTTACTGTTTTGGGGTCCCGGAGTGATTTCCATAGCTGTTGAACCCCAAAGTGCGCTTATGTGTCGGTCATCAACACTCACAGTTTTGGCCGAATCTGGCCCATTTCATGGACTATTATTCACTGTTTTGGGGTCCCGGAGCGATTTCCATAGTTGTTGAACCCCAAGGTGCGCTTATGTGTCGGTCATCAACACTCACAGTTTTGGCCGAATCTGGCCCATTTCATGGACTATTACTTTTTGGGATCCTGGATTGATTTCCACGATTAACGAACCCTAGGGTGCGTCTACGTGTCGGTCATCAACACTCGCAGTTTCGGTCGATTCTGGCCCGTTTCTTGGACTATTACTCACCGTTTTGGCGTCCCAAAACGATTTCCATAGTTGTTGAACCCCAAGGCGCGCTTATGTGTCGGTCATCAACACTCATAGTTTTGGCCGATTCTGGCCCGTTTCTTGGACTATTACTCACCGTTTTGGGGTCCCGGAGTCATTTCCATAGTTGTTGAACCCCAAGGTGCGCTTACGTGTCGGTCATCAACACTCACAGTTTTGGCCGATTCTGGCCCGTTTCATGGACTATTACTCACTGTTTTGGGGTCCCGGAGTGATTTCCACAATTAACGAACCCTTGGGTGCGTTTACGTGTCGGTTATCAACACCCGCAGTTTTGGCCGATTCTGGCCCGCTTCGTGGACTATTACTCACTGTTTTGGGGTCCCGGAGTGATTTCCATAGCTGTTGAACCCCAAGGTGCGCTTATGTGTCGGTCATCAACACTCACAGTTTTGGCCGAATCTGGCCCGTTTCATGGACTATTATTCACTGTTTTGGGGTCCCGGAGTGATTTCCATAGTTGTTGAACCCCAAGGTGCGCTTATGTGTCGGTCATCAACACTCACAGTTTTGGCCGAATCTGGCCCATTTCATGGACTATTACTCACTGTTTTGGGATCCCGGAGTGATTTCCACGATTAACGAACCCTAGGTGCGTTTACGTGTCGGTCATCAACACTCGCAGTTTTGGTCGATTCTGGCCCGTTTCTTGGACTATTACTCACCGTTGTGGGGTCTCGAAGCGATTTCCATAGTTGATGAACCCAAAGGTGCGCTTATGTGTCGGTCATCAACGCTCATAGTTTTGGCCGATTCTGGCCCGTTTCGTGGACTATTACTCAACGTTTTGGGGTCCCGGAGTCATTCCCATAGGTTGAACCCCAAGGTGCGCTTATGTGTCGGTCATCAACAATCGCAGTTTTGGCCGATTCTGGCCCGTTTCGTGGACTATTACTCACCGTTTTGGGGTCCCGGAGCGATTTCCGTGGTTGTTGAACCCAAGGTGCGCTTACGTGTCAGTCATCAACACTCACAGTTTTGGCCGATTCTGGCCCGCTTCTTGGACTATTACTCCCTGTTTTGGGGTCCCGGAGTGATTTCCATAGTTATTGAACCCCAAGGTGCGTGATGTGTCGGTCATCAAAACTCACAGTTTTGGCCGATTCTGGCCCATTTCATGGACTATTACTCACCGTTTTGGGGTCCCGGAGCGATTTCCGTGGTTGTTGAACCCCAAGGTGCGCTTACGTGTCAGTCATCAACACTCACAGTTTTGGCCGATGCTGGCCCGTTTCATGGACTATTATTCACTGTTTTGGGGTCCCGGGTGATTTCCACGATCATGAACCCTAGGTGCGCTTACGTGTCGGTCATCAACACTCATGAGTTTTGGTCGATTCTGACATGTTTCGTGGACTATTACTCACCGTTTTGGGGTCCCAAAGCGATTTCCGTGGTTGTTGAACCCCAAGGTGCGCTTACGTGTCGATCATCAACACTCACAGTTTTGGCCGATTCTGGCCCGTTTCTTGGACTATTACTCCCCGTTTTGGGGTCCCGGAGTGATTTCCATAGTTATTGAACCCCAAGGTGCGCTTATGTGTCGGTCATCAACACTCATAGTTTTGGTCGAATCTGGCCCGTTTCCTGGACTATTACTCACTGTTTTGGGGTCCCGGAGTGATTTCCATAGCTGTTGAACCCCAAGGTGCGCTTACGTGTCGGTCATCAACACTCGCAGTTTTGGCCGATTCTGGCCCGTTTCGTGGACTATTACTCACTGTTTTGGGGTCCCGAAGTGATTTGCATAGTTGTTGAACCCCAAGGTGCGCTTACGTGTCGGTCATCAACACTCGCAGTTTTGGCCGATTCTGGCCCGTTTCTTGGACTATTACTCACTGTTTTGGGGTCCCGGAGTGATTTCCATAGTTGTTGAACCCCAAGGTGCGCTTATGTGTCGGTCATCAACACTCACAGTTTTGGCCGATTCTGGCCCGTTTCGTGGACTATTACTCACCGTTTTGGGGTCCCGAAGCGATTTCCATAGTTGTTGAACCCCAAGGTGCGCTTATGTGTCGGTCATCAACACTCACAGTTTTGGCCGATTCTGGCCCGTTTCATGGACTATTACTCACTGTTTTGGGGTCCGAGAGTGATTTCCATGATTAACGAACCCTAGGGTACGTTTACGTGTCGGTCATCAACACTCGCAGTTTTGGCGAATTCTGGCCCGTTTCGTGGACTATTAATCACCGTTTTAGGGTCCCGCAGCGATTTCCATAGTTGTTGAACCCCAAAGGTGCGCTTATGTGTCGGGTCATCAACACTCATAGTTTTGGCCGATTACCCGCTTCTTGGACTATTACTCACTGTTTTGGGGTCCCGGAGTGATTTCCATAGTTGTTGAACCCCAAGGTGCGCTTACGTGTCATGGTCATCAACACTCGCAGTTTTGGCGATTCGGCCCGTTCATGGACTATTACTCACGGTTTTGGGGTCCCGGCGATTTCCATAGTTGTTGAACCCCAAGGTGCGCTTACGTGTCGGTCATCAACACTCAGTTTTGGCCGATTCTGACCCGTTTCGTGGACTATTACTCACCGTTTTGGGGTCCCGAAGCGATTTCCATGGTTGTTGAACCCCAAGGTGCGCTTACGTGTCGGTCATCAACACTCACAGTTTTGGCCGATTCTGGCCCGTTTCTTGGACTATTACTCACAGTTTTGGGTTCCGGATTCATTTACATAGTTGTTTAACCCCAAGGCGCGCTTATGTGTCGGTCATCAACACTCATAGTTTTGGCCGACTCTGGCCCGTTTCTTGGACTATTACTCACCGTTTTGGGGTCCCGGAGCGATTTCCGTGGTTGTTGAACCCCAAGGTGCGCTTATGTGTCGGTCATCAACACTCACAGTTTTGGCCGAATCTGGCCCATTTCATGGACTATTACTCACTGTTTTGGGGTCCCGAAGCGATTTCCATAGTTGTTGAACCAAAGGTGCGCTTACGTGTCGGTCATCAACACTCGCGGTTTTGGCAGATTCTGAGCCGTTTCGTGGACTATTACTCACCGTTTTGGGGCCCCAAAGTGATTCCCATAGTTGTTGAACCCCAAGGTGCGCTTACGTGTCGGTCATCAACACTCACAGTTTTGGCCCGTTCTGGCCCGTTTCATGTACTATTACTCACTGTTTTGGGGCCCCAAAGCGATTTCCATATTTGTTGAACCCCAAGGTGCGCTTACGTGTCGATCATCAACACTCACAGTTTTGGCCGATTCTGGCCCGTTTCGTGGACTACTACTCACTGTTTTGGGGTCCCAGAGTGATTTCCCCGATTGAGGAACCCTAAGGTGCGGTTACGTGTCGGTCATCAACACTCGCAGTTTTGGCCGATTCTGGCCCGTTTCGTGGACTACTACTCACTGTTTTGGGGTCCCGGAGTGATTTCCATAGTTGTTGAACCCCAAGGTGCGCTTATGTGTCGGCCATCAACACTCATAGTTTTGGCCGATTCTGGCCCGTTTCGTGGACTATTACTCACTGTTTTGGGGTCCCGGAGCGATTTCCATAGTTGTTGAACCCCAAGGTGCGCTTATGTGTCGGTCATCAACACTCACAGTTTTGGCCGATTCTTGCCCGTTTCGTGGACTATTACTCACTGTTTTGGGGTCCCGAGTGATGTCCATGATTAATCGAACCCTAGGTGCGCTTACATGTCGGTCATCAACACTGCAGTTTTGTATGATTCTGGCCCGTTTCGTGGACTATTATTCACTGTTTTGGGGTCCCGGCGCGATTTCCATAGTTGTTGAACCCCAAGGCGCGCTTATGTGTCGGTCATCAACACTCATAGTTTTGGCCGATTCTGGCCCGTTTCTTGGACTATTACTCACCGTTTTGGGGTCCCGAACCGATTTCCATAGTTGTTGAACCCCAAGGTGCGCTTACGTGTCGGTCATCAACACTCACAGTTTTGGCCGATTCTGGCCCGTTTCATGGACTATTACTCACCGTTATGGGGTCCCAAAGAGATTTCCATAGTTGTTGAACACCACAGTGCGCTTACGTGTCGGTCATCAACACTCACAGTTTTGGTCGATTCGCCCATGTTTCATGGACTATTACTCACCGTTTTGGGGTCCCAAAGCGATTTCCGTGGTTGTTGAAACCCAAAGCGCGCTTACGTGTCGGTCATCAACAATCGCAATTTGGCCGATTCTGGCCCGCTTCTTGGACTATTACTCACCTGTTTTGGGGTCCCGGGTGATTTCATAGTTATTGAACCCCAAGGTGCGCTTATGTGTCGGTCATCAAAACACACAGTTTTGGCCAATTCTGGCCCGTTTCGTGGACTATTACTCACGGTTTTGGGGTCCCGGAGCGATTTCCGTGGTTGTTGAACCCCAAGGTGCGCTTACGTGTTAGTCATCAACACTCACAGTTTTGGCCGATGCTGGCCCGTTTCATGGACTATTATTCACTGTTTTGGGGTCCCAGAGTGATTTCCACGATCAACGAACCCTAGGTGCGCTTACGTGTCGGTCATCAACACTCGCAGTTTTGGCCGATTATTGCCCGTTTAGTGGACTATTACTCACTTTGTTTTGGGGTCCCGGAGTGATTTCCATAGTTGTTGAACCCCAAAGTGCGCTTATGTGTCGACCATCAACACTCATAGTTTTGGCGAATCTGGCCCGTTCGTGGACTATTATTCACTGCTTTGGGGTCCTGAGCGATTTCCATAGTTGTTGAACCCCAAGGTGCGCTTTTATGTGTCTGGTCATCAACACTCCACAGTTTTGGCCGAATCTGGCCCATTTCATGGACTATTACTCACTGTTTTGGGATCCCGGAGTGACTTCCACGATTAACGAACCCTAGGGTGCGTCTACGTGTCGGTCATCAACACTCGCAGTTTTGGTCGATTCTGACCCGTTTCTTGGACTATTACTCACCGTTTTGGCGTCCCGAAACGATTTCCATAGTTGTTGAACCCCAAGGCGCGCTTATGTGTCGGTCATCAACACTCATAGTTTTGGCCGACTCTGGCCCGTTTCTTGGACTATTACTCACCGTTTTGGGGTCCCGGAGCGATTTCCGTGGTTGTTGAACCCCAAGGTGCGCTTACGTGTCAGTCATCAACACTCACAGTTTTGGCCGATGCTGGCCCGTTTCATGGACTATTATTCACTGTTTTGGGGTTCCGGAGTGATTTCCACGATCAACGAACCCTAGGTGCGTTTACATGTCAGTCATCAACACTCGCAGTTTTGGCTGATTCTGGCCCGTTTCGTGGACTATTACTCACTGTTTTGGGGTCCCGGAGTGATTTCCATAGCTGTTGAACCCCAAGGTGCGCTTATGTGTCGGTCATCAACACTCATAGTTTTGGCCGAATCTGGCCCGTTTCGTGGACTATTATTCACTGTTTTGGGGTCCCGTAGCGATTTCCATAGTTGTTGAACCCCAAGGTGCGCTTATGTGTCGGTCATCAACACTCACAGTTTTGGCCGAATCTGGCCCATTTCATGGACTATTACTCACTGTTTTGGGGTCCCGGAGTGATTTCCACGATTAACGAACCCTAGGGTGCGTTTACGTGTCGGTCATCAACACTCATAGTTTTGGTCGATTCTGGCCCGTTTCTTGGACTATTACTCACCGTTTTGGCGTCCCGAAACGATTTCCATAGTTGTTGAACCCCAAGGTGCGCTTATGTGTCGGTCATCAACACTCATAGTTTTGGCCGATTCTGGCCCGTTTCTTGGACTATTACTCACCGTTTTGGGGTCCCGGAGCGATTTCCGTGGTTGTTGAACCCCAAGGTGCGCTTATGTGTCGGTCATCAACACTCACAGTTTTGGCCGATGCTGGCCCGTTTCATGGACTATCATTCACTGTTTTGGGGTCCCGGAGTGATTTCCACGATCAGTTGAACCTAAGAGTGCGCTTTACGTGTCGGTCATCAACACTTTCGCTTTGGCCGATTCGCCGTTTCATGGACTATTACTCACCGTTTGGGGTCCCCGCGATTTCCAGTTGTTGAACCCCTGCGCTTACGTGTGGGTCATCAACAATCGCAATTTTGGCAGATTATGGCCCGTTTCGTGGACTATTACTCACCGTTTTGGGGTCGCGGAGTCATTTCCACATTTGTTGAACCCCAAGGTGCGCTTATGTGTCGGCCATCAACACTCATAGTTTTGGCCTATTCTGGCCCGTTTCATGGACTATTACTCACTGTTTTGGGGTCCCGGAGTGATTTCCATAGTTGTTGAACCCCAAGGTGCACTTATGTGTCGGTCATCAACAATCGTTGTTTGGGCCGATTCTGGCCCGTTTCATGGACTATTACTCACTGTTTTTGGGGTCCCGGAGTGATTTCCACGATTAACGTACGTGCCGGTCATCAACACTCGCAGTTTTGGCCGATTCTCGCCCGTTTCTTGGACTATTACTCACCTTTGTGGGTTCCCGAAGCGATTTCCATAGTTGTTGAACCCCAAGGTGCGCTTATGTGTTGGTCGTCTGCACTCACAATTTTGGCTGATTCTGGCCCGTTTTTGGACTATAACTCACTGTTTTGGTGTCCCAGAGCGATTTCCATAGTTGTTGAACCCCAAGGTGCGGTTATGTGTCCGTCATCAACACTCACAGTTTTGGCCGATTCTGGCCCATTTCGTGGACTATTACTCACTGTTTTGGGGTCCCGGAGCGATTTCCATAGTTGTTGAACCCCAAGGTGCGCTTACGTGTCGGTCATCAACACTCGCAGTTTTGGCCGATTCTGGCCCGTTTCATGGACTATTACTCACCGTTTTGGGGTCCCGGAGTGATTTCCATAGTTGTTGAACCCAAGGTGCGCTTATGTGTCGGTCATCAACACTCACAGTTTTGGCCGATTCTGGCCCGTTTCATGGACTATTACTCACCGTTTTGGGGTCCCGGAGCGATTTCCGTGGTTGTTGAACCCCAAGGTGCGCTTATGTGTCGGTCATCAACACTCACAGTTTTGGCCGAATCTGGCCCATTTCATGGACTATTACTCACCGTTTTGTTGTCTCGGAGCCATTTCCATAGTTATTGAACCCCAAGGTGCGCTTATGTGTCGGTCATCAACACTCACAGTTTTGGCCGATTCTGACCCGTTTCTTGGACTATTACTCACCGTTTTGGGGTCCCGGAGCGATTTCCATAGTTGTTGAACCCCAAGGTGCGCTTACGTGTCGGTCATCAACACTCATAGTTTTGGCCGATTCTGGACCGTTTCATGGACTATTACTCACTGTTTTGGGTTCTCGGAGTGATTTCCATAGGAGTTGAACCCCCAGGTGCGTTTACGTGTCGGTCATCAACACTCATAATTTTGGCCGATTCTGGCCCGTTTCGTGGACTATTACTCACTGTTTTGGGGTCCCGGAGTCATTTCCATAGTTGTTGAACCCCAAGGTGCGCTTATGTGTTGGTCATCAACACTCACAGTTTCGGCCGATGCTGGCCCGTTTCGTGGACTATTACTCACTGTTTTGGGGTCCCCGAGTGATCGATTTCCATAGTTGTTGAACCCCAAGGTGCGCTTATGTGTCGGTCATCAACACTCACAGTTTTGGCCGATTCTGGCCCGTTTCATGGACTATTACTCACTCTTTTGGGGTCCCGGAGTGATTTCCACGATTTATGAACCCCAGCGTGCGCTTAAGATACGGTCATCATCACTCGCAGTTTTGGCCGATTCTGGCCCGTTTCGTGGACTATTACTCACTGTTTTGGGGTCCCGGAGTGATTTCCATAGCTGTTGAACCCCAAGGTGCGCTTATGTCTCGGCCATCAACACTCATAGTTTTGGCCGAATCTGGCCCGTTTCGTGGACTATTATTCACTGTTTTGAGGTCCCGGAGCGATTTCCATAGTTGTTGAACCCCAAGGTGCGCTTATGTGTCCGTCATCAACCCTCACAGTTTTGGCCGAATCTGGCCCATTTCATGGACTATTACTCACAGTTTTGGGATCCCGGAGTGATTTCCACGATTAATGAATCCTGGGGTGCGTTTACGTGTCGGTCATCAACACTCGCAGTTTTGGCCGATTCTGGCCCGTTTCTTGGACTATTACTCACCGTTTTGGGGTCCCGAAGTGATTTACATAGTTTTAAACCCAAGGTGGGCTTACGTGTCGGTCATCAACACTCACAGTTTTGGCCGATTCTGGCCCGTTTAATGGACTATTACTCACCGTTGTGGGGTCCCGAACCGATTTCCATAGTTGTTGAACCCCAAGGTGCGCTTATGTGTCGGTCATCAACACTAACAGTTTTGGTTATTCTGACCCGTTTCGTGGACTATACTCACCGTTTTGGGGTCCCAAAACGATTTCCGTGGTTGTTGAACCCCAAGGCGCGCTTACGTGTCGGTCATCAACAATCGCAGTTTTGGCTGATTCTGGCCCGCTTCTTGGACTATTACTCCCCATTTTGGGGTCCCGGAGTGATTTCCATAGTTATTGAACCCCAAGGTGCGCTTATGTGTCGGTCATCAACAATCACAGTTTTGGCCGATTCTGGCCCGTTTCGTGGACTATTACTCACTGTTTTGGGGTCCCGGAGCGATTTCCGTGGTTGTTGAAACCCAAGGTGCGCTTACGTGTTGGTCATCAACACTCACAGTTTTGGCCGTTTCTAGCCCGTTTCTTGGACTATTATTCACTGTTTTGGGGTCCCGGAGTGATTTCCACGATCAACGAACCCTAGGTGCGTTTACGTGTCGGTCATCAACACTCGCAGTTTTGGCCGATTCTGGCCCGTTTCGTGGACTATTACTCACTGATTTGGGGTCCTAGAGTGATTTCCATAGCTGTTGAACCCCAAGGTGCGCTTATGTGTCGGCCATCAACACTCACAGTTTTGGCCGAATCTGGCCCGTTTCGTGGACTATTATTCACTGTTTTGGTGTCCCGGAGCGATTTCCATAGTTGTTGAACCCCAAGGTGCGCTTATGTGTCGGTCATCAACACTCATAGTTTTGGCCGAATCTGGCCAATTTCATGGACTATTACTCACTGTTTTGGGATCCCGGAGTGATTTCCACGATTAACGAACCCTAGGGTGCGTCTACGTGTCGGTCATCAACACTTGCAGTTTTGGTCGATTCTGGCCCGTTTCTTGGACTATTACTCACCGTTTTGGCGTCCCAAGCTTGATTTCCATAGTTGTTGAACCCCAAAGGCGCGCTTATGTGTCGGTCATCAACACCCATAGTTTTGGCCGACTCTGCCCGCTTTCTTGGACTATTACTCACCGTTTGGGGTCCCGGGCGATTTCCATGGTTGTTGAACCCCGGTGCGCTTATGTCGGTCATCAACACTCCAGTTTGGCCCGATTTTCGTTTGGACTATTATTCATCTGCTTTGGGGTCCCGGCGATTTCCATAGTTGTTGAACCCCAAGGTGCGCTTATGTGTCGGTCATCAACACTCACAGTTTTGGCCGATTCTGGCCCTTTTCGTGGACTATTACTCACTCTTTTGGGGTCCCGGAGTGATTTCCATAGTAGTTGTACCCCTAGGTGCGCTTATGTGTCGCTCATCAACACTCACAGTTTTGGCCTATTCTGGCCCATTTCATGGACAATTACTCACTGTTTTGGGGTCCCGGAGTGATTTTCATAGTTGTTGAACCCCAAGGTGCGCTTATGTCGGTCATCAACACTCACAGTTTTGGCGAATCTGGCCCGTTCATGGACTATTACTCACCATTTTGGGGTCCCGGGTGATTTCCATAGTTGTTGAACCCCTAAGGTGCGCTTACGTGTCGGTCATCAACACACAGTTATGTCCGAGTCTGGCCCGGTTCATGGATTATTACTCACTGCTTTGGGGTCCAAAGCGATTTCCATTTTTGTTGAACCCTACGGTGCGTCTACGTGTCGGTCATCAACACTCATAGTTTTGGCCGATTCTGGCCCGTTTCGTGGACTATTACTCACCGTTTTGGGGTCCCAAAGCGATTTCCGTGGTTGTTGAACCCCAAGGCGCGCTTACGTGTCGGTCATCAACAATCGCAATTTTGGCCGATTCTGGCCCGTTTCTTGGACTATTACTCACCGTTTTGGGGTCCCGGAGTGATTTCCATAGTTGTTGAACCCCAAGGTGCGCTTATGTGTCGGTCATCAACACTCATAGTTTTGGCCGATTCTGGCCCGTTTCGTGGACTATTACTCACTGTTTTGGGGTCCCGGAGTGATTTCCATAGTTGTTGAACCCCAAGGTGCGCTTACGTGTCGGTCATCAACACTCACAGTTTTGGCCGATTCTGGCCCGTTTCATGGACTATTATTCACTGTTTTGGGGTCCCGGAGTGATTTCCACGATTAACGAACCTTGGGGTGCGTTTATATGTCGTCATCAACACACGCAGTTTTGGCCGATTCTCGACCGCTTTCTTGGACTATTACTCACCGCTTTGGGGTCCCGGGTGATTACCATAGTTGTTGAACCCCAAGATGCGCTTATTTGTCGGTCATCAACACTCATAGTTTTGGCTGATTCTGGCCCGTTCATGGACTATTACTCACCGCTTTTGGGGTCCCGGAGCCATTTCCATCGTTTTTGAACCCAAGGTGCGCTTATGTGTCGGTCATCAACACTCACAGTTTTAGCCGAATCTGGCCCATTTCCTGGACTATTACTCACTTTTTTGGGGTCCCAGAGTGATTTCTACTATTAACGAACCCTTGGTTGCGTTTACGTGTCGGTCATCAACACTTGTAGTTTTGGTCGATTCTGACCCGTTTCTCGCACTATTACTCACTGTTTTGGGGTCCCGAAGCGATTTCCATAGTTGTTGAACCGCAAGGTGCGCTTACGTGTCGGTCATCAACACTCACAGATTTGGCCGATTCTGGCCCGTTTCATGGACTATTATTCACTGTTTTGGGGTCCCGGAGCGATTTCCATAGTTGTTGAACCCCAAGGTGCGCTTATGTGTCGGTCATCAACACTCACAGTTTTGGCCGAATCTGGCCCATTTCATGGACTATTACTCACTGTTTTGGGATCCCGGAGCGATTTCCATAGTTGTTGAACCGCAAGGTGCGCTTATGTGTCGGTCATCAACAGTCACAGTTTTGGCCGAATCTGGCCAATTTCATGGACTATTACTCACTGTTCTGGGGTCCCTAAGCGATTTCCATAGTTGTTGAACCCCTAAGGTGCGCTTATGTCGGTCATCAACACTCATAGTTTTGGCGATTACGGCCCGTTTCTTGGACTATTACTCACCGTTTGGGGTCCCGGAGTGATTTCCATTATTGACGAACCCCGGGGTGCGTTTATGTATCGGTCATCAACACTCATAGTTTTTGCCGATTCTGGGCCGTTTTTGGACTATTACTCACTGTTTTGGGGTCCCGGAGCGATTTCCATAGTTGTTGAACCCCAAGGTGCGCTTACGTGTCGGTCATCAACACTGGCAGTTTTGGCCGATTCTGGCCCGTTTCTTGGATTATTACTCACTGTTTTGGGGTCCCGAAGCGATTTCCATAGTTGTTGAACCCCAAGGTGCGCTTACGTGTCGGTCATCAACACTCATAGTTTTGGCCGATTCTGACCCGTTTCGTGGACTATTACTCACCGTTTTGGGGTCCCGAAGCGATTTCCATAGTTGTTGAACCCCAAGGTGCGCTTACGTGTCGGTCATCAACACTCGTAGTTTTGGCCGATTCTGGCCCGTTTCCTGGACTATTACTCACCGTTTTAGGGTCCCGAAGCGATTTCCATTGTTGTTCAGTCCCAAGGTGCGCTTATGTGTTGGTCGTCTGCACTCACAATTTTGGCTGATTCTGGACCGTTTCGTGGACTATTACTCACCGTTTTGGGGTCCCGAAGCGATTTCCATAGTTGTTGAACCCCAAGGTGCGCTTACGTGTCGGTCATCAACACTCGCAGTTTTGGCCGATTCTAGCCCGTTTCATGGACTATTACACACTGTTTTGGGGTCCCGCAACGATTTCCATAGTTGTCGAACCCCAAGGTGCGCTTACGTGTCGGTCATCAACACTCATAGTTTTGGCCGATTAAAGCCCGTTCGTGGACTATTACTCACTGCTTTTGGGGTCCGGAGTGATTTCCATAGTTGTTGAACCCCAAGGTGCGCTTATGTGTCGTCATCAACACTCCACAGTTTTGGCGAATTTTGGCCCGCTTCATGGACTATTATTCACTGTTTTGGGGTCCCGAGTGATTTCCACGATTAACCAACCCTAGGTGCTGCGCTTACGTGTCGGTCATCAACACTCATAGTTTTGGCGATTCTCGACCATTTTGGACTATTACTCACCGTTTTGGGGTCCGGATTGATTTCCATAGTTGTTGAACCCCAAGGTGCGCTTATGTGTCGGTCATCAACACTCATAGTTTTGGCCTATTATGGCCCGTTTCATGGACTATTACTCACTGTTTTGGGGTTCCGGATCGATTTCCATAGTTGTTGAACCCCAAGGTGCGCTTATGTGTTGGTCATCAACACTCTCATTTTTGGCCCATTCTGGCCCGCTTCTTGGACTATTACTCATGGTTTTGGGGTCCGGAGTGATTTCCAGATTAATTGAACCCTAGGTGTGCTTACGTGTTTGGTCATCAACACTCAAGGTTTTGGCGATTCTGGCCCGCTACTTGGACTATTACTCATCATTTTGGGGTCCCGGCGATTTCCATAGTTGTTGAACCCAAAGGTGCGCTTATGTGTCGCATCATACACACTCACTTTTTGGCCGATTCTGGCCCGCTTAATGGACTATTACTCACTGTTTTGGGGCCCGGAGTGATTTCCACGATGTTGAACCCTGTGCGTTTACGTTGTCGGTCATCAACACTCAGATTTTGGCGATTCTGGCCCGTTCGTGGACTATTACTCATCGCTTTTGGGGTCCCAAGCGATTTCCATAGTTGTTGAACCCAAGGTGCGCTTATGTGTCGGTCATCAACACTCATAGTTTTGGCGAATCTGGCCCGTTTCGTGGACTATTACTCACTGTTTTGTGGTCCCGGAGTGATTTCCATAGTTGTTGAACCCCAAGGTGCGCTTATGTGTCGGTCATCAACACTCACAGTTTTGGCCGAATCTGGCCCATTTCTTGGACTATTACTCACTGTTTTGGGGTCCCGGAGTGATTTCCACGATTAACGAACCCTAGGATGCGTTTACGTGTCGGTCATCAATAATCGCAGTTTTGGTGGAATTACGGCCCGTTTCTTGGACTATTACTCACCATTTTGGGGTCCCAGCTTTATTTCCATAGTTGTTGAACCCCAAAGGTGCGCTTTTTATGTGGCCATCAACACTCATAGTTTTGGCCGATTCTCGCCCGTTTCTTGGACTATTACTCATCGCTTTGGGGTCTCGAGCGATTTCCATAGTTGTTGAACCCAAGGTGCGCTTATGTGTTGGTCATCAACACTCACAATTTGGCGATTACGATCCCTTTCGTGGACTATTACTCACCGTTTTGGGGTCCCGAAGCGATTTCCATAGTTGTTGAACCCCAAGGTGCGCTTACGTGTCGGTCATCAACAATCGCAGTTTTGGCCGATTCTAGCCCATTTCTAAGACTATTACTCAACGTTTTGGGGTCCCTCAGCGATTTCCAAAGTTGTTGAACCCAACGGTGCGTTTACGTGTCGGTCACCAACACTCGCAGTTTAGGCCGATTCTCGCCCGCTTTCGTGGACTATTACTCACCGCTTTTGGGGTCCCGGAGTGATTTCCATAGGTTGTTGAACCCCAAAGTTGCGCTTATGTGTTGGTCATCAACACTCATAGTTTTGGCCGATTCTGCCCGCTTTCTTGGACTATTACTCCATTGTTTTGGGGTCCCTGAGTGATTTCATGATTAACGAACCCTAGGTGCGCTTTACGTGTCGGGTCATCAAAAATCAAGGTTTTGCTCGAATGACCCGCTACTTGACTATTACTCATCATTTTTGGGGTCCCGGGCGATTTCCATAGTTGTTGAATCCCAAAGTTGCGCTTTACGTGTCGCTCATACAACACTCCGCAGTTTTTGGCGATGCTGGCCCGTTCATGAACTATTATTCATCTGCTTTGGGGTCCTTGGTGATTTCCATGGTTGTTGAACCCTAGGTGCGCTTACGTGTTAGTCATCAACACTTTTTTCGATTCTGGCCGATTAAGCCCGTTTGGACTATTACTCATCGCTTTTGGGGTCCCGAGTGATTTCCATAGTTGTTGAACCCCAACTGCGCTTATGTCTCGGTTATCAACACTCATAGTTTTGGCCGATTCTGCCCGTTCTTGGACTATTACTCACCTTTTTGGGGTCCTGGGCGATTTTCATAGTTGTTGAACCCCAAAGGTGCACTTATGTGTCGGTCATCAACACTCACAGTTTTGCGATTCTGGCCCATTTCATGGACTATTACTCACTCTTTTGGGATCCGGAGTGATTTCCCACGATTAACGAACCCTAAGGTGCGTCTATGTCGGTCATCAACACTTTCGCAGTTTTGGCCGATTGGCCCGTTTCTTGCAGCTATTACTCACCATTTTGGGGTCCGGCTTGATTTCCATTTGTTGAACCCCTAAGGTGCGCTTACGTGTCGGTCATCAACACTCGTAGTTTCGCCCGATTCTGCCGCTTCTTGGACTATTACTCACCGCTTTGGGGTCCAAAGCGTTTTCCATGGTTGTTGAACCCCAAGGTGTGCTTACGTGTTGGTCATCAACACTCCCAGCTTTGGCCGATTCTGGCCCGTTTCATGGACTATTACTCACTGTTTTGGGGTCCCAAAGCGATTTCCATGGTTGTTGAACCCCAAGGTGTGCTTACGTGTTGGTCATCAACACTCCCAGCTTTGGCAGATTCTGGCCCATTTCATGGACTATTACTCACTGTTTTCGGGGTCCCAAAGCGATTTCCACGATCAGTTGTTAAACCTACAAGGTGCGCTTATGTGTCGGTCATCAACACTCATAGTTTTGGCGATTCTGGCCCGCTTTCTGGACTATTACTCACCGTTTTGGGGTCCCGGAGTGATTTCCATAGGTTGTTGAACCCCAAGTTGCTTTTATGTGTTGGTCATCAACACTCATAGTTTTGGCGATTCTGGCCCGTTCATGGACTATTATTCATTGTTTTGGGGTCCGGAGTGATTTCCATGATTAATTGAACCCCTAGGTGCGCTTATGTGTCGGTCATCAACACTCAAGGTTTGGCTCAATCCGGCCCATTTCTTGGACTATTACTCATCATTTTGGGGTCCCGAAGCGATTTCCATAGTTGTTGAACCCCATGGTGCGCTTATGTCATCAATACTCATAGTTTTGGCCGATTCTGGCCCGTTTCATGGACTACTACTCACTGTTTTCGGGTCCCGAAGCGATTTGCATAGCTGTTGAATCCCAAAGCGGCTTTTACGTGTCGGTCATCAACAATCTCACGTTTTGGCCGATTACGGCCCGCTTCTTGGACTATTACTCATCGCTTTGGTGTCCCGAAACGATTTCCATAGTTGTTGAACCCCAATGCGCGCTTATGTGTCGGTCATCAACACTCACAGTTTTGGGCGATTCTGCCCGCTTTCATGGACTATTACTCACCTTTTTGGGGTCCCGGGCGATTTCCATAGTTGTTGAACCCCAAGGTGCGCTTTTATGTGTCGGTCATCAACACTCGCAGTTTTGGTCGATTCTGGCCCGTTTCTTGGACTATTACTCACTGTTTTGGCGTCCCTGAACGATTTCAACGATAATAGAACCCCAAGGGTGCGTTTACGTGTCGGGTCATCAACACTGCAGCTTTTGGCCGATTCAGCCCGCTTTAAATGAACTATTACTCACCATTTTGGGGTCGCGGAGTGATTTCCATAGTTGTTGAACCCCTGTGCGCTTATGTGTCGGTCATCAACACTCATAGTTTTGGCCGAATTTCCTGCCCGCTTCATTGACTATTACTCACTGCTTTGGGGTCCCAAAGCGATTTCCATAGTTGTTGAACCTAAGGTGCGCTTATGTGTTGGTCATCAACACTCACGATTTTGGCGATTCGACCCGTTTGTGGACTATTACTCACCGCTTTGGGGTCCCAAAGTGATTTCCATGGTTGTTGAACCCAAGGTGCGCTTTACGTGTCGGTCATCAACACTTTCAGCTTTTGGGCCGATTCTAGCCCGTTTCTAAGACTATTACTCACCGCTTTGGGGTCCCGGAGCATTTCCATAGTTGTTGAACCCCAAGGTGCGCTTATGTGTCGTCATCAACACTCATAGTTTTGGCGAATTCTTGCCCGTTTCATGGACTATTACTCATCGCTTTGGGGTCCCGGGCGATTTCATAGTTGTTGAACCCAAGGTGCGCTTATGTGTCGGGTCATCAATACTCACAGTTTTGGCCGAATTGACCCATTTCATGGATTATTACTCACTGTTTTGGGGTCCCAGTGATTTCCATAGTTAATTGAACCCTAGGTGCGACGTGTCGTCGGTCATCAACACCTCGGATTTTGGCCGCTTCTTGCCCGTTTCCTAGACTATTACTCACCGTTTTGGGGTCCCGGAGTGATTTCCATAGTTGTTGAACCCCAAGGTGCGCTTATGTGTCGGTCATCAACACTCATAGTTTTGGCCGATTCTGGCCCGTTTCGTGGACTATTACTCACTGTTTTGGGGTCCTGGAGTGATTTATAGGTTTTGAACCCCAAGTTGCGCTTATGTGTTGGTCATGAACACTCATAGTTTTGTCCGATTGGCCCGTTTCGTGGACTATTATTCATTGTTTTGGGGTCCTGGAGTGATTTCCATGATTAACGTAACCCTAGGTGTGTTTACGATGTCGGTCATCAAAATCACGGTTTTGCTCGACTACGGTTCGCGTTTTGACTATTACTCATCATTTTGGGGTCCCGGCGATTTCCATAGTTGTTTAATCCCAAAGGTGCGCTTTATGTGTCGGCCATACACACTCACCGCTTGGCCGATTACGGCGCTTTCATGGACTATTACTCACCGCTTTGGGGTCCTTGAGCGATTTCCATGGTTGTTGAACCCCCCAAGTTTTAGCCGATTGTGGCCTGTTATTTTGGACTATTACTCATCGCTTTTGGGGTCCCCAACGATTTCCATAGTTGTTGAACCCTAACGGCGCTTTATGTGTCGGTCATCAACACTCATAGTTTGGCCGATTCTCGCCCGCTTTCTTGGACTATTACTCACCTTTTTTGGGGTCCCGGAGCTATTTTCATAGTTGTTGAACCCCGAGGTGCGCTTTATGTGTCGATCATCAACACTCACGCTTGGCCGATTCTCGCGGTTTTGTGGACTATTACTCACTCTTTTTGGGGTCCTTGAGTGATTTCCACGACACGCGAACCTCGGGTGCGCTTACGTGTCGGTCATCAACACTCGCAGTTTTGGCCGATTCTCGCCCGCTTTCTTGCAATATTACTCACCATTTTGGGGTCGCTGGCCGATTTCCGTAGTTGTTGAACCCTAAGGTGCGCTTTTACGTAATAGGTCTGGCCATCAACCTCGTAGTTTTGGCCGATTCTCGCCCACATTTGGACTATTACTCATCGCTTTGGGGTCTCAAAGCGATTTCTATAGTTGTTGAACCCAAGGTGTGCTTATGTGTTGGTCATCAACACTCACAATTTGGCTGATTTCTAATTCGCTGTGGACTATTACTCACCGCTTTGGGGTCCCAAAGCGATTTCCATGGTTGTTGAACCCCAAAGGTGCGCTTACGTGTCGGCCATCAATAATCGTAGCTTTTGGCCGATTCTAGCCCATTTCTAAGACTATTACTCACCGCTTTGGGGTCCCGAGTGATTTCCAAAGTTGTTAAACCCAAGGTGCGCTTATGTGCTGGTCATCAACACTCATAGTTTTGGCCGATTCTGCCCGCTTTCGTGGACTATTACTCACCGCTTTTGGGGTCCCCAGTGATTTCCATAGTTGTTGAACCCCAAGATGCGCTTTTATGTCGGTCATCAACACTCCGCAGCTTTGGCCGATTTGGCCCGTTCATGGACTATTATTCACTGCTTTTGGGGTCCCGGAGTGATTTCCACGATTAACCAACCCTAGGTGCGCGTACGGTCGCTTATCAACACTCGCAGGGTTTTTGGCTGATTCTGGACCATTTCTTAAACTATTAATCACCGCTTTGGGGTCCCGAGTGATTTATAGTTGTTGAACCCCAAGGTGCGCTTATATGTGTCGGCCATCAACACTCATAGTTTTGGCAGATTTCGCCCGCTTTCGTGGACTATTACTCACTGCTTTGGGGTCCCGGAGTGATTTTATAGTTTTTGAACCCCAAGTTGCGCTTTATGTGTTGGTCATGAACACTCATAGTTTTGTCCGATTCTGGCCCGTTTCGTGGACTACTATTCATTGTTTTGCGGCCCTGAGTGATTTCCATGATTAATCGAACCCTAGGTGTGTTTACATGTCGGTCATAAAATCACCGGTTTTGCCTTAATTCTGGCCCGTTATTTGGACTATTACTCATCATTTTGGGGTCCCGGGCGATTTCCATAGTTGTTTAACCTCAAAGGTGCGCTTATGTGTCGCTATCATACACACTCACTGTTTTGGCCGATTCTCGCCTGCTTTCATGGACTATTAATCGACCGCTTGGGGTCCCTGAGCGATTTCCATGGTTGTTGAACCCCAAGTTTTAGCCGATCAGGCCCGTTATTTGACTATTACTTCATCGCTTTTGGGGTCCCAAATGATTTTCCATAGTTGTTGAACCCCAACGTGCGCTTATGTGTCGGCCATCAATACTCATAGTTTTGACGATTTCATTCTCGCCCGCTTTTGGACTATTACTTCACCTTTTTGGGGTCCTGGAGCTATTTTCATAGTTGTTGAACCCCGAGGTGCGCTTTATGTGTCGATCATCAACACTCACAGCTTGGCCGATTCTCGCCGGTTTTGTGGACTATTACTCACTCTTTTGGGGTCCCGGAGTAATTTACGCCATTAACGAACCTCGTGCGCTTACGTGTTCGGTCATCAACACTCGCAGCTTTGGCTGATTCTCGCCCGCTTCTTGCAATATTACTCACCATTTTGGGGTCAAGGCCAATTTCCACGTAGTTGTTGAACCCCAGGTGCGCTTACGCGTGCCCATCAACCTCGTAGTTTTGGCCGATTTCTGGCCCGTTATTGGACTATTACTTCATCGCTTTTGGGGTCTCAAAGCGATTTCTATAGTTGTTGAACCCAAGGTGTGCTTATGTGTTGGTCATCAACACTCACAATTTGGCTTGATTCTGACCCGCTTTCATGGACTATTACTCACCGCTTTTGGGGTCCCAAAGCGATTTCCATGGTTGTTGAAACCCTAAGGTGCGCTTTTACGTGTTTGGCTACATCAACAATCGCAGCTTGGCCGATTCTAGCCCATTTCTAAGACTATTACTCACCGCTTTTGGGGTCCCGGAGTGATTTCATAGTTGTTAAACCCCAAGGTGCGCTTATGTGTCGGGTCATCAACACTCATAGTTTTGGCCGATTCTCGCCCGCTTGTGGACTATTACTTCACTGCTTTTGGGGTCCCTGAGTGATTTATAGGTTTTGAACCCCAAGTTGGCGCTTATGTGTTGGTCATGAACACTCATAGTTTTGTCCGATTCTCGCCTGCTTTCATGGACTATTATTCATTGTTTTGAGGTCCCTGAGTGATTTCCATGATTAACGAACCCTGGTGTGCTTTTACGTGTCGGTCATCAAAATCAAGGTTTTGCTCGACTCGCCCTACATTTGGACTATTACTCATCATTTTGGGGTACCGGGTTATTTCCATAGTTGTTTAATCCCAAAGTTGCGCTTTTATGTGTCGCCATACACACTCACTGCTTTTGGCCGATTCTGGCCGTTTCATGGACTATTATCGACTGTTTTGGGGTCCCTGAGGCGATTTCCATGGTTGTTGAACCCCCAAGTTTTAAGCCGATTGTGGCCGCTACATTGGACTATTACTCATCGCTTTGGGGTCCCAAACGATTTCCATAGTTGTTGAACCCTCAACGCGGCGCTTATGTGCTCTGGCCATCAACACTCATAGTTTTGACCGATTCTGCCCGCTTTCTTGGACTATTACTCACCTTTTGGGGTCCCTGAGCTATTTTCATAGTTGTTGAACCCCGAGGTGCGCTTTATGTGTCGATCATCAACACTCACGCTTTTGGCCGATTCTCGCCGGTTTTTGTGGACTATTACTCACTCTTTTGGGGTCCCGGAGTGATTTCCGATTAATCTAACCCTCGGCGGTGCGCTTACGTGTCGTCATCAACACTCGCAGTTTTGGCCGATTCTCGCCCGCTTTCTTGCAATATTACTCACCATTTTGGGGTCGCGGCTTACTTCCGTAGTTGTTGAACCCCAAGGTGCGCTTACGTGTTTGGCCATCAACCTCGTAGTTTTGGCCGATTCTCGCTCACATTTGGACTATTACTTCATCGCTTTGGGGTCTCAAAGCGATTTCTATAGTTGTTGAACCTAAGGTGTGCTTATGTTGGTCATCAACACTCACAATTTGGCTGATTCTCGACCTGCTTCGTGGACTATTACTTCACCGCTTTTGGGGGTCCCAAAGCGATTTCCATGGTTGTTGAACCCCAAAGGTGCGCTTTTACGTGTTGGTCATCAACAATCGTAGTTTTGGCCGATTCTAGCCCATTTCTAAGACTATTACTCACCGCTTTGGGGTCCCGAGTGATTTCCAAAGTTGTTAAACCCTAAGGTGCGCTTATGTGCTCTACTTTGGTCATCAACACTCATAGTTTTGGCCGATTCTGGCCCGCTTAAATGGACTATTACTTCACCGCTTTGGGGTCCCGGAGTGATTTCCATAGTTGTTGAACCCCTAAGATGCGCTTTTATGTGTCTGGCCATCAACACTCCATGTTTTGGCCGATTTTGGCCGTTTCATGGACTATTATTCACTGTTTTGGGGTCCCGGAGTGATTTTACGATTAAACCAACCTAGGTGCGTTTGCGTGTCGCTTATCAACACTCGCAGGTTTGGCTGATTCGACCATTTCTTAAACTATTAATCACCGCTTTTGGGGTCCCGGAGTGATTTCCATAGTTGTTGAACCCTCAAGGTGCAGCTTATGTGTCGGCCATCAACACTCATAGTTTTGGCGATTCTTCCGCCCGCTTTCGTGGACTATTACCCACTGTTTTGGGGTCCCGGAGTGATTTCCATAGTTTTTGAACCCCAAGTTGCGCTTATGTGTTGGTCATGAACACTCATAGTTTTGTCCGATTCTGGCCTGCTTGTGGACTACTATTCATTGTTTTAGTCCTGAGTGATTTCCATGATTAACGAACCCTAGGTGTGTTTACGTGTCGGCCATCAAAAATCACGGTTTTTGCCTGACTCGCCCGCATTTGGACTATTACTCATCATTTTGGGGTCCCGGTTTATTTCCATAGTTGTTTAATCCCAAAGGTGCGCTTTATGTGTCGCCATACACACTCACTGCTTTGGCCGATTCTCGCTGCTTTCTTGACTATTATCGACCGCTTTTGGGGTCCTGAGCGATTTCCATGGTTGTTGAACCCCAAGTTTTAGCCGACATTGTGGCCGTTACATTTGGACTATTACTCATCGCTTTGGGGTCCCAAATGATTTTCCATAGTTGTTGAACCCCAACGTGCGCTTTTATGTGTCGTCATCAATACTCATAGTTTCAATTTCGATTCCGCCCTGCTTTTTGGACTATTACTCACCTTTTTGGGGTCCCTGAGCTATTTTCATAGTTGTTGAACCCCGAGGTGCGCTTTATGTGTCGATCATCAACACTCACATAGGGCCGATTCTCGCCGGTTTTGTGGACTATTACTCACTCTTTGGGGTCCTTGAGTGATTTCCAATTACATCTAACCTCGGTGCGTTTACGTGTCTGGCCATCAACACTGCAGCTTTGGCCGATTCCGCCCGCTTTTTTGCAATATTACTCACCATTTTGGGGTCGGCGTTTATTTCCGTAGTTGTTGAACCCCAAGGTGCGCTTTTACGCGTTTGGTCATCAACCTCGTAGTTTTGGCCGATTCTCGCCCGTTATTTGGACTATTACTCATCGCTTTTGGGGTCTCAAAGCGATTTCTATAGTTGTTGAACCTAAGGTGTGCTTATGGTGTTGGTTATCAACACTCACAATTTGGCCTGATTCTCGACCCATTTCGGGACTATTACTCACCGCTTTGGGGTCCCAAAGATTTCCATGGTTGTTGAACCCCAAGGTGCGCTTACGTGTGGGTCATCAATAACCGCAGTTTTGGCGATTCTAGCCCATTTCTAAGACTATTACTCACCGCTTTTCGGGTCACGGAGTGATTCCCATAGTTATTAAACCCCAAGGTGCGCTTATGTGTCGGTCATCAACACTCATAGTTTTGGCCGATTCGCCCGCTTTCGTGGACTATTACTTCACTGCTTTGGGGTCCCGGAGTGATTTCCATAGGTTTTGAACCCCAAGTTGCGCTTTTATGTGTTGGCTGCGAACACTCATAGTTTTGTCCGATTCTGGCCTGCTTGTGGACTATTATTCATTGTTTTGGGGTCCCGAGTGATTTCCATGATTAACGAACCCTAGGTGTGTTTACGTGTCGGTCATCAAAAATCAAGGTTTTGCTCGACTCGCCCGTCACATTTGGACTATTACTCATCATTTTGGGGTACCGAGCGTTATTTCCATAGTTGTTTAATCCCAAAGTTATGCTTTATGTGTCGCCATACACACTCCACTGCTTTTGGCCGATTCGCCGCTTTCATGGACTATTACCGATCGCTTTGGGGTCCCTTGAGCGATTTCCATGGTTGTTGAACCCCAAGTTTTAGCCGATTGTGGCCTGTTATTTGGACTATTACTTCATCGTTTTGGGGTCCCGAAGCGATTTCCATAGTTGTTCAAACCCAACGTGCGCTTATGTGTAGGCAATCAACACTCATTGTTATGACTGATTCTGGCACGTTTATTAGACTATTGCTCACCTTTTTGGGGTCCCGGAGCTATTTTCATAGTTGTTGAACCCCGAGGTGCGCTTTTATGTGTCGATCATCCACTCTCACAGTTTTGCCGATTCTAGACGGTTTTATGGACTACTACTCACCGTTTTGGGGTCCCTGAGTGATTTCCACTATTAACGAACCCTCGGGTGCGCTTATGTGTCGGTCATCAACACTCACTGTTTTGGCCGATTCTGCCCGCTTCTTTGCAATATTACTCACCATTTTGGGGTCGCTAAGCATTTCCGTAGTTGTTGAACCCCAAGGTGCTTTACGTGTTTGGCCATCAACCCTCGTAGTTTTCGGGCCGATTCTCGCCCGTTATTTGGACTATTATTACTCATCGCTTTGGGGTCTCAAAGCGATTTCTATAGTTGTTGAACCTAAGGTGTGCTTATGTGTTGGTCATCAACACTCACAATTTGGCTGATTCTCGACCCGCTTTCGCGGACTATTACTCACCGCTTTGGGGTCCCAAAGCGATTTCCATGGTTGTTGAACCCCAAGGTGCGCTTTTACGTGTTTGGGTCATCAACAATCGCAGTTTTGGCCGATTCTAGCCCATTTCTAAGACTATTACTCACCGCTTTTGGGGTCCCGAGTGATTTCCAAAGTTGTTAAACCCAAGGTGCGCTTTTATGTGCCTGGCCATCAACACTCATAGTTTTGGCCGATTCTCGCCCGCTTGCGTGGACTATTACTCACTGTTTTGGGGTCCCGGGTGATTTCCATAGTTGTTGAACCCCAAGATGCGCTTTATGTGCCGGTCTATCAACACTCACACGCTTTTGGCCGATTTTGGCCCGCTTCATGGACTATTATTCACCGTTGGGGTCCTGAGTGATTTCCACGCATTAACCAACCCTAGGTGCGTTTACGTGTCGCTTATCAACACTGCAGGTTTGGCTGATTCTGGACCATTTCTTAAACTATTAATCACCGCTTTTGGGGTCCCGGAGTGATTTATAGTTGTTGAACCCCAAGGTGCGCTTTTTATGTGCTCGGTCATCAACACTCATAGTTTTGGCAGATTTCGCCTGCTTGTGGACTATTACTCACTGCTTTTGGGGTCCCGGTGATTTCCATAGTTTTTGAACCCCAAGTTGCGCTTTATGTGTTGGTCATGAACACTCATAGTTTTGTCCGATTCGCCTGCTTTCAGTGGACTACTATTCATTGTTTTGGGGTCCCGGAGTGATTTCCATGATTAATCTAACCTAGGTGTGTTTACGTGGTTTGGGTCATCAAAAATCATGGTTTTGCTCGACTACGCCCAAGCATTTGGACTATTACTCATCATTTTGGGGTCCTGCCATTTCCATAGTTGTTTAATCCCAAAGGTGCGCTTTATGTGTCGCTTTCATACACACTCACTGCTTTTGGCCGATTCAAGCTGTTTCTTGGACTATTATCGATCGCTTTGGGGTCCTTGAGCGATTTCCATGGTTGTTGAACCCCCAAGTTTTAGCCGACATTGTGGCCGTTACATTCGACTATTACTCATCGCTTTGGGGTCCCAAATCGATTTTCCATAGTTGTTGAACCCTCAACGTCGCTTTATGTGTCGGTCATCAATACTCATAGTTTTGGACCGATTCGGCCCGCTTTCTTGGACTATTACTCACCTTTTTGGGGTCCCGAGCTATTTTCATAGTTGTTGAACCCCGAGGTGCGCTTTTATGTGTCGATCATCAACACTCACTGATTTGGCCGATTCTCGCCGGTTTTGTGGACTATTACTCACTCTTTTGGGGTCCTGAGTGATTTCCACGATTAACGAACCCCTGGGTGCGTTTAAGTGGTGGTCATCAACACTCGCAGTTTTGGCCGATTCCGCCCGTTTTCTTGCACATATTACTCACCATTTTGGGGTCGCGGGTTTATTTCCGTGAGTTGTTGAACCCCAAGGTGCGCGGACGTGTCGGTCATCAACCTCGTAGTTTTGGCCGTATTCGGCCCGTTACATGGACTATTACTCATCGCTTTGGGGTCTCAAAGCGATTTCTATAGTTGTTGAACCTAAGGTGTGCTTATGTGTTGGTCATCAACACTCACAATTTGGCTGATTCTGACCCGCTTTCGTGGACTATTACTCACCGCTTTGGGGTCCCAAAGCGATTTCCATGGTTGTTGAACCCAAGGTGCGCTTACGTGTTCGGTCATCAACAATGCAGCTATTTGGCCGATTCTAGCCCATTTCTAAGACTATTACTCACCGCTTTGGGGTCCCGAGTGATTTCCAAAGTTGTTAAACCCCAAGGTGCGCTTATGTGTCGGTCATCAACACTCATAGTTTTGGCCGATTCTCGCCCGCTTAAGTGGACTATTACTCACTGTTTTGGGGTCCCGAGTGATTTCCATAGGTTTTGAACCCCAAGTTGCGCTTATGTGTTGGTCATGAACACTCATAGTTTTGTCCGATTCTCGCCCGTTTGTGGACTATTATTCATTGTTTTGGGGTCCCGGAGTGATTTCCATGATTAACGAACCCTAGGTGTGTTTACGTGTCGGTCATCAAAAATCAAGGTTTTGCTCGACTCTGGCCCGTTACTTGGACTATTACTCATCATTTTGGGGTACCGAAGCGATTTCCATAGTTGTTTAATCCCAAAGTTGCGCTTATGTGTCGCTCATACACACTCACTGTTTTGGCCGATTCTGGCCGTTTCATGGACTATTACTGACTGTTTTGGGGTCCCGGAGCGATTTCCATGGTTGTTGAACCCCCAAGTTTTAGCCGATTGTGGCCCGTTACTTGGACTATTACTCATCGTTTTGGGGTCCCGAAACGATTTCCATAGTTGTTGAACCCCAACGTGCGCTTATGTGTCGGTCATCAACACTCATAGTTTTGACCGATTCTCGCCTGCTTCTTGGACTATTACTCACCTTTTGGGGTCCCGAGCTATTTTCATAGTTGTTGAACCCCGAGTGCGCTTATGTGTCGATCATCAACACTCACAGCTTGGCCGATTCTCACGGTTTTGTGGACTATTACTCACTCTTTTGGGGTCCCGGAGTGATTTCCACGATTAACCTAACCCCTGGGTGCGTTTACGTGTCGGTCATCAACACTGCAGTTTTGGCCGATTCTGCCCGCTTTGCAATATTACTCACCATTTTGGGGTCGCGGCATTTCCATAGTTGTTGAACCCAAGGTGCGCTTACGTGGGTCATCAACCTCGTAGTTTTGGCCGATTCGGCCCGTTACTTGACTATTACTCATCGCTTTGGGGTCTCAAAGCGATTTCTATAGTTGTTGAACCCAAGGTGTGCTTATGTGTTGGTCATCAACACTCACAATTTGGCTGATTCTCGACCTGCTTTCGTGGACTATTACTCACCGCTTTGGGGTCCCAAAGCGATTTCCATGGTTGTTGAACCCAAGGTGCGCTTACGTGCCTGGCCATCAACAATCGCAGCTTTGGCCGATTCTAGCCCATTTCTAAGACTATTACTCACCGCTTTGGGGTCCCGGAGTGATTTCCAAAGTTGTTAAACCCCAAGGTGCGCTTATGTGTCTGGCCATCAACACTCATAGTTTTGGCGATTCGCCCGCTTTCGTGGACTATTACTCACCGCTTTTGGGGTCCCGAGTGATTTCCATAGTTGTTGAACCCCAAGATGCGCTTATGTGCTCTGGCCATCAACACTCACAGTTTTGGCCGATTTTGGCCCGCTTCATGGACTATTATTCACTGTTTTGGGGTCCCGAGTGATTTCACGATTAACCAACCCTAGGTGCGCTTACGTGTCGCTTATCAACACTCGCAGTTTGGCTGATTCTCGACCATTTCTTAAACTATTAATCACCGCTTTTGGGGTCCTGAGTGATTTCCATAGTTGTTGAACCCCAAGGTGCGCTTATGTGTCGGCCATCAACACTCATAGTTTTGGCAGATTCTCGCCCGCTTTCGTGGACTATTACTCACCGCTTTTGGGGTCCTGAGTGATTTCCATAGTTTTTGAACCCCTGTTGCGCTTTTATGTGTTGGTCATGAACACTCATAGTTTTGTCCGATTCTGGCCCGGTTCGTGGACTATTACTCACTGTTTTGGGGTCCCGAGTGATGTCCATGATTAACGAACCCTAGGTGTGTTTACGTGTCGGTCATCAAAAATCACGGTTTTGCTTTGATCGCCCGCCATTGGACTATTACTCATCATTTTGGGGTACCGAAGCGATTTCCATAGTTGTTTAATCCCAAAGTTGCGCTTTATGTCGCTCATACACACTCACCGCTTTTGGCCGATTCTGGCCGTTTCATGGACTATTACTGACCGTTTTGGGGTCCCGGAGCGATTTCCATGGTTGTTGAACCCCCAAGTTTTAGCCGATTGTGGCCCGTTACTTTGACTATTACTCATCGCTTTGGGGTCCCAAACGATTTCCATAGTTGTTGAACCCCAACGTATGCGCTTTTATGTGTCGGCCATCAACACTCATAGTTTCAATTGATTCTCGCTTTCTTGGACTATTACTCACCTTTTTGGGGTCCTCGAGCTATTTTCATAGTTGTTGAACCCGAGGTGCGCTTATGTGTCGATCATCAACACTCACAGTTTGGCCGATTCTCGCCGGGTTTTGTGGACTATTACTCACTCTTTTGGGGTCCCGTGAGTGATTTCCACGATTAACGAACCCCAAAGTGCGACGTGTTTGGCCATCAACACTCGCAGTTTTGGCCGATTCTGCCCGTTTCTTGCAATATTACTCACCATTTTGGGGTCCCCATTTCCGTGAGTTGTTGAACCCTAAGGTGCGCTTACGTGTGGGCCATCAACCTCGTAGTTTTGGCCGATTCTCGCCCGTTACTTGGACTATTACTCATCGCTTTGGGGGTCTCAAAGCGATTTCTATAGTTGTTGAACCCAAGGTGTGCTTATGTGTTGGTCATCAACACTCACAATTTGGCTGATTCTCGCCTGCTTGCGTGGACTATTACTCACCGCTTTGGGGTCCCAAAGCGATTTCCATGGTTGTTGAACCCTCAAGGTGCGCTTTACGTGTCGGTCATCAACAATCGCAGTTTTTGGCCGATTCTAGCCCATTTCTAAGACTATTACTCACCGCTTTGGGGTCCCGGAGTGATTTCCAAAGTTGTTAAACCCTAAGGTGCGCTTATGTGCTCTGGCCATCAACACTCATAGTTTTGGCCGATTCTGGCCCGCTTGTGGACTATTACTCACTGCTTTGGGGTCCCTAGAGTGATTTCCATAGTTGTTGAACCCTAAGATGCGCTTATGTGTGGGTCATCAACACTCACAGCTTTGGCCGATTTTGGCCCGTTCATGGACTATTATTCACTGCTTTTGGGGTCCCGGAGTGATTTCCACGATTAACCAACCCTAGGTGCGCTTACGTGTCGCTTATCAACACTCGCAGGTTTGGCTGATTCTCGACCATTTCTTAAACTATTAATCACCGCTTTTGGGGTCCTGAGTGATTTCCATAGTTGTTGAACCCCAAGGTGCGCTTTTATGTGGGTCATCAACACTCATAGTTTTGGCAGATTCTGGCCTGCTTTCGTGGACTATTACTCACTGCTTTTGGGGTCCCGGAGTGATTTCCATAGGTTTTGAACCCCAAGTTGCGCTTATGTGTTGGTCATGAACACTCATAGTTTTGTCCGATTCTGGCCCGATTCGTGGACTATTATTCATTGTTTTGGGGTCCCGGAGTGATTTCCATGATTAACGAACCCTAGGTGTGTTTACGTGTCGGTCATCAAAAACCACGGTTTTGCTCGACTCTGGCCCGTTACTTGGACTATTACTCATCATTTTGGGGTATTGCCGATTTCCATAGTTGTTTAATCCCAAAGGTGCGCTTATGTGTCGCTCATACACACTCACTGCTTTTGGCCGATTCTCGCCGTTTCTTGGACTATTATCACCGCTTTTGGGGTCCTGAGCGATTTCCATGGTTGTTGAACCCCAAGTTTTAGCCGATTGTGGCCGTTACATTGGACTATTACTTCATCGCTTTGGGGTCCCAAACGTGATTTCCATAGTTGTTGAACCCCAACGATGCGCTTATGTGTCGGTCATCAACACTCATAGTTTTCAATTTCATTCGCCCGCTTCTTGGACTATTACTCACCTTTTTGGGGTCCCGGAGCTATTTTCATAGTTGTTGAACCCCGAGGTGCGCTGTATGTGTCGATCATCAACACTCACGCTTGGCCGATTCTCGCCGGTTTCTTGGACTATTACTCACTCTTTTGGGGTCCCTGAGTGATTTCCACGATTAATCTAACCTGGGTGCGTTTACGTGTCGGACATCAACACTTGCAGTTTTGGCCGATTCTGGCCCGTTTCGTTGACTATTACTCACTATTTTGGGGTACCAGAGTGATTTCCATACGTTTTGAACCCCAAGGTGCGCTTATGTGTTGGTCATCAACAAACGCAGTTTTGGCCGATTCTGGCCCGTTACATGGACTATTACTCATCGTTTTGGGGTCCCGAAGCAATTTCCATAGTTGTTGAACCCAAGGTGTGCTTATGTGTCGGTCATCAACACTCACAATTTTCGCTGATTCTGACCCTTTTCGTGGACTATTACTCACCGTTTTGGGGTCCCAAAGCGATTTCCGTAGTTGTTGAACCCCAAGGTGCGCTTATGTGTCGGTCATCAACAATCATAGTTTTGGCCGATTCTGGCTCGTTTCTTGGACTATTACTCACCGTTTTGGGGTCCCGGAGTGATTTCCATAGTTGTTGAACCCCAAGGTGCGCTTATGTGTCGGTCATCAACACTCATAGTTTTGGCCGATTCTCGCCTGCTTCGTGGACTATTACTTCACCGCTTTTGGGGTCCCGGAGTCATTCCCATAGTTGTTGAACCCCAAGATGCGCTTATTTGTCGGTCATCTACACTCACAGCTTTTGGCCGATTTTGGCCTGCTTCATGGACTATTATTCACTGCTTTGGGGTCCCGGAGTGATTTCACGATTAACCAACCCTAGGTGCCTTACGTGTCGTTTATCAACACTTTCAGTTTGGCTGATTCTCGGACCATTTCTTAAACTATTAATCACCGCTTTTGGGGTCCCGAGTGATTTCCATAGTTGTTGAACCCCAAGGTGTGCGTATGTTTCGGCCATAAACAATCACAGTTTTGGGAGATTCTCGCCCGCTTCGTGGACTATTACTCACCGCTTTGGGGTCCCCAGTGATTTCATAGTTTTTGAACCCCAAGTTGCGCTTATGTGTTGGTCATGAACACTCATAGTTTTGTCCGATTCTCGCCTGCTTCAGGACTATTATTCATTGTTTTGGGGTCCTTGAGTGATTTCCATGATTAACGAACCCTAGGTGTGTTTACGTTTCGGTCATCAACAATCACGGTTTTGCTCGATCAGTCTGGCCATTTGGACTATTACTCATCATTTTGGGGTCCCGCGATTTCCATAGTTGTTTAATCCTAAAGGTGCGCTTTATGTGTCGCCATCAACACTCACTGCTTTTGGCCGATTCTGGCCGCTTTCTTGGACTATTACTCACCGCTTTGGGGTCCCAAAGCGATTTCCATGGTTGTTGAACCCCCAAGTTTTAGCCGATTGTGGCCTTATTTGGACTATTACTCATCGCTTTGGGGTCCCAAACGATTTCCATAGTTGTTGAACCCCAACGATGCGCTTTTATGTGTCGGTCATCAATACTCATAGTTTTGACCGATTCTCGCCCGCTTGATGGACTATTACTCACCTTTTTGGGGTCCCTGAGTGATTTTCATAGTTGTTGAACCCCGAGGTGTGCTTATGTGTCGATCATCAACACTCATAGTTTTGGCGATTCTCGCCTGCTTTGTGGACTATTACTCACTGTTTTGGGGTCCCGGAGTGATTTCCACGATTAACGAACCCCAAGGTGCGCTTATGTCACCATCAACACTCACAGCTTTTGGCCGATTCTGGCCTGCTTCTTGCAATATTACTCACCATTTTAGGGTCCCGGTTTATTTCCATTGTTGTTCAAACCCCAAGGTGCGCTTACGTGTTGGTCATCAGACTCACAATTTTGGCCGATTCTCGCCCGTTTTTGGACTATTACTCATCGTTTTGGGGTCTCAGCGATTTCTATAGTTGTTGAACCCAAGGTGTGCTTATGTGTCCGTCATCAACACTCACAATTTGGCTGATTCTCGACCCGCTTCGTGGACTATTACTCACCGCTTTGGGGTCCCAAAGCGATTTCCATGGTTGTTGAACCCAAGGTGCGCTTACGTGTCGGTCATCAACACTCACAGTTTTGGCCGATTCTAGACCGTTTCGTAGACTATTACTCACTCTTTTGGGGTCCCGGAGTGATTTCCATAGTTGTTGAACCCCAAGGTGCGCTTATGTGTCGGTCATCAACACTCACAGTTTTGGCCGATTCGCCCGCTTTCGTGGACTATTACTCACCCTTTTGGGGTCCCGAGTGATTTCCATAGTTTTTGAACCCCAAGTTGCGCTTATGTGTTGGTCATGAACACTCATAGTTTTGTCCGATTCTGGCCCGCTTCATGGACTATTATTCATTGTTTTGGGGTCCCTGAGTGATTTCCATGATTAATCTAACCCTAGGTGTGTTTACGTGTCGGTCATCAAAAATCACGGTTTTGCTCGACTCGCCCATTTGGACTATTACTCATCATTTTGGGGTACCGAAGCGATTTCCATAGTTGTTTAATCCCAAAGTTGCGCTTATGTGTCGCCATACACACTGCACTGTTTTGGCCGATTCGCCCGCTTTCTTGGACTATTACTCACCGCTTTGGGGTCCTGAGCGATTTCCATGGTTGTTGAACCCCAAGTTTTAGCCGATTGTGGCCTGCTACTTGGACTATTACTCATCGCTTTGGGGTCCGAAACGATTTCCATAGTTGTTGAACCCCAACGTGTGCTTATGTATCGGTCATCAACACTCATAGTTTTGACCGATTCTGGCCCGTTTCTTGGACTATTACTCACCTTTTTGGGGTCCCTGAGCTATTTTCATAGTTGTTGAACCCCAATGTGCGCTATGTGTCGGTCATCAACACTCGCGGTTTTGGCCGATTCTGGACTGTTTCACGGACTATTACTCACTATTTTGGGCTCCCAGAGTAATTACCACGAATAACGAACCCCGGGGTGCGCTTATGTGTCGGTCATCAACACTCATAGTTTTAACCGATTCTGGTCCGTTTCATGAACTATTACTCACTATTTTGGGGTCGCTAAGCGATTTCCATAGTTGTTGAACCCCAAGGTGCGCTTTACGTGTTGGTCATCAACACTCGTAGTTTTGGCCGATTCTCGCCTGCTATTTGACTATTACTCATCGCTTTTGGGGTCTCAAAGCCATTTCTATAGTTGTTGAACCCAAGGTGTGCTTATGTGTTGGTCATCAACACTCACAATTTGGCTGATTCTGACCTGTTTCGTGGACCAATACTCAACGTTTTGGGGTCCCTAAGCGATTTCCAAAGATGTTGAAACCCAAGGTGCGCTTTTTTACGTGTCGGGTCATCAACAATCGCAGTTTTGGCCGATTCTAGCCCATTTCTAAGAATATTACTCACCGCTTTGGGGTCCCGGAGTGATTTCCAAAGTTGTTAAACCCCAAGGTGCGCTTTTATGTGTCGGTCATCAACACTCATAGTTTTGGCCGATTCTCGCCCGCTTCGTGGACTATT
This sequence comes from Aegilops bicornis, assembly GCA_021605145.1. Taxonomy (NCBI): domain Eukaryota; kingdom Viridiplantae; phylum Streptophyta; class Magnoliopsida; order Poales; family Poaceae; genus Aegilops; species Aegilops bicornis. Next base: position 7,880,563 of record CM038672.1, on the reverse strand, counting down.
ACTCACTGCTTTGGGGTCCCGGAGTGATTTCCATAGTTGTTGAACCCTCAAGATGCGCTTATGTGCTCGGGTCATCAACACTCACAGCTTTTGGCCGATTTTGGCCCGCTTCATGGACTATTATTCACTGTTTTGGGGTCCCGGAGTGATTTCCACGATTAACCAACCCTAGGTGCGTTTACGTGTCGCTTATCAACACTCGCAGGTTTGGCTGATTCTGGACCATTTCTTAAACTATTAATCACCGCTTTTTGGGGTCCCTGAGTGATTTCCATAGTTGTTGAACCCCAAGGTGCGCTTATGTGTCTGGCCATCAACACTCATAGTTTTGGCTGATTCTGGCCCGTTTCGTGGACTATTACTCACTGTTTTGGGGTCCCGGAGTGATTTCCATAGGTTTTGAACCCCAAGTTGCGCTTATGTGTTGGTCATGAACACTCATAGTTTTGTCCGATTCTGGCCCGTATCATGGAATATTATACATAGTTTTGGGGTCCTGAGTGATTTCCATGATTAACGAACCCTAGGTGTGTTTACGTGTCGGTCATCAAAAATCACGGTTTTGCTCGACTCGCCCGTTACATTTGACTATTACTCATCATTTTGGGGTCCCGCCGATTTCCATAGTTGTTTAATCCCAAAGGTGCGCTTTATGTGTCGCTTCATACACACTTCACTGCTTTGGCCGATTCTCGCCGTTTCTTGGACTATTACTCGACCGCTTTGGGGTCCTGAGCGATTTCCATGGTTGTTGAACCCCCAAGTTTTAGCCGATTGTGGCCCGTTACTTCGACTATTACTCATCGTTTTGGGGTCCCGAAGCGATTTCCATAGTTGTTCAACCCCAACGTGCGCTTATGTGTCGGCCATCAACACTCATTGTTTTGACTGATTCTGGCCCGTTTCTTCGACTATTGCTCACCTTTTTGGGGTCCTGGAGCTATTTTCATAGTTGTTGAACCCCGAGGTGAGATTATGTGTCGATCATCAACACTCACATTTTCGCCGATTCTGGCCCGTTTCCTGGACTATTACTCACTTTTTTGGGGTCCCGGAGTGATTCCCACGATTGATCAACCCCGGGGTGCGTTTACATGTCGGTCATCAACACTAGTAGTTTTGGCCGATTCTGGCCCGCTTTTGCAATATTACTCACCATTTTGGGGTCGCTGGTTTATTTCCATAGTTGTTGAACCCTAAGGTGCGCTTACGTGTCGGGTCATCAACCCTCGTAGTTTTGGCCGATTCGCCCATATTTGGACTATTACTCATCGCTTTGGGGTCTCAAAGCGATTTCTATAGTAGTTGAACCCAAGGTGCGCTTATGTGTTGGTCATCAACACACACAATTTGGATGATTCTCAATTCGCTTTCGTGGACTATAACTAACTGCTTTGGGGTTCCAAAGCTATTTTTATGGTTGTTGACACCGATGGTGTGCTTACGTGTCGGTCATCAACAATCGCAGTTTTGGCCGATTCTAGCCCATTTTTTGAACTATTACTCACCGTTTTGGGGTCGTGGAGTCATTTCCACAGTTGTTGAACCCCAAGGTGCGCTTATGTGTCGGTCATCAACACTCACAGTTTTGGCCGATTCTAGACCGTTTCGTAGACTATTACTCACTCTTTTGGGGTCCCGGAGTGATTTCCATAGTTGTTGAAACCCAAGGTGCGCTTACGTTTCGGTCAACAATACTCACAGTTTTGGCCGATTTTGGCCCGTTTCCTGGACAATTACTCACTCTTTTGGGGTCCCCGAGTGAATTCCACGATTAACGAACCCTAGGTGCGCTTACGTGTCGCTTATCAACACTGCAGTTTGGCTGATTCTGACCATTTCTTAAAATATTAATCAACGTTTTTGGGGTCCAGGAGTGATTTCCATAGTTGTTGAACCCCAAGGTGCGCCTATGTGTCGGTCATCAATACTCACAGTTTTGGCCTATTCTGGCCCGTTTCGTGGACTATTACTCACTGTTTTGGGGTCCCGGAGTGATTTCCATAGGTTTTGAACCCCAAGTTGCGCTTATGTGTTGGTCATGAACACTCATAGTTTTGTCCGATTCTGGCCCGTTTCTTGAAATATTACTCACCGTTTTGGGGTCCCGAAGTGATTTACATAGTTTTAAACCCAAGGTGGGCTTACGTGTCGGTCATCAAGAATCGCAGTTTTGGCCGATTCTAGCCCGTTACTTGGACTATTACTCATCGTTTTGGGGTCCCAAAGCGATTTCCATAGTAGTTGAACCCAAGGTGTGCTTATGTGTCGGTCATCAACGCTCATAATTTTTGCTGATTCTGACATGTTTCGTGGACTATTACTCACCGTTTAGGGTCCCAAAGCGATTTCCATGGTTGTTGAACGCCAATGTGCGCTTACGTGTCGGTCATCAACAATCGCAGTTTTGGCCGATTCTGGCCCGTTTCTTGGACTATTACTCACACTTTTGGGGTCCCGGAGTGATTTCCATAGTTGTTGAACGCCAAGGTGCGCTTATGTGTCGGTCATCAACACTCATAGTTTTGGCTGATTCTGGCCCGTTTCATGGACTATTACTCACTGTTTTGGGGTCCCGGAGTGATTTCCATAGTTTTTGAACCCCAAGTTGCGCTTATGTGTTGGTCATGAACACTCATAGTTTTGTCCGATTCTGGCCCTTTTCGTGGACTATTATTCATTGTTTTGGGGTCCCGGAGTGATTTCCATGATTAACGTAACCCTAGGTGTGTTTACGTGTTTGTCATAAAAATCACGGTTTTGCTCGACTCGCCCGTTACTTGGACTATTACTCATCATTTTGGGGTACCGAAGCGATTTCAATAGTTGTTTAATCCCAAAGGTGCGCTTTATGTGTCGCTTCATACACACTCACCGCTTTGGCCGATTCTCGCCGCTTTCTTGACTATTGCGACCGCTTTGGGGTCCCTGAGCGATTTCCATGGTTGTTGAACCCCAAGTTTTAGCCGATTGTGGCCCGTTATTTGACTATTACTCATCGCTTTGGGGTCCCAAACGATTTCCATAGTTGTTGAACCCTCAACGGCGCTTATGTGTCTGGTCATCAACACTCATAGTTTTGACCGATTCTGGCCCGTTTCTTGGACTATTACTCACCTTTTTGGGGTCCTGGAGCTATTTTCATAGTTGTTGAACCCCGAGGTGCGCTTATGTGTCGATCATCAACACTCACAGTTTGGCCGATTCTCGCCCGTTTCGTGGACTATTACTCACTGTTTTGGGGTCCCGGAGTGATTTCCACGATTGACGAACCCCGGGGTGCGTTTACGTGTCGGTCATCAACACTAGAAGTTTTGGACGATTCTGGCCAGTTTCGTGCACAATTACTCACTGTTTTGGGGTCGCGATTTCCATAGTTGTTGAACCCCAAGGTGCGCTTACGTGTTGGTCATCAACCCTCGTAGTTTTGGCCGATTCTAGCCCGTTACTTGGACTATTACTCATCATTTTGGGGTCTCAAAGCCATTTCTATAGTTGTTGAACCCAAGGTGCGCTTATGTGTTGGTCATCAACACTCACAATTTGGCTGATTCTGACCCGTTTAGTGGACTATTACTCACCGTTTTGGGGTCCCAAAGCGATTTCCATGGTTGTTGAACCCCAAGGTGCGCTTACGTGTCGGTCATCAACAATCGTAGTTTTGGCCGATTCTCGCCCTTTTCTTGGACTATTACTCACACTTTTGGGGTCCCGGAGTGATTTCCAATCTTGTATAACCCCAAGGTGCGCTTATGTGTCGGTCATCAACACTCATAGTTTTGGCCGATTCTTGTCCTGTTTTGTGGACTATTACTCACTGTTTTGGGGTCCAGGAGTGATTTCCATAGTTGTTGAACCCCAAGGTGCGCTTATATGTTGGTCATCAATACTCACAGCTTTTGGCCGATTTTGGCCCGCTTTCATGGACTATTATTCACTGCTTTGGGGTCCCGGAGTGATTTCACGATTAACCAACCCTAGGTGCGTTTACGTGTCGCTTATCAACACTCGCAGTTTGGCTAATTCTGGACCATTTCTTAAACTATTAATCACCGCTTTTTGGGGTCCCGGAGTGATTTCCATAGTTGTTGAACCCCAAGGTGCGCTTATGTGCTCGGGTCATCAACACTCATAGTTTTGGCTGATTCTCGCCCGCTTTCGTGGACTATTACTCACTGTTTTGGGGTCCCGGAGTGATTTCCATAGGTTTTGAACCCCAAGTTGCGCTTATGTGTTGGTCATGAACACTCATAGTTTTGTCCGATTCTGGCCCGATTCGTGGACTATTATTCATTGTTTTGGGGTCCCGGAGTGATTTCCATGATTAATCGAACCCTAGGTGTGTTTACGTGTCGGTCATCAAAAATCACGGTTTTGCTCGACTCGCCCGTTACTTGGACTATTACTCATCATTTTGGGGTCCCGGGCGATTTCCATAGTTGTTTAATCCCAAAGGTGCGCTTATGTGTCGCTTCATACACACTTCACTGCTTTTGGCCGATTCTCGCCGCTTTCTTGACTATTATCGACCGCTTTTGGGGTCCCTGAGCGATTTCCATGGTTGTTGAACCCCCAAGTTTTAGCCGATTGTGGCCTGCTACTTGGACTATTACTCATCGCTTTTGGGGTCCCAAACGATTTCCATAGTTGTTGAACCCCAACGCGGCGCTTATGTGTCGGGTCATCAACACTCATAGTTTTGACCGATTCTCGCCCGCTTTCTGGACTATTACTCACCTTTTTGGGGTCCTGAGCTATTTTCATAGTTGTTGAACCCCGAGGTGCGCTTATGTGTCGATCATCAACACTCACAGTTTGGCCGATTCGCGCCCGTTTTGTGGACTATAACTCACTTTTTGGGGTCCCGGAGTGATTTCCACGATTAACGAACCCCTGAGTGCGTTTACGTGTCAGTCATCAACACTCACAGTTTTGGCCGATTCTGGCCCGCTTCTTGCAATATTACTCACCATTTTGGGGTCGCTGGCGATTTCCATAGTTGTTGAACCCCAAGGTGCGCTTACGTGTCGGTCATCAACCTCGTAGTTTTGGCCGATTCTCGCCCGTTATTTGGACTATTACTCATCGCTTTGGGGTCTCAAAGCGATTTCTATAGTTGTTGAACCCAAGGTGTGCTTATGTGTTGGTCATCAACACTCACAATTTGGCTGATTCTCGACCCGCTTAGTGGACTATTACTCACCGATTTGGGGTCCCAAAGCGATTTCCATGGTTGTTGAACCCCAAGGTGCGCTTACGTGTCGGTCATCAACAATCGCAGTTTTGGCCGATTCTAGCCCATTTCTAAGACTATTACTCACCGCTTTGGGGTCCCGGTGATTTCCAAAGTTGTTAAACCCCAAGGTGCGCTTATGTGTCTGGTCATCAACACTCATAGTTTTGGCCGATTCTCGCCCGCTTCTTGGACTATTATTCACTGTTTTGGGGTCCCGGAGTGACTTCCATAGTTGTTGAACCCCAAGATGCGCTTTATGTGTCGGTCATCAACACTCACAGTTTTGGCCGATTTTGGCCCGCTTCATGGACTATTATTCACTGTTTTGGGGTCCCGGAGTGATTTCCACGATTAACGAACCCAAGGTGCGCGACGTGTCGCTTATCAACACTCGCAGGTTTGGCTGATTCTCGACCATTTCTTAAACTATTAATCACCGCTTTTGGGGTCCCGAGTGATTTCCATAGTTGTTGAACCCCAAGGTGCGCTTATGTGTCGTCATCAACACTCATAGTTTTGGCTGATTCTCGCCTGCTTCGTGGACTATTACTCACTGCTTTGGGGTCCCCAGTGATTTCCATAGTTTTTGAACCCCAAGTTGCGCTTATGTGTTGGTCATGAACACTCATAGTTTTGTCCGATTCTGGCCCGCTTCATGGACTATTATTCATTGTTTTGGGGTCCTGAGTGATTTCCATGATTAACGAACCCTAGGTGTGTTTACGTGTCGGTCATCAAAAATCACGGTTTTGCTCGACTCGCCCGTTACATTTGGACTATTACTCATCATTTTGGGGTCCCGCGATTTCCATAGTTGTTTAATCCCAAAGGTGCGCTTATGTGTCGCTTCATACACACTTCACTGCTTTTGGCCGATTCTGGCCGCTTTCTTGGACTATTATCGACCGCTTTGGGGTCCCGAGCGATTTCCATGGTTGTTGAACCCCCAAGTTTTAGCCGATTGTGGCCCGTTACTTGGACTATTACTCATCGCTTTGGGGTCCCAAACGATTTCCATAGTTGTTGAACCCCAACGTGCGCTTTATGTGTCGGCCATCAACACTCATAGTTTTGACCGATTCTCGCCCGCTTTCTTGGACTATTACTCACCTTTTTGGGGTCCCGAGCTATTTTCATAGTTGTTGAACCCCGAGGTGCGCTTATGTGTCGATCATCAACACTCACAGCTTTGGCCGATTCTCGCCGGGTTTTGTGGACTATTACTCACTCTTTTGGGGTCCTGAGTGATTTCCACGATTAACGAACCCCGGGTGCGTTTACGTGTCGGTCATCAACACTCGCAGTTTTGGCCGATTCTGGCCCGTTTCTTGCAATATTACTCACCATTTTGGGGTCGCGAAGCGATTTCCATAGTTGTTGAACCCCAAGGTGCGCTTACGTGTCGGTCATCAACCCTCGTAGTTTTGGCCGATTCTAGCCCGTTACTTGGACTATTACTCATCGTTTTGGGGTCTCAAAGCGATTTCTATAGTTGTTGAACCCAAGGTGTGCTTATGTGTTGGTCATCAACACTCACAATTTGGCTGATTCTGACCCGTTTCGTGGACTATTACTCACCGTTTTGGGGTCCCAAAGCGATTTCCATGGTTGTTGAACCCCAAGGTGCGCTTACGTGTCGGTCATCAACAATCGTAGTTTTGGCCGATTCTAGCGCATTTCATGGACTATTACTCACCGTTTTGGGGTCCCGGAGTGATTTCCAAAGTTGTTAAACCCCAAGGTGCGCTTTTATGTGTGGGTCATCAACACTCATAGTTTTGGCCGATTCTCGCCTGCTTTCGTGGGACTATTACTCACTGCTTTGGGGTCCCGAGTGATTTCCATAGTTGTTGAACCCTAAGGTGCGCTTATGTGTCGGTCATCAACACTCACAGTTTTGGCGATTTTGGCCCGCTTTCATGGACTATTATTCACTGCTTTGGGGTCCCGGAGTGATTTCCACGATTAACCAACCCTAGGTGCGTTTACGTGTCGCTTATCAACACTCGCAGTTTGGCTGATTCTGGACCATTTCTTAAACTATTAATCACCGCTTTTGGGGTCCTGAGTGATTTCCATAGTTGTTGAACCCAAAGGTGCGCTTATGTGTCGGTCATCAACACTCATAGTTTTGGCAGATTCGCCCGTTTCGTGGACTATTACTCACTGCTTTTGGGGTCCTGAGTGATTTCCATAGTTTTTGAACCCCAAGTTATGCGCTTATGTGTTGGTCATGAACACTCATAGTTTTGTCCGATTCTGGCCCGCTTTCATGGACTATTATTCATTGTTTTGGGGTCCTGAGTGATTTCCATGATTAACGAACCCTAGGTGTGTTTACGTGTCGGTCATCAAAAACCACGGTTTTGCTCGACTCTGGCCCGTTACTTGGACTATTACTCATCATTTTGGGGTACCGAAGCGATTTCCATAGTTGTTTAATCCCAAAGGTGCGCTTATGTGTCGCTCATACACACTCACTGCTTTTGGCCGATTCTCGCTGTTTCTTGGACTATTACCGACCGCTTTGGGGTCCCTGAGCGATTTCCATGGTTGTTGAACCCCAAGTTTTAGCCGATTGTGGCCCGTTACATTGGACTATTACTCATCGCTTTGGGGTCCCGAAACGATTTCCATAGTTGTTGAACCCCAACGTGCGCTTATGTGTCGGTCATCCATACTCATAGTTTTAGCCGATTGTGGCCCGTTACTTGGATATTACTCATCGTTTTGGGGTCCCGAAACGATTTCCATAGTTGTTGAACCCCAAGGTGCGCTTATGTGTTGATCATCAACACTCACAGTTTGGCCGATTCTCGCCGGTTTTGTGGACTATTACTCACTCTTTTGGGGTCCCGGAGTGATTTCCACGATTAACGAACCCTGGGGTGCGTTTACGTGTCGGTCATCAACACTCGCAGTTTTGGCCGATTCTGGCCCGTTTCTTGCAATATTACTCACCATTTTGGGGTCGCGAAGCGATTTCCATAGTTGTTGAACCCCAAGGTGCGCTTACGTGTCGGTCATCGACCTCGTAGTTTTGGCCGATTCTAGCCCGTTACTTGGACTATTACTCATCGTTTTGGGGTCTCAAAGCGATTTCTATAGTTGTTGAACCCAAGGTGCGCTTATGTGTTGGTCATCAACACTCACAATTTTGCTGATACTGACCCGTGACGTGTACTCTAACTAACCGTTATGGGGTCCCATAGCGATTTCCATGGTTGTTGAACCCCAAGGTGCGCTTAAGTGTCTGTCATCAACAATCGCAGTTTGGCCGATTCTAGCCCATTTCTAAGACTATTACTCACCGCTTTGGGGTCCTGAGTGATTTCCAAAGTTGTTAAACCCCAAGGTGCGCTTATGTGTCGGTCATCAACACTCATAGTTTTGGCCGATTCTGGCCCGTTTCGTGGACTATTACTCACTGTTTTGGGGTCCCGGAGTGATTTCCATAGTTGTTGAACCCCAAGATGCGCTTATGTGTCGGTCATCAACACTCACAGTTTTGGCCGATTTTGGCCCGTTTCATGGACTATTACTCACTGTTTTGGGGTCCCGGAGTGATTTCCACGATTAACCAACCCTAGGTGCGTTTACGTGTCGTTTATCAACACTCGCAGGTTTGGCTGATTCTGGACCATTTCTTAAACTATTAATCACCATTTTTGGGGTCCCGAGTGATTTCCATAGTTGTTGAACCCCAAGGTGCGCTTATGTGTCGGTCATCAACACTCATAGTTTTGGCAGATTCTGGCCCGTTTCGTGGACTATTACTCACTGTTTTGGGGTCCCTGAGTGATTTCCATAGTTTTGAACCCCAAGTTGCGCTTATGTGTTGGTCATGAACACTCATAGTTTTGTCCGATTCTGGCCCGTTTCATGGACTATTATTCATTGTTTTGGGGTCCCGGAGTGATTTCCATGATTAACGAACCCTAGGTGTGTTTACGTGTCGGTCATCAAAAATCACGGTTTTGCTCGACTCTGGCCCGTTACTTGGACTATTACTCATCATTTTGGGGTCCCGAAGCGATTTCCATAGTTGTTTAATCCCAAAGGTGCGCTTATGTGTCGCTCATACACACTCATTTTGGACTATTACTGACCGTTTTGGGGTCCCGGAGCGATTTCCATGGTTGTTGAACCCCCAAGTTTTAGCCGATTGTGGCCCGTTACTTGGACTATTACTCATCGTTTTGGGGTCCCGGAACGATTTCCATAGTTGTTGAACCCCAACGTGCGCTTATGTGTCGGTCATCAACACTCATAGTTTTGACCGATTCTGGCCCGTTTCTTGGACTATTACTCACCTTTTTGGGGTCCTGGAGCTATTTTCATAGTTGTTGAACCCCGAGGTGCGCTTATGTGTCGATCATCAACACTCACAGTTTGGCCGATTCTCGCCGGTTTTGTGGACTATTACTCACTCTTTTGGGGTCCCGGAGTGATTTCCACGATTAACGAACCCTGGGGTGCGTTTACGTGTCGGTCATCAACACTCGCAGTTTTGGCCGATTCTGGCCCGTTTCTTGCAATATTACTCACCATTTTGGGGTCGCGAAGCGATTTCCGTAGTTGTTGAACCCCAAGGTGCGCTTACGTGTCGGTCATCGACCCTCGTAGTTTTGGCCGATTCTGGCCCGTTACTTGGACTATTACTCATCGTTTTGGGGTCTCAAAGCGATTTCTATAGTTGTTGAACCCAAGGTGTGCTTATGTGTTGGTCATCAACACTCACAATTTGGCTGATTCTCGACCCGTTTCGTGGACTGCTACTCACCCTTTTGGGGTCCCAAAGCGATTTCCATGGTTGTTGAACCCCAAGGTGCGCTTACGTGTCGGTCATCAACAATCGCAGTTTTGGCCGATTCTAGCCCATTTCTAAGACTATTACTCACCGTTTTGGGGTCCCGGAGTGATTTCCAAAGTTGTTAAACCCCAAGGTGCGCTTATGTGTCGGTCATCAACACTCATAGTTTTGGCCGATTCGCCCGCTTTCGTGGACTATTACTCACCGCTTTGGGGTCCCGAGTCATTTCCATAGCTGTTGAACCCCAAGATGTGCTTATGTGTCGGTCATCAACACCCACAGTTTTGGCCGATTTTGGCCCGTTCATGGACTATTACTCACTGTTTTGGGGTCCCGGACTGATTTCCACGATTGACCAAACCAAAGGTGCGCTTACGTGTCGCTTATCAACACTGGCAGTATTGGCCGATTCTGGACCATTTCTTAAACTATTAATCACCGCTTTGGGGTCCCGAGTGATTTCCATAGTTGTTGAACCCCAAGGTGCGCTTATGTGTCGGTCATCAACACTCATAGTTTTGGCAGATTCTCGCCCGTTTCGTGGACTATTACTCACTGTTTTGGGGTCCTGAGTGATTTCCATAGTTGTTGAACCCCAAGTTGCGCTTATGTGTTGGTCATGAACACTCATAGTTTTGTCCGATTCTGGCCCGTTTCATGGACTATTATTCATTGTTTTGGGGTCCCGGAGTGATTTCCATGATTAACGAACCCTAGGTGTGTTTACGTGTCGGTCATCAAAAATCACGGTTTTGCTCGACTCTGGCCCGTTACTTGGACTATTACTCATCATTTTGGGGTCCCGAAGCGATTTCCATAGTTGTTTAATCCCAAAGGTGCGCTTATGTGTCGCTCATACACACTCACTGCTTTTGGCCGATTCTGGCTGTTTCTTGGACTATTACTTGACCGCTTTTGGGGTCCCGAGCGATTTCCATGGTTGTTGAACCCCAAGTTTTAGCCGATTGTGGCCCGTTACTTGGACTCTTACTCATCGTTTTGGGGTCCCTATACGATTTCCATAGTTGTTGAACCCCAACGTGCTCTTATGTGTCGGTCATAAATACTCATAGTTTTGACCGATTCTGGCCCGTTTCTTGGACTATTACTCAGCGTTTTGGGGTCCCGGAGCTATTTTCATAGTTGTTGAACCCGAGGTGCGTTTACGTGTCGGTCATCAACACTCACAGTTTTGGCTGATTCTGGCCCGTTTTGTGGACTATTACTCACTCTTTGGGTCCCGAACTGATTTCCATGATTAACGAAACCCGGGGTGCGTTTGCGTGTCGGTCATCAACACTCGCAGTTTTGGCCGATTCTGGCCCGTTTCTTGCAATATTACTCACCATTTTGGGGTCGCGAAGCGATTTCCATAGTTGTTGAACCCCAAGGTGCGCTTACGTGTCGGTCATCAACCCTCGTAGTTTTGGCCGATTCTGGCCCGTTACTTGGACTATTACTCATCGTTTTGGGGTCTCAAAGCGATTTCTATAGTTGTTGAACCCAAGGTGTGCTTATGTGTTGGTCATCAACACTCACAATTTGGCTGATTCTGACCCGTTTCTGGACTATTACTCACCGATTTGGGGTCCCAAAGCGATTTCCATGGTTGTTGAACCCCAAGGTGCGCTTACGTGTCGGTCATCAACAATCGCAGTTTTGGCCGATTCTAGCCCATTTCTAAGACTATTACTCACCGTTTTGGGGTCCCGGAGTGATTTCCAAAGTTGTTAAAACCCAAGGTGCGCTTATGTGTCGGTCATCAACACTCATAGTTTTGGCCGATTCTGGCCCGTTTCGTGGACTATTACTCACTGTTTTGGGGTCCCGGAGTGATTTCCATAGTTGTTGAACCCCAAGATGCGCTTATGTGTCGGTCATCAACACTCACAGTTTTGGCCGATTTTGGCCCGTTTCATGGACTATTATTCACTGTTTTGGGGTCCCGGAGTGATTTCCACGATTAACCAACCTAGGTGCGTTCACGTGTCGTTTATCAACACTCGCAGGTTTGGCTGATTCTGGACCATTTCTTAAACTATTAATCACCGTTTTTGGGGTCCCGGAGTGATTTCCATAGTTGTTGAACCCCAAGGTGCGCTTATGTGTCGGTCATCAACACTCATAGTTTTGGCAGATTCTGGCCCGTTTCGTGGACTATTACTCACTGTTTTGGGGTCCCTGAGTGATTTCCATAGTTTTTGAACCCCAAGTTGCGCTTATGTGTTGGTCATGAACACTCATAGTTTTGTCCGATTCTGGCCCGTTTCGTGGACTATTATTCATTGTTTTGGGGTCCCGGAGTGATTTCCATGATTAATATAACCCTAGGTGTGTTTACGTGTCGGTCATCAAAAATCACGGTTTTGCTCGACTCGCCCGTTACTTGGACTATTACTCATCATTTTGGGGTCCCGAAGCGATTTCCATAGTTGTTTAATCCCAAAGGTGCGCTTATGTGTCGCTCATACACACTCACTGTTTTGGCCGATTCTGGCTTTCTTGGACTATTACTGACCGTTTTGGGGTCCCGAGCGATTTCCATGGTTGTTGAACCCCCAAGTTTTAGCCAATTGTGGCCCGGTACTTGGACTATTACTCATCGCTTTGGGGTCCCAAACGATTTCCATAGTTGTTGAACCCAACGTGCGCTTATGTGTCAGTCATCAACACTCATAGTTTTGACCGATTCTGGCCCGTTTCTTGGACTATTACTCACCTTTTTGGGGTCCTGGAGCTATTTTCATAGTTGTTGAACCCCGAGGTGCGCTTATGTGTCGATCATCAACACTCACGCTTGGCGATTCTCGCGGTTTCGTGGACTATTACTCACTGTTTTGGGGTCCCGGAGTGATTTCCACGATTGACGAACCCCGGGGTGCGTTTACGTGTCGGTCATCAACACTCGTAGTTTTGGCCGATTCTGGCCCGTTTCGTGGACTATTACTCACTGTTTTGGGGTCCCGAAGCGATTTGCATAGTTGTTGAACCCCAAGGTGCACTTACGTGCCGGTCATCAACCCTCGCAGTTTTGGCCGATTCTGGCCCGTTTCGTGGACCATTACTCATCGCTTTTGGGGTCTCAAAGCGATTTCTATAGTTGTTGAACCCAAGGTGTGCTTATGTGTTGGTCATCAACACTCACAATTTGGCTGATTCGACCGCTTTCGTGGACTATTACTCACCGCTTTGGGGTCCCAAAGCGATTTCCATGGTTGATGAACCCAAAGTTGCGCTAACGTGTCGGTCATCAACAATCGCATTAATGGCCGATTCTAGCCCATTTCTAAGACTATTACTCACCGTTTTGGGGTCCCGGAGTGATTTCCAAAGTTGTTAAACCCCAAGGTGCGCTTATGTGTCGGTCATCAACACTCATAGTTTTGGCCGATTCTGGCCCGTTTCGTGGACTATTACTCACTGTTTTGGGGTCCCGGAGTGATTTCCATAGTTGTTGAACCCCAAGATGCGCTTATGTGTCGGTCATCAACACTCACAGTTTTGGCCGATTCTGGCGCGTTCGTGGACTATTACTCACTGTTTTGGTGTCCCGGAGTGATTTCCACGATTAACCAACCCTAGGTGCGCGTTACGTGTCGTTTATCAACACTCGCATGGTTTGGCTGATTACGGACCGTTTCTTGGACTATTACTCACACTTTTGGGGTCCCGGAGTGATTCCCATAGTTGTTGAACGCCAAGGTGTGCTTATGTGTCGGTCATCAACACTCATAGTTTTGGCTGATTCTGGCCCGTTTCGTGGACTATTACTCACTGTTTTGGGGTCCCGGAGTGATTTCCATAGTTTTTGAACCCCAAGTTGCGCTTATGTGTTGGTCATGAAAACTAATAGTTTTGTCCGATTCTTGCCCGTTTCGTGGAATATTAATCAATATTTTGGGGTCCGGGTGATTTCCATGATTAACGAACCCTAGGTGTGTTTACGTGTCGGTCATCAAAAATCACGGTTTTGCTCGACTCTGGCCCGTTACTTGGACTATTACTCATCATTTTGGGGTCCCGAAGCGATTTCCATAGTTGTTTAATCCCAAAGGTGCGCTTATGTGTCGCTCATACACACTCACTGTTTTGGCCGATTCTGGCTGTTTCTTGGACTATTACTGACCGTTTTGGGGTCCCGGAGCGATTTCCAAGGTTGAAGTAACCCAATGTTTTAGGCGATTGTGGCCCGTTACTTGGACTATTACTCATCGTTTTGGGGTCCCGAGTCGATTTCCATAGTTGTTGAACCCCAACGATACTTATGTGTCGGTCATCAACACTCATAGTTTTGACCGATTCTCGCCCGTTCTTGGACTATTACTCACCTTTTTGGGGTCCCTGAGCTATTTTCATAGTTGTTGAACCCCGAGGTGCGCTTATGTGTCGATCATCAACACTCACAGTTTGGCGATTCTCGCGGTTTTGTGGACTATTACTCACTCTTTTGCGTTCCGGAGTGATTTCCACGATTAACGAACCCCGAGGTGCGGTTACGTGTCGATCATCAACACTCGCAGTTTTGGCCGATTCTGGCCCGTTTCATGGACTACTACTCACTGTTTTCGGGTCTCGGTGTGATTTCCATAGCTGTTGAATCCCAAGGTGCACTTACGTGCCGGTCATCAACCCTCGTAGTTTTGGCCGATTCTGGCCCGTTTCGTGGACCATTACTCACTGTTTTGGGTTCTCGGAGTGATTTCTATAGTTGTTGAACCCAAGGTGTGCTTATGTGTTGGTCATCAACACTCACAATTTGGCTGATTCTGACCCGTTTAGTGGACTATTACTCACCGTTTTGGGGTCCCAAAGCGATTTCCATGGTTGTTGAACCCCAAGGTGCGCTTAAGTGTCGGTCATCAACAATCGTAGTTTTGGCCGATTCTAGCCCAGTTCTAAGACTATTACTCACCGCTTTGGGGTCCGGAGTGATTTCCAAAGTTGTTAAACCCAAGGTGCGCTTATGTGTCGGTCATCAACACTCATAGTTTTGGCCGATTCTCGCCCGTTCGTGGACTATTACTCACTGCTTTTGGGGTCCCGGGTGATTTCCATAGTTGTTGAACCCCAAGATGCGCTTATGTGTCGGTCATCAACACTCCACAGTTTGGCCGATTTTGGCCCGCTTCATGGACTATTATTCACTGTTTTGGGGTCCCGGAGTGATTTCCACGATTAACCAACCCTAGGTGCGTTTACGTGTCGTTTATCAACACTCGCAGGTTTGGCTGATTCTGGACCATTTCTTAAACTATTAATCACCGTTTTTGGGGTCCCGGAGTGATTTCCATAGTTGTTGAACCCCAAGGTGCGCTTATGCGTCGGTCATCAACACTCATAGTTTTGGCAGATTCTGGCCCGTTTCGTGGACTATTACTCACTGTTTTGGGGTCCCGGAGTGATTTCCATAGTTTTTGAACCCCAAGTTGCGCTTATGTGTTGGTCATGAACACTCATAGTTTTGTCCGATTCTGGCCCGTTTCGTGGACTACTATTCATTGTTTTGGGGTCCCGGAGTGATTTCCATGATTATAGAACCCTAGGTGTGTTTACGTGTCTGTCATAAAAAATCACGGTTTTGCTCGACTCGGCCCGTTACTTGGACTATTACTCATCATTTTGGGGTCGGCGATTTCCATAGTTGTTTAATCCCAAAGGTGCGCTTATGTGTCGCTCATACACACTCACTGTTTTGGCCGATTCTGGCTGTTTATTGGACTATTAATGACCGTTTTGGGGTCCCGGAGCGATTTCCATGGTTGTTGAACCCCCAAGTTTTAGCCGATTGTGGCCCGTTACTTGGACTATTACTCACCGTTTTGGGGTCCCATAGCGATTTCCATAGTTGTTGAACCCCAACGTGCGCTTATGTGTCGGTCATCAATACTCATAGTTTTGACCGATTCTGGCCCGTTTCTTGGACTATTACTCACCTTTTTGGGGTCCTGGAGCTATTTTCATAGTTGTTGAACCCCGAGGTGCGCTTATGTGTCGATCATCAACACTCACAGTTTGGCCGATTAAAGCCGGTTTTGTGGACTATTAATCACTCTTTTGGGGTCCGGAGTGATTTTCCACGATTAACGAACCACAGGGTGCGTTTACGTGTCGGTCATCAACACTACGCAGTTTTGGCGATTCTGGCCCGTTCTTGCAATATTACTCACCATTTTGGGGTCGCGAAGCATTTCCATAGTTGTAGAACCCCTAGGTTCGCTTACCGGTCGGTCATCAACCCTCGTAGTTTTGGCCGATTCTGGCCCGTTACTTGGACTATTACTCATCGTTTTGGGGTCTCAAAGCCATTTCTATAGTTGTTGAACCCAAGGTGCGCTTATGTGTTGGTCATCAACACTCACAATTTGGCTGATTCTGACCCGTTTCGTGGACTATTACTCACCGTTTTGGGGTCCCAAAGCGATTTCCATGGTTGTTGAACCCCAAGGTGCGCTTACATGTCGGTCATCAACAATCGCAGTTTTGGCCGATTCTAGCCCATTTCTAAGACTATTACTCACCGTTTTGGGGTCCCGGAGTGATTTCCAAAGTTGTTAAACCCCAAGGTGCGCTTATGTGTCGGTCATCAACACTCATAGTTTTGCCCGATTATCGCCCGTTTCGTGGACTATTACTCACTGTTTTGGGGTCCCGGAGTGATTTCCATAGTTGTTGAACCCCAAGATGCGCTTATGTGTCGGTCATCAACACTCACAGTTTTGGCCGATTCTGGCCCGTTACATGGACAATTATTCACTGCTTTTGGGGTCCGGAGTGATTTCCACGATTAACCAACCCTAGGTGAGTTTACGTGTCGTTGATCAACACTACGCAGGTTTGGCTGATTCTCGACCATTTCTTAAACTATTAATCACAGTTTTGGGGTCCCGGAGTGATTTCCATAGTTGTTGAACCCCAAGGTGCGCTTATGCGTCGGTCATCAACACTCACAGTTGTGGCCGATTCTTGCCCGTTTCGTGGACTATTACTCACTGTTTTGGGGTCCCGGAGTGATTTCCATAGTTTTTGAACCCCAAGTTGCGCTTATGTGTTGGTCATGAACACTCATAGTTTTGTCCGATTCTGGCCCGTTTCATGGACTATTATTCATTGTTTTGGGGTCCCGGAGTGATTTCCATGATTAACGAACCCTAGGTGTGTTTACGTGTCGGTCATCAAAAATCACGGTTTTGCTCGACTACGGCCCGTTACTTGGACTATTACTCATCATTTTGGGGTCCCGGCGATTTCCATAGTTGTTTAATCCCAAAGGTGCGCTTATGTGTCGCTCATACACACTCCTTTGTTTTGGCCGATTCGGCTGTTTCTTGGACTATTCTTGACCGTCTTGGGGTCCCGTAGCGATTTCCATGGTTGTTGAACCCCCAAGTTTTAGCCGATTGTGGCCCGTTACTTGGACTATTACTCATCGTTTTGGGGTCCCGAAACGATTTCCATAGTTGTTGAACCCCAACGTGCGCTTATGTGTCGGTCATCAACACTCATAGTTTTGACCGATTCTGGCCCGTTTCTTGGACTATTACTCACCTTTTTGGGGTCCTGGAGCTATTTTCATAGTTGTTGAACCCCGAGGTGCGCTTATGTGTCGATCATCAACACTCACAGTTTGGCCGATTCTCGCCGGTTTTGTGGACTATTACTCACTCTTTTGGGGTCCCGGAGTGATTTCCACGAGTAACGAACCACAGGGTGCGTTTACGTGTCGGTCATCAACACTTTCGCGATTTTGGCCGATTCTGGCCCGTTCTTGCAATATTACTCACCATTTTGGGGTCGCGGGTTTATTTCCATAGTTGTTGAACCCCAAGGTGCGCTTACGTGTCGGTCATCAACCCTCGTAGTTTTGGCCGATTCTGGCCCGTTACTTGGACTATTACTCATCGTTTTGGGGTCTCAAAGCGATTTCTATAGTTGTTGAACCCAAGGTGTGCTTATGTGTTGGTCATCAACATTCACAATTTGGCTGATTCTGACCCGTTTCGTGGACTATTACTCACCGTTTTGGGGTCCCAAAGCGATTTCCATGGTTGTTGAACCCCAAGGTGCGCTTACATGTCGGTCATCAACAATCGCAGTTTAGGACGATTCTAGCCCGTTTCTTAGAGTATTACTCACCATTTTGGGGTCCCGGAGTGATTTCCAAAGTTGTTAAACCCCAAGGTGCGCTTATGTGTCGGTCATCAACACTCATAGTTTTGGCCGATTCTGGCCCGTTTCGTGGACTATTACTCACTGTTTTGGGGTCCCGGAGTGATTTCCATAGTTGTTGAACCCCAAGGTGCGCTTATGTGTCGGTCATCAACACTCACAGTTTTGGCCGATTCTGGCCCGTTTCGTGGACTATTACTAACAGTTTTGGGGTCCCGGAGTGATTTCCACGATTAATGAATCCTGGGGTGCGTTTACATGTCGGTCATCAACACTCGCAGTTTTGGCCGATTCTGGCCCGTTTCTTGAAATATTAATCACCGTTTTTGGGGTCCCGGAGTGATTTCCATAGTTGTTGAACCCCAAGGTGCGCTTATGTGTCGGTCATCAACACTCATAGTTTTGGCAGATTCTGGCCCGTTTCGTGGACTATTACTCACTGTTTTGGGGTCCCGGAGTGATTTCCATAGTTTTTGAACCCCAAGTTGCGCTTATGTGTTGGTCATGAACACTCATAGTTTTGTCCGATTCTGGCCCGTTTCATGGACTATTATTCATTGTTTTGGGGTCCCGGAGTGATTTCCATGATTAACGAACCCTAGGTTTGTTTACGTGTCGGTCATCAAAAATCACGGTTTTGCTCGACTCTGGCCCGTTACTTGGACTATTACTCATCATTTTGGTGTCACCAAGCGATTTCCATAGTTGTTTAATACCAAAGGTGCGCTTATGTGTCGCTCATACACACTCACTGTTTTGGCCGATTACGGCTGTTTCTTGGACTATTCTTGACCGTTTTGGGGTCCGGGCGATTTCCATGGTTGTTGAACCCCCAAGTTTTAGCCGATTGTGGCCCGTTACTTGGACTATTACTCATCGTTTTGGGGTCCCAAACGATTTCCATAGTTGTTGAACTAGCGATGCGCTTATGCGTCGGTCATCAATACTCATAGTTTTGACCGATTCTGGCCCGTTTCTTGGACTATTACTCACCTTTTGGGGTCCTGGAGCTATTTTCATAGTTGTTGAACCCCGAGGTGCGCTTATGTGTCGATCATCAACACTCACAGTTTTGGCCTATTCGCCGGTTTTGTGGACTATTACTCACTCTTTTGGGGTCCCGAGTGATTTCCACGATTGACGAACACAGAGGTGCGTTTACGTTTCGGTCATCAACACTACCAGTTTTGGCCGATTCTGGCCCGTTTCTTGGAGTACTACTCACCGTTCCGGGGTCCGGTTGTGATTTCCATAGTTGTTGAACCCCAAGGTGCGCTTACGTGTCGGTCATCAACCCTCACAGTTTTGGCCGATTACGCCCGTTACTTGGACTATTACTCATCGTTTTGGGGTCTCAAAGCGATTTCTATAGTTGTTGAACCCAAGGTGTGCTTATGTGTTGGTCATCAACACTCACAATTTGGCTGATTCTCGACCCGTTTCGTGGACTATTACTCACCGTTTTGGGGTCCCAAAGCGATTTCCATGGTTGTTGAACCCCAAGGTGCGCTTACATGTGTCGGTCATCAACAATCGCAGTTTTGGCCGATTCTAGCCCATTTCTAAGACTATTACTCACCGTTTTCGGTACCCGGGGTGATTGCCAAGGTTGTTAAACCCAAGGTGCGCTTATGTGTCGGTCATCAACACTCATAGTTTTGGCGATTACGGCCCGTTTCGTGGACTATTACTCACTTTGTTTTGGGGCCCCAGAGCGATTTCCATAGTTGTTGAACCCCAAGGTGCGCTTACGTGTCGGTCATCAACACTCACAGTTTTGGCCGATTTTGGCCCGTTTCATGGACTATTACTCACTGTTTTGGGGTCCCGGAGTGATTTCCACGATTAACCAACCCTAGGTGCGTTTACGTGTCGTTTATCAACACTCGCAGGTTTGGCTGATTCTGGACCATTTCTTAAACTATTAATCACCGTTTTTGGGGTCCCGGAGTGATTTCCATAGTTGTTGAACCCCAAGGTGCGCTTATGTGTCGGTCATCAACACTCATAGTTTTGGCAGATTCTGGCCCGTTTAAGTGGACTATTACTCACCGTTTTGGGGTCCCGGGTGATTTCCATAGTTTTTGAACCCCAAGTTGCGCTTATGTGTTGGTCATGAACACTCATAGTTTTGTCCGATTCTGGCCCGTTTAGTGGACTATTATTCATTGTTTTGGGGTCCGGAGTGATTTCCATGATTAACGAACCCTAGGTGTGTTTACGTGTCGGTCATCAAAAATCACGGTTTTGCTCGACTCTGGCCCGTTACTTGGACTATTACTCATCATTTTGGGGTCCCGAAGCGATTTCCATAGTTGTTTAATCCCAAAGGTGCGCTTATGTGTCGCTCATACACACTCACTGTTTTGGCCGATTCTGGCTGTTTCTTGGACTATTACTGACCGTTTTGGGGTCCCGGAGCGATTTCCATGGTTGTTGAACCCCCAAGTTTTAGCCGATTGTGGCCCGTTACTTGGACTATTACTCATCGTTTTGGGGTCCCGAAACGATTTCCATAGTTGTTGAACCCCAACGTGCGCTTATGTGTCGGTCATCCATACTCATAGTTTTGACCGATTCTGGCCCGTTTCTTGGACTATTACTCACCTTTTTGGGGTCCTGGAGCTATTTTCATAGTTGTTGAACCCCGAGGTGCGCTTATGTGTCGATCATCAACACTCACAGTTTGGCCGATTCTCGCCGGTTTTGTGGACTATTACTCACTCTTTTGGGGTCCCGGAGTGATTTCCACGAGTAACGAACCCTGGGGTGCGTTTACGTGTCGGTCATCAACACTCGTAGTTTTGGCCGATTCTGGCCCGTTTCTTGCAATATTACTCACCATTTTGGGGTCGCGAAGCGATTTCCATAGTTGTTGAACCCCAAGGTGCGCTTACGTGTTGGTCATCAACCCTCGTAGTTTTGGCCGATTCTAGCCCGTTACTTGGACTATTACTCATCGTTTTGGGGTCTCAAAGCGATTTCTATAGTTGTTGAACCCAAGGTGTGCTTATGTGTTGGTCATCAACACTCACAATTTGGCTGATTCTGACCCGTTTCGTGGACTATTACTCACCGTTTTGGGGTCCCAAAGCGATTTCCATGGTTGTTGAACCCCAAGGTGCGCTTACGTGTCGGTCATCAACAATCGCAGTTTTGGCCGATTCTAGCCCATTTCTAAGACTATTACTCACCGTTTTGGGGTCCCGGAGTGATTTCCAAAGTTGTTAAACCCCAAAGGTGCGCTTATGTGTCGGTCATCAACACTCATAGTTTTGGCGATTAAGCCCGTTTCGTGGACTATTACTCACTGTTTTGGGGTCCCGGAGTGATTTCCATAGTTGTTGAACCCCAAGATGCGCTTATGTGTCGGTCATCAACACTCACAGTTTTGGCCGATTTTGGCCCGTTTCATGGACTATTATTCACTGTTTTGGGGTCCCGGAGTGATTTCCACGATTAACCAACCCTAGGTGCGTTTACGTGTCGTTTATCAACACTCGCAGGTTTGGCTGATTCTGGACCATTTCTTAAACTATTAATCACCGTTTTGGGGCTCTGGAGTGATTTCCATAGTTGTTGAACCCCAAGGTGCGCTTATGTTTCGGTCATCAACACTCACAGTTTTGGCCAATTCTGGCCCGTTTCGTGGAATATTACTCACTTTGTTTTGGGGTCCCGGGTGATTTCCATAGTTTTTGAACCCCAAGTTATGCGCTTATGTGTCGGTCATCAACACTTGTAGTTTTGTCCGATTCTGGCCCGTTTCATGGACTATTACTGAATGTTTTGGGGTCCGGAGTGATTTCAATGATTAACGAACCCTAGGTGTGTTTACGTGTCTGTCATCAAAAACCACGGTTTTTCACGACTCTGGCCCGTTACTTGGACTATTACTCAACATTTTTGGGTCCAGGATCGATTTTCATAGTTGTTTTAATCCCAAAGGTGCGCTTATGTGTCGCTCATACACACTCCTTTGTTTTGGCCTTTTCTGGCTGTTTCTTGGACTATTACTGACCGTTTTGGGGTCCCGGAGTGATTTCCATGGTTGTTGAACCCCCAAGTTTTAGCCGATTCTGGCCCGTTACTTGGACTATTACTCACCGTTTTGGGGTCCCAAACGATTTCCATAGTTGTTGAACCCCAAGCGATGCGCTTATGTGTCGGTCATCCATACTCATAGTTTTGACCGATTCTGGCCCGTTTCTTGGACTATTACTCACCTTTTTGGGGTCCTGGAGCTATTTTCATAGTTGTTGAACCCCGAGGTGCGCTTATGTGTCGATCATCAACACTCACAGTTTGGCCGATTCTCGCCGGTTTTGTGGACTATTACTCACTCTTTTGGGGTCCCGGGTGATTTCCACGATTAACGAACCACAGGGTGCGTTTACGTGTCGATCATCAACACTGCAGTTTTGGCGATTCTGGCCCGTTCTTGCAATATTACTCACCATTTTGGGGTCGCGACATTTCCATAGTTGTTGAACCCCAAGGTGCGCTTACGTGTCGGTCATCAACCCTCACAGTTTTGGCCGATTCTGGCCCGTTACTTGGACTATTACTCATCGTTTTGGGGTCTCAAAGCGATTTCTATAGTTGTTGAAACCAAGGTGTGCTTATGTGTTGGTCATCAACAATCACAATTTGGCAGATTCAGACCCGTTTCGTGGACTATTACTCACCTTTTTGGTGTCCCTAAGCGATTTCCATGGTTGTTGAACCCCAAGGTGCGCTTACGTGTCGGTCATCAACAATCGCAGTTTTGGCCGATTCTAGCCCATTTCTAAGACTATTACTCACCGTTTTGGGGTCCCGGAGTGATTTCCAAAGTTGTTAAACCCCAAGGTGCGCTTATGTGTCGGTCATCAACACTCATAGTTTTGGCCGATTCTGGCCCGTTTCGTGGACTATTACTCACTGTTTTGGGGTCCCGGAGTGATTTCCATAGCTGTTGAACCCCAAGGTGTGCTTATGTGTCGGTCATCAACACTCACAGTTTTGGCCGAATCTGGCCTGTTTCATGGACTATTATTCACTATTTTGTGGTCCCGGAGTGATTTCCAAGATTAACCAACCCTAGGTGCGTTACGTGTCGTTTATCAACACTCATGAGTTTGGCTGATTCTGGACCATTTCGTAAACTATTACTCACTGTTTTGGGGTCCCGGAGTGATTTCCATAGTTGTTGAACCCCAAGGTGCGCTTATGTGTCGGTCATCAACACTCATAGTTTTGGCCGATTCTGGCCCGTTTCGTGGACTATTACTCACTGTTTTGGGGTCCCGGAGTGATTTCCATAGGTTTTGAACCCCAAGTTGCGCTTATGTGTTGGTCATGAACACTCATAGTTTTGTCCGATTCTGGCCCGTTTCGTGGACTATTATTCATTGTTTTGGGGTCCTGAGTGATTTCCATGATTAACGAACCCTAGGTGTGTTTACGTGTCGGTCATCAAAATCACGGTTTTGCTTGACTCTGGCCGGTTACTTGGACTATTACTCATCATTTTGGGGTCCCGAAGCGATTTCCGTAGTTGTTGAATCCCAAAGGTGCGCTTATGTGTCGCTCATACACACTCCTTTGTTTTGGCCGATTCTGGCTGTTTCTTGGACTATTCTTGACCGTTTTGGGGTCCGGGCGATTTCCATGGTTGTTGAACCCCCAAGTTTTAGCCGATTGTGGCCGTTACTTGGACTATTACTCATCGTTTTGGGGTCCCAAACGATTTCCATAGTTGTTGAACTAGCGATGCGCTTATGTGTCGGTCATCCATACTCATAGTTTTGACCCGATTACGGCCCGTTTCTTGGACTATTACTCACCTTTTTGGGGTCACAGAGCTATTTTCATAGTTGTTGAACCCGAGTGCGCTTATGTGTCGATCATCAACACTCACAGTTTGGCGATTCTCGCCCGGTTTTGTGGACTATTACTCACTCTTTTGGGGTCCTGGGTGATTTCCACGATTAACGAACCACAGGGTGCGTTTACGTGTCGGTCATCAACACTCGCAGTTTTGGCCGATTCTGGCCCGTTTCTTGCAATATTACTCACCATTTTGGGGTCGCGAAGCGATTTCCGTAGTTGTTGAACCCCAAGGTGCGCTTACGTGTCGGTCATCAACCCTCGTAGTTTTGGCCGATTCTGGCCCATTACTAGGACTATTACTCCTCGTTTGGGGGTCTCTACGCGATTTCTATTGTTTTTGAACCCAAGGTGTGCTTATGTGTCGGTCATCAACACTCACAATTTGGCTGATTCTGACCCGTTTCGTGGACTATAACTCACCGTTATGGGGTACCAAAGAGATATCCGACGTTGTTGAACCCCAAGGCGCGCTTACGTGTCGGTCATCAACAATCGCGATTTTGGCCGATTCTAGCCCATTTCTAAGACTATTACTCACCGTTTTGGGGTCCCGAGTGATTTCCAAAGTTGTTAAACCCCAAGGTGCGCTTATGTGTCGGTCATCAACACTCATAGTTTTGGCCGATTCTGGCCCGTTCGTAGACTATTACTCACTGTTTTGGGGTCCGGGTGATTTCCATAGTTGTTGAACCCCAAGATGCGCTTATGAGTCGGTCATCAACACTCACAGTTTTGGCCGATTCTGGCCCGTTCATGGACTATTATTCACCGTTTTGGGGTCCGGAGTGATTTCCACGATTAACCAACCCTAGGTGCGTTTACGTGTCGTTTATCAACACTCGCATGAGTTTGGCTGATTCTGGACCATTTCTTAAACTATTAATCACCGTTTTGGGGTCCCGGGTGATTTCCATAGTTGTTGAACCCCAAGGTGCGCTTATGTCGGTCATCAACACTCATAGTTTTGGCAGATTACGGCCCGTTTAAGTGGACTATTACTCACTGTTTTGGGGTCCCGGAGTGATTTCCATAGTTTTTGAACCCCAAGTTGCGCTTATGTGTTGGTCATGAACACTCATAGTTTTGTCCGATTCTGGCCCGTTTCGTGGACTATTATTCATTGTTTTGGGGTCCCGGAGTGATTTCCATGATTAACGAACCCTAGGTGTGTTTACGTGTCGGTCATCAAAAATCACGGTTTTGCTCGACTCTGGCCCGTTACTTGGACTATTACTCATCATTTTGGGGTCCCGAAGCGATTTCCATAGTTGTTTAATCCCAAAGGTGCGATTATGTGTCGCTCATACACACTCCTTTGTTTTGGCCGATTCTGGCCGTTTCTTGAACTAATTCTTGACCGTTTTGGGGTCCCGGGCGATTTCCATGGTTGTTGAACCCCCAAGTTTTGGCCGATTCTGAGCCGTTACTTGGACTATTACTCATCGTTTTGGTGTCCCGAAGCGATTTCCATAGTTGTTGAACCCCAAGGCGCGCTTATGTTTCGGTCATCAACACTCATAGTTTTGGCCGATTCTGGCCCGTTTCTTGGACTATTACTCACCGTTTTGAGGTCCTGAAGCGATTTCCATAGTTGTTGAACCCCAAGGTGCGCTTACGTATCGGTCATCAACAATCGCAGTTTGGCGATTCTCGCGGTTTTGTGGACTATTACTCACTCTTTTGGGGTCCGGAGTGATTTCCACGATTAACGAACCACAGGGTGCGTTTACGTGTCGATCATCAACACTTCATGATTTTGGCCGATTCTGGCCCGTTTCTTGCAATATTACTCACCATTTTGGGGTCGCGAAGCGATTTCCATAGTTGTTGAACCCCAAGGTGCGCTTATGTGTCGGTCATCAACCCTCGTAGTTTTGGACGATTCTGGCCCGTTACTTGGACTATTACTCATCGTTTTGGGGTCTCAAAGCGATTTCTATAGTTGTTGAACCCAAGGTGTGCTTATGTGTTGGTCATCAACATTCACAATTTGGCTGATTCTGACCCGTTTCGTGGACTATTACTCACCGTTTTGGGGTCCCAAAGCGATTTCCATGGTTGTTGAACCCCAAGGTGCGCTTACGTGTCGGTCATCAACAATCGCAGTTTTGGCCGATTCTAGCCCATTTCTAAGACTATTACTCACCGTTTTGGGGTCCCGGAGTCATTTCCAAAGTTGTTGAACCACAAGGTGCGCTTATGTGTCGGTCATCAACACTCATAGTTTTGGCCGATTCTGGCCCGTTTCGTGGACTATTACTCACTGTTTTGGGGTCCCGGAGTGATTTCCATAGTTGTTGAACCCCAAGGTGCGCTTATGTGTCGGTCATCAACACTCACAGTTTTGGCCGATTTTGGCCCGTTTCATGGACTATTATTCACTGTTTTGGGGTCCCGGAGTGATTTCCACGATTAACCAACCCTAGGTGCGTTTACGTGTCGTTTATCAACACTCGCAGGTTTGGCTAATTCTGGACCATTTCTTAAACTATTAATCACCGTTTTTGGGGTCCCGGAGTGATTTCCATAGTTGTTGAACCCCAAGGTGCGCTTATGTGTCGGTCATCAACACTCATAGTTTTGGCTGATTCTGGCCCGTTTCGTGGACTATTACTCACTGTTTTGGGGTCCCGGAGTGATTTCCATAGGTTTTGAACCCCAAGTTGCGCTTATGTGTTGGTCATGAACACTCATAGTTTTGTCCGATTCTGGCCCGTTTCGTGGACTATTATTCATTGTTTTGGGGTCCCGGAGTGATTTCCATGATTAACGAACCCTAGGTGTGTTTACGTGTCGGTCATCAAAAATCACGGTTTTGCTCGACTCTGGCCCGTTACTTGGATTATTACTCATCATTTTGGGGTCCCGAAGCGATTTCCATAGTTGTTTAATCCCAAAGGTGCGCTTATGTGTCGGTCATACACACTCACTGTTTTGGCCGATTCTGACCGTTTCTTGGACTATTACTGACCGTTTTGGGGTCCCGGAGCGATTTCCATGGTTGTTGAACCCCCAAGTTTTAGCCGATTGTGGCCCGTTACTTGGACTATTACTCATCGTTTTGGGGTCCCGAAACGATTTCCATAGTTGTTGAACCCCAACGTGCGCTTATGTGTCGGTCATCAACACTCATAGTTTTGACCGATTCTGGCCCGTTTCTTGGACTATTACTCAGCATTTTGGGGTCGCTAAGATATTTTCATAGTTGTTGAACCCCAAGGTGCGCTTATGTGTCGGTCATCAACACTCGCTGTTTGCGCCGATTCTAGCCCGTTTTATTGACTATTACTCACTGTTTTTGGGTTCCCGGAATGATTTCCACGATTAACAAACCCTGGGGTGCGTTTACGTGTCGGTCATCAACACTTTCATGATTTTGGCGATTACGGCCCGTTCTTGGACTATTACTCACCTTTTTGGGGTCCTGGAGCTATTTTCATAGTTGTTGAACCCCAAGGTGCGCTTACGTGTCGGTCATCAACCCTCGTAGTTTTGGCCGATTCTGGCCCGTTACTTGGACTATTACTCATCGTTTTGGGGTCTCAAAGCGATTTCTATAGTTGTTGAACCCAAGGTGTGCTTATGTGTTGGTCATCAACATTCACAATTTGGCTGATTCTGACCCGTTTCATGGACTATTAGTCACCGTTTAGGGTCCCAAAGCGATTTCCATGGTTGTTTAACCCCAAGGTGCGCTTACGTGTCGGTCATCAACAATCATAGTTTTGGCCGATTCTGGCCCATTTCTTGGACTATTGCTCAGTTTTCGGGTCCCAGAGTGATTTCCAAAATTGTAGAACCCCAAGGTGCGAATAGGTGTCGGTCATCAACACTCAAAGTTTTGGCGATTACGGCCCGTTCGTGGACTATTACTCACTTTGTTTTGGGGTCCGGGTGATTTCCATAGTTGTTCAACCCCAAGGTGCGCTTATGTGTCGGTCATCAACACTCACAGTTTTGGCCGATTTTGGCCCGTTCATGGAATATTATTCACTTTGTTTTGGGGTCCGGAGTGATTTCCACGATTAACCAACCCTAGGTGCGTTACGTGTCGTTTATCAACACCGCGAGTTTGGCTTATTCTGGACCATTTCTTAAACTATTAATCACCGTTTTTGGGGTCCGGAGTGATTTCCATAGTTGTTGAACCCCAAGGTGCGCTTATGTGTCGGTCATCAACACTCATAGTTTTGGCTGATTACGGCCCGTTTAAGTGGACTATTACTCACCTGTTTTGGGGTCCCGGAGTGATTTCCATAGTTTTGAACCCCAAGTTGAGCTTATGTGTTGGTCATGAACTATCATAGTTTTGGCCGATTCTGGCCCGTTTCGTGGACTATTATTCATTGTTTTGGGGTCCCGGAGTGATTTCCATGATTAACGAACCCTAGGTGTGTTTACGTGTCGGTCATCAAAAATCACGGTTTTGCTCGACTCTGGCCCGTTACTTGGACTATTACTCATCATTTTGGGGTACCGAAGCGATTTCCATAGTTGTTTAATCCCAAAGGTGCGCTTATGTGTCGCTCATACACACTCACTGTTTTGGCCGATTCTGGCCGTTTCTTGGACTATTACTGACCGTTTTGGGGTCCCGGAGCGATTTCCATGGTTGTTGAACCCCCAAGTTTTAGCCGATTGTGGCCCGTTACTTGGACTATTACTCATCGTTTTGGGGTCCCAAGCGATTTCCATAGTTGTTGAACCCCAAGCGATGCGCTTATGTGTCGGTCATCAACACTCATAGTTTTGACCGATTCGGCCCGTTCTTGGACTATTACTCACCTTTTGGGGTCCTGGAGCTATTTTCATAGTTGTTGAACCCGAGTGCGCTTATGTGTCGATCATCAACACTCACGGTTTGGCCGATTCTCGCCGGTTTGTGGACTATTACTCACTCTTTTGGGGTCCCGGGTGATTTCCACGATTAACGAACCACAGGGTGCGTTTACGTGTCGATCATCAACACTTTCGCAGTTTTGGCGATTACGGCCCGTTCTTGCAATATTACTCACCATTTTGGGGTCGCGGCATTTCCATAGTTGTTGAACCCAAGGTGCGCTTACGTGTCGGTCATCAACCCTCATAGTTTTGGCTGATTCTGGCTCGTTACTTGGACTATTACTCATCGTTTTGGGGTCTCAAAGCGATTTCTATAGTTGTTCAACCCAAGGTGTGCTTATGTGTTGGTCATCAACATTCACAATTTGGCTGATTCTGACCCATTTGTGGACTATTACTCACCGTTTTGGGGTCCCAAAGCGATTTCCATGGTTGTTGAACCCCAAGGTGCGCTTACGTGTCGGTCATCAACAATCGCAGTTTTGGCGATTCTAGCCCATTTCTAAGACTATTACTCACCGTTTTGGGGTCGGAGTGATTTCCAAAGTTGTTAAACCCCAAGGTGCGCTTATGTGTCGGTCATCAACACTCATAGTTTTGGCGATTCTGGCCCGTTCGTGGACTATTACTCACTGTTTTGGGGTCCCGGGTGATTTCCCTAGTTGTTGAACCCCAAGGTGCGCTTATGTGTCGGTCATCAACACTCACAGTTTTGGCGATTTTGGCCCGTTCATGGAATATTATTCACTGTTTTGGGGTCCGGAGTGATTTCCACGATTAACCAACCCTAGAGTGCGTTTACGTGTCGTTTATCAACACTTTCATGAGTTTGGCTAATTCTGGACCATTTCTTAAACTATTAATCACCGTTTTTGGGGTCCCGGAGTGATTTCCATAGTTGTTGAACCCCAAGGTGCGCTTATGTGTCGGTCATCAACACTCATAGTTTTGGCTGATTCTGGCCCGTTTCGTGGACTATTACTCACTGTTTTGGGGTCCCGGAGTGATTTCCATAGTTTTTGAACCCCAAGTTGCGCTTATGTGTTGGTCATGAACACTCATAGTTTTGGCCGATTATGGCCCGTTTCGTGGACTATTATTCATTGTTTTGGGGTCCCGGAGTGATTTCCATGATTAACGAACCCTAGATGTGTTTACGTGTCGGTCATCAAAATCACGGTTTTGCTCGACTACGGCCCGTTACTTGGATTATTACTCATCATTTTGGGGTCCCGAAACGATTTCCATAGTTGTTTAAACCCAAAGGTGCGCTTATGTGTCGCTCATAAACACTCAAAGTTTTGGCAGATTCTGGCCGTTCTTGGACTATTCTTGACCGTTTTGGGGTCCGGGCGATTTCCATGGTTGTTGAACCCCCAAGTTTTAGCCGATTGTGGCCCGTTACTTGGACTATTACTCATCGTTTTGGGGTCCCAAAGCTTGATTTCCATAGTTGTTGAACTAGCGTGCGCTTATGTGTGGTCATCAATACTCATAGTTTTGACCGATTACGGCCCGTTCTTGGACTATTACTCACCTTTTGGGGTCACAGAGCTATTTTCATAGTTGTTGAACCCAACGTGCGCTTATGTGTCGGTCATCAACACTCACAGTTTTGGCCGATTCTGGCCCGATTCGTGGACTATTACTCACTGTTTTGGGGTCCCGGAGTGATTTCCACGATTAACGAACCCTGGGGTGCGTTTACGTGTCGGTCATCAACACTCGCAGTTTTGGCCGATTCTGGCCCGTTTCTTGCAATATTACTCACCATTTTGGGGTCGCGAAGCGATTTCCATAGTTGTTGAACCCCAAGGTGCGCTTACGTGTCGGTCATCAACCCTCGTAGTTTTGGCTGATTCTGGCTCGTTACTTGGACTATTACTCATCGTTTTGGGGTCTCAAAGCGATTTCTATAGTTGTTCAACCCAAGGTGTGCTTATGTGTTGGTCATCAACATTCACAATTTGGCTGATTCTGACCCATTTTGTGGACTATTACTCACCGTTTTGGGGTCCCAAAGCGATTTCCATGGTTGTTGAACCCCAAGGTGCGCTTACGTGTCGGTCATCAACAATCGCAGTTTTGGCCGATTCTAGCCCATTTCTAAGACTATTACTCACCGTTTTGGGGTCCCGGTGTGATTTCCAAAGTTGTTAAACCCCAAGGTGCGCTTATGTGTCGGTCATCAACACTCATAGTTTTGGCCGATTCTGGCCCGTTTCGTGGACTATTACTCACTGTTTTGGGGTCCCGGAGTGATTTCCATAGTTGTTGAACCCCAAGGTGCGCTTATGTGTCGGTCATCAACACTCACAGTTTTGGCCGAATCTGGCCCGCTTCTTGGACTATTACTCACTGTTTTGGGGTGCCGGAGTGATTTCCACGATTAACGAACCCTAGGGTGCGTTTACGTGTCGGTCATCAACACTTTCATGAGTTTGGCTGATTCTGGACCATTTCTTAAACTATTACTCACCGTTTTGGGGTCCCGGAGTGATTTCCATAGTTGTTGAACCCCAAGGTGCGCTTATGTGTCGGTCATCAACACTCATAGTTTTGGCTGATTCTGGCTCGTTTCGTGGACTATTACTCACTGTTTTGGGGTCCTGGAGTGATTTCCATAGTTTTTGAACCCCAAGTTGCTCTTATGTGTTGGTCATGAACACTCATAGTTTTGGCCGATTCTGGCCCGTTTAAGTGGACTATTATTCATTGTTTTGGGGTCCGGGTGATTTCCATGTTTACCGAACCCTAGTTGTGTTTTCGTGCCTTTCATCAAAAATCACTGTTTTGGTCGACTCTGGCCCGTTACTTGGATTATTACTCATCATTTTGGGGTCCCGAAGCGATTTCCATAGTTGTTTAATCCCAAAGGTGCGCTTATGTGTCGGTCATACACACTCACTGTTTTGGCCGATTCTGACCGTTTCTTGGACTATTACTGACCGTTTTGGGGTCCCGGAGCGATTTCCATGGTTGTTGAACCCCCAAGTTTTAGCCGATTGTGGCCCGTTACTTGGACTATTACTCATCGTTTTGGGGTCCCGAAGCTTGATTTCCATAGTTGTTGAACCCCAACGTGCGCTTATGTGTCGGTCATCCATACTCATAGTTTTGACCGATTCTGGCCCGTTTCTTGGACTATTACTCACATGTTTGGGGTCCTGGAGCTATATTCATAGATGTTGAGACCCGAGGTGCGCTTATGTGTCGATCATCAACACTCACAGTTTGGCGATTCTCGCCGGTTTTGTGGACTATTACTCACTCTTTTGGGGTCCGGAGTGATTTCCACGATTAACGAACCACAGGGTGCGTTTACGTGTCGATCATCAACACTTTTCGCAGTTTTGGCGATTACGGCCCGTTTCTTGCAATATTACTCACCATTTTGGGGTCGTGACATTTCCATAGTTGTTGAACCCCAAGGTGCGCTTACGTGTCGGTCATCAACCCTCACAGTTTTGGCTGATTCTGGCTCGTTACTTGGACTATTACTCATCGTTTTGGGGTCTCAAAGCGATTTCTATAGTTGTTCAACCCAAGGTGTGCTTATGTGTTGGTCATCAACATTCACAATTTGGCTGATTCGACCCATTTTGTGGACTATTACTCACCGTTTTGGGGTCCCAAAGCGATTTCCATGGTTGTTGAACCCCAAGGTGCGCTTACGTGTCGGTCATCAACAATCGCAGTTTTGGCAGATTCTAGCCCATTTCTAAGACTATTACTCACTGTTTTGGGGTCCCCGAGTGATTTCCATAGCTGTTGAACCCCAAGGTGCGCTTATGTGCCGGTCATCAAAACTCACAGTTTTGGCCGAATCCGGCCCGTTTCGTGGACTATTATTCACTGTTTTGGGGTCCCGGGGTGATTTCCATAGTTGTTGAACCCCAAGGTGCGCTTATGTGTCGGTCATCAACAGTCACAGTTTTGGCCGTATTTGGCCCATTTCATGGACTATTACTCATTGTTTTGGGGTCCCAGAGTGATTTCCACGATTAACGAACCCTAGGGTGCGTTTACGTGTCGGTCATCAACACTCGCAGGTTTGGCTGATTCTGGACCATTTCTTAAACTATTAATCCCCGTTTTTGGGGTCCCGGAGTGATTTCCATAGTTGTTGAACCCCAAGGTGCGCTTATGTGTCGGTCATCAACACTCATAGTTTTGGCTGATTCTGGCCTTTTTCGTGGACTATTACTCACTGTTTTGGGGTCCCGGAGTGATTTCCATAGTTTTTGAACCCCAAGTTGCGCTTATGTGTTGGTCATGAACACTCATAGTTTTGGCCGATTCTGGCCCGTTTCGTGGACTATTATTCATTGTTTTGGGGTCCCGGAGTGATTTCCATGATTAACGAACCCTAGGTGTGTTTACGTGTCGGTCATCAAAAATCACGGTTTTGCTCGACTCTGGCCCGTTACTTGGACTATTACTCATCATTTTGGGGTCCCGAAGCGATTTCCATAGTTGTTTAATCCCAAAGGTGCGCTTATGTGTCGGTCATACACACTCACAGTTTTGGCCGATTCGACCTGTTTCTTGGACTATTCTTGACCGTTTTGGGGTCCCGGGCGATTTCCATGGTTGTTGAACCCCAAGTTTTAGCCGATTGTGGCCGTTACTTGGACTATTACTCATCGTTTTGGGGTCCTGAAACGATTTCCATAGTTGTTGAACCCCAACATGTGCTTATGTGTCGGTCATCAACACTCATAGTTTTGACCGATTCTGGCCCGTTTCTTGGACTATTACTCACCTTTTTGGGGTCCTGGAGCTATTTTCATAGTTGTTGAACCCCAAGGTGCGCTTATGTGTCGATCATCAACACTCACAGTTTGGCTGATTCTCGACGGTTTTGTGGACTATTACTCACTCTTTTGGGGTCCCGGAGTGATTTCCACGATTAACGAACCACTTGGTGCACTTACATGTCGGTCATCAAGCCTCGCAGTTTTGGCCGATTCTGGCCCGTTTCGTGGAGTATTACTCACCATTCTGGGGTCCGGAAGAGATTTGCATAGTTGTTGAACCCCAAGGTGTGCTTACCTGTCGGTCATCAACCCTCGTAGTTTTGGCAGATTCTGGCCCGTTTCTTGGACTATTACTCATCGTTTTGGGGTCTCAAAGCGATTTCTATAGTTGTTGAACCCAAGGTGTGCTTATGTGTTGGTCATCAACATTCACAATTTGGCTGATTCTGACCCGTTTCATGGACTATTACTCACCGTTTGGGGTTCCAAAGCGATTTCCATGGTTGTTGAACCCCAAGGTGCGCTTACGTGTCGGTCATCAACAATCGCAGTTTTGGCCGATTCTAGCCCATTTCCAAGACTATTACTCACCGTTTTGGGGTCCCGGAGTGATTTCCAAAGTTGTTGAACCCCAAGGTGCGCTTATGTGTCGGTCATCAACACACGCAGTTTTGGCCGATTCTGGCCCGTTTCGTGGACTATTATTCACCATTTTGGGGTCCCGGAGTCCTTTCCATAGTTGATGAACCCCAAGGTGCGCTTATGTGTCGGTCATCAACACTCACAGTTTTGGCCGATTTTGGCCCGTTTCATGGACTATTATTCACTGTTTTGGGGTCCCGGAGTGATTTCCACGATTAACCAACCCTAGGTGCGTTTACGTGTCGTTTATCAACACTTTCGCGAGTTTGGCTGATTCTGGACCATTTCTTAAACTATTACTCACTGCTTTGGGGTCCCAGAGTGATTTCCATAGTTGTTGAACCCCAAGGTGCGCTTATGTGTCGGTCATCAACACTCAAAGTTTTGGCCGATTATGGCCCGTTTCGTGGACTATTACTCACTGTTTCGGGGTCGCGGGTGATTTCCATAGTTTTGAACCCCAAGGCGCGCTTATGTGTTGGTCATCAACACTCATAGTTTTGGCCGATTCTGGCCCGTTTAGTGGACTATTATTCATTGTTTTGGGGTCCGGGTGATTTCCATGATTAACGAACCCTAGGTGTGTTCACGTGTCGGTCATCAAAAATCACGGTTTTGCTCGACTCTGGCCCGTTACTTTGACTATTACTCATCATTTTGGGGTCCCGAAGCGATTTCCATAGTTGTTTAATCCCAAAGGTGCGCTTATGTGTCGGTCATACACACTCACTGTTTTGGCCGATTCTGACCGTTTCTTGGACTATTACTGACCGTTTTGGGGTCCTGAGCGATTTCCATGGTTGTTGAACCCCCAAGTTTTAGCCGATTGTGGCCCGTTACTTGGACTATTACTCATCGTTTTGGGGTCCCGAAACGATTTCCATAGTTGTTGAACCCCAACGTGCGCTTATGTGTCGGTCATCAACACTCATAGTTTTGACCGATTCTGGCCCGTTTCTTGGACTATTACTCACATTTTTGGGGTCCTGGAGCTATTTTCATAGTTGTTGAACCCCAAGGTGCGCTTATGTGTCGATCATCAACACTCACAGTTTGGCTGATTCTCGACGGTTTTTTGGACTATTACTCACTCTTTTGGGGTCCCGGAGTGATTTCCACGATTAACGAACCACAGGGGTGCGTTTACGTGCGATCATCAACACTTTCGCAGTTTTGGCGATTCTGGCCCGTTCTTGCAATATTACTCACCATTTTGGGGAATTGGCATTTCCATAGTTGTTGAACCCCAAGGTGCGCTTACGTGTCGGTCATCAACCCTCGTGGTTTTGGCGATTCTGGCCGTTACTTGGACTATTACTCATCGTTTTGGGGTCTCAAAGCGATTTCTATAGTTGTTGAACCCAAGGTGCGCTTATGTGTTGGTCATCAACAATCACAATTTGGGTCATTCTGACCCGTTTAGTTGTCAATTAATCACAGTTTTGGGGTGCCAAAGAGAATTCCATGGTTGTTGAACCCCAATGTGCGCTTACGTGTCGGTCATCAACAATCGCCAGTTTTGGCGATTCTAACCCATTTCTAAGACTATTACTCACCGTTTTGGGGTCCCGGAGTGATTTCCAAAGTTGTTAAACCCCAAGGTGCGCTTATGTGTCGTTCATCAACACTCACAGTTTTGGCCGATTCTGGCCCGTTTCGTGGACTATTACTCACTGTTTTGGGGTCCCGGAGTGATCGATTTCCACAGTTGTTGAACCCCAAGGTGCGCTTATGTGTCGGTCATCAACACTCACAGTTTTGGCGATTTTGGCCCGTTCATGGACTATTATTCACTGATTTGGGGTCCGGAGTGATTTCCACGATTAACCAACCCTAGGTGCGTTTACGTGTCGTTTATCAACACTTGCGAGTTTGGCTCATTACGGACCATTTCTTAAACTATTAATCACCGTTTTTGGGGTCCGGAGTGATTTCCATAGTTGCTGAACCCCAAGGTGCGCTTATGTGTCGGTCATCAACACTCATAGTTTTGGTGATTACGGCCCGTTTGGTGGACTATTACTCACCGTTTTGGGGTCATGGAGTCATTTCCATAGTTTTTGAACCCCAAGTTGCGCTTATGTGTTGGTCATGAACACTCATAGTTTTGGCCGATTCTGGCCCGTTTCGTGGACTATTATTCATTGTTTTGGGGTCCCGGAGTGATTTCCATGATTAACGAACCCTAGGTGTGTTCACGTGTCGGTCATCAAAAATCACGGTTTTGCTCGACTCTGGCCCGTTACTTTGACTATTACTCATCATTTTGGGGTCCCGGCGATTTCCATAGTTGTTTAATCCCAAAGGTGCGCTTATGTGTCGGTCATACACACTCCTTTGTTTTGGCCGATTCTGACCGTTCTTGGACTATTATGACCGTTTGGGGTCCCGGAGCGATTTCCATGGTTGTTGAACCCCCAAGTTTTAGCCGATTGTGGCCCGTTACTTGGACTATTACTCATCGTTTTGGGGTCCCGAAATGATTTCCATAGTTGTTGAACCCCAACGTGCGCTTATGTGTCGGTCATCAACACTCATAGTTTTGACCGATTACGGCCCGTTCTTGGACTATTACTCATTTTTGGGGTCCTGGAGCTATTTTCATAGTTGTTGAACCCCAAGGTGCGCTTATGTGTCGATCATCAACACTCACAGTTTGGCTGATTCTCGACGGTTTTTTGGACTATTACTCACTCTTTTGGGGTCCCGGAGTGATTTCCACGATTAACGAACCCTGGGGTGCGTTTACGTGCCGGTCATCAACACTCGCAGTTTTGGCCGATTCTGGCCCGTTTCTTGGACTATTACTCATCGTTTTGGGGTCTCAAAGCGATTTCTATAGTTGTTGAACCCAAGGTGTGCTTATGTGTTGGTCATCAACATTCACAATTTGGCTGATTCTGACCTGTTTCATGGACTATTACTCACCGTTTTGGGGTCCCAAAGCGATTTCCATGGTTGTTGAACCCCAAGGTGCGCTTACGTGTCGGTCATCAACAATCGCAGTTTTGGCCGATTCTAACCCATTTCTAAGACTATTACTCACCGTTTAGGGGTCCCGGAGTGATTTCCAAAGTTGTTAAACCCCAAGGTGCGCTTATGTGTCGTTCATCAACACTCATAGTTTTGGCGATTACGGCCCGTTTCTTGGACTATTACTCAACTTTTTGGGGTCCCGGTGTGTTTTCCATAGTTGTTGAACCCCAAGGTGCGCCTATGTGTCGGTCATCAACAATCACAGTTTTGGCGATTTTGGCCCGTTCATGGACTATTATTCACTGTTTTGGGGTCGGAGTGATTTCCACGATTAACCAACCCTAGGTGCGTTTACGTGTCGTTTATCAACACTTTCGCAGTTTGGCACATTCTGGACCATTTCTTAAACTATTAATCACCGTTTTGGGGTCCCGGAGTGATTTCCATAGTTGTTGAACCCCAAGGTGCGCTTATGTGTCGGTCATCAACACTCATAGTTTTGGCTGATTACGGCTCGTTTGTGGACTATTACTCACTGTTTTGGGGTCCTGGAGTGATTTCCATAGTTTTTGAACCCCAAGTTGCTCTTATGTGTTGGTCATGAACACTCATAGTTTTGGCCGATTCTGGCCCGTTTCATGGACTATTATTCATTGTTTTGGGGTCCCGGAGTGATTTCCATGATTAACGAACCCTAGGTGTGTTTACGTGTCGGTCATCAAAAATCACGGTTTTGCTCGACTCTGGCCCGTTACTTGGATTATTACTCATCATTTTGGGGTCCCGAAGCGATTTCCATAGTTGTTTAATCCCAAAGGTGCGCTTATGTGTCGGTCATACACACTCACTGTTTTGGCCGATTCGACCGTTCTTGGACTATTCTTGACCGTTTTGGGGTCCCGGAGCGATTTCCATGGTTGTTGAACCCCCAAGTTTTAGCCGATTGTGGCCCGTTACTTGGACTATTACTCATCGTTTTGGAGTCCCAAACGATTTCCATAGTTGTTGAACTAGCGATGCGCTTATGTGTCGGTCATCAACACTCATAGTTTTGACCGATTCTGGCCCGTTTCTTGGACTATTACTCACCTTTTTGGGGTCCTGGAGATATTTTCATAGTTGTTGAACCCCAAGGTGCGCTTATGTGTCGATCATCAACACTCACAGTTTGGCCGATTCTCGCCGGTTTTATGGACTATTACTCACTCTTTTGGGGTCCCGGAGTGATTTCCACGATTAACGAACCCTAGGGTGCGTTTACGTGCGATCATCAACACTTCATGATTTTGGCGATTCTGGCGATTTCTTGCAATATTACTCACCATTTTGGGGTCGCTGACGATTTCCATAGCTGTTGAATCCCAAGGTGCACTTACGTGCCGGTCGTCAACCCTCGTAGTTTTGGCCGATTCTGGCCCGTTACTTGGACTATTACTCATCGTTTTGGGGTCTCAAAGCGATTTCTATAGTTGTTGAACCCAAGGTGTGCTTATGTGTTGGTCATCAACACTCACAATTTGGCTGATTCTGACCCGTTTCGTGGACTATTACTCACCGTTTTGGGGTCCCAAAGCGATTTCCATGGTTGTTGAACCCCAAGGTGCGCTTACGTGTCGGTCATCAACAATCGCAGTTTAGGACGATTCTAGCCCGTTTCTTAGAGTATTACTCACCATTTTGGGGTCCCGGAGTGATTTCCAAAGTTGTTAAAAACCAAGGTGCCATTATGTGTCAATCATCAACACTCATAGTTTTGGCCGATTATGGCCCGTTTCGTGGACTATTACTCACTGTTTTGGGGTCCCGGAGTGATTTCCATAGTTGTTGAACCCCAAGGTGCGCTTATGTGTCGGTCATCAACACTCACAGTTTTGGCCGATTCTGGCCCGTTTCATGGACTATTACTCACTATTTTGGGGTCCCGGAGTGATTTCCACGATTAACGAACCCTGGGGTGCGTTTACGTGTCGGTCATCAACACTTTCATGAGTTTGGCTGATTACGGACCATTTCTTAAACTATTACTCACTGTTTTGGGGTCCCGGAGTGATTTCCATAGTTGTTGAACCCCAAGGTGCGCTTATGTGTCGGTCATCAACACTCATAGTTTTGGCTGATTCTGGCCCGTTTCGTGGACTATTACTCACTGTTTTGGGGCCCCGGAGTGATTTCCATAGTTTTTGAACCCCAATTTGCGCTTATGTGTTGGTCATGAACACTCATAGTTTTGGCCGATTCTGGCCCGTTTAAGTGGACTATTATTCATTGTTTTGGGGTCCCGGAGTGATTTCCATGATTAACGAACCCTAGGTGTGTTTACGTGTCGGTCGTCAAAGATCACGGTTTTGCTCGACTCTGGCCCGTTACTTGGACTATTACTCATCATTTTGGGGTCCCGAAGCGATTTCCATAGTTGTTTAATCCCAAAGGTGCGCTTATGTGTCGGTCATACACACTCCTTTGTTTTGGCCGATTAAGCCGTTCTTGGACTATTCTTGACCGTTTTGGGGTCCGGGCGATTTCCATGGTTGTTGAACCCCCAAGTTTTAGCCGATTGTGGCCCGTTACTTGGACTGTTACTCATCGTTTTGGGGTCCCGAAACGTTTTCCATAGTTGTTGAACCCCAACGTGCGCTTATGTGTCGGTCATCAACACACATAGTTTTGACCGATTCTGGCCCGTTTCTTGGACTATTACTCACCTTTTTGGGGTCCTGGAGCTATTTTCATAGTTGTTGAACCCCAAGGTGCGCTTATGTGTCGATCATCAACACTCACAGTTTGGCCGATTCTCGCCGGTTTTGTGGACTATTACTCACTCTTTTGGGGTCTGCCAGTGATTTCCACGATTGACGAACCCCGAGGTGCGTTTACGTGTCGGTCATCAACACTCGCAGTTTTGGCCGATTCTGGCCCGTTTCGTGGAGTATTAATCACCGTTCTGGGGTCCGGAAGAGATTTGCATAGTTGTTGAACCCCAAGGTGCGCTTACGTGTCGGTCATCAACCCTCGCAGTTTTGGCAGATTACGGCGATTACTTGGACTATTACTCATTGTTTTGGGGTCTCAAAGCGATTTCTATAGTTGTTGAACCCAAGGTGTGCTTATGTGTTGGTCATCAACACTCACAATTTAGCTGATTCTCGACCCGTTTCATGGACTATTACTCACCGTTTTGGGGTCCCCAAAGCGATTTCCATGGTTGTTGAACCCCAAGGTGCGCTTTTTACGTGTCGGTCATCAACAATCATGATTTTGGCGATTCTAGCCCATTTCTAAGACTATTACTCACCGTTTTGGGGTCCCGGAGTGATTTCCAAAGTTGTTAAACCCCAAAGGTGCGCTTATGTGTCGGTCATCAACACTCATAGTTTTGGCCGATTCTCGCCCGTTTAAGTGGACTATTACTCACCGTTTTGGGGTCCCGGGTGGTTTCCATCGTTGTTGAACCCCAAAGGTGCGCTTTTTATGTGTCGGTCATCAACACTCACAGTTTTGGCGATTTTGGCCCGTTCATGGACTATTATTCACTTTGTTTTGGGGTCCGGAGTGATTTCCACGATTAACCAACCCTAGGTGCGTTTACGTGTCGTTTATCAACACTCATGAGTTTGGCCGATTCTAGCCCATTTCTTAGACTATTACTCACCTTTTTTGGGTCCCTCATTGATTTCCATAGTTGTTGAACCCCAAGGTGCGCTTATGTGTCGGTCATCAACACTCATAGGTTTGGCCGATTCTGGCCCGTTTCGTGTACTATTACTCACTGTTTTGGGGTCCCGGAGTGACTTCCATAGTTGTTGAACCCCAAGATGCGCTTATGTGTCGGTCATCAACAATCACAGTTTTGGCCGATACCGGCCCGTTTCGTGGACTATTATTCACTTTTTTGGGGTCCCGGAGTGATTTTCACGATAAACGAACCCTAGGTGCGTTTATGTGTCGGTCATCCACACTCGCAGTTTTGGCCGATTCTGGCCCGTTTCTTGGACTATTACTCACCATTTTGGGGTCCCGAAGCGATTTCCATAGTTGTTCAACCCCAAGGTGCGCTTATGTGTCGGTCATCAACACTCACAATTTTGGCCGATTCTGGCCCGTTTCTTGGACTATTACTCACTGTTTTGGAGTACCGAAGCGATTTCCCTAGTTGTTGAACCCCAAGGTGCGCTTATGTGTCGGTCGTCAACACTCACAATTTTGGCCGATTCTAGCCTGTTTCTTGGACTATTACTCACCATTTTGGGGTCCCGAAGTGATTTCCATGGTTGTTCAACCCCAAGGTGCGCTTATGTGTCGGTCATCAACACCTACAATTTTGGCCGATTCTGGACCGTTTCTTGAACAATTACTCACTGTGTTGGTGTCACGGAGAGTTTTCCATGGTTAACGAACTCGGGGTGCATTTACGTGTCGGCCATCAACCCTCATGGTTTTTGTCGACCTGATCCGTTTCATGGACTATTACTCACCGTTTTGGGGGTCCCAAAGCGATTTCCATGGTTGTTGAACCCCATGGTGCGCTTACGTGTCGGTCATCAACAATCGATGTTTTGGCCGATTCTGGCCCCCGTTACTTGGACTATGTATTACTCATCGTTTTAGGTCCTGAAGCGATTTCCATAGTTGTTGAACCAAAGGTGCACTTATGTGTTGGTCATCAACACTCACAATTTTGGCCGATTCTGGCCCGTTTCATGGACTACTACTCACCGTTTTGGGGCCCCGGAGTGATTTCCATAGTTGTTGAACCCCAAGGTGCGCTTATGTGTCGGTCATCAACACGCACAGTTCTGGCCGATTTTGGCCCGTTTCATGGACTATTACTCACCGTTTTGGGGTCCCGAGACGATTGCCATAGTTGTTGAACCCCAAGATGCGCTTATGTGTCGGTCATCAACACCCATAGTTTTGGCCGATTCTGACCCGTTTCTTGGAATATTACTCACCGTTTTTGTGTGCCGAAGCGATTTCCATAGTTGTTTAACCCCAAGGTGAGCTTACGTGTCGGTCTTCAACAATCGCAGTTTTGGCCGATTCTGGCCCGTTACTTGGACTATTACTCATCGTTTTGGGGTCCCGAAGCGATTTCCATATTTGTTGAACCCAAGGTGTGCTTATGTGTCGGTCATCAACACTCACTATTTTGGCTGATTCTGACCCATTTCATGGACTATTACTCACCATTTTGTGGTCCCAAAGCGATTTCCATGGTTGTTGTGCGCTTATGTGTCGGTCATCAACAATCGCAGTTTTTGCCGATTCTGGCCCGTTTCTTGGACTATTACTCACCGTTTTGGGGTCCCGAAGCGATTTCCATGGTTGTTCAACCCCAAGGTGAGCTTATGTGTCGGTCATCAACACTCACAATTTTGGTCGATTCTGGCCCGTTTCTTGGACAATTACTCACTGTTTTGGGGTCCTGGAGAGTTTTCCATGGTTAACGAACCCGGGGTGCGTTTACGTGTCGACCATCAACCCTCGCGGTTTTTGTCGATCCGACCCGTTTCATGGACTATTACTCACCGTTTTGGGGGTCCCAAAGCGATTTCCATGGTTGTTGAACCCCAAGGTGCGCTTATGTGTCGGTCATCAACAATTGCTGTTTTGGCCGATTCTGGCCCCCGTTACTTGGACTATATATTACTCATCGTTTTAGGTCCCGAAGCGATTTCCATAGTTATTGAACCCAAGGTGTGCTTATGTACGTGTCGGTCATCAACACTCACAATTTTGGCGGATTCTGACCCTTTTCTTGGATTATTACTCACCGTTTTGGGGTCCCGAGATGATTTCTATTGTTGTTGAACCCCATGGTACGCTTATGTGTCGGTCATCAACACCCATAGTTTTGGCCGATTTTGGCCCGTTTCTTGGAATATTACTCACTGTTTTGGTCATCAACAATCGCAGTTGTGGCCGATTCTGGCCCGTTGCTTGGACTATTACTCATCGTTTTTGGGCCCCGAAGTGATTTCCATAGTTGTTGAACCCAAGGTGTGCTTATGTGTCGGTCATCAACACTCACAATTTTTGCTGATTCTGAACCATTTCGTGGACTATTACTCACCATTTTGGGGTCCCAAAGAGATTTCCATGGTTATTGTGCGCTTACGTGTCGGTCATCAACAGTCGTAGTTCTGGCCGATTCTGGCTCGTTTCTTGGACTATTACTCACCGTTTTGGGGTCCAGGAGTGATTTCCATAGTTGTTGAACCCCAAGGTGTGCTTATGTGTCGGTCATCAACTCTCATAGTTTTGGCCGATTCTGGCCCGTTTCATGGACACTCACTGTTTTGGGGTCCTAGAGTGATTTCCATAGTTGTTGAACCACAAGGTGCGCTTATGTGTCGGTCATCAACACTCATAGTTTTGGCCGTTTCTGGCCCGTTTCGTGGACTATTATTCACGGTTTTGGGGTCCCGGAGTGATTTCCACGATTAACGAACCCTAGGGTGCATTTACGTGTCGGTCATCAACAATCGCAGTTTTGGCCGACTCTGGCCCATTACTTGGACTGTTACTCATCGTTTTGGGGTCCCGAAGCGATTTCCATAGTTGTTGAACCCCAACGTGTGCTTATTTGTCGGTCATCAACACTCATAGTTTTGGCCGATTCTGGCCCGTTTCTTGGACTATTACCCACCATTTTGGGGTCTTGAAGCGATTTCTATAGTTGTTGAACCCCAAAGTTGCGCTTATGTGTCGGTCATACACACTCACAATTTTTGCCGATTCTGGCCCGTTTCTTGGATTATTACTCACCGTTTTGGGGTCCCGGAGCGATTTCCATGGTTGTTGAACCCCAAGGTGCGCTTATGTGTCGGTTATCAACACTCACACGTTTGGCCGATTCTGGCCGGTTTCGTAGACTACTCACTGTTTTGGGGTCCCGGAGTGATTTCCACGATTAACGAACCCTAGGATGCGTTTACGTGTCGGTCATCCACACTCACTGTCTTCGAATATTACTCACTGTTTTGGGGCCCCGAAGCGATTTCCATAGTTGTTGAACCCCAAGGTGCGCTTACGTGTCGGTCATCAACCCTCGCAGTTTTGGCCGATTCTGGCCCGTTACTTGGACTATTACTCATCGTTTTGGGGTCCCGGAGCGATTTACATAGTTGTTGAACCCAAGGTGTGCTTATGTGTCGGTCATCAACACTCACAATTTTGGCTGATTCTCACCCGTTTCGTGGACTATTACTCACCGTTTTGGGGTCCCAAAGCGATTTCCATGGTTGTTGAACCCCAAGGTGCGCTTACGTGTCGGTCATTGTCGGTGTCAAAACCGGCGGATCTCGGGTAGGGGGTCCTGATCTGTGCGTCTTAGGCTGATGGTAACAGGAAGCAAGGGACACAATGTTTACCCAGGTTCAGGCCCTCTAGATGGAGGTTAAACCCTACTTCCTGCTTGATTAATATTGAAAATATGAGTAGTACAAGAGTAGATCTACCACGAGATCGTAGAGGCTAAACCCTAAGAGCTAGCCTATGAT
Source organism: Aegilops bicornis (assembly GCA_021605145.1). NCBI lineage: Eukaryota > Viridiplantae > Streptophyta > Magnoliopsida > Poales > Poaceae > Aegilops > Aegilops bicornis. The sequence goes on along the minus strand of CM038672.1, from coordinate 7,835,755 downwards.
GGTATGATTGTAATTGTGATCGGCCATCTAAGGACCATCCTCTCCGGTTAATATAGACACCGGAGAGGGCTAGGGTTTACATGGAGTCGGTTACAAGGAAGGAAATATAATATCCGGATTTCCAAGCTTGTCCTCCATGCAAAGGAGAGTCCTATCCGGACACGGGCCAAAGTCTTGAGTCTTGTATCTTCACGCTTCAATAGTCCGGACGATGTATATAGTCCAGCTCTCCGGATACCCCCTAATCCAGGACTCCCTCAGTAGCCCCTGAACCTGGCTTCAATGACGATGAGTCCGGCGCGCACTCTTGTCTTCGGCATTCTAAGGCGGGTTCCTCCTTCCGAATACTCCAAGGTTATTGTCGAACACGTAGACCGTGTCCGGGTCTGCAAGATGATCTTCACACACCATTATAGGCAACATAGCGTAAATCCGTTCTGCTGGCAATCTTCGTACGTCGTGCCCTTGCATCGTGGTCTGGTCCAACACGAACCGGCGTTTCCTGCTCGCCCTCGACTCGTATTGCGAGGCGGTTTTATTGGCACATCCTGCCAAAGCAGATATCGTGTTCCTCTTATCACGGGATCTTTCATTAATATGGGCGTGTGTGACCCCACGGCGACCGTTGGTATAACTCCGTGTATTTTAGATAAGTCTCAAGCGGCCACAGCGAGGACTCTTGATATTCATCCCCTTTATAAGGGGGCTGAGGCCTACGCCTCTTTTCCACCTCTCCTGCTTCTTCTCGCACCTCGAGCTCCAACACTCAAAACCTAAGCTCCAACACCCCAGATCCTCCAGTATGTCCGGATCCGAAGCAAAAGGCCGGTGGGTGGCCGCCTCGATCCAAGAGGAGGATATCGCTAAGCTTAGGGAGGTCGGATACCTGACCGCTCATATCCAGCATAGGCTTCCTGCTCCAGGGCAAGTCATCCCCACACCGGAGCCCAACGAGAGCGTCGTGTTTGTCCCTCACTTCCTCCGAGGCCTAGGCCTCACCCTCGACCCCTTTGTGAGGGGGCTCATGTTCTACTATGGCTTGGATTTCCATGATCTGGCTCCAGACGCCATCCTCCATATCTCGTCGTTCATCATTGTATGCGAGGCTTTTCTCCACGTCAACCCTCACTTCGGCTTATGGCTCAAGACCTTCAATGTGAAGCCGAAGATGATCGAGGGGCGACATGCAGAGTGCGGAGGTGCCATAATAAGAAAGAACGCCGATGCCCCATGGCCAGAAGGTTCTTTTCCGGAAGTATCCGATGTATGGTAACGGAGGTTGTTTTATGTCACAACTCCCAGAGGCACAAAGTGGGTAGCCGCCCCTGAGTTCCGTTCAGGCCCTCCGTGACAGTTAGCGATTTGGTCCGACGTAGGACGGAATTATGGGCCTACTGGCGATGTACCAGAACTGCATAATTGTATCCGGGAGCTTATTGAGAGGGACATAAATCTTGTCAGCATAATGTAAGTGATAGTCCGACGGATGTTACCGTGCAAACGTCGGCCTCTCCGAATGTGGGAGTTCAATCCGGAGGGTCCACGGGCTATTAAGCACTTCTTCGGCCTGAAGCTCGAAGGGATGTGTAAATTATTCTTCGGACCACAAGTAAAGTGTCCGGACACCACCGAGGATGCGGGCCTAAGCTGCAATCGCCTAGATGCCCAAGTAAGTAATCTTCAAGCCGGACACCTCATTTATATTTATCATAACTATTGTTCTAAAAAAAACCCCGCGGCCAGGAATGGCTCAACAAGGCGAAGAGAATCAAGTTTCCAGCACCACTTCCCGAAGGCTCGCCTGGTCCAACCATTGCAAAGATGCTGGGCCGGGTGCTCGGCAAAATCCCCTCAGGGAAAGGTGAAGGAAGGGGCAGTGAAGCCGAACTTCACTCACTACGCATCCAGACTGGGGGAATCGCTACGTCTCCTATGGAGGATAGTCAGGAGGGGAGGTTAAAGTCTCCTCCCCACGCGGGAAGAAAAGGGCAGCCTCCGAAGACTTGGGGGCGGAGACGCCCAAGCAAGGGAAGAAGGTATCATCAAGGGGATCTGCCGCGACGGGCACCCTCACCGTGTCGTGCCCACCAACAGGTCATCCCTCCACCGAGCCGTAAGTTAATTGTTAATCCGAAGGTACGGTGTTTTTCCGAGATCCATAACCGGGACTTCGTCTTTTGCAGTCCGGCGAGCAGCTCTTCTGGACAGAGTTCGTCCTCGGGGGATCTTCTTCCGGAGATGATGGAGAGTGAGACCCCACCCACCTCTCCGCCTCATGAAGCGGGCGACACTGAGGTGTCTTCACGGAGGAGTCCGGATCTGCCGAAACCGGAGGCTAACACGTCAGTCGCTCCGATTCCGGGGTGTTTGGCTCCCACAGGGGGCGATGAGGAGGTCGGCGCGATTCGATGTCCGGCGGAGCGCCTTGGCAGCGGGCCTTACAGGCGAGCCGTGCTCTCGGCGGAGCACCGCTCTTTAATGAGCACGGTGCTCACGAAGATTTCATCCGCTACCAGCGGTTTGAATAAGGAATTTACAAGCCTGCTCAAAGGCTTTGAGGTACATAATGAAAAATACACTATTTTTTGATTATGAAGCACGCACTAGGTGTGCCCCCTATGGATAGTAGCCCATGAGACTCTGGTTGCCCGCCATAGGCGGCAAATGGGGGATCATATAGTAATGGTTGCGCTGTGTATGTGTGCAGGTATATAAGGATCCGGCAGCCGACCAGTCTGTTGAAGTTGCCGAACTAAGGAGGCAGATCGGATCGATTGATGCAGATATCACGCTGGTGAACAAACGGCTGGAGGAGTCACAGGGTATGTCCTCTATTTCCCTTATTATGTTGTTTAGGAAAATGCACGATTGGCATATTGTTAATGTCATGTGTTTGCACCGTAGATGGTGTTGCTGCCGTGCAGGCCCATAGAGCGGAACTTGCTCAAGCCAAGGAACAAGCTCGGGCTAGCAATGCTGCTGCCCTAAAGGCGGCCGAAGAATTGAGAGCCGAACAGGCTGCTCATCGCCGAAGCGAGGAGAAGATAGCCGAAATGGCTGAGGAGTTGAAAAATGCCGCCGACCGGTATGTACTCCTGGAAAAGGAGAATAAGGCAAGTTCGGCCGAGCTGGACAGGGCACTTAATGCCGCCAAGGAGATGCAGACCGAGATTCGGGGTATGCGGGAGGAGCTCCATCAGGCCGACAAAATCGTGGCTAGGGGCTCCTACTTACTGCGGACAAAGTTCTTGGATCCAAAGTATGCTCCCCTAGCCGTGCGCTTGAGTCCTGCAGACGCATATGCGGACTTCGCGAATAGTACGGCTGACGTTGTCAAGTTCTTCGAAGGTCAAGGTGAGAAAGAAGTGGAGAAGCTTTTCTGGTCGCAGTTCAATGCTCCCGCCCGCCCGCTGTCGCTAAATGAGAAGGTCGCTACTATGGCGGAGCTCCACAGGCTGTCTAGGCTTGCAATGCGGTCTGTAATAGACCATCTTTGGCTGAAGGGGCCTAAGCCGGACAACTAGTTTGGTTTGGTGCAGCAGTTCCTTGGGGCCATGTCTCGGATTGACGCCATGAGGAGGTCGGCGTGCATAGAGGGTGCGCAGATGGCTCTTGCCCACGTAAAAGCCTATTGGACGGATATGGAGGCCACTATTGTAGCGACCCAGGATCCGGCGGGTGACCAATATCCGGCCGAGCATGACTTGGCGTAGGTCACCGAAGGTGCCTGCCTAATAGCGGCGCAGTGCTCGAAGAATGTCTTGTTCGAGTGACAAATCGAATCATTGTAGAAAACAATGTTTTTTTAATTATGAGGATATATTTATACTTTTTGCCCAGAAGTATGATTGTGTCCCCTTTGCGGCCGTTTTCATATGTATAATTAGTCCGAAAGATAGCAGTCGCTTTCTTCAGCCCCCACGCATACGATGTGGGGGTGTTCGCAAAAAATATGCTTGATCACACTTGATCCAACGTCTTGGTCCATTAAGGAGGTGATCGCACGTCGAACTAGGCAACCGGACTATATAGCTGTAACACTTTCGCTTAGCCATGGGAGTCAAATGGTGGGGCTACTATGTAGCCCATGGTACCTTCGCGTGCATCCGAATACGGGCGCGTGTGTACATGGCCGGTAAAAGGCCCTTCGCTAATGCGGAGGAATCCTTAAAGATTCCGGTGAGTCTTCGAGTGATTGAACAGTCTCTTGCTATATCATGACAGTCAGTTTTCTGCTTTCTCTACTGAGGCGCTCATCTGGAATAACCAGGGCACAACCGCAGTAGTTCTCCTTTGGCCTGCCTTAGCCGGTGATAACGGAATGTAAGGCGGCAAACCCAGGTGCCGGGCAAACCCAACATTTTACCAAAGACATCATTCTAAGCTGATGCATATACGGCCAAACTCATGACGCCGAACACTCCCGAGGGTATTCGGTCTTTTTAAAAGAAAATAGGCTGACGAGAGCCTATTATAAGCCCTTAATTTTTAGGTACGTGCAATTTAGCCTGCCGTGGCCAAATGCCAATAACGGCAGTATCCTCTGTGGGTATAGAACCCACGAGATGCTTAAACAACAAGAGGCAGTAGAAAAGGTTTACACAGCGGCTTTATCTAAAAAGAAACATGTTGAACGGGGCCCTGCTGCACGTCTGCGCCTTTGTCTTCGTTGCGCCGTATCCTGGAAGGGTATCGCGCGAACGTTGTCTCGAAAAAAAAAGAAAACTCGGAGGAGAGTACAACGTAAGTATGCGATGGGTAATAAAAGTGTTAGATACTGGTCTGCCACTAAGGTTCAACCAAGTGTGGGGTTGTATTAAATATTTATAGCCCCTGGTTTCCACTTACGGGAGTACATATACGGTGCCCTGATTGAATTTTATCCGGGCTACCGGACTCGTCTAACCGTGTCTGTGGTCTAAATGACCAGTCATGTTTATGATATTTGGAGGCCGCTTACAGTCCAGCCGCCGGGGCCATCGCATGCTCCTCTGCGCGTGAAGAGTGCTCTGTGATTCCGCTAACGGTGATGACGCCACGTGGACCGGGCATCTTGAGTGTAAGGTAGCCATAATGCGGCAATGCATTGAAGCGGACGAAGGCCGTTCTTCCAAGCAAAGCATGATAGTCGCTTTGGAAGGGGGCGATGGTGAAGAGTAGTTCTTCTATTCTGGAGTTTCCTGGGGAGCCGATTGTTACTTCCAGCATGACGGAGCCCCTGCCACAGGCTTCAGCGCCTGGTATCACCCCTTCAAAGGTGGTGCTGCCTCGGCTAATTCTGGATGGGATTATCCCCATTATGTGAACAGTGTCCTCGTATATTAAATTTAGGCTACTGCCGCCGTCCATGAGGACACGGGTAAGACTGTATCCGTCGCTTATTGGGTCAAGCACCAAGGCCTGTGATCCTCCGTGCCGAATACTAGTTCGGCCGTCCATGCGATCGAAGGTGATCGAACGAGACATCCAGTAGTCAGATGTGGGAACGATGGGCTCTACATCGTGCGCGTCTCTGAGCACGCGTTCTTGCCTTCTCATGAATGTGTGAGTCGCGTCGATCATGTTTATTGTTTTAACCTCTGGCGGGAATTTTTTCTATCCCCCAGTGTTCGGCTGGCGAGGTTCGTCCTCGTCTTCACTTGGTGTTTCCCTCCCTTTGTGTTCGGCATTTAGTTTTCCGGCTTGCTTGAAGACCCAACACTCTCTATGGGTGTGGTTCGCAGGCTTCTCCGGGGTGCCATGAATTTGGCATAGTCTGTCCAGACCTCTGTTCAGACCGGACGGTCCCTCTTTACTTCCTTTAAATGGCTTGTTTTGCTGATCAGGTCGAGAGCCCCTGAATCCGGCGTTGACCGTCGTGTTATCCGGGCTCTCTTCCTTGTTTTAGCGTTTGTTTTTATTACACCGTGGCTTCCTGTTGCCATCCCTTATTTCGGATGTGCTGAGGTCGCTGATGCCTTTACGGGCCAGCCAACTGTCTTCACCCGCGCAAAAGCGGGTCATAAGGCTTGTTAAGGCTGCCATTTTCCTTGGCTTTTCTTGGCCGAGGTGTCGGGCGAGCCATTCATCACAAATGCTGTGTTTGAATGCCGCTAAGGCTTAGCCTTGTGGGAATTCGTGTTCCAGTACTTCTTCGGTGAAGCACAGGGGGTTAGCAGCCCCTCTATATCTGGATGCGCTGTGGCATGCAGTCGGCTGTTGCTGTGTCCGGAGTTTATTCCGAACTCGTATTTGGCTTGTATGAGCATTTGGACCGTGTTGTTGACGATTGAAGACGCCATCAAGCCTGGAAACGACGACACTGGGGAACTATCAATGAAAGCACCAATGTCGGTGTCAAAACGGGCGGATCTCGGGTAGGGGGTCCCGATCTGTGCGTCTTAGGCTGATGGTAATAGGAAGCAAAGGACACAATGATTACCCAGGTTCGGGCCCTCTCGATGGAGGTAAAACCCTACTTCCTGCTTGATTAATATTGAAGATATGAGTAGTACAAGAGTAGATATACTACGAGATCGTAGAGGCTAAACCCTATGAGCTAGCCTATGATGGTATGATTGTAATTGTGATCGGCCATCTAAGGACCATCCTCTCCGGTTTATATAGACACCGGGGAGGGCTAGGGTTTACATGGAGTTGGTTACAAGGAAGGAAATATAATATCCAGATCGCCAAGCTTGTCCTCCATGCAAAGGAGAGTCCCATCCGGACACGGGCCGAAGTCCTGAGTCTTGTATCTTCACGCTTCAATAGTCCGGACGATCTATAGTCCGGCTCTCCGGATACCACCTAATCCAAGACTCCCTCAGTCATCAACAATCGCAGTTTTGGCCGATTTTGGCCCGTTTCTTGGACTATCACTCACCGTTTTGGGGTCCCGGAGTAATTTCCATAGTTGTTGAACCCCAAGGTGCGCTTATGTGTCAGTCATCAACACTGATAGTTTTGGCCGATTCTGGCCAGTTTCTTGGACTATTACTCACCGTTTGGGGTCCTGAAGCGATTTCCATAGTTGTTCAACCCCAAGGTGAGCTTATGTATTGGTCATCAACACACACAATTTTGGCCGATTCTGGCCCGTTTCTTGGACTATTACTCAGTGTTTTGGGGTCCCGAAGCGATTTCCATAGTTGTTGAAAACCAAAGGTGCGCTTATGTGTCGGTCATACACACTCACAGTTTTGGCTGATTCTGTCATGTTTCTTGGACTATTACCCACCGTTTTGGGGTCCCGAACGATTTCCATGGTTGTTGAACCCCCAAGGTGCACTTACGTGTCGTTCATCAACAATCGCAGTTTTGGCCGATTCTCGCTCGTTACTTGGACTATTACTCATCGTTTTGGGGTCCCGAAGCGATGTCCATAGTTGTTGAACCCCTAGGTGCCCTTATGTGTCGGTCATCAACACTCATAGTTTTGACTGATTCTGGCCCGTTTCTTGGACTATTACTCACCTTTTTGGGGTCCTGGAGCGATTTCCATAGTTGTTGAACCCCAAGGTGCGTTTACGTGTCGGTCATCAACACCCGCAGTTTTGGCTGATTCTGGCCAGTTTCGTGGACTATTACTCACTGTTTTGGGGTCCCGGAGTGATTTCCACTATTGACGAACCCCGAGGTGCGTTTACGTGTCGGTCATGAACACTCGCAGTTTTGGCCGATTCTGGCCCGTTTCTTTGAATATTACTCACCATTTTGGGGTCCCGAAGCGATTTCCATAGCTGTTGAACCCCAAGGTGCGCTTACGTGTCGGTCATCAACCCTCGTAGTTTTGGCCGATTCTGGCTCGTTACTTGGACTATTACTCATCGTTTTGGGGTCCCGAAGCGATTTCCATAGTTGTCGAACCCAAGGTGTGCTTATCTGTCGGTCATCAACACTCACAATTTTGGCTGATTCTGACCCATTTCGTGGACTATTACTCACCGTTTTGCAGTCCCAAAGCGATTTCCATGGTTGTTGAACCCCAAGGTGCGCTTACGTGTCGGTCATCAACAATCGCAGTTTTGGCCGATTCTTTCTTGTTTCCTGGATCATTACTCACCGTTATGCGGTCCCGGAGTGATTTCCATAGTTGTTGAACCCCAAGGTGCGCTTATGTGTCGATCATCAACACTCATAGTTTTGGTCGGTTCTGGCCCGTTTCGTGGACTATTACTCACTGTTTTGGGGTCCCGGAGTGATTTCCATAGTTGTTGAACCCCAAGGTCCGCTTATGTGTCGGTCATCAACACTCACAGTTTTGGCCGATTCTGGCCCGTTTTGTGGACTATTATTCACTGTTTTGGGGTCCCATAGTGATTTCCACGATTAACGAACCACAGGTGCATTTACGTGTCGGTCATCAACACTCGCAGTTTTGGCCGATTCTGGACCGTTTCTTGGACTATTACCCACCGTTTTGGGGTCCCAGAGTAATTTCCATAGTTGTTGAACCCCAAGGTACGCTTATGGGTCGGTCATCAACAGTCATAAGTTTGGCCGATTCTGGCCCGTTTCGTGGACTAGTGCTCACTGTTTTGGGGTCCCGGAGTGATTTCCATAGTTGTTGAACCCCTAGGTGCGCTGATGTGTCGGTCATCAACACTCACAGTTTTGGCCGATTCTGGCCCGTTTCGTGGACTATTATTCACCGTTTTGGGGTCCCGGAGTGATTTTCACGATTAACGAACCGTATGTGCGTTTACGTGTCGGGCATCAACACTCGCAGTTTTGGCCGATTCTGGCTCGTTTCTTCGACTATTACTCACCGTTTTGGGGTCTCGAAGTGACTTCCATAGTTGTTGAACCCCGAGGTGCGCTTATGTATCGGTCGTCAACACTCACAGTTTTGGCCGATTCTGGCCCGTTTCTTGGACTATTACTCACCGTTTTGTGGTCCCGGAGAGATTTCCATAGTTGTTGAACCCCAAGGTGCGTTTATGTGTCGGTCATCAACACTCATACGTTTGGCCGATCTGGCCCGTTTCATGGACTATTACTCACTGTTTTGGGGTCCCAGAGTGATTTCCATAGTTGTTGAACCCCAAGGTGCGCTTATGTGTCGGTCATCAACACACACAGTTTTGGCCGATTATGGCCCATTTCGTGGACTATTATTCACTTTTTTGGTGTCCCGAAGTGATTTTCACGATTAACGAACCCTAGGTGTGTTTACGTGTCGGTCATCAACACTCACAATTTTGGCCGATTCTGGCCCGTTTCTTGGACTAATACTCAATGTTTTGGAGTCCCGAAGCGAATTCCATAGTTCTTGAACCCCAAGGTGCACTTATGTGTCGGTCGTCAAAACTCACAGTTTTGGTGATTCTGGCCCGTTTCTTGGACTATTACTCACCGTTTTGGAGTCCCGAAGCGATCTCCATAGTTTTTGAACCGCAAGTTGCAATTATGTGTCGGTCATCAACACTCACAGTTTTACCCGATTCTGGCCCGTTTCATGGACTATTATTCACTGTTTTGGGGTCCCGGAGAGTTTTCCATGGTTAACGAACCCAGGGTGCGTTTACGTGTCGGCCATCAACCCTCGCGGTTTTTGTCGATCTGACCCGTTTCATGGACTATTACTCACCGTTTTGGGGGTCCCAAAGCGATTTCCATCGTTGTTGAACTCGAAGGCGCGCTTACGTGTCGGTCCTCAACAATCGTTGTTTTGGCCGATTTTGGCCCCCGTTACTTGGATTATATATTACTCATCGTTTTTGGTCGGCGATTTCCATAGTTGTTGAACCAAAGGTGCACTTATGTGACGGTCATCAACACTCACAATTTTGGCCGATTCTGGCCTGTTTCATGGACTATTACTCGCCGTTTTGGGGTCCCAAGACGATTTCCATAGTTGTTGAAGCCCAAGGTGCGCTTATGTGTCGGTCATCAACACCCATAGTTTTGGCTGATTCTGGCCCGTTTCTTGGAATATAACTCACCGTTTTGGGGTCCCGAAGCGATTTCCATAGTTGTTGAATCCCAAGGTGGGCTTACATGTCGATCATCAACAATCACAGTTTTGCCCGATTCTGGCCCGTTACATGGACTATTACTCGTCGTTTTAGGGTCCCGAAGCGACTTCCATAGTTGTTGAACCCAAGGTGTGCATATGTGTCATTCATCAGCACTCACAATTTTGGCTGATTCTGACCCGTTTCGTGGACTATTACTCACCATTTTGGGGTCCCAAAGCGATTTCCTTGGTTGTTGAACCCCAAGTTGCGCTTACGTGTCGGTCATCAACAATCGCAGTTTTGGCCGATTCTGGCCCGTTTCTTGGACTATTACTCACACTTTTGGGGTCCCGGAGTGATTCCCATAGTTGTTGAACGCCAAGGTGTGCTTATGTGTCGGTCATCAACACTCATAGTTTTGGCTGATTCTGGCCCGTTTCGTGGACTATTACTCACCTTTTTGGGGTCCCAAAGCGATTTCCATGGTTATTGAACCCCAAGGTGGGCTTACGTGTCGGTCATCAACAATTGCAGTTTTGCCCGACTCTGGCCCGTTACTTGGACTATTACTCATCATTTTGGGGTCCCGAAGCGATTTCCATAGTTGTTGAACCCCAACGTACGCTTATGTGTTGGTCATCAACACTCATAGTTTTAACCCGATTCTCGACTGTTTCATGGACTATTACTCACTTTGTTTGGGGTCCCGGAGTGATTTCCATAGTTGTTGAACCCCAACGTGCGCTTATGTGTCGGTCATCAACACACACAGTTTATGCCGATTCTGGCCCATTTCGTGGACTGTTATTCACTTTTTTGGTGTCCCGAAGTGATTTTCACGATTAACGAACCCTAGGTGTGTTTACGTGTCGGTCTTCAAAACTCACAGTTTTGGCCGATTCTGGCCCGTTTCTTGGACTATTACTCACCGTTTTGGGGTCCAGCAGCGATCTCCATAGTTTTTGAACCCCAAGTTGCACTTATGTGTCGGTCATCAACACTCACAGTTTTGGCCGATTCTGGCCCGTTTTGTGGACTATTATTCACTGTTTTGGGGTCCAGGAGTGATTTCCACGATTAACGAACCCCAGGTGCATTAAATTGTCGGTCATCAACACTCGCAGTTTTGGCCGATTCTGGACCGTTTCATGGACTATTACCCACCATTTTCGGGTCCAAGAGTAATTTCCATAGTTGTTGAACCCCAAGGTGCGCTTATGGGTCGGTCATCAACAGTCATAGGTTTGGCCGATTCTGGCCCGTTTCTTGGACTATCACTCACCGTTTTGGGGCCTCGAAGTGACTTCCATAGTTGTTGAACACCAAGGTGTGCTTATGTGTCGGTCATCAACACTCATAGTTTTGGCTGATTCTGGCCCATTTCATGGACTATTACTCACCGTTTTGGGGTCCCAAAGCGATTTCCATGGTTATTGAGCCCCAAGGTGCGCTTACATGTCAGTCATCAACAATCGCAGTTTTGCCCGACTCTGGCCCGTTACTTGGACTATTACTCATCATTTTGGGGTCCCGAAGCGATTTCCATAGTTGTTGAACCCCAACGTACGCTTATGTGTTGGTCATCAACACTCATAGTTTTGGCCGGTTCTGACCTGTTTCTTGGACTATTACCCACCGTTTTGGGGTCCCGAAGCGATTTCCATAGTTGTTGAACCCCAACGTGCGCTTATGTGTCGGTCATCAACACTCATAGTTTTGACCGATTCTGGCCCGTTTCATGGACTATTACTCACTGTTTTGGGGTCCCGGAGTGATTTCCATAGTTGTTGAACCCCAACGTACGCTTATGTGTCGGTCATCAACACACAAAGTTTTGGCCGATTCTGGCCCATTTCATGGACTATTATTCACTTTTTTGGTGTCCCGAAGTGATTTTCACGATTAACGAACCCTAGGTGTGTTTACGTGTCGGTCATCAAAACTCACAGTTTTGGCCGATTCTGGCCCGTTTCTTGGACTATTACTCACCGTTTTGGGGTCCAGCAGCGATCTCCATAGTTTTTGAACCCCAAGTTGCACTTATATGTTGGTCATCAACACTCACAGTTCTGGCCGATTCTGGCCCGTTTCTTGGACTATCACTCACCGTTTTGGGGTCTCGAAGTGACTTCCATAGTTGTTGAACCCCGAGGTTCGCTTATGTGTCGGTCGTCAACAATCACAGTTTTGGCCGATTCTGGCCCGTTTCTTGGACTATTACTCACTGTTTTGGGGTCCCGGAGTGATTTCCATAGTTGTTGAACCCCAAGGTGCGCTTATGTGTCGGTCATCAACACACACAGTTTTGGCCGATTATGGCCCATTTCGTGGACTATTATTCACTTTTTTGGTGTCCCGAAGTGATTTTCACGATTAACGAACCCTAGGTGTGGTTACGTGTCGGTCATCAACACTCACAATTTTGGCCGATTCTGGCCCGTTTCTTGGACTAATACTCACCGTTTTGGAGTCCCGAACCGAATTCCATAGTTCTTGAACCCCAAGGTGCGCTTATGTGTCGGTCGTTAAAACTCACAGTTTTGGTGATTCTGGCCCGTTTCTTGGACTATTACTCACCGTTTTGGAGTCCCGAATCGATCTCCATAGTTTTTGAACCCCAAGTTGCACTTATGTGTCGGTCATCAACACTCACAGTTTTAGCAAATTCTGGCCCGTTTCGTGGACTATTATTCACTGTCTTGGGGTCCGGAAGAGTTTTCCATGGTTAACGAACCCGGGGTGCGTTTACGTGTCGGCCATCAACCCTCGCGGTTTTTTTCGATCTGACCCGTTTCATGGACTATTACTCACCGTTTTGGGGGTCCCAAAGCGATTTCCATCGTTGTTGAACTCGAAGGCGCGCTTACGTGTCGGTCCTCAACAATCGTTGTTTTGGCCGATTTTGGCCCCCGTTACTTGGATTATATATTACTCATCGTTTTTGGTCCCGAAACGATTTCCATAGTTGTTGAACCAAAGGTGCACTTATGTGACGGTCATCAACACTCACAATTTTGCCGATTAAGCCCGTTTCATGGACTATTACTCACCGTTTTGGGGTCCCGGAATAATTTCCATAGTTGTTGAAACCCAAGCTGCGCTTATGTGTCAGTCATCAACACTCACAGTTTTTGCCGATTCTGGCCCATTTCTTGGACTATTACTCACCGTTTTGGGGTCCAGAGACGATTTCCATAGTTGTTGAAGCCCAAGGAGCGCTTATGTGTCGGTCATCAACACCCATAGTTTTGGCTGATTCTGGCCCGTTTCTTGGAATATTACTCACCGTTTTGGGGTCCCGAAGCGATTTCCATAGTTGATGAATCCCAAGGTGGGCTTACGTGTCGGTCATCAACAATCGCAGTTTTGGCCGATTCTGGCCCGTTACATAGACTATTACTCATCGTTTTAGGGTCCCGAAGCGACTTCCATAGTTGTTGAACACAAGGTGTGCTTATGTGTCATTCATTAGCACTCGCAATTTAGGCTGATTCTGACCCGTTTCGTGGACTATTACTCACCATTTTGGGGTCCCAAAGCGATTTCCATGGTTGTTGAACCCCAAGGTGCGCTTACGTGTCGGTCATCAACACTCGCAGTTTTGGCCGATTCTGGCCCGTTTCTTGGACTATTACTCACCGTTTTGGGGTCGCGGAGTGATTTCCATAGTTGTTGAACCCCAAGGTGTGCTTATGTGTCGGTCATCAACACTCATAGTTTTGGCCGATTCTGGCCGATTTCATGGACTATTACTCACCGTTTTGGGGTCCCAAAGCAATTTCCATGGTTATTGAACCCCAAGGTGCGCTTATCGGTCATCAACAATCGCAGTTTTGCCCGACTCTGGCCCGTTTCTTGGACTATTACTCACCGTTTTGGGGTCCCGGAGTGATTTCCATAGTTGTTGAACCCCAACGTGCGCTTATGTGTTGGTCATCAACACTCATAGTTTTGGCCGATTCTGACCCGTTTCTTGGACTATTACCCACCGTTTTGGGGTCCCGGAGCGATTTCCATAGTTGTTGAACCCCAACGTGCGCTTATGTGTCGGTCATCAACACTCATAGTTTTGACCGATTCTGGCCCGTTTCTTGGACTATTACTCACCGTTTTGGAGTCCCGAAGCGAATTTCATAGTTGTTGAACCCCAAGGTGCGCTTATGTGTCGGTCGTCAAAACTCACAGTTTTGGTCGATTCTGGCCCGTTTCTTGGAAATTTACTCACCGTTTGGGGTCCCGAAGCGATCTCCATAGTTTTTGAACCCCAAGTTGCACTTATGTGTCGGTCATCAACACTCACAGTGTTAGCCGATTCTGGCCCGTTTCGTGGACTATTATTCACTATTTTGGGGTCCGGAGAGTTTTCCATGGTTAACGAACCGAGTGCGTTTCGTGTCGGCCATCAACCCTCGCGGTTTTTTTTCGATCGACCCGTTTCATGGACTATTACTCACCGTTTTGGGGTCCCAGCGATTTCCATCGTTGTTGAACTCGGCGGCGCTTACGTGTCGGTCCTCAACAATCGTTGTTTTGGCGATTTTGGCCCCGTTACTTGGATTATATATTACTCATCGTTTTTGGTCCCGAAACGATTTCCATAGTTGTTGAACCAAAGGTGCACTTATGTGACGGTCATCAACACTCACAATTTTTGCCGATTCTGGCCCGTTTCATGGACTATTACTCACCGTTTTGGGGTCCCGGAATAATTTCCATAGTTGTTGAAACCCAAGCTGCGCTTATGTGTCAGTCATCAACACTCACAGTTTTGGCCGATTCTGGCCCATCTCGTGGACTATTATTCACTTTTTTGGTGCCCCGAAGTGATTTTCACGATTAACGAACCCTAGATGTGTTTACGTGTCGGTCATCAACACTCACAATTTTGGCCGATTCTGGCCCGTTTCTTGGACTATTACTCACCGTTTTGGAGTCCCGAAGCGAATTTCATAGTTGTTGAACCCCAAGGTGCGCTTATGTGTCGGTCGTCAAAACTCACGGTTTTGGTCGATCCTGGCCCGTTTCTTGGACTATTACTCAGCGATTTGGGGTCCCGAAGCGATCTCCTTAGTTTTTGAACCACAAGTCGCACTTATGTGTCGGTCATCAACACTCACAGTTTTAGCCGATTCTGGCCCCTTTCATGGACTATTATTCACTATTTTGGGGTCCCGGAGAGTTTTCCATGGTTAACGAACCCGGGGAGCGTTTATGTGTCGGCCATCAACCCTCGCGGTTTTTGGCGATCTGACCCGTTTCATGGACTATTACTCACCGTTTTGGGGGTCCCAAAGCGATTTCCATGGTTGTTGAACCCCAAGGCGCGCTTACGTGTCGGTCCTCAACAATCGTTGTTTTGGCCGATTTTGGCCCCCGTTACTTGGATTATATATTACTCATCGTTTTTGGTCCCGAAACGATTTCCATAGTTGTTGAACCAAAGGTGCACTTATGTGACGGTCATCAACACTCACAATTTTTGCCGATTCTGGCCCGTTTCATGGACTATTACTCACCGTTTCGGGGTCCCGGAGTGATTTCCATAGTTGTTGACACCCAAGCTGCGCTTATGTGTCAGTCATCAACACTCACAGTTTTGGCCGATTCTGGCCCGTTTCTTGGACTATTATTCACCGTTTTGGGGTCCCAAGACGATCTCCATAGTTGTTGAACCCAAGGTGCGCTTATGTGTCGGTCATCAACACCCATAGTTTTGGCTGATTCTGGCCCGTTTCTTGTAATATTACTCACTGTTTGGGGTCCCGAAGCGATTTCCATAGTTGTGGAACCCCAAGGTGGGCTTACGTCAAGGTCATCAACAATCGCAGTTTTGGCCGATTCTGGCCCGTTACTTGGACTATTACTCATAGTTTTAGGGTCCCGAAGCGATTTCCATAGTTGTTGAACCCCAACGTGTGCTTATGTGTTGGTCATCAACACTCATAGTTTTGGCCGATTCTGACCCGTTTCTTGGACTATTACCCACCGTTTTCGGGTCCCGAAGCGATTTCCATAGTTGTTGAACCCCAACGTGCGCTTATGTGTCGGTCATCAACACTGGAAGTTTTGACCGATTCTGGCCCGTTTCATGGACTATTACTCACTGTTTTGGGGTCCCGGAGTGATTTCCATTGTTGCTGAACCCCAACGTGCGCTTATGTGTCGGTCATCAACACACACAGTTTTTGGCCGATTCTGGCCCGTTTCGTGGACTATTATTCATTGTTTTGGGGTCCCGGAGTGATTTCCATGATTAACGAACCCTAGATGTGTTTACGTGTCGGTCATCAACCCCCACAGTTTTGGCCGATTCTGGCCCGTTTCTTGGACTACTACTCACCGTTTCGGGGTCCCGGAGTGATTTCCATAGTTGTTGAACACCCAAGGTGCGCTTATGTGTCGGTCGTCAAAACTCACAGTTTTGGTTGATTCTGGCCCGTTTCTTGGACTATTACTCACCATTTTGGGGTCCCAAAGCGATCTCCATAGTTTTTGAACCCCAAGTTGCACTTATGTGTCGGTCATCAACACTCACAGTTTTAGCCGATTCTGGCCCGTTTCGTGGACTATTATTCACTGTTTTGGGGTCCCGGAGAGTTTTCCATGGTTAACGAACCCGGGGTGCGTTTACGTGTCGGCCATCAACCCTCGCGGTTTTTTTCAATCTGACCCGTTTCATGGACTATTACTCACCGTTTTGGGGGTCCCAAAGCGATTTCCATGGTTGTTGAACCCCTAGGCGCGCTTACGTGTCGGTCCTCAACAATCGTTGTTTAGGCCGATTTTGGCCCCTGTTACTTGGATTATATATTACTCATCGTTTTTGGTCCCGAAGCGATTTCCATAGTTGTTGAACCAAAGGTGCACTTATGTGACGGTCATCAACACTCACAATTTTGGCCGATTCTGGCCCGTTTCATGGACTATTACTCACCGTTTCGGGGTCTCGGAGTGATTTCCATAGTTGTTGAAACCCAAGATGCGCTTATGTCTCAGTCATCAACACTCACAGTTTTGGCCGATTCTGGCCCGTTTCATGGACTATTACTCACCGTTTTGGGGTCCCGGAGTGATTTCCGTAGTTGTTGAACCCCAAGGTGTGCTTATGTGTCGGTCATCAACACTCATAGTTTTGGCCGATTCTGGCCGATTTCGTGGACTATTACTCACCGTTTTGGGGTCCCAAAGCGATTTCCATGATTATTGAACCCCAACGTGCGCTTACATGTCGGTCATCAACAATCGCAGTTTTGCCCGACTCTGGCCCGTTACTTGGACTATTACTCATCGTTTTGGGGTCCCGAAGCGATTTCCATAGTTGTTGAACCCCAACGTGCGCTTATGTGTTGGTCATCAACACTCATAGTTTTTGGCAATTCTGACGAGTTTCTTGGACTATTACCCACCGTTTTGGGGTCCGGGCGATTTCCATAGTTGTTGAACCCCAACGTGCGCTTATGTGTCAGTCATCAACACTCATAGTTTTGACCGATTCTGGCCCGTTTCTTGGATTATTACTCACCGTTTTGGAGTCCCGAAGCGAATTTCATAGTTGTTGAACCCCAAGGTGCGCTTATGTGTCGGTCGTCAAAACTCACAGTTTTGGTCGATTCTGGCCCGTTTCTTGGAAATTTACTCACCGTTTTGGGGTCCTGAAGCGATCTCCATAGTTTTTGAACCCCAAGTTGCACTTATGTGTTGGTCATCAACACTCACTGTGTTTGCCGATTCTGGACCGTTTCGTGGACTATTATTCATTATTTTGGGGTCCCGGAGAGTTTTCCATGGTTAACGAACCCGGGGTGCTTTTACGTGTCGGCCATCAACCCTCGCGGTTTTTGTCGATCTGACCCGTTTCATGGACTATTACTCACCGTTTTGGGGGTCCCAAAGCGATTTCCATGGTTGTTGAACCCCAAGGCGCGCTTACGTGTCAGTCCTCAACAATCGTTGTTTTGGCCGATTTTGGCCCCCGTTACTTGTATTATATATTACTCATCGTTTTTGGTCCCGAATCGATTTCCATAGTTGTTGAACCAAAGGTGCAATTATGTGACGGTCATCAACACTCACAATTTTGGCCGATTCTGGCCCGTTTCATGGACTATTACTCACCGTTTCGGGGTCCCGGAGTGATTTCCATAGTTGTTGAAACCCAAGCTGCGCTTATGTCTCAGTCATCAACACTCACAGTTTTGGCCGATTCTGGCCCGTTTCTTGGACTATTACTCACCGTTTTGGAGTCCCAAGGCGATCTCCATAGTTGTTGAACCCAAGGTGCGCTTATGTGTCGGTCATCAACACCCATAGTTTTGGTTGATTCTGGCCCGTTTCTTGGAATATTACTCACCGTTTTGGGGTCCCGAAGCGATTTCCATAGTTGTTGAACCCCAAGGTGGGCTTACGTGTAGGTCATCAACAATCATAGTTTTGGCCGATTCTGGCCCGTTACTTGGACTATTACTCATCGTTTTAGGGTCCCGAAGCGATTTCCATAGTTGTTGAACCCAAGGTGTGCTTATGTGTCAGTCATCAACACTCACAATTTTGGCTGATTCTGACCCGTTTCGTGGATTATTACTCACCATTTTGGGGTCCCAAAGCGATTTCCATGGTTGTTGAACCCCAAGGTGCGCTTACGTGTCGGTCATCAACAATCGTTGTTTTGGCCGATTCTGGCCCGTTTCTTGGACTATTACTCACCGTTTAGGGGTCCCGAAGAGATTTCCATAGTTGTTGAACCCCAAGGTGGGCTTACGTGTCGGTCATCAACAATCGCAGTTTTGGCCGATTCTGGCCCGTTACATGGACTATTACTCATCGTTTTAGGGTCCCGAAGCGACTTCCATAGTTGTTGAACCCAAGGTGTGCTTATGTGTCATTCATCAGCACTCACAATTTTGGCTGATTCTGACCCGTTTCGTGGACTATTACTCACCATTTTGGGGTCCCAAAGCGATTTCCATGGTTGTTGAACCCCAAGGTGTGCTTACGTGTCGGTCATCAACAATCGCAGTTTTGGCCTATTCTGGCCCATTTCATGGACTGTTTCTCACCATTTTGGGGTCCCAAAGCGATTTCCATGGTTATTGAACCCCAAGGTGCGCTTACGTGTCGCTCATCAACAATCGCAGTTTTGCCCGACTCTGGCCCGTTACTTGGACTATTACTCATCGTTTTGGGGTCCCGAAGCGATTTCTATAGTTGTTGAACCCCAACGTGTGCTTATGTGTTGGTCATCAACACTCATAGTTTAGGCCGATTCTGACCCGTTTCTTGGACTATTACAAACCGTTTTGGGGTCCCGAAGCGATTTCCATAGTTGTTGAACCCCAACGTGCGCCTATGTGTCGGTCATCAACACTCATAGTTTTGACCGATTCTGGCCCGTTTCATGGACTATTACTCACTGTTTTGGGGCCCCGGAGTGATTTCCATAGTTGTTGAACCCCAACGTGCGCTTATGTGTCGGTCATCAACACACACAGTTTTGGCCGATTCTAGCCCATTTCATGGACCATTATTCACTTTTTTGGTGCCCCGAAGTGATTTTCACGATTAACGAACCCTAGGTGTGTTTACGTGTCGGTCATCAACACTCACAATTTTGGCCGATTCTGTCCCGTTTCTTGGAGTATTACTCACCGTTTTGGAGTCCCGAAGCGAATTTCATAGTTGTTGAACCCCAAGGTGCGCTTATGTGTCGGTCGTCAAAACTCACAGTTTTGGTCGATCCTGGCCCGTTTCTTGGACTATTACTCACCAATTTGGGGTCCCGGAGCGATCTCCATAGTTTTTGAACCCCAAGTTGCACTTATGTGTCGGTCATCAACACTCACAGTGTTAGCCGATTCTGGCCCGTTTCGTGGACTATTATTCACTATTTTGGGGTCCCGGAGAGTTTTCCATGGTTAACGAACCCGGGGTGCGTTTACGTGTCGGCCATCAACCCTCGCGGTTTTTGTCGATCTGACCCGTTTCATGGACTATTACTCACCGTTTTGGGGGTCCCAAAGCGATTTCCATGGTTGTTGAACCCCAAGGCGCGCTTACGTGTCAGTCCTCAACAATCGTTGTTTTGGCCGATTTTGGCCCCCGTTACTTGTATTATATATTACTCATCGTTTGTGGTCCCGAATCGATTTCCATAGTTGTTGAACCAAAGGTGCACTTATGTGACGGTCATCAACACTCACAATTTTGGCCGATTCTGGCCCGTTTCATGGACTATTACTCACCGTTTCGGGGTCCCGGAGTGATTTCCATAGTTGTTGAAACCCAAGCTGCGCTTATGTGTCAGTCATCAACGCTCACAGTTTTGGCCGATTCTGGCCCGTTTCTTGGACTATTACTCACCGTTTTGGGGTCCCAAGACGATCTCCATAGTTGTTGAACCCAAGGTGCGCTTATGTGTCGGTCATCAACACCCATAGTTTTGGCTGATTCTGGCCCGTTTCTTGGAATATTACTCATCGTTTTGGGGTCCCGAAGCGATTTCCATAGTTGTCGAACCCCAAGGTGGGCTTACGTGTAGGTCATCAACAATCGCAGTTTTGGCCGATTCTGGCCCGTTACTTGGACTATTACTCATCGTTTTAGGGTCCCGAACCGATTTCCATAGTTGTTGAACCCCAACGTGCGCTTATGTGTTGGTCATCAACACTCATAGTTTTGGCCGATTCTGACCCGTTTCTTGGACTATTACCCACCATTTTGGGGTCCCGAAGCGATTTCCATAGTTGTTGAACCCCAACGTGCGCTTATGTGTCGGTCATCAACACTCATAGTTTTGACCGATTCTGGCCCGTTTCATGGACTATTACTCACTGTTTTGGGGTCCCGGAGTGATTTCCATTGTTCTTGAACCCCAACGTGCGCTTATGTGTCGGTCATCAACACACACAGTTTTGGCCGATTCTGGCCCATTTCATGGACTATTATTCACTTTTTTGGTGTCCCGAAGTGATTTTCACGATTAACGAACCCTAGGTGTGTTTACGTGTCGGTCATCAACACTCACAATATTGGCCGACTCTGGCCCGTTTCTTGGACTATTACTCACCGTTTTGGAGTCCCGAAGCGATCTCCATAGTTTTTGAACCCCAAGATGCACTTATGTGTTGGTCATCAACACTCACAGTTTTAGCCGATTCTGGCCCGTTTCATGGACTATTATTCACTGTTTTGGGGTCCCGGAGAGTTTTCCATGGTTAACGAACCCAGGGTGCGTTTACGTGTCGGCCATCAACCCTCGCGGTTTTTGTCGATCTGACCCGTTTCATGGACTATTACTCACCGTTTTGGGGGTCCCAAAGCGATTTCCATGGTTGTTGAACCCGAAGGCACGCTTACGTGTCGCTCCTCAACAATCGTTGTTTTGGCCGATTTTGGCCCCCGTTACTTGGATTATATATTACTCATCGTTTTTGGTCCCGAAGCGATTTCCATAGTTGTTGAACCAAAGGTGCACTTATGTGACGGTCATCAACACTCACAATTTTGGCCGATTCTGGCCCGTTTCATGGACTATTACTCACCGTTTCGGGGTCTCGGAGTGATTTCCATAGTTGTTGAAACCCAAGATGCGCTTATGTGTCAGTCATCAACACTCACAGTTTTGGCCGATTCTGGCCTGTTTCTTGGACTATTACTCACCGTTTTGCGGTCCCGACACGATTTCCATAGTTGTTGAAGCCCAAGGTGCGCTTATGTGTCGGTCATCAACACCCATAGTTTTGGCTAATTCTGGCCCGTTTCTTGGAATATTACTCATCGTTTTGGGGTCCCGAAGCAATTTCCGTAGTTGTTGAACCCCAAGGTGGGTTTACGTGTCGTTCATCAACAATCGCAGTTTTGGCCGATTCTGGCCCATTACTTGGACTATTACTCATTGTTTTAGGGTACCAAAGTGATTTCCATAGTTGTTGAACCCAAGGTGTTCTTATGTGTCAGTCATCAACACTCACAATTTTGGTTGATTCTGACCCGTTTCGTGGACTATTACTCACCATTTTGGGACCCCAAGGTGCGCTTACGTGTCGGTCATCAACAATCGCAGTTTTGGCCGATTCTGGCCCGTTTCTTGGACTATTACTCACCGTTTTGGGGTCCGGAGTGATTTCCTTAGTTGTTGAACCCCAAGGTGTGGACACTCATAGTTTTGGCCGATTCTGGCCCATTTCGTGGACTATTACTCACCGTTTTGGGGTCCCAAAGCGATTTCCATGGTTATTGAACCCCAAGGTGCGCTTGCGTGTCGGTCATCAACAATCACAGTTTTGCCCGACTCTGGCCCGTTACTTGGACTATTACTCATCGTTTTGGGGTCCCGAAGCGATGTCCATAGTTTTTGAACCCCAACGTGCGCTTATGTGTTGGTCATCAACACTCATTGTTTTGGCCGATTCTGACCCGTTACTTGGACTACTACCCACCGTTTTGGGGTCCCGAAGCGATTTCCATAGTTGTTGAACCTCAACGTGTGCTTATGTGTCGGTCATCAACACTCATAGTTTTGACCGATTCTGACCCGTTTCATGGACTATTACTCACCTTTTTGGGGTCCTCGAGCGATTTTCATAGTTGTTGAACCTCAAGGTGCGCTTATGTGTCGGTCATCAACACTCATAGTTTTAACCGATTCTGGCCCGTTACTTGGACAATTACTCACCGTTTTGGGGTCCGTAGCGATTTCCATAGTTGTTGAACCCAATGTGTGCTTATTTGTCGGTCATCAACACTCACAATTTTGGACCCGTTTCGTGGACTATTACTCACCGTTTTGGTGTCCCAAAGCGATTTCCATGGTTGTTGAACCCCAAGGTGCGCTTACGTGTCGGTCATCAACAACCGCAGTTTTGGCCGATTCTGGCCCGTTTCTTGGACTATTACTCACCGTTTTGGGGTCCCGGACTGATTTCCATAGTTGTTGAACCCCAAGGTGCGCTTATGTGTCGGTCATCAATACTCATAGTTTTGGCCGATTCTTGCCTGTTTCATGGACTATTACTCACTGTTTGGGGGTCCCGGAGTGATTTCCATATGTGTTGAACCCCAAGGTGCGCTTATGTATCGGTCATCAACACTCATAGTTTTGGCCGATTCTGGCCCGTTTCTTGGACTATTACTCACCGTTTAGGGGTCCTGAAGCGATTTCCATAGTTGAACCCCAAGGTGCGCTTATATGTCGGTCGTCAACACTCACTGTTTTGGCCGATTCTAGCCCGTTTCTTGGACTATTACTCACCGTTTTGTGGTCCCGAAGAGATTTCCATAGTTTTTGAACCCCAAGTTGCACTTATGTGTCGGTCATCAACATTCACAGTTTTGGCTGATTCTGGCCCGTTTCGTGGACTATTACTCACCGTTTTGTGGTCCCAGAGTGATTTCCATAGTTGTTGAACCCCAAGGTGCACTTATGTGTCGGTCATCAACACTCACAGTTTTGGCCGATTTTGGCCCATTTCTTGGACTATTACTCACCGTTTTCGGGTCCCAAAACAATTTCCATAGTTGTTGATCCCCAAGGTGTGCTTATGTGTCGGTCATCAACACTCATAGTTTTGGCCAATTCTGGCCCATTTCGTGGACTATTACTCACGGTTTTGGGGTCCCAAAGCGATTTCCATGGTTATTGAACCCCAGGGTGCGCTTACGTGTCGGTCATCAACAATCACAGTTTTGCCCGACTCTGGCCCGTTACTTGGACTATTACTCATCTTTTTGGGTCCCGAAGCGAGTTCCATAGTTGTTGAACCCCAACGTGCGCTTATGTGTTGGTCATCAACACTCATAGTTTTGGCCGATTCTGGCCCGTTTCTTGGACTATTACCCATCGTTTTGGGGTCCCGAAGCGATTTTCATAGTTGTTGAACCCCAACGTGCGCTTATGTGTCAGTCATCAACACTCATAGTTTTGACCGATTCTGGCCCGACTATTACTCACCTTTTTGGGGTCCTGGAGCGATTTTCATAGTTGTTGAACCCCAAGGTGCGCTTATGTGTTGGTCATCAACACTCACAGTTTTGGTCGATTCTGGCCCGTTTCATGGACTATTATTCACCGTTTTGGGGTCCCGGAGTGATTTCCATAGTTGTTGAACCCCAAGGTGCGCTTATGTGTCGGTCATCAACACTCACAGTTTTGGCCGATTCTGGCCCATTTCTTGGACTATTACTCACCGTTTTGGGGTCCCGAAACGATTTCCATAGTTGTTGATCCCCAAGGTGCGCTTATGTGTCAGTCATCGACAACCATAGTTTCGGCCGATTCTAGCCCGTTTCGTGGACCATTACTTACCGTTTTGGGGTCCCGGAGCGATTTCCATAGTTGTTGAACACCAAGGCGCGCTTATGTGTCCGTCATCAGCACTCATAGTTTTGGCCGATTCTGGCCCGTTTCGTGGACTATTACTCACTGTTTTGGGGTCCCGGAGTGATTTCCACAATTAACGAACCCTGGGGTGCGTTTACGTGTCGGTCATCAACCCTCGCAGTTTTGGTCGAATCTGACCCGTTTCATGGACTATTACTCACCGTTTTGGGGTCCCAAAATGATTTCCATATTTGTTGAACCCCAAGGTGCGCTTATGTGTTAGTCTTCAACACTCATAATTTTGGACGATTCTGGCTCGTTTCATGGACTATTACTCACCATTTTGGGGTCCCGGAGTGATTTCCATAGTTGTTGAACCCCAAGGTGCGCTTATGTGTCGGTCATCAATACTCACAGTTTTGGCCGATTCTGGCCCGTTTCTTGGACTATTGCTCACCGTTTTGGGGTCCCGAAACGGTTCCCATAGTTGTTGAACCCCAAGGTGCGCTTACGTGTCGGTCATCAACAATCGCTGTTTTGCCCGATTCTGGCCCCCGTTACTTGTACTATTACTGATCGTTTTGGGTCCCGAAGCGATCTCCATAGTTGTTGAACCAAAGGTGCACTTCTATGTCGGTCATCAACACTGACAATTTTGGCCGATTCTGGCCCGTTTCTTGGACTATTACTCACCGTTTTGGGGTCCCGAGACGATTTCCATAGTTGTTGAAGCCCAATGTGCGCTTATGTGTCGGTCATCAACACCCGTAGTTTTGGCTGATTCTGGCCCGTTTATTGGAATATTACTCACCATTTTGGGGTCCCGAAGCGATTTCCATAGTTGTTGAACCCCAAGGTGGGCTTACGTGTCGGTCATCAACCCTCGCAGTTTTGGCCGATTCTGGCCCGTTACTTGGACAATTACTCACCATTTTGGCGTCCCGAAGCGATTTCCATAGTTGTTGAACCCAATGTGTGCTTATTTGTCGATCATCAACACTCACAATTTTGGCTGATTCTGACCCGTTTCGTGGACTATTACTCACCGTTTTGGGGTCCCAAAGCGATTTCCATGGTTGTTGAACCCCAAGGTGCGCTTACGTGTCGGTTATCAACAATCGCGGTTTTGGCTGATTCTAGCCCGTTTCATGGACTATTACTCAGCGTTTTGGGGTCCCGGACTGATTTCCATAGTTGTTGAACCCCAAGGTGCGCTTATGTGTCGATCATCAGCAGTCATAGTTTTGGCCGATTCTGGCCCGTTTCTTGGACTATTACTCACCGTTTTGGGGTCCCGGAGTGATTTCCATATGTGTTGAACCCCAAGATGCGCTTATGTATCGGTCATCAACACTCATAGTTTTGGCCGATTCTAGCCCGTTTCATGGACTATTACTCACTGTTTTGGGGTCCCGGAGTGATTTCCATATGTGTTGAACCCCAAGATGCGCTTATGTATCGGTCATCAACACTCATAGTTTTGGCCGATTCTGGCCCGTTTCTTGGACTATTACTCACCGTTTTGGGGTGCCGAAGCGATTTCCATAGTTGTTGAACCCCAAGGTGCGCTTATATGTCGGTCGTCAACACTCACAGTTTTGGCCGATTCTAGCCCATTTCTTGGACTATTACTCACTGTTTTGGGGTCCCGAAGAGATTTCCATAGTTTTTGAACCCCAAGTTGCACTTATGTGTCGGTCATCAACATTCACAGTTTTGGCCGATTCTGGCCCGTTTCGTGGACTATTACTCACCGTTTTGGGGTCCCGGAGTGATTTCCATAGTTGTTGAACCCCAAGGTGCGCTTATGTGTCGGTCATCAACACTCACAGTTTTGGCCGATTCTGGCCCATTTCTTGGACTATTACTCAACGTTTTGGGGTCCCGAAACGGTTCCCATAGTTGTTTGACCCCGAGGTGCGCTTACGTGTCGGTCATCAACAATCGTTGTTTTGGCCGATTCTGGCCCCCGTTACTTGGACTATTACTCATCGTTTTGGGTCCCGAAGCGATCTCCATAGTTGTTGAACCAAAGGTGCACTTCTATGTCGGTCATCAGCACTCACAGTTTTGGCCGATTCTGGCCCGTTTCTTGGACTATTACTCACCGTCTTGGGGTCCCGAGACGATTTCCATAGTTGTTGAAGCCCAAGGTGCGCTTATGTGTCGGTCATCAACACCCGTAGTTTTGGCTGATTCTGGCCCGTTTATTGGAATATTACTCACCATTTTGGGGTCCCGAAGCGATTTCCATAGTTGTTGAACCCCAAGGTGGGCTTACGTGTCGGTCATCAACAACCGCAGTTTTGCCCGACTCTGGCCCGTTACTTGGACTATTACTCATCGTTTTGGGGTCCCGAAGCGATTTCCTTAGTTGTTGAACCCCAACGTGCGCTTATGTGTTGGTCATCAACACTCATAGTTTTGGCCGATTCTAGCCCGTTTCATGGACTATTATTCACAGTTTTGGGGTCACGGAGTGATTTCACGATTAATGAACCCTAGGTGCGTTTACGTGTCGGTCATCAACACTCACAGTTTTGGCCGATTCAGGCCCGTTTCTTGGACTATTACTCACCGTTTTGGCGTCCCGGAGCGATTTCCGTAGTTGTTCAACCCCAAGGTGCGCTTATGTGTCGGTCATCATCACTCACAATTTTGGCCGATTCAGGCCCGTTTCATGGACTACTACTCACCGTTTTGGGGTCCCGGAGTGATTTCCATAGTTTTTAAACCCCAAGGTGCGCTTATGTGTTGGTCGTCAACACTCACAGTTTTGGCCGATTCTGGCCCGTTTCTTGGACTATTACTCACTGTTTTGGGGTCCCGGAGCGATTTCCATAGTTGTTGAACTCCAAGGTGGGCTTATGTGTCGGTCATCAACACTTACACTTTTGGTCGATTCTGGCCCGTTTCGTGGACTATTACTCACTGTTTTGGGGTCCCGGAGTGATTTCCACAATTAACGAACCCTGGGGTGCGTTTACATGTCGGTCATGAACCCTCACAGTTTTTGTCGATTCTGCCCATTTCTTGGACTATTACTCACTGTTTTGTGGTCGCAAAATGATTTCCATATTCGTTGAACCCCAAGGTGCGCTTATATGTCAATCCTCAACACTCATTGTTTTGGACGATTCTGGCCCGTTTAATGGACTATTATTCACCGTTTTGGAGTCCCGGGGTGATTTGCATATATGTTGAACCCCAAGGTGCGCTTATGTGTCGGTCATCAACACTCACAGTTATGGCCGATTCTGGCCCGTTTCTTGGACTATTACTCACTGTTTTGGGGTCCCGAAACGATTTCCCTAATTGTTGAACCCCAAGGTTCGCTTATGTGTCGGTCATCAACACTCATAGTTTTGGCCGATTCTGGCCTGTTTCATGGACTATTACTCACCGTTTTGGGGTCCCACAGCGATTTCCGTAGTTGTTGAACCCCAAGGTGCACTTATATGTCGGTCATCAACACTCACAATTTTGGCAGATTCTGGCCCGTTTCATGGACTATTACTCACCATTTTGGGGTCCCGGAGTGATTTCCATAGTTGTTGAACCCCGCGGTGCGCTTATGTGTCGGTCATCAACGCTCACAGTTTTGGCCGATTCTGGCCCGTTTCTTGGACTATTACTCACCGTTTTGGGGTCCCGAGACGATTTCCATAGTTGTTAATCCCCAAGGTGCGCTTATGTGCCAGTCATCGACACCCATAGTTTTGGCCGATTTTGGCCCGTTTCGTGGACCATTACTCACCGTTTTGGGGTCCCGTAGCGATTTCCATAGTTGTTGAACCCCAAGGTGCGCTTATGTGTCGGTCATCAACACTCACGGTTTTGGCCGATTCTGGCCCGTTTCTTGGACTATTACTCAATGTTTTGGGGTCTCGGAGCGATTTCCATAGTTGTTGAACCCCAAGGTGCACTTATGTGTCGGTCATCAACACTCACACTTTTGGTCGATCTAGCCCGTTTTGTGGACTCTTACTCACTGTTTTGGGGTCCCGGAGTGATTTCCACAATTAACGAACCCTGGGGTGCGTTGACGTGTCGGTCATCAACCCTCGCAGTTTTGGTCGATTCTGACCCGTTTCGTGGACCATTACTCACCGTTTTGGGGTCCTAAAATGATTTACATATTTGTTGAACCCCAAGGTGCGCTTATGTGTCAGTCTTCAACACTCATAGTTTTGGACGAATCTGGCCCGTTTCATGGACTATTACTCACCGTTTTGGGGTCCCGGAGTGATTTCCATAGTTGTTTAACCCCAAGGCGCGCTTACGTGTCGGTCATCAACAATCGCAGTTTTGGCTGATTCTGGCCCGCTTCTTGGACTATTACTCACCGTTTTGGGGTCCCGAAGCGATTTCCATGGTTGTTGAACCCCAAGGTGCGCTTACGTATCGGTCATCAACAATCGCAGTTTTGGCCGATTCTGGCCTGTTTCATGGACTATTACTCACTGTTTTGGTGTCCCGAAGTGATTTTCATAGTTGTTGAACCCCAAGGTGCGTTTATGTGTCGTTCATCAACACTCACAGTTTTGGCCGATTCTGGCCCATTTCATGGACTATTACTCACCGTTTTGGGGTCCCGGAACGATTTCCATAGTTGTTGAACCCCAAGGTGAGCTTATGTGTCGGTCATCAACACTCACAGTTTTGGCCGATTCTGGCCCGTTTCATGGACTATTACTCACTGTTTTGGGGTCCCGACGTCATTTTCACGATTAACGAACCCTGGGGTGCGTTTCCGTGTCGGTCATCAACACTCGCGGTTTTGGCCGAATCTGGCCCGTTTCATGCAATATTACTCACCGTTTTGTGTCCCGAAAGCAATTTCCGTAGTTGTTGAACCCCAAGGTGCTCTTACGTGTCGGTCAATAACAATCGCTGTTTTGGCCGATTCTGGCCCGTTAGTTGGACTATTACTCATCGTTATGGGGTCCCGAAGCGATTTCCATAGTTGTTGAACCCAAGGTGTGCTTACGTGTCGGTCATCAACACTCACAATTTTGGCTGATTCTGAGCCGTTTCGTGGACTATTACTCACCATTTTGGGGTCCAAAGCGATTTCCATGGTTGTTGAACCCCAAGGTGCGCTTACGTGTCGGTCATCAACGATCGCAGTTTTGGCCGATTCTGGCCCGTTTCTTGGACTATTACTCACCGTTTTGGGGTGCCGGCGTGATTTCCATAGTTGTTGAACCCCAAGGTGCGCTTATGTGTGGGTCATCAACACTCATAGTTTTGACCGATTCTGGCCCGTTTCATGGACTATTACTCACTGTTCTGGGGTCTCAGAGTGAATTCCGTAGTTGTTGAACCCCATTGTGAGCTTATGTGTCGGTCATCAACGCTCACAGTTTTGGCCGATTCTGGCCCGTTTCGTGGACTATTATTCACTGTTTTGGGGTCTCGGAGTGATTTCCACGATTAACGAATCCTAGGTGCGTTTACATGCAGGTCATCAACACTCACAGTTTTGGCCGATTCTGTCCCGTTTCATGGACTATTACTCACCGTTTTGGTGTCCCGAAGAGATTCCCATAGTTGTTCAACCCCAAGGTGCGCCTATGTGTCGGTCATCAACACACACAATTTTGGCCGATTCTGGCCCGTTTCTTGGACTATTACTCACCGTTTTGGGGTCCCGGAGCGATGTTCATAGTTGTTGAACCCCAAGGTGCGTTTATGTGTCGTTCATCAACACTCACAGTTTTGGCCGATTCTGGCCCATTTCATGGACTATTACTCACCGTTTTGGGGTCCCGGAACGATTCTGATAGTTGTTGAACCCCAAGGTGAGCTTATGTCTCTGTCATCAACACTCACAGTTTTGGCCGATTCTGGCCCGTTTCGTGGACTATTACTCACAGTTTTGGGGTCCTGGAGCGATTTCCATAGTTGTTGAACCCCAAGGTGCGCTTATGTGTCGGTCATCAACACTCACAATTTTGGCCGATTCTGGCCCGTTTCATGGACTATTACTCACTGTTTTGGTGTCCCGAAGTGATTTTCACGATTAACGAACCCTGGGTTGCGTTTACGTGTCGGTCATCAACACTCACAGTTTTGGCCGAATCTGGCCCGTTTCTTCCAATATTACTCACCGTTTTGGGGTCCCGAAGCAATTTCCATAGTTGTTGAACCCCAAGGTTCTCTTACGTGTCAGTCAATAACAATCGTTGTTTTGGCCGATTCTGGCCCGTTACTTGGACTATTACTCATCGTTATGGGGTCCCGAAGCGATTTCCATAGTTGTTGAACCCAAGGTGTGCTTACGTGTCGGTCATCAACACTCACAATTTTGGCTGATTCTGACCCGTTTCACGAACTATTACTCGCCATTTTGGGGTCCCAAAGCGATTTCCATGGTTGTTGAACCCCAAGGTGCGCTTACGTGTCGGTCATCAACAATCGCAGTTTTGGCCGATTCTGGCCCGTTTCTTGGACTATTACTCACCATTTTGGGGTGCCGGCGCGATTTCCATAGTTGTTGAACCCCAAGGTGCGCTTATGTGTGGGTCATCAACACTCATAGTTTTGGCCGATTCTGTCCCGTTTCGTGGACTATTACTCACTGTTTTGGGGTCTCAGAGTGATTTCCATAGATGTTGAACCCCATGGTGCGCTTATGTGTCTGTCATCAACACTCACAGTTTTGGCCGATTCTGGCCCGTTTCGTGGACTATTATTCACTGTTTTGGGGTCCCGGAGTGATTTCCACGATTAACAATTCCTAGGTGCGTTTACAAGTCGGTCATCAACACTCATAGTTTTGGCCGATTCTATCCCGTTTCTTGGACTATTACTCACCGTTTTGGGGTCCCGAAGAGATTTCCATAGTTTTTCAACCCCAAGGTGCGCTTATGTGTCGGTCATCAACACTCACAATTTTGGCCGATTCTGGCCCGTTTCTTGGACTATTACTCGCCGTTTTGGGGTCCCGGAGCAATTTTCATAGTTGTTGAACCCAAAGGTGCGCTTATGTGTCGTGCATCAACACTCACAGTTTTGGCCGATTCTGGCCCGTTTCGTGGACTATTATTCACTGTTTTGGGGTCCCGGAGTGATTTCCACGATTAACAATTCCTAGGTGCGTTTACAAGTCGGTCATCAACACTCATAGTTTTGGCCGATTCTATCCCGTTTGTTGGACTATTACCCACCGTTTTGGGGTCCCGGAGTGATTTCCATAGCTGTTGAACCCCAAGGTGCGCTTATGTGTCGGTCATCAACACTCACAGTTTTGGCCGAATCTGGCCCGTTTCATGGACTATTACTCACCGTTTTGGCGTCCCGAAACGATTTCCATAGTTGTTGAACCCCAAGGCGCGCTTATGTGTCGGTCATCAATACTCCTAGTTTTGGCCGATTCTGGCCCGTTTCTTGGACTATTACTCACGGTTTTGGGTTCCCATGGTGCACTTACGTGTTGGTCATCAACAATTGCAGTTTTGGCCGACTCTGGCCCGTTACTTGGACTATTACTCATCGTTTTGGGGTCCCGAAGCGATTTCCATAGTTGTTGAACCCAAACGTGCGCTTATGTGTCAGTCATCAACACTAATAATTTTGGCCGATTCTGGCCCATTTCTTGGACTATTACGCACCATTTTGGGGTCCCGAAGCGATTTCCATAGTTGTTGAACCCCAAAGGTGCGCTTATGTGTCGGTCATACACACTCACAGTTTTGGCCGATTCTGGCCCGTTTCATGGACTATTACTCACCGTTTTGAGGTCCCGAAGCGATTTCCATGGTTGTTGAACCCCCAAGGCGCACCTACGTGTCGTTCATCAACAATCGCAATTTTGGCTGATTCTGGCCCGTTACTTCGACTATTACTCATCGTTTTGGGGTCCCGAAGCGATTTCCATAGTTGTTCAACCCCAACGTGCGCTTATGTGTCGGCCATCAACACTCATTGTTTTGACTGATTCTGGCCCGTTTCTTCGACTATTGCTCACCTTTTTGGGGTCCCGGAGCGATTTCTGTGGAACCCCCAAGGTGCGCTGACGTGTCGGTCATCGACACTCACAGTTTTGGCCGATTTTGGCCCATTTCGTGGCCTATTACTCACTGTTTTGGGGTCCCGGAGAGATTTCCATGGTTAACGAACCCAGGGTGCGTTTACGTGTCGGCCATCAACCCTCGCGGTTTTTGTCGATCTGACCCGTTTCATGGACGATTACTCACCGTTTTGGGGTTCCCAAAGAGATTTCCATGGTTGTTGAACCCCAAGGTGCACTTATGTGTCGATCATAAAAAATCGCAGTTTTGGCCGATTCTGAACCGTTACTTGCACTACTACTCAT
Source organism: Aegilops bicornis (assembly GCA_021605145.1). Taxonomy (NCBI): domain Eukaryota; kingdom Viridiplantae; phylum Streptophyta; class Magnoliopsida; order Poales; family Poaceae; genus Aegilops; species Aegilops bicornis. Next base: position 7,803,180 of record CM038672.1, on the reverse strand, counting down.
CGTTTTGGGGTCCCGAAGCGATTTTCATAGTTGTTGTACCCAAGGTGCGCTTATTTGTCGGTCATCGACACTCAAAGTTTTGGCCGATTCTGACCCGTTTTTTGGACTATTCCTCACCGTTTTGGGGTCCCGAAGCGATTTCCATAGTTTTTGAACCCCAAGGTGCGCTTATGTGTCGGTCATCAACACTCACTGCTTTATCCAATTCTGGCCCGTTTAGTGGACTATTACTTACTGTTTTGGGGTCCCGGAGTGATTTCCACGATTAACGAACCCTGGGGTGCGTTTACGCTCGGTCTCAACACTCGCAATTTGGCCTATTCTGGCCCGTTTCTTGGACTATTACTCACCGTTTTGGAGTCCCGAAGCGATTTCCAGAGTTGTTGAACCCCGAGGTGCGCTTATGTGTCGGTCGTCAACACTCACAGTTTTGGCCGATTCTTGCCCGTTTCTTGGACTATTACTCACTGTTTTGGGGTCTCGAAGCGATATCCATAATTTTTGAACCCCAAGTTGCGCTTATGTCTCGGTCGTCAACACTCACAGTTTTGGCCGATTGTGGCCCGTTTCGTGGATTATTACTCACTGTTTTGGGGTCCTGGAGAGTTTTCCATGGTTAACGAACCTGGGGTGCGTTTACGCGTCGGCCATCAACCCTCGCGGTTTTTGTCGATCAGACCCCTTTCATGGACTATTACTTAGCATTTTGGCGGTCCTAAAGCGATTTCCATGGTTGTTGAACCCCAAGGTGCGCTTACGTGTCGGTCATCAACAATCGCAGCTTTGGCCGATTCTGGCCCCCGTTACATGGACTATTACTCGTTGTTTTGGGTCCCGAAGCAATTTCCATAGTTGTGTAGCCAAAGATGCACTTATGTGTCGGTCATCAACACTCACAGTTTTGGTCGATTCTGGCCGTTTCATGGACTATTACTCACCGTTTTGGGGTCCTGGAGTGATTTCCATAGTTGTTGAACCCCAAGGTGCGCTTATGTGTCGGTCATCAACACTCACAGTTTTGGCCGATTCTGGCCCGTTTCTACGACTATTACTCACCGTTTTGGGGCCCCAAGACGATATCCATAGTTGTTGAACCCCAAGGTGCGCTTATGTGTCGGTCATCAACACTCACAGTTTTGGCTGATTCTGGCCCGTTTCATGGACTATTACTCGCTGTTTTGGGGTCCCGGAGTGATTTCCACAATTAACGAACCCTGGGGTGTGTTTACGTGTCGGTCATCAACCCTTGCAGTGTTGGCCGATTCTGACCCGTTTCATGGACTATTACTCACCGTTTTGGGGTCCTGGAGTGATTTCCATAGTTGTTGAACCCCAAGGTGCAATTATGTGTCCGTCATCAACACTCATAGTTTTGGCCGATTCCGGCCCGTTTCTTGGACTATTACTCACCATTTTGGGGTCCCGAAACAATTTCCATAGTTGTTGAACCCCAAGGTGCGCTTATGTGTCGGTCATCAACACTCATAGTTTTGGCCGATTCTGGCCCGTTTCGTGGACTATTACTCACCGTTTTGGGGTCCCGGAGCGATTTCCAGAGTTGTTGAACCCCAAGGTGCGCTTATGTGTCGGTCATCAACAATCACAGTTTTGTTCGATTTTGGCCCGTTTCTTGGACTATTGCTCACCGTTTTGGGGTCCCGAAACGATTTCCATAGTTGTTGAACCCCAAGGTGCACTTACGTGTCGGTCATCAACAATTGCAGTTTTGGCCGATTCTAGCCCGTTCTTTGGACTATTACTCATCGTTTTGGGGTCCCGAAGCGATTTCCATAGTTGTTGAACCCAACGTGCGCTTATGTGTCGGTCACCAGCACTCACAATTTTTGCTGATTCTGAATCGTTTCATGGACTACTACTCACAGTTTTCGGGTCCCAAAGCAATTTCCATGGTTGTTGAACCCCAAGGTGCGCTTACGTGTCAGCCATCAACAATCGTTGTTTGGGCCGATTTTGGCCCGTTTCTTGAACTATTACTAACCGTTTTGGGGTCCCGGAGTGATTTCCATAGTTGTTGAACCCCAAGGTGCGCTTATGTGTTAGTCATCAACACTCATAGTTTTGGCCGGTTCTGGTCCGTTCGTGGACTATTACTCACCGTTTTGGGGTCCCGGAGTGATTTCCATAGTTGTTGCACCCCAAGGTGCGTTTACATGTCGGTCATCAACACTCATAGTTTTGGTCGATTCTGGCCCGTTTCGTGGACTATTACTCACCGTTTTGGGGTCCCAAAGCGATTTCCATGGTTGTTGAACCCCAAGGTGCGTTTACGTGTCGGTCATCAACAATCACAGTTTTGGCCGACTCTGGCCCGTTACTTGGACTATTACTCATCGTTTTGGGGTCCCGAAGCGATTTCCATAGTTGTTGAACCCCAAGGTGCGCTTACGTGTCGGTCATACACACTCACAGTTTTGGCTGATTCTGGCCCGTTTCTTGGACTATTACTCTCCGTTTTGGGGTCCCAAAGCGAAATCCACGGATGATGAACCCCAAGGTTTGCTTACGTGCCGGTCATTAACAATCGCAGTTTTGGCCGACTCTGGTCCTTTACTTGGACTATTACTCATCGTTTTGGGGTCCCGAAGCGATTTCCATAGTTGTTGAACCCCAACGTGCGGCTATGTGTCGGTCATCAACACTCATAGTTTTGGCCGATTCTGGCCCGTTTCTTGGACTATTACTCATCGTTTTGGGGTCCCGAAGCGATTGCCATAGTTGTTGAACCCCAAGGTGCGCTTACGTGTCGGTCATACACACTCACAATTTTGGCCGGTTCCTTATTACACACCGTTTTGGGGTCCCGGAGCGATTTCCATTGTTGTTGAACCCCCAAGATGCGCTTACATGTCGGTCATCAACAATCGCAGTTTTGGCCGATTCTGGCCCATTACTTGGACTATTACTTATCGTTTTGGGGTCCCGAACCGATTTCCATAGTTGTTGGACTAACGATGCGCTTATGTGTCGGTCATCAACACTCATAGTTTTGACCGATTCTGGCCCATTTTTTGGACTATTACTCACCTTTTTGGGGTCCCGAAGCGATTTCATAGTTGTTGAACCCCGAGGTGCGCTTATGTGTCGGTCGTCAACACTCATAGTTTTGGCCGATTCTGGCCCGTTTCTTGGACTATTACTCACCGTTTTGGCGTCCCGAAGCGATTTACATGGTTAACGAACCCAGGGTGCGTTTACGTGTCGGTCATCAACACTCGCAGTTTTGGTCTATTTTGGCCCGTTTCTTGGACTATTACTCACCGTTTTGGGGTCCCGAAACGATTTCCATAGTTCTTGAACCCCAAGGCGCGCTTATGTGTCGGTCAACAACACTCATAGTTTTGGCCGATTTTGGTCCGTTTCATGGACTATTACTCACTGTTCTGGGGTCCCAAAGCGATTTCCATGGTTCTTGAAACCCAAGGTGCGCTTACCTGTCGGTCATACACACTCACAGTTTTGGCTGGTTCTGGCCCGTTTCTTGGACTATTACTCACCGTTTTGGGGTCCCAAAGCGATTTCCATGGTTGTTGAACCCCAAGGTTTGCTTACGTGTCGGTCATCAACAATCGTAGGTTTGGCCGACTACGGCCCTTTACTTGGACTATTACTCATCGTTTTGGGATCGAAGCGATTTACATAGTTGTTGAACTAGCGATGCGCCTATGTGTCGGTCATCAACACTCATAGTTTTGGCCGTTTCTAGCCCGTTCTTGGACTATTACTCATCGTTTCGGTGTCCGGCGATTTCCATAGTTGTTGAACCCCAAAGGTGCGCTTACGTGTCGGTCATACACACTCACAGTTTTGGCGAGTGCGGCTGGTTTCTTGGACTATTACTCACCGTTTTGGGGTCCCGGAGCGATTTCCATGGTTGTTGAACCACCAAGATGCGCTTACATGTCGGTCATCAACAATCGCAATTTTGCCGATTCTGGCCCGTTACTTGGACTATTACTTATCGTTTTGGGGTCCCGGCGATTTCCATAGTTGTTGGACCCCATTGTGCGCTTCTGTGTCTGTCATAAACACTCATAGTTTTGACCGATTCTGGCCCGTTTTTTGGACTATTACTCACCTTTTTGGGGTCCCGAAGCGATTTCCATAATTGTTGAACCCCAAGGTGCGCTGATGTGTCCGTCATCAACACTCATAGTTTTGGCCGATCCTGGCCCGTTTCGTGGACTATTACTCACTGTTTTGGGGTCCCGGAGAGATTTCCATGGTTAACGAACCCAGTGTGCGTTTACATATGTCGGCCATCAACCCTCGCGGTTTTTGTCGATCTGACCCGTTTCATGGCCGATTTCTCACCGTTTTGGGGGTCCCAAAGCGATTTCCATGGTTGTTGAACCCCAAGGTGCACTTACATGTCGGTAATCGACAATCGCAGTTTTGGCCGATTACGGCCCGTTACTTGCACTATTACTCATCGTTTTGGGGTCCGAAGCAATTTTCATAGTTGTTGAACCCAAGGTGCGCTCATGTGTCGTTCATAGACACACCAAGTTTTTGCGATTCTGCCCCGTTTATTGGTCTATTACTCACCGTTTTGGGGTCCCGAAGCGATTTCCATAGTTGTTAAACCCAAGGTGCGCTTATGTATCGGTCATTAACACTCACAGTTTTGGCCGATTCTGGCCCGTTTCTTGGACAATTACTCACCTTTTTGGGGTCCCGAAGCGATTTCCATAGTTGTTGAACCCCAAGGTGCACTTACGTGTCGGTCATCAACAATCGCAGATTTTGGCGATTCTGGCCCGTTATTTGGGCTATTACTCATCGTTTTGGGGTCGGCGATTTCCATAGTTGTTAAACCCTGGTGCGCTTATGTGTTGGACATCAACACTCACAATTTTAGCTGATTCTGGTCGTTTCGTGGATTATTACTCACCGTTTTGGGGTCCCAAAGCGATTTCCATGGTTGTTGAACCCCAAAGGTGCGCTTATGTGTCGACCATCAACAATCGCAATTTTGGCAGATTCTGGCCCGTTTCTTGAACTATTACTAACCGTTTTGGGGTCCCGGAGTGATTTCCATAGTTGTTGAACCCCAAGGTGCGTTTATGTGTCGGTCATCAACACTCATTGTTTTGGCCGGTTCTGGCCCGTTTCGTGGACTATTACTCACTGTTTTGGGGTCCTGGATTGATTTCCATAGTTGTTGAACCCCAAGGTGCGCTTATGTGTCGGTCATCAACACTCACAATTTTGGCGAGTCCGGCCCATTTCATGGACTATTACTCACCGTTTTGGGGTCCCGAAGCGATTTCCATGGTTGTTGAACCCCAAGGTCCGCTTACGTGTCGGTCATCAACACTCACAGTTTTGGCCGATTCTGGCCCGTTTCTTGGACTATTACTCACCTTTTTGGGGTCCCGAAGCGATTTCCATAGTTGTTGAACCCCAAGGTGCACTTACATGTCGATCATCAACAATCGCAGTTTTGGCCTATTCTGGCCCGTTATTTGGACTATTACTCATCGTTTTGGGGTCCCGAAACGATTTCCATAGTTCTTGAACCCCAAGGCGCGCTTATGTGTCGGTCAACAACACTCATAGTTTTGGCCGATTCTGGCCCGTTTCATGGACTATTACTCACTGTTCTGGGGTCCCAAAGCGATTTCCATGGTTCTTGAAACCCAAGGTGCGCTTACCTGTCGGTCATACACACTCACAGTTTTGGCTGGTTCTGGCCCGTTTCTTGGACTATTACTCACCGTTTTGGGGTCCCAAAGCGATTTCCATGGTTGTTGAACCCCAAGGTTTGCTTACGTGTCGGTCATCAACAATCGTAGGTTTGGCCGACTCTGGCCCTTTACTTGGACTATTACTCATCGTTTTGGGATCCCGAAGCGATTTACATAGTTGTTGAACCCCAACGTGCGCCTATGTGTTGGTCATCAACACTCATAGTTTTGACCGTTTCTAGCCCGTTTCTTGGACTATTACTCATCGTTTCGGTGTCCCGAAGCGATTTCCATAGTTGTTGAACCCCAAGGTGCGCTTACGTGTCGGTCATACACACTCACAGTTTTGGCCGAGTCTGGCTGGTTTCTTGGACTATTACTCACCGTTTTGGGGTCCCGGAGCGATTTCCATGGTTGTTGAACCCCCAAGATGCGCTTACATGTCGGTCATCAACAATCGCATTTTGGCCGATTCTGGCCCGTTACTTGGACTATTACTTATCGTTTTGGGGTCCCGAAGCGATTTCCATAGTTGTTGGACCCCAATGTGCGCTTATGTGTCGGTCATCAACACTCATAGTTTTGACCGATTCTGGCCCGTTTTTTGTACTATTACTCACCTTTTTGGGGTCCCGAAGCGATTTCCATAATTGTTGAACCCCAAGGTGCGCTGATGTGTCCGTCATCAACAATTGCAGTTTTGGCCGATTCTAGCCCGTTCTTTGGACTATTACTCATCGTTTTGGGGTCCCGAAGCGATTTCCATAGTTGTTGAACCCAACGTGCGCTTATGTGTCGGTCACCAGCACTCACAATTTTGCTGATTCTGAATCGTTTCATGGACTACTACTCACAGTTTTCGGGTCCCAAAGCAATTTCCATGGTTGTTGAACCCCAATGTGCGCTTACGTGTCAGCCATCAACAATCGTTGTTTGGGCCGATTTTGGCCCGTTTCTTGAACTATTACTAACCGTTTTGGGGTCCCGGAGTGATTTCCATAGTTGTTGAACCCCAAGGTGTGCTTATGTGTTAGTCATCAACACTCATAGTTTTGGCCGGTTCTGGTCCGTTCGTGGACTATTACTCACCGTTTTGGGGTCCGGGTGATTTCCATAGTTGTTGCACCCCAAAGGTGCGTTTACATGTCGGTCATCAACACTCATAGTTTTGGTCGATTCTGGCCCGTTCGTGGACTATTACTCACCGTTTTGGGGTCCCCAGCGATTTCCATGGTTGTTGAACCCCAAGGTGCGTTTACGTGTCGGTCATCAACAATCACAGTTTTGGCCGACTCTGGCCCGTTACTTGGACTATTACTCATCGTTTTGGGGTCCCGAAGCGATTTCCATAGTTGTTGAACCCCAAGGTGCGCTTACGTGTCGGTCATACACACTCACAGTTTTGGCTGATTCTGGCCCGTTTCTTGGACTATTACTCTCCGTTTTGGGGTCCCAAAGCGATTTCCACGGTTGATGAACCCCAAGGTTTGCTTACGTGCCGGTCATTAACAATCGCAGTTTTGGCCGACTCTGGTCCTTTACTTGGACTATTACTCATCGTTTTGGGGTCCCGAAGCGATTTCCATAGTTGTTGAACCCCAACGTGCGGCTATGTGTCGGTCATCAACACTCATAGTTTTGGCTGATTCTGGCCCGTTTCTTGGACTATTACTCATCGTTTTGGGGTCCCGAAGCGATTTCCATAGTTGTTGAACCCCAAGGTGCACTGACGTGTCGGTCATCAACACTCACAGTTTTGGCCGGTTCCTTATTACACACCGTTTTGGGGTCCCGGAGCGATTTCCATGGTTGTTGAACCCCCAAGATGCGCTTACATGTCGGTCATCAACAATCGCAGTTTTGGCCGATTCTGGCCCATTACTTGGACTATTACTTATCGTTTTGGGGTCCCGAACCGATTTCCATAGTTGTTGGACCCCAACGTGCGCTTATGTGTCGGTCATCAACACTCATAGTTTTGACCGATTCTGGCCCATTTTTTGGACTATTACTCACCTTTTTGGGGTCCCGAAGCGATTTCATAGTTGTTGAACCCCGAGGTGCGCTTATGTGTCGGTCGTCAACACTCATAGTTTTGGCGATTCTGGCCCGTTTCTTGGACTATTACTCACCGTTTGGGGTCGAAGCGATTGACATGGTGAACGAACCCAGGGTGCGTTTACGTGTCGGTCATCAACACTCGCAGTTTTGGTCTATTTTGGCCCGTTTCTTGGACTATTACTCACCGTTTTGGGGTCCCGAAACGATTTCCATAGTTCTTGAACCCCAAGGCGCGCTTATGTGTCGATCAACAACACTCATAGTTTTGGCCGATTCTGGCCCGTTTCATGGACTATTACTCACTATTCTGGGGTCCCAAAGCGATTTCCATGGTTCTTGAAACCCAAGGTGCGCTTACCTGTCGGTCATACACACTCACAGTTTTGGCTGGTTCTGGCCCGTTCTTGGACTATTACTCACCGTTTTGGGGTCCCAGCGATTTCCATGGTTGTTGAACCCCAAGGTTTGCTTACGTGTCGGTCATCAACAATCGTGGGTTTGGCCGACTCTGGCCCCTTTACTTGGACTATTACTCATCGTTTTGGGATCCCGGCGATTTACATAGTTGTTGAACCTAGCGTGCGCCTATGTGTCGGTCATCAACACTCATAGTTTTTGGCGTTTCTAGCCCGTTTCTTGGACTATTACTCATCGTTTGGTGTCCGGCGATTTCCATAGTTGTTGAACCCCAAAGGTGCGCTTACGTGTCGGTCATACACACTCACAGTTTTGGCGAGTCATTTGGTTTCTTGGACTATTACTCACCGTTTTGGGGTCCGGGCGATTTCCATGGTTGTTGAACGCCAAGATGCGCTTACATGTCGGTCATCAACAATCGCATTTTGGCGATTCTGGCCGTTACTTGGACTATTACTTATCGTTTTGGGGTCCGGCGATTTCCATAGTTGTTGGACCCCAATGTGCGCTTATGTATGCATCATCAACACTCATAGTTTTGACCGATTCTGGCCCGTTTTTGGACTATTACTCACCTTTTGGGGTCCCGGCGATTTCCATAATTGTTGAACCCCAAAGGTGCGCTGATGTGTCCGTCATCAACACTCATAGTTTTTGGCGATCCTGGCCCGTTTAAGTGAACTATTACTCACTTTGTTTTGGGGTCCCGGAGATTTCCATGGTTAACGAACCCGGTGTGCGTTTACATAGCCGACCATCAACCCTCGCGGTTTTGTCGATCTGACCCGTTTCATGGGCGATTACTCACCGTTTTGGGGTCCCAACCCGATTGCCATGGTTGTTGAACCCCAAGGTGCACTTAAGTGTCGGATGTCGACAATCGCGATTTTGGCCGATTCTGGCCCGTTACTTGCACTATTACTCATCGTTTTGGGGTCCCGAAGCAATTTTCATAGTTGTTGAACCCAAGGTGCGCTCATGTGTCGGTCATCGACACTCACAGTTTTTGCGATTCTCACCCGTTTCTTGGACTATTACTCACCGTTTTGGGGTCCCGAAGCGATTTCCATAGTTGTTGAACCCCAAGGTGCGCTTATGTATCGGTCATTAACACTCACAGTTTTGGCCGATTCTGGCCCGTTTCTTGGACAATTACTCACCTTTTTGGGGTCCCGAAGCGATTTCCATAGTTGTTGAACCCCAAGGTGCACTTACGTGTCGGTCATCAACAATCGCAGTTTTGGCCGATTCTGGCCCGTTATTTGGGCTATTACTCATCGTTTTGGGGTCCCGAAGCGATTTCCATAGTTGTTAAACCCAAGGTGCGCTTATGTGTTGGACATCAACACTCACAATTTTGGCCGATTCTGAGTCGTTTCGTGGATTATTACTCACCGTTTTGGGGTCCCAAAGCGATTTCCATGGTTGTTGAACCCCAAGGTGCGCTTATGTGTCGGCCATCAACAATCGTAGTTTTGGCCGATTCTGGCCCGTTTCTTGAACTATTACTAACCGTTTTGGGGTCCCGGAGTGATTTCCATAGTTGTTGAACCCCAAGGTGCGTTTATGTGTCGGTCATCAACACTCATTGTTTTGGCCGGTTCTGGCCCGTTTCGTGGACTATTACTCACTGTTTTGGGGTCCTGGATTGATTTCCATAGTTGTTGAACCCCAAGGTGCGCTTATGTGTCGGTCATCAACACTCACAATTTTGGCCGAGTCTGGCCCATTTCATGGACTATTACTCACCGTTTTGGGGTCCCGAAGCGATTTCCATGGTTGTTGAACCCCAAGGTCCGCTTACGTGTCGGTCATCAACACTCACAGTTTTGGCCGATTCTGGCCCGTTTCTTGGACTATTACTCACCTTTTTGGGGTCCCGAAGCGATTTCCATAGTTGTTGAACCCCAAGGTGCACTTACATGTCGATCATCAACAATCGCAGTTTTGGCCTATTCTGGCCCGTTATTTGGACTATTACTCATCGTTTTGGGGTCCTGAAACGATTTCCATAGTTCTTGAACCCCAAGGCGCGCTTATGTGTCGGTCAACAACACTCATAGTTTTGGCCGATTCTGGCCCGTTCATGGACTATTACTCACTGCTCGGGGTCCCAAAGCGATTTCCATGGTTCTTGAAACCCAAGGTGCGCTTACATCGGTCATACACACTCACAGTTTTGGTGGTTCTGGCCCGTTTCTTGGACTATTACTCACCGTTTTGGGGTCCCAAAGCGATTTCCATGGTTGTTGAACCCCAAGGTTTGCTTACGTGTCGGTCATCAACAATCGTAGGTTTGGCCGACTCTGGCCCTTTACTTGGACTATTACTCATCGTTTTGGGATCCCGAAGCGATTTACATAGTTGTTGAACCCCAACGTGCGCCTATGTGTCGGTCATCAACACTCATAGTTTTGGCCGTTTCTAGCCCGTTTCTTGGACTATTACTCATCGTTTCGGTGTCCCGAAGCGATTTCCATAGTTGTTGAACCCCAAGGTGCGCTTACGTGTCGGTCATACACACTCACAGTTTTGGCCGAGTCTGGCTGGTTTCTTGGACTATTACTCACCGTTTTGGGGTCCGGGCGATTTCCATGGTTGTTGAACCCCAAGATGCGCTTACATGTCGGTCATCAACAATCGCATTTTGGCCGATTCTGGCCGTTACTTGGACTATTACTTATCGCTTTTGGGTCCCGGCGATTTCCATAGTTGTTGGACCCCAATGTGCGCTTATGTGTCGGTCATCAACACTCATAGTTTTGACCGATTCTGGCCCGTTTTTGTACTATTACTCACCTTTTTGGGGTCCCGAAGCGATTTCCATAATTGTTGAACCCCAAGGTGCGCTGATGTGTCCGTCATCAACACTCATAGTTTTGGCCGATCCTGGCCCGTTTCGTGGACTATTACTCACTGTTTTGGGGTCCCGGAGAGATTTCCATGGTTAACTTGTAACCGAAGTGCGTTTACATGTCGGCCATCAACCCTCGCGGTTTTTGTCGATCTGACCCGTTTCATGGACGATTACTCACCGTTTTGGGGGTCCCAAAGCGATTTCCATGGTTGTTGAACCCCAAGGTGCACTTACATGTCGGTAATCGACAATCGCAGTTTTGGCCGATTCTGGCCCGTTACTTGCACTATTACTCATCGTTTTGGGGTCCCGAAGCAATTTTCATAGTTGTTGAACCCAAGGTGCGCTCATGTGTCGGTCGCATCGACACTCCACGATTTTGGCGATTCTGACCCGTTTCTTGGACTATTACTCACCGTTTTCGGGTCCCGAAGCGATTTCCATAGTTGTTGAACCCCAAGGTGCGCTTATGTATCGGTCAGTAACACTCACAGTTTTGGCCGATTCTGGCCCGTTTCTTGGACAATTACTCACCTTTTTGGGGTCCCGAAGCGATTTCCATAGTTGTTGAACCCCAAGGTGCACTTACGTGTCGGTCATCAACAATCGCAGTTTTGGCCGATTCTGGCCCGTTATTTGGGCTATTACTCATCGTTTTGGGGTCCCGAAGAGATTTCCATAGTTATTAAACCCAAGGTGCGCTTATGTGTCGGGTCATCAACACTCACAATTTTGGCTGATTACGAGTCGTTTCGTGGATTATTACTCACCGTTTTGGGGTCCCAAAGCGATTTCCATGGTTGTTGAACCCCAAGGTGCGCTTATGTGTCGGCCATCAACAATCGCAGTTTTGGCCGATTCTGGCCCGTTTCTTGAACTATTACTAACCGTTTTGGGGTCCCGGAGTGATTTCCATAGTTGTTGAACCCCAAGGTGCGTTTATGTGTCGGTCATCAACACTCATAGTTTTGGCCGGTTCTGGCCCGTTTCGTGGACTATTACTCACTGTTTTGGCGTCCTGGATTGATTTCCATAGTTGTTGAACCCCAAGGTGCGCTTATGTGTCGGTCATCAACACTCACAATTTTGGCCGAGTCTGGCCCATTTCATGGACTATTACTCACCGTTTTGGGGTCCCGCGATTTCCATGGTTGTTGAACCCCAAGGTTAACTTACGTGTCGGTCATCAACACTCCACAGTTTGGCCGATTCTGGCCCGTTTCTTGGACTATTACTCACCTTTTTGGGGTCCCGAAGCGATTTCCATAGTTGTTGAACCCCAAGGTGCACTTACATGTCAATCATCAACAATCGCAGTTTTGGCCTATTCTGGCCCGTTATTTGGACTATTACTCATCGTTTTGGGGTCCCGAAGCGATTTCCATAGTTGTTAAACCCAAGGTGCGCTTATGTGTCGGTCATCAACACTCACAATTTTGGCTGATTCTGACTCGTTTTGTGGATTATTACTCACCGTTTTGGGGTCCCAAAGCGATTTCCATGGTTGTTGAACCCCAAGGTGCGCTTACGTGTCGGTCATCGACAATCGCAGTTTTGGCCGACTCTGGCCCGTTACTTGGACTATTACTCATCGTTTTGGTGTCATGAAGCATTTCCATAGTTGTTGAACCCTAGCGTGCGCCTATGTGTCGGTCGGCAACACTCATAGTTTTGGCCCATTCTAGCCCGTTTCTTGGACTATTACTCACCGTTTCGGGGTCCCGAAGAGATTTCCATAGTTGTTGAACCCTAAGGTGCGCTTACGTGTCGGTCATACACACGCACAGTTTTGGCCGATTCTGGCCCGTTTCTTGGACTATTACTCACCTTTTTGGGGTCCCGAAGCGATTTCCATAGTTGTTGAACCCCAAGGTGCACTTACATGTCGATCATCAACAATCGCAGTTTTGGCCTATTCTGGCCCGTTATTTGGACTATTACTCATCGTTTTGGGGTCCTGAAACGATTTCCATAGTTCTTGAACCCCAAGGCGCGCTTATGTGTCGGTCAACAACACTCATAGTTTTGGCCGATTCTGGCCCGTTTCATGGACTATTACTCACTGTTCTGGGGTCCCAAAGCGATTTCCATGGTTCTTGAAACCCAAGGTGCGCTTACATCGGTCATACACACTCCACAGCTTTGGCTGGTTACGGCCCGTTCTTGGACTATTACTCACTGTTTTGGGGTCCCAAAGCGATTTCCATGGTTGTTGAACCCCAAGGTTTGCTTACGTGTTGGTCATCAACAATCGTAGGTTTGGCCGACTCTGGCCCTTTACTTGGACTATTACTCATCGTTTTGGGATCCCGAAGCGATTTACATAGTTGTTGAACCCCAACGTGCGCCTATGTGTCGGTCATCAACACTCATAGTTTTGGCCGTTTCTAGCCCGTTTCTTGGACTATTACTCATCGTTTCGGTGTCCCGAAGCGATTTCCATAGTTGTTGAACCCCAAGGTGCGCTTACGTGTCGGTCATACACACTCACAGTTTTGGCCGAGTCTGGCTGGTTTCTTGGACTATTACTCACCGTTTTGGGGTCCCGGAGCGATTTCCATGGTTGTTGAACCCCCAAGATGCGCTTACATGTCGGTCATCAACAATCGCATTTTGGCCGATTCTGGCCCGTTACTTGGACTATTACTTATCGTTTTGGGGTCCCGAAGCGATTTCCATAGTTGTTGGACCCCAATGTGCGCTTATGTGTCTGTCATCAACACTCATAGTTTTGACCGATTCTGGCCCGTTTTTTGGACTATTACTCACCTTTTTGGGGTCCCGAAGCGATTTCCATAATTGTTGAACCCCAAGGTGCGCTGATGTGTCCGTCATCAACACTCATAGTTTTGGCCGATCCTGGCCCGTTTCGTGGACTATTACTCACTGTTTTGGGGTCCCGGAGAGATTTCCATGGTTAACGAACCCAGGGTGCGTTTACATGTCGGCCATCAACCCTCGCGGTTTTTGTCGATCTGACCCGTTTCATGGACGATTACTCACCGTTTTGGGGGTCCCAAAGCGATTTCCATGGTTGTTGAACCCCAAGGTGCACTTACATGTCGGTAATCGACAATCGCAGTTTTGGCCGATTCTGGCCCGTTACTTGCACTATTACTCATCGTTTTGGGGTCCCGAAGCAATTTTCATAGTTGTTGAACCCAAGGTGCGCTCATGTGTCGGTCATCGACACTCACAGTTTTTGCGATTCTGACCCGTTTCTTGGACTATTACTCACCGTTTTCGGGTCCCGAAGCGATTTCCATAGTTGTTGAACCCCAAGGTGCGCTTATGTATCGGTCAGTAACACTCACACGGTTTTGGCGATTCTGGCCCGTTCTTGGACAATTACTCACTGTTTTGGGGTCCCAGAGATATTTCCATAGTTGTTGAACCCCAAGGTTCACTTACTTGTCGGTCATCAACAATCGCAGTTTTGGCCGATTCTGGCCCGTTATTTGGGCTATTACTCATCGTTTTGGGGTCCCGAAGCGATTTCCATAGTTGTTAAACCCAAGGTGCGCTTATGTGTCGGTCATCAACACTCACAATTTTGGCTGATTCTGAGTCGTTTCGTGGATTATTACTCACCGTTTTGGGGTCCCAAAGCGATTTCCATGGTTGTTGAACCCCAAGGTGCGCTTATGTGTCGGCCATCAACAATCGCAGTTTTGGCCGATTCTGGCCCGTTTCTTGAACTATTACTAACCGTTTTGGGGTCCCGGAGTGATTTCCATAGTTGTTGAACCCCAAAGGTGCGTTTATGTGTCGGTCATCAACACTCATAGTTTTGGCGGTTACGCCCGTTTCGTGGACTATTACTCACCGCTTTGGCGTCTGGATTGATTTCCATAGCTGTTGAATCCCAAGGTGCACTTACGTGCCGGTCATCAACCCTCGCAGTTTTGGCCGATTCTGGCCCGTTTCATGGACTATTACTCACCGTTTTGGGGCCCCGAAGCGATTTGCGTAGTTTTTTAACCCCAAGGTTCGCTTACCTGTCGGTCATCAATGCTCGCAGTTTTGACCGATTCTGGCCCGTTTCATGGACTATTACTCACTGTTTTGGGGTCCCGAAGCGATTTGCATAGTTGTTGAACCCCAAGGTGCACTTACATGTCAATCATCAACAATCGCAGTTTTGGCCTATTCGGCCCGTTATTTGGACTATTACTCATCGCTTTGGGGTCCGGCGATTTCCATAGTTATTAAACCCAAGGTGCGCTTATGTGTCGGTCATCAACACTCACAATTTTGGCTGATTCGACTGCGTTTGTGGATTATTACTCACCGTTTTGGGGTCCCAAAGCGATTTCCATGGTTGTTGAACCCCAAGGTGCGCTTACGTGTCGGTCATCGACAATCGCAGTTTTGGCCGACTCTGGCCCGTTACTTGGACTATTACTCATCGTTTTGGTGTCGCGAAGCGATTTCCATAGTTGTTGAACCCCAACGTGCGCCTATGTGTCGGTCAGCAACACTCATAGTTTTGGCCCATTCTAGCCCGTTTCTTGGACTATTACTCACCGTTTCGGGGTCCCGAAGAGATTTCCATAGTTGTTGAACCCTAAGGTGCGCTTACGTGTCGGTCATACACACGCACAGTTTTGGCCGATTCTGGCCCGTTTCTTGGACTATTAATCACCGTTTTGGACCCAAAGCGATTTCCATGGTTGTTGAACCCCAAGGTGCGCTTACGTGTCGTTCATCAACAATCGCAGTTTTGGCCGACTCTGGCCCTTTACTTGGACTATTACTCATCGTTTTGGGGTCCTGAAGCGATCTCCATAGTTTTTGAACCCCAACGTGCGCCTATGTGTCGGTCATCAAAGGGGGGAACGACACTAGAGCGTCACCGTCATCCGATCATCAGATCTAGGGTTTCCCCCGGAGGTAGCAGAGAGTGGCCTTGAAGTTTTCCATGGTGATGCTTTCACTAGTAGAAAAGAGGGCATCAGTCCCGGTTCGTTAGGGCCTTTAGTCCCGGTTCTTGAACCGGGACTAAAGGGTCGTTACTAATGCCTCCCCCCCTTTAGTCCCGGTTTTAACACGAATCGGGACATATGTGCCTCCACGTGGCCGGTCTTGCGAACCCGAGTGCAGAGGGTTTTGGTCCTGGTTGGTGGAACCAACGGGACCAAAAGCATCCACGCGTCGACATTTCGGTGGCCGTGGTTTTTGCTTTTTTGAAAGGGGGGGGGTTGGGGGTTTTGGGGGGTTAATTTAGGTGTTTCATATATTGTGTTAGCTAGCTAATTAATAGAGAGAAGTGTCCTCTCTTATGTCCGTGCTTGGTTGACGCTACGTACTGTACATAGAGAGGCCCTCGACACGCTAGCTAGTAAGAAAATGAAGGGAACCATTAAGTACAGAAATTCGTCATGCATACCAAGAGAAGTGACCGATCGACCTCTCCTTCTCCGAGAGATTGGTCGAACAACAAGTTTTCGTATTATCTAACCGACGCTACTGGCTACATACATATACAATATGTAAAATCTCTTACAATCCCCTACCAATTGAAATCAATTTCCACATGATATTCTCCGGCTTTATTGATGACGTGGTCAACAAAGAATCCCACCAATTCCTCTTGAATTGCTTTCATGCGATTTTGTTCTAGGAGTTTATCCCGCATCTGCCATGTCTAATTTGAAGAAGGGGGTCAATACATATATGAATGAAACTCAACAGAAATGATGGTGTAATAAAATGAAATTGTGAATATTATTGCTTACGCACTTCATATTGTATTTTAGAGTAGCCCCGCTTATTTTTCAAAGTCGCGTTGTAGATGAACTCGCACACGTAGTATCCACAGAAATCATTCCCTTGTTCCTGCCACCAGCACTTTACAAGAAATAGAGGTCAATCAAACTTATAATGAAGCATTATAAATGGCATTGATGAAAGTACAGCTATAGAATCAACGGGAGATGCGCGCAACTAGCCAGCTAGTAGTACTTACTTTCGGGTATGTATATAGCAGCTCCTTCGGCAGTCCCGGAACTTCTGCGGTGAACGGTTTCCAAACCCTGCAAGACAAAGAAAATAATTATTATTACTTGAGATATCACGAAATGAACAAAAAGTTGCCGATATGGTGCGATAAATGATCGATTGAACTTACTTGTTGAGCATTTTAGTCATGTCCGCATAGGTTTGGGATCTTTTCGTCACGAGTCTAAGACGTTTACTACTCCCCGCTCAAGCTTAATCTCCAGAAGAGCATAAGGAATGTGCGCACGCATGCATAACTCATCAATTACATTACTATAACCTCGCTCGAGTAATAAGGGAAACCGAATATGCACAAGACAGTAACACTCACTGGAAGTTGTAAGGAAAGAGTATTAAATCTTTGTTTTGATTTTTGATCAGCGATTGTAGCAAGTTCGCCTCGGCCTCTTCGGGGTGCTTTTTAACCGGAAATTCATCTATGATATTTGTGTTAATGAACCCAATATCACACATTTCTTGTTTTTTGCACTCGATAATCTTCAATCTGCATAATATAGTGAGGATAATTAATTATAAATACATGCAATGAAAGAGCCGAGCTATATATAGAGACTTAATGAAAGAAATAGTACTTACAGACAGTAGAAAAAGACCGTTATTTTATCGAGGGCCTTTTGATTGAAGAACGCGAAGAACTCATCAAATGGAACAGTCAACAGATCAGTTCCAACGAGGTCATGCTCCTCTTTAATATTCAGATACAAAGCATTCGTCCACCTAGACTCTCTGCAGGTTTTCATGTACCAATTATGGAATCTTCGCATCATAGTTGTCAGAGATTTTTCATCTTTCACGAGAGGCTTCCGTGCATCAGATTTGTGTTCGCCCACCTCCAAGAAATCAGGAAGTTGATCGTTAGGCAGGTAATCTCCAAGATTGCCATAACCGGCCACCGTCCCCGGAGCATTAGCGACGATGTCGCCGCTAGACACATTGAGCGGGGGGCACGATTGCTTTGCTTGTTCGCCGAGCTGGGCAATTTTTTCCCAGCTGCTCGTTCTTTTAACCTTTTATCACTGACAGTACTTCCCGACCGCTCCGGTTCGAGATATGTCTGTTCAGTAATGCGCTCATAGTTGGTTCTCGGCGAAGACTTTTTTGGTTTCCTCAGGGCATCGATAGTGCGCTTTGCTTTCACCGGATCTACCTTCTCCTCCGGAGGTGGATGTCTCTTTGCTTTCACCCCTTCAAAGAAGTCCTTCACGTGGGCCCGCACGATCGTCGCGTTTTCCTCCTCGGTCCTCTCGTACGGTAACTTCTCTAGAGGCTTGAGAGGTGGACCGTATTTGTATTGCCTCCTGCCTCTGCTAGCTATACTGCTAGACGCCGGAGCAGACGGAGCGGCTGCGGCCCCTGTCTTCTTTCATGCTTGCTTACAAGGTGGTGGAGAAGGACTACGACGCGCCGGAGCAGTCGGGGCGGCGGCGGGTCTGTTCCGCCCTTGCTGGCGAGGCGGAGGAGGAAGGTGCTGGCTGCTCGGGCGCGCCGGCGCAGGCGGAGAAGGTGGCGGAGTACCACCATGCGCCGGAGAAGGAGGAGGCTGCTGGCTGCTCGGGCGCGCCGGCGCAGGCGGAGAAGGAGGCGGAGTGCCACCACGCGCCGGAGAAGGAGGAGGCTGCTGGCTGCTCAGGCGCGCCGGTACGTGCGGAGAAGGAGGCGGAGTGCCGCCACGCGCCGGAGAAGGAGGCCTAGTGCCCTGATCGTCAGTCGCCAGAGCAGGAGGCGGTGCAGGAGGCGGAGTGCCCTGACTCGCCGGAGGAGGAGGAGGAAGAGGAGGAGGAGGCATCCAGTTTGGAAGGTTGATGAGCTCCTTCCGCCATAGGCATGGAGTCTTCAGAGCAGAACCCAGCCTAGTCTCCCCTTCACCGGTAGGGTATTCAAGATGGAGGTCCTCAAATCCCTCCGTTATTTCATCCATCATCACCCTAGCATATCCTTCTGGAATCGGTCGGCAGTGAAAAGTTGCGCCGTGTTCAGTAGGATAAACAGAGCCAACAGCCGCCTTGACCTTCAGATTCATCCATCGCGTCATAAGGTGGCAATTTTGAGCCTCCGTGATAGCAACCACGGATAGCTGGCGAGAGCCGTCAAGACATGCTCCGGCCGGCAAAGACGGTGGAAGCCACGCTGCTTCTCCGCCGAGATGGCGGAGTAGCTTCGGGAAGCTTCGGAGTCGCTTTGTTGCGATCTGCTTCTCATTCCTCTAGCCCCATTACCCTTTCGTGCAGTGCCTGCAGTTAGCTCTGCTCCAGTTTCTTCCTCCTCTCGTGGGTTTTGTAACCCCCTGCGTCCGGAAAACCAACCTTCCACTGAATGGATCCTGGCGTGCCTCGTGTCCGTCCAGGGTGCTCAGGATTCCCGAGGGCCATTGTGAGCTCGTCCTTCTCCCCGTTTGGAACGAACGTCCCTTGGTGCGCTGCATCGATATACTCTCGAAGCCTTGTGACCGGTGTTTTCAGTTGCTCGTCCGTCCAACGGCAATTCCCTGTTACAGGGTCCAAGGTTCCGCCAGCCCCGAAGAACCAAGTCCGGCAACGGTCTGGCCATCTCATTGTCTCCGGTTCGATCCCTTTATCAAGCAGATCATTCTCAGCCTTGGACCACTTAGGTCGGGCTTGCAGGTAGCCACCTGACCCCGTGCGATGGTGAAACTTCTTCGTCGCGGCATTTTGCTTGTTTGTCGCCGACATCTTCTTACTCTTTTCCGATGTCGTGTAGGCC
Organism: Aegilops bicornis; assembly: GCA_021605145.1. Taxonomy (NCBI): domain Eukaryota; kingdom Viridiplantae; phylum Streptophyta; class Magnoliopsida; order Poales; family Poaceae; genus Aegilops; species Aegilops bicornis. The sequence goes on along the minus strand of CM038672.1, from coordinate 7,783,395 downwards.
ACAAATGCGGGCCAGTGATCTCTGATCTTCTCATATGTGCCGATGAATTCTGGTGTCTCTTCTTTGGCGACAAACTTTTTCAGCACTTTCCTCCACCTCGTGAATAGGCCTGCCATCTTCTTAAGAGCACAAGACTTGATTAATTGCTCTTTAACTGGCTTCTCCGGATCCTCCTCTGGCGGTAGGGTGAAATTTGCCTTCACTCAGTCCAAAGATCATCTTTTCGCATATCATTGACATAAGACACCGAGGGTCTTCCTCCTTAGGCTTATACCATTGGTGGATGCTGATCGGGATCTTGTCCCTAACAAGAACCCCGTGACCGAAAGCAACAAATGTGTTCTTTGCCTGGATGGGTTCAATCGGTTCACCGTCGCTACGATTGCTGTGATCTCAAACTTTTCATCCGAGCTCAACTTTTTCTTCGGGCCTCGTCTCCTTACCGAAGTTGTGCTCGATCCGGAGGGCTAGAAAAAGGAAGAAAGACGAGAGTTAATTAATATGTGTACATATACCAAAATAATGAATGCATCAATTGACTAGTCAGCACGGGCTTAACTAATATATATATACCTGGTCGGACTCGGTTCGGTCACCGGAGCAGTCAGCACGGTCTCCTTCTTGTACCGATCCATTGGGTCACCGGAGCCATCTTGAACATAGCCCTCTTCTTATATCGGCATTAATGGGCCGGAGCCATCATGAATATAGCCCTCTTATTCACCCAGTCCTTCCTGACCAACGGTGTCGTTGAAAAATGACGCAACAACATCACTTCCGTCTGCGATTATCTCCCCCAACATCGCTTCTGTTGATTCGTCTCGGGAGTGCTCCATAGTTTCTGCAAATATTTACAACATGTCAATTATTATTCAAACATGGTACAGATGGTTATATATTAGTTGCAAACATATAACTAGTTAGCTAATCACAATAAGGAATCATGTTAGTGGCCTCGACGCTGCTTCTCTAGGGTTTGGGGTGGCGTAGACAACGCTTCAAGGGTTTGGGGTGGCCTCGATGACAACGCTCTTTTAACTTTGGTAAATTTGGGTGGCCTCAAGAGAGTTTGTCGGGTAGGGGCGCAGCGGGAGGGGGTAGGAGACCAACATCGTTTTTTCTCTAGGGTTTGGGTGTCCTCGAGAGTTTTGGTCGAGCGAGAGGGCCGAGGGGGGGTATATCAACGACGATAGAGGAGAAGATCGAAGAAAAAAAAGAAGAAAAAAAGAGGAGAAGAAGAAAGGAATAGAGGAGAAGATCGAAGAAAAAAAAGAAGAAGAGAACAGAGGAGAAGAAGAAAGGAATAGAGGAGAAGAAGAAAAATTAGAAAATTTCTATTTTTTCTCCTCTATTCCTTTCTTCTTCTCCTCTTCCTTTTCTTCTTTTTTCTTATTCTTATTTATTTCTCCTCTTCTTCTTTCTTTCCTCTTCTTATTTCCTTTTTCCTCTCATTATTCTTTTTCTTCTTCTTCCCTTCCTAGCTAGATATATAAAACTTTTCTAAAATTGTAACTTTTGCATATATAAACCTTTTCCATGGATCATCATTTCTCATATATATCGAATATATATCCATTGTCATATATAAAAACTACCTATATATGAACAAAAAACTTTCTATGAACAAAAAAACATTTTTGACGTATATATTTAGCATATTCTAGCCACATACATATATACATTATAGACACATACACATATACATCACATACACATATACATTATAGCCATATACACATACATATCACATATGAACAAAAAAATTAAACTAAAAAAAAACATATAGCCACATATGAACAAAAACATATAGCCACTTACATACACATATACATTATATATATATATGAACAAAAAATTTAAAAAAATAAAAAATAGAGCCGGGCGGCGGCTCACAGAGGGGCCTGGGCGGGACGGGCAGGGGCAGGCGACGGGCGACGGCGAGCACGTGGCAGGGCTCGAGGCGACGCGAGTGGGAGCTCGAGGTGACGGCGGGCGGCAAGGGCGCGCGGGGGCGGGACGGGGCAGGGGCAGGGCGACGGCGACGAGGAGCGGGCGGCGATGGCGAGCACGGGGCAGGGGCGCGGGGCGACGGCGACGAGGAGCGGGCGGCGACGGTGACGAGGAGCGGGCGGCACGGGCAGCCTGGCAGTGTCGAGGAGGTCGTCGGTGTCGTCGGGGGCAACTGGCGAGAAAAATCTAAAAATTCCCCAAGTGTTGCTTATGTAGCAAAGGCTTTGGTCCCGGTTCGTGGCTCCAACCGGGACCAATGCCCCCTTTATTCCCGGTTGGTGCCACCAACCTGGACCAAAGGCTGGGCTGCAGCCCAAAGAGGCGGGAAGCGGCGGCCTTTGGTCTCGGTTAATGGCACCAACCGGACTCAAAGGGGCATTGGTCCCGGTTGGTGCCACGAACCGGGACCAATGCACCCCTTTAGTCCCGGTTGGTGGCACCAACCGGGACCAAAGGCCGTGTGCTGGCGCGGTGCGGCACTAAAGTTTAGTCCCACCTCGCTAGCTGAGAGGGGCGCGCAGTGGTTCATAAGCCCCACTGCCGCACCCCTCTCGAGCTCCTCTCCACTGCAGGCTTACGGGCCTACTTGCTACTACTTTGCCTGATGGGCCTTCTGGGCCTACTGCGGGCCTGAATCCTAGCCCATGGTAGGGTTTCTAGTCGTATTTAGGCCGTGGGGGCCCAGTAGGAGGCACTTTTTGTTTTTTGTTTTCTTTCCTTATTGTTGCTATTTTTATTTTTTTTCCAGTTTTTTTGTTATGTTTTCTGCATTATTTATTTTCTTCTCTTTTTTGCTTTATTTTCTAATTCCTTTTGCTTTTAGTTTTAGAAAAATTACAAACTTTCTGTTAGTGTCATTAGTTTTCAAATGTCAAAACACTTTTTTTGTTTTTTTGTTTTCTTTCTTGCTTTATTTATTTTATTTTGTTTCTACTTACAACAAAATACTTATTGTTGCTATTTTTTCCCAGTTTTTTGTTTTGTTTTCTGCATTATTTATTTTCTTTTGTTTTCTGCATTCTTTTTTAATTCTTTTTTTCTTTTATTTCAGAAAAATGATAAACTTTCTGTTAGTGCCATTAGTTTTCAAATTTGAAAACACTTTTTTTTTGTTGCTTTATTTATTTTATTTTGTTTCTACTTACAACAAAATACTTATTGTTGCTATTTTTATTTTGTTTCCAGTTTTTTGTATTGTTTTCTGTATTATTTATTTTCTTTTGTTTTTGCTTTATTTTTTAATTATTTTTGCTTTTAGGTCAGCAAAATTATAAACTTTTTCTGTTAGTGCCATTACAAATTTTTTAAAGCATTTCAAATGAACTCTGAAAAAGTTGAAAGTTGGCATGGTATCATAATTTCACCCACATAGCATGTGCATGTACAAAACGGACAATGGTATCATACTCATCTATTACAAAGTTGGCATGGTATCATCATAATAGTTGCGGGAGAAAGTCTTCACTTTTTCTTCGCTTGTGTCATTTGCTTATTGCGCCCAGTAACCATGGATAATCTTCATCGTTTATCGTGATCTTTGGGGTCAGCCTTGACTTTGAAGGGAGGAATTTCATGAAACTTTTCATAATCTTCAGACATGTCTGTCTTGCCCTCCACTCCCACGATGTCCCTTTTTCCTGAAAGAACTATGTGTCGCTTTGGCTCATCGTATGATGTATTCGCTTCCTGGTTTTTTCTTTTTCTCCGTCTGGTAGACATGTCCTTCACATAGATAACCTGTGCCACATCATTGGCTAGGACGAACGGTTCGTCAGTGTACCCAAGATTTTTCAGATCCACTGTTGTCATTCCGCATCGTGGGTCTACCTGCACTCGCCTCCTCCTGACAGATTGACCCATTTGCACTTCAACAAAGGAACCTTAAAATCATGTCCATAGTCAAGTTCCCATATGTCCACTATGTAACCATAATACGTGTCCTTTCCCCTCTCGGTTGTTGCATCAAAGCGGACACCGCTGTTTTGGTTGGTGCTCTTTTGATCTTGGTCAATCGTGTAAAATGGATTCCTATTTATCTCGTATCCTTTCCAAATCGTAACAGTCGAAGATGGTCCCTGGACAACAAGTACAGCTCATCACAAACAGTGTTGTCACCTCTGAGACGTGTTTCCAACCAACTGCTGAAAGTCCTGATGTGTTCACATGTAATCCAGTCGTCGCACTGCTCCGAGTGTTTGGAGCGCAGACTGTTCTTGTGTTCATCGACATACGTGGTCACCAAGGTAGAGTTCTGTAGAACTGTGTAGTGTGCTTGAGACCAAGAATATCCGTCCCTGCATATTATTGAGTCCCTTCCAAGCGTGCCTTTTCCAGTCAATCTCCCCTCATACGCGATTTAGGGAGACCTATCTTCTTAAGGCCAGGAATGAAGTCAACACAAAACCCGATGACATCCTCTCGCTTGATGTCCCATGGAGATGCTTCCTTCGGCCTAAGCGGTTAAGGACATATTTCTTTAGGACTCCCATGAACCTCTCAAAGGGGTACATATTGTGTAGAAATCTGAGGCCCGTAATGACAATCTCGTCGACTAGATGAACTAGGACGTGCGTCATGATATTGAAGAAGGATGGTGGGAACACCGGCACTAAACCGACAAGACATTGCACCACATCACTCCTTAGCCTTGGTATGATTTCTGGATCGATCACCTTCTCGAGAGATTGCATTGAGGAATGCACATAGCTTCACAATGGCTAATCGGACGTTTTCCGGTAGAAGCCCCCTCAATGCAACCGGAAGCAGTTGCGTCATAATCACGTGGCAGTCATGAGACTTTAGGTTCTGGAACTTTTTCTCTGGCATATTTATTATTCTCTTTATATTCGACGAGAAGCCAGTCGGGACCTTCATACTAAGCAGGCATCCAAAGAAGATTTCCTTCTTTTCTTTGGTAAGAGCATAGCTGGCAGGACCTTCATACTGCTTTGGAGGCATGTCGTCTTTTTCGTCCAAACGTAGCAGGTCCTCCTGCGTTCTCACCGTATCTTTTGTCTTTCCATACACGCCCAAGAAGCCTAGCAGGTTCACGCAAAGGTTCTTCGTCACGTGCATCACGTCAATTGAAGAGCGGACCTCTAGGTCTTTCCAGTAGGGTAGGTCCCAAAATACAGATTTCTTCTTCCACATGGGTGCGTGTCCCCCAGCGTCATTCGGAACAGCTAGTGCGCCGGGACCCTTTCCAAAGATTACGTGTAAATCATTAACCATAGCAAGTATGTGATCACCAGTACGCATGGCGGGCTTCTTCCGGTGATCTGCCTCGCCTTTGAAATGCTTGCCTTTCTTTCGACATTGATGGTTGGTCGGAAGAAATAGAGCGATGGCCTGTACACATTCTTCCTGCAGCTTCCCAGGTATATACTTTCGGTGTCAAGTAAACAGTGCGTGCATGCGTGGTATCCCTTGTTTGTCTGTCCTGAACGGTTACTGAGAGCGGGCCAATCGTTGATGGTCACGAATAGCAACGCCTTTAGGTCAAATTCCTCCCGTTTGTGCTCATCCCATGTACGTACACCGTTTCCATTCCACAGCTGTAAAAGTTATTCAACTAATGGCCTTAGGTACACATCAATGTCGTTGCCGGGTTGCTTAGGGCCTTGGATGAGAACTGGCATCATAATGAACTTCCGCTTCATGCACATCCAAGGAGGAAGGTTATACATACATAGAGTCACGGGCCAGGTCTTTGGATCGATGCTATGCTCCCCGAAAGGATTAATGCCATCCGCGCTTAAAGCAAACCATACGTTCCTTGGGTCACGTGCAAACTCAGCCCAGTACTTTCTCTCAATTTTTCTCCACTGCGACCCGTCAGCGGGTGCTCTCAACTTCCCGTCTTTCTTACGGTCCTCACTGTGCCATCACATCAACTTGGCATGCTCTCCGTTTTTGAAAAGACGTTTCAACGGTGGTATTATAGGAGCATACCACATCACCTTCGCAGGAGCCCTCTTCACAGGGTCGCCGTCAACATCACTGTGGTCATCTCGTCCGATCTTATATCGTAGTGCACCGCATACCGGGCATGCGTTCAGATCCTTGTGCGCACCGCGGTAGAGGATGCAGTCATTAGGGCATGCATGTATCTTCTGCACCTCCAATCCTAGAGGGCATACGACCTTCTTTGATGTGTATGTACTGTCGGGCAATTCGTTATCCTTTGGAAGCTTCTTCTTAAATATTTTCAGTAGCTTCTCAAATCCTTCCACTGCAGCAATTCCAGTACGGTACCGAGCTTTGTGTTGCCATCTTCACAATTGGGGTACAACCCTTTTTTGTCATCCTCTAACATGCGATCGAACTTCAGCTTCTCCTTTTGACTTTCGCATTGCGTCCTTGCATCGAAAATGACCCGGCGGAGATCATCATCATCGGGCACATCGTCTGGTTCCTCTTGATCTTCAGCAGCTTCACCCGTTGCAAGATCATCGTGCACATCGCCTCGTTCCTCTTGATGTTCAAGAGCATCACCGTATTCAGGGGCACATAGTTGTCATCGTACTCTTCTTCTTCGCCGTCTTCCATCATAACCCCTATTTCTCCGTGCCTCGTCCAAACATTATAGTGTGGCATTAAACCCTTGTAAAGCAGGTGGGTGTGAAGGATTTTCCGGTCGAGTAAGACTTCGTATTCCCACATATACGGCATGGACAACACATAAAACCATTCTGCTTGTTTGCCTCAGCCACTTGAGAAAATCATGCACGCCCTTAATGTACTCGGAGGTGTGTCTGTTACCGTACATCCATTGCCGGTTCATCTGCGTGCATTATATATAATTAAGTGTGTCAAAAATCATTACAGAACATCATGTGTAGATAACTAAGTGATCAAATTAATAGAAGTTCATCGTCACATTAAAACCAAAGTACATACATAGTTCTCATCTTCAAGAGAAAATCATTATAGAACAACATAAAGCTCTGCAGAGCATCTAAATTAATTAAACCATACATTGAAACTATGTAAAACATTTCAATGCGAAAACAAATGCGATCATAATCGCAACCAAGATAACAACTGATCCAACGGCATAATGATACCAAGCCTCGGTATGAATGGCATATTTTCTAATCTTTCTAATCTTCAAGCACATTGCATCCATCTTGATCTTGTGATCATCGACGACATCCACAACATGCAACTGCAATATCATCTTCTTCTCCTCAATTTTTCTTATTTTTCCCTTCAAGAAATTGTTTTCTTCTTCAACTAAATTTAACCTCTCGACAATAGGGTAGGTTGGAATTTCCGGTTCAACAACCTCCTAGATAAATAAAATCTATGTCACGTTGGTCGGCATAATTTTCATGAACAATAAATGAACAAATAGTTATGAAAAGATAATATATACCACATCCGAATCATAGACAGGACGAGGGCCGACGGGGGCGGATACCAAAACCATCGCACAATATAAGATGCAATAATAAAAGTAAGAAAATAATACAAGTATCTATCTAAACATACAAGTAAGTATATTTTTTCCTTTCAGAAAGAAGATAAGAACAAGAGGCTCACCACGGTGGTGTCGGCGATGAGATCGGCGCGGGTGATCGACGGCGGTGAAGACGGGTATGGGGCGTGACGGACCGCTAAACCTAGACAAATATTAAGGAAAATGGAGCTCGGATGTCGAGCTTGGAGAGGAGACAGCTTAAGTAGTGTGGCTCGGGCATTTCATCGAACACCTTGTGTGCATAGGAGGTGAGCTAGAGCACCACCAAGCCCTCTCCCCCTAGGCGGCCAGAAAAAACATAGCAGTGTGCTCTACTCTTACGCGAGGGGATATATATAGGCACCTCATTGGTCCTGGTTGGTGGCGTGAACCGGGACTAAAGGGCAGCCTTTGGTCCCGGTTCGTGGCACGAACCGGGACCAATGGGGGTGGGCCAGGAGCGAGGTCCATTGGTCCCGGTTCGTCCCACCAACCGGGACCAAAAGGTCCAGACGAATCGGGACCAATGGCCCACATGGCCCGGCCGGCCCCCGGAGCTCACGAACCGGGTCCAATGCCACCATTGGTCCCGGTTCTGGACTGAACCGGGACTAACGGGCTGACCCGGCCTGGACCAATGCCCCCTTTTCTACTAGTGTGTCAAGAAGGGAACGATGCGGATAGCGCCACCACCGCCGGCCTTGGCCATAGCCGAAAGCAAGTTTTCATCTAGATTTGTTTGAAAAAATCCAACTCCCGTGCACGGCCGCCGCCACCATCAGGCTAAGCACTTGCCGCGCCGGCACCTCCACGATGCCCAGAGGCCGCGAGACTCGCTGCCACCTTGCCTGGGCCGCCGGCCACCGCTGCCAACATCAACCCCACCATGGCGCCTTCTGCTTGAAGATGTTCTTCTTTGCCCTAGAGGATGCATCCGCTAGCAGGCTCGCCGTGTTCAATATCTGCACCAATCATGCATGCACACTCATGTCCGCCATCTTTTTGTTCCGAATTATGATGTAGCATTGATTACTGTGAAGATTCTTGAATTGGGGAAGTTACAAACTCTCATCATTTATAGTGTTGGAGGGGATACACCACTTGAGGAACATACTCAAGAGCCTGCCAAAACTACGGGTACTAGCAATTGCTTCGAGTCTGGAAAAGGACGCATTTCACTACCGGACTCGCGGGCTATGCCTACGGCCCAGGGCCGTCGGCATAGGTCCTATGCCGTCGGCATAGATCTATGCCTACGACGGCCGTCGGCATAGCCCCGTCGGTGTAGATCACGTCAGCGTAGTTGTGTCAGACCATCGGCGTAGTTTAGCCGTCGTCATAGGAGCGTATGCCGACGACCGTGGCTCATCCGTCGGCATAGATAAGCCGTCGGCGTTGTTTTTTCTGTCTGACGGCAACGGACGGCGCCGTCAAAACCGCGGGCAACTCGGGGAACGACACGTGGCAAGGTATGCCGACGGCTTGGCCGTCTGCATAGATTTAATCTATGCCGACGGCCAAGCCGTCGGCATACCTTGCCACGTGTCTCCCCCTGGGTTGGCCAGGCGGCAGGCTATGCCTACGGCAAAGCCATCGGCATAGATTTACATCTATGCCGACGGCTTTGCCGTAGGCATAGCCTGCCACGTGGCGCCTCCTGGTGGCTCCTGAGCAAAGATATGCCGACGGCTTTGCCGTAGGCATAGTTTTTTTTTACCTGTTTTCTCTTTTTCACTTCATTTGACAGCAATTCACAGTAGAATAATATGAAATATGACAGTTCATCATCATCATTTAAACATAGTCAAGTTCATCATCTAAAGATCATCGCCGACGAAAGTTCACGAACATAAAAGTAGTGCAAGACATGAAACATCATAAAAGTTGAAACATGAAAGGTATGGCACAACGGTCGCACACACGGAATCATCATCGACATCAAGCACCACCGAGTCCACCTCCACCAAAACCACCACCACCACCGAGTCCACCTCCGCCAAAACCACCACCACCAAGTCCACCTCCGCCAAAACCACCACCACCGAGTCCACCTCCGCCAAAACCACCACCACCACCGAGTCCACCTCCGCCAAAACCGCCATCGCCAAGTCCACCTCCGCCAAAACCGCCACCACGACCACCATCACTCTGCCAGATCGGAGTGACTGGGGTCGACGGAGCAGGAGTCGAGCCATCGGTCCCCTACATGTTTGAGAGAAGATTCTAACGGTAAATATGACATGATAGTGTTGAATGAACGAGAACTAGTTTGTCAGTAGTTAGGCAAATGTACTAACCGGAGTATCACCGCCTTGTGCCAGCCATTCCTCGAACGTGGGAATGTGTGGGGAGTCTCCCGCAGGTGGTGGTCGGGGTCCAACTTGTGGTGGCTCCGTGCGGTTAGTCCAAACGCCAACATAGCCTGGATGTTAGTTAAACAAGCAAACTAGAAAGTCAGAAGGAATGAAAGTGATAATTTGACCTTGGTTTTAAGAGGGCAAAACTAACCGTCATCACTTGACGGCTGTAATTATCGTTTGCCTTCACTCATTGCAAGTACTCCCTCACCTCAATATGCCTATGCTCGAGAAAGGCCTGATATGCCTACAAATTTGAGGTTGTTTCTAAGTGGGTAGTGCTGAAAATAAACTAAGAAAGATAGAGACAAAGAAGATAAGGGAAGTACTTACGACGTCATTTGGCGGACTAAGGGAGGCTGCGAACGCGCCGTACTCTCTAACGGGCTCGGGTTGGTAGCTCGAAGCCGTGTGTACGAGATCGACGGAGTGATCAAGCCATCGAAACACGGATACCGGCCATGGGACTTACCCTAGATGGCCACCACCGCCGTGTCGTCGATCTGAGACTGGGCGACCTCAGGAACGGGAACATCCGGATGCAACTTCCGATAGTTCTGAGTGTAAGACTCCAGGTGCTGCTCGGTGTTGCCGTAGTACTGGCTCTCGCCCTCCTTGCGATCACGCCGCTCGCGGGCCAGCTTCCACGACTCCATGTCTGAGAGCGGCCTTTCCCTTCACCGGTAGGCTTAAGAGCTTTCAGCTGAGCAAGCACATCCGCACCAGAAAATGTTGGAATCTCGTTTACTTCATGGACAACTTTGCCTTTTGTGAAGTTCTTCTTGTCTTCCCTATCGGGATGGTGCGGAGGGAGGAACTGTCGATGCAGGTCAAAGGCAACATACTTGCCACCCTTCTTCAGCCAAATGAAAATCAAGGCCTGCATGCACACCTTTGGGCAAGGCATCTTTCCACTTGTACACCATCCGCGTAGCAGGGCATAGCCGGAAAGTCATGCATGCAATCAGAGCCAAACTTTCATCAAGACATTTTTCTGCAGATGTCGGTCGTATGTCAACCTCGGGAAGTACCAAGAATGGTGCAAATCATCCACCAACGGCTGCATAAACACACTCAAATTCTTCCCCGGATATTCAGGCCCCGGAATTATAAGCGACAGGAACATGGTCTTGCGTTGCATTATGGTGCCGGGAGGGAGATTGAGCGGAATAACAAATACGGGCTAGCAGCTGTATGGATTAGACGACATACCATATGGATTGAACCCATCACCTGTTATAGCAATTCTGACATTCCCAGCCTACCGCTTCCTTCGGGTACTCTATATCGAATGACTTCCATGCTTCACCTCCTGATGGATGTACAATTTTTTTTGGATTGTACCTTTTCCCTTCCTTGTGCCACTTCATCATTTTGGCAGACTCCTCGGTGATGAAAAGGCGCTGCAATCTTTTTATAAAATCAAGATACCGAAGAACCTTCACAGGGATTTTTAGCTGCTGCTTCTGACCATGCTTATATGACCACCTCAATATACCGAGAGGAACCGCACTTCCTACAGTAGTTGTCATCCGCATACTCATGCCTAAACAAAAGGCAATTCTTTGGACAAACATGTATTTTCTCATAGTCCATGGAGAGCGCCTTCATGATTTTCTTCGCATCATACATGGTTTTCGGCAGTTCATGGCCCTCGTGCAGGCTGTTAGCCCATACTCCCGTAAATGCTTGAAGCAACCTCTGGCCATACCAGATTTCAGCCTTGATCTGCCATCGATTCGAGATGGCATCCAGCATAGACAGCTTTGCACCCTCATAGAGAGGTTTCTTTGACGAGGCCAAGATTTCCAGGAAGGCCTTTGCTCTTTCCTCCGGCTCCTCCGGTTCATTCGCTGAATGTGACGGAGGTGTCGGCTGTGCAGCAAATACATCATCTAGAATGTCTCTAACCCCATCATCCTCATAACCAGCAACGCGTTGTCGTATCACATCCTTTCTACCACGGTCCCGCTGGGCAAAGTTTATCGGCATATTAAAGTTGGGCATAAATCCATTCGTGCGAAGGTGCTTAGTCATCTCACTCTTATCTCTGCGGATACGTCTCTTACATTTGGCACACGGGCATTCTGGCACCATCCTCATTGGACTACGGAATATCTCTTTCAAAAACACATCAGTTTTCTCGACCCACTCTGTTGTTACTTGATTCCGACAGAAAAACCCACTATACATCCACTGATTATCTGCCATCTCTGCTTTATTGGAAGCCACACAACAAAATTATGGATTCATTTAAATTACCCACATCAATATATTATTTTTTACAAGGTTGACGAGTAATCCACCTACATCTCTAATAGGTAAAGATGGGTCCTAATCCCACACGAGAAAGAGTAGATTGAGTACGGTCCATGCTCTACCTATTCGAGAGACAAAATTTGGCTGACACCTCCCGCTGTTCTCCAAATACACGTCTCGGCAAAATGCCGAGAGAATGTGCATCCGGAGAACAACAGGGGCGCCGCCCGAAATCTTGTCTCGAACGGGTAGAGCATGAACAACGTACCCAATCTACACATCCTCGGGTTGTCCGTGGAAAGCACTGGACAAACCGAAAGAGCTGCGGTGATAAATATGCAAGTGAATGCATATTTATCGATGCAACCCTTTCGGACGGGAGACCTAGGTTACGCGACTTGATGTGAAAATTTAATCTACTGACATGGAAAAAAAGTGGACGAGGTCATGGAATTGTTGCTCACCCTCCGATGTAGTCGATCAAAGGAGAGGGACCAACACCTCCAGTGTCGACGATGACTCCACGAAGATGGAACACCACAAATCCTATTAATTATACCGAGTGAAAAAAAATTAGGTCATCACATCACATTAAGCATTGATACTTTTAACTATGAAAAAAAATCATGTTTCGTCAAGTGTCAAATTTTGTCCTTCAATTTTTTTAGCAAGATCATCATGATTAAATAACCACTCATCATATCATAATTTTGCAGCACATCTCACATAGCTACTTAACATTAAGCATTGACACTTAAAACTATGAAAAAAAACATATTTTGTCAAGTGTCCAATTTTGTCCGTTCAATTTTTCGACAAGATCATCATCATAAAATAACCACTCATCTTATACCAATTTTGGAGCACAACTCAAATGACAAGATCATCATGATAAAAATCTAACATCCAACATCCAACATCTAACATCCATCTAACATCCAACATCCAACATCCAACATCCAACATCTAACATCCATCTAACATCCAACATCCATCCATGCATTCATTCATCCATGCAACAGTAGCAAAAATTTGAAAAAAATGAAGAAAAAAAAGTATCTCACCGAGAGGGGCGTGGCAGGGGGCGCAAGGTGGAGGGGTGGTGAGGCAGGGCGATCGGGGACGGAGGGACGGGCCGGCCGGAGCCAGGTCGGGGAGGCCGGGCAAGACGCGGTCGGGGAGAGGCCGGGCAGCGGCGGGTCGGGAGAAGGCCGGGCAGCGACCAAGGGGTGGAGACGGGCGGCGATGGCGAGTGTGGAGGCGGGCGAGATGCTGGCGGCAGGGGGAGGTGTGTAGGCCAATGGAGCAGCGCAGCAGGGCGGCTGGAGTGGAGGGAGTGCGGCGGCAGGGGAGGCTGTGTGGCGCGCGGCAGATCGGGTGGGGATGCGGGCGGCTGGTCGGGTCGGGGGTGGCAAGGCGCTGGTCGGGGTGGGGTAGAAAGAACGAGTGGCTAGCTAATAGGGGTCGCGAGTGGATAATGGATTCCTATGCCGACGGCTAAGCCGTCGGCATAGCTGAGGTCGCCACATGGCACCTATGCCGACGGCTTAGCCGTAGGCATATTTTTTTATTTTTTTTCTTTGAATGATACATGATATATAATTATATTAGAAATAATACATGGTATACATATTTTTGACATGCATGAACATTATTTAAAATGTAACATACATTTTCTTTAATGGTTTGAAACATTATTTTTAATTACATGATCCTTTTTTTTATTGTACAACAATTTTCTAAAATATCACGTTTTTTTTTCTGAACCGAATTTTTTCTATGGTCAGCAATATTTCTTTATGATATAAATATTTGCTAAATTGTAATAACAAAAAATGTACATTGTGTTAAAATATTTCGAAATAAATTGAGGGGGGCAACATTTCTTTATGATATAAATATTTTCTATGGTCTCATGAAGGTGATACATAGGAGAGCAACTGACTGAGGGGTACCATTACCGAGTGCCTGATCCGGTAACTATGCGAGTGCCTGATCCGTCTACTACCGTTTCCCCCCTCGAGGTGCCGGCGGCGGCGCCGTCCGTGAGGGGGGGCACACCCCGGAGACGCATGCCGCCTCTTCGAACATGCCACAACACCACCCCGCATGTATGAGGCCGGGTACGACGCTCCGATGGCATTGCTACCCCCAGGGCCCCCGTCCCGCCTAACCCTGGAGCGGTGACCACGAGATCTAGCCCTTTGACTTCCCACGGACGGGCTTTGACCAGTGGACCTCTCCACCCGGTTGTGTCGATTCGGCCCGCCCAGAGGGACACCCGGGAGCAACATCCGGGCCAAAACCACAGCTACATCCACTCCGTGTAGACCCGACGCGTCCGTTTCCCACCTCCAGGTGCCGGCGGCGGCGCCGTCCATGAGGGGGGGCCACGCACCGGAGACGCCTGCCGCCTCTTCCGACATGCCACAACACCACCCCGCATGTATGAGGGCCCGGTACGACGCTCCGGTGGCATTGCTACCCCCAGGGCCCCCGTCCCGCCTAACCCTGGAGCGGTTGACCACGAGATCTAGCCCTTTGACTTCCCACGGACGGGCTTTGACCAGTGGACCTCTCGACCCGGTTGTGTCAGTTCGGCAAATAGGGACACCCGGGAGCAACATCCGGGCCAAACCCACAGCTACATCCACTCCGTGTAGACCCGACGCGTCCGTTTCCCCCCTCGAGGTGCCGGCGGCGGCGCCGTCCGTGAGGGGGGCCACGCACCGGAGACGCGTGCCGCCTCTTCGGACATGCCACAACACCACCCCGCATGTATGAGGGCCCGGTACGATGCTCCGGTGGCATTGCTACCCCCAGGGCCCCCGTCCCGCCTAACCCAGGCGGTTGACCACGAGATCTAGCCTTTGACTTCCCACGGACGGGCTTTGACCGGTGGACCTCTCGACCGGTTGTGTCAGTTCGGCCCATAGGGACACCCGGGAGCAACATCCGGGCCAAACCCACAGCTACATCCACTCCGTGTAGACCCGACGCGTCCGTTTCCCTCCTCGAGGTGCCGGCGGCGGCGCCGTCCGTGAGGGAGGCCACGCACCGGAGACGCGTGCCGCCTCTTTTGACATGCCACAACACCACCCCGCATGTATGAGGGCCCGATACGACGCTCCGGTGGCATTGCTACCCCCAGGGTCCCGCCTAACCCTGGAGCGGTTGACCACGAGATCTAGCCCTTTGACTTCCCACGGACGGGCTTTGACCAGTGGACCTCTCCACCCGATTGTGTCAGTTCGGCCCATAGGGACACCTGGGAGCAACATCCGGGCCAAACCCTGGCTACATCCACTCCGTGTAGACCGACGCGTCCATTTCCCCCCTCCAGTGCGGCGGGCGCGCGTCCGTCCGTGAGGGGAGCCACGCACCGGAGACGCGTGCCGCCTCTTCTGGACATGCCACAACACCACCGCATGTATGAGGGGCCCGATGCGACGCTCCGGTGGCATTGCTACCCCTGTGGCCCCGTCCCGCCTAACCCAGAGCGGTTGACCACGAGATCTAGCCCTTTGACTTCCCACGACGGGCTTTGACCAAGGACCTCTCCACCGGTTGTGTCGATTCGGCCCGCCCATAGGGACACCCGGGAGCAACATCCGGGCCAAACCCACAGCCTACATCCACTCCGTAGACCGGGCGTCTGTTTCCCCCCTCCAGTGCGGCGGCGGCGCCCGTCCGTGAGGGGGGGGCCACGCATATCGGAGGCAGCGTGCCGCCTCTTCGGACATGCCACAACGCCACCCCGCATGTATGAGGGCCCGGTACGACGCTCCGGTGGCATTGCTACCCCCCAGGGCCCCCGTCCCGCCTAACCCTAGAGCGGTTGACCATGAGATCTAGCCTTTTGACTTCCCACGGATGGGCTTTCACCAGTGGACCTCTCCACCCGGTTGTGTAAGGTCGGCCCGTAGGGACCCCCGGGAGCAACATCCGGGCCAAAACCACAGCTACATCCACTCCGTGTAGACCCGGACAGCGTCTGCTTTCACCTCCAGTGCGGCGGGCGCGCCGTCCATGAGGGGGGGGGGGTGGCACACCGCGGACGGGAGGGGGGTCACACACTGGAGAGGCAGTGTCGAGGCGTTTGCAAGCTGCCACAAAACTTACATCGGCATAGCTATTTTTGATTTTCATAAAATATAAGGATCTATATTTAAAAGAACATGACCGCACATTATTAACGTGCTCGAAAAAATACAAACTATATATATATATATATATATATTCATAATATATGAAAAAAATACAAACTACATATATATTCATATGTATGTTTATATTTAAGATGCTACATGTTAGTTGATATAATAATACATAAAAAAGCATAAAAAAATGTGTACGAAAAAAAATCTAACTATGCCGAGATCCGACCAGGGTTTAGCCGGCGGGCGGCGTGCCGCGGATCACTGACGTGGCAGATATGCCGACGGCCTGGATCGGTGACGTGGTCTGTGGACCTATGCCGACGGCCCCCCGTCTCGGCCGTCGGCATAGCTCTGACGACGTTAGCCAGGGGGTTGTCGGGCCCACGTTATGCCGACGGCCTTTATATGCCGACGGCAGCTGTCGGCGTACATTCAGCTAGGCCGACGGCCATTCTATGCCAACGGGTGCCGTCGGCTTAGCTCTGCGTAACCCGGCGGCTATTGTACGCCGACGGCCAGAACCAGGCTGTCGGCATATCTCCGAAGATGCCGACGGGGGCCGTCGGCATTGTTTTGGCCGTCGGGGTTGCGCCCTGTTCCGGTAGTGTTTTATTCGGAAACCGGATATATTATCTGTCCCAGAATCTGTTGGTCAATTGAAACATCTACGGTATCTTGCTTTCTGGACAGATACACTCTATTTCTTTTTTTTGAGCATCAGTACAGACACAAGCGCTCATATACACGCGCATACACTCACCCCTATGAACGCACACACGCACACCCTACCCCTATGAGCACCTCCGAGAGACTGAGCCGGCATATCATCTTGAAATTTACGAAGACACCATAGGCGCCTCGTCGTCGACGGGAACGTCTCCTCCCACTAAAAGCGCATCGCCGGAAATCCTGAAATAAATCCAGGAATAATGCGAGCACCAGGATTTGAACCCTGGTGGGTTGGGGATACCACTGTCCACCTAACCAACTCAATCACAGGTTGATTCGCAGATACACTCTATTTCTGCAACAGGAGGTTTATGAAATCTTGTGAAACAGATGGACATCCAAACTGGCAAAAGCTTCAACACATCCCCAACAAAGATATTGGGTGGTTCACTTGAACTGGCAAAAGTTTCTTCTATTCCAGAAGGATTTTCAGTTTTGGGATTTGTTTGCGCGTGACACTGAATAATATTGGGGTTGTAATCTCAGCAGGGGTGAATGAATTAATTTAATCTGTAACTAAAGGCTGGAAACCTACCAGTAGAGAGACAGTCAGTGAGCCTAAGTAAGTACGTAAATTATAATAATGTATAATGTGAGTGTACTTTTGAACCGGTTATGGCTATGTATTTGTTTGCAAACAGATGCAGCATTACCTCTGCTTGCTAATAGCTAGATTAGAGCCTGTTTACCTGGCAGATTAGAGTCTCAAGTGTAGCCCAGAAGTTGAAGCAGAGGGGCTTGAAAAACTATCAATCGTTGGCTACCATGGTTGTTGGGTGTATCCAAATGGATGGTGGGTAGACCTTTTCCTCATGAATTGGAGCCAACCAGGAGCTGCTCCTTCACTGCAATTGGAACGCCTTGCCAACCTCTGCTCGTCGAGGTCAAGACGGGCCTGTGCAGCTGTGTCGCTCATCCATACGTCCGGAGCCACCGTCATCGTGGCGGTGGGTCGCCCAGAGCCCGTCATGGAAGGTGCTCGAGCGGCGCCATGGTAAGGGCGAGAGGCTACATCAGCTCCGGCACTGGCAGAAAGAGGACGTCATCGTCATGCACGCCGCTACGGAACCTGTCTCGTGCTCATCAGTGCAGATGCCGGCAACGTCAGGCGGGCCATGTCATGTACCAACAAGGACCTGATTTCCCACCTTCATTCATCCTCAGGCTGTGCCTCATCAGTTGTTACTTTTATTTAGTTGTTGGTTGAATCTCAAAGTCAACGGGGCCATGTGATGTTTAAGCACAATCAACCAACGACAATGCGGAGGACTTAGGCCCAGTTCTTTTGGGCGATTCTCCCAGAATCTTGAGAATTGACCCTCTACCCAGCTTCTTCCAGAATCTTGTATTTATATATTTTTTACAATCCTAACTATTCACATCCTAACTAGCTAGGATTGTAAAAAAAATATGGGTTCAAGATTCTGGGAGAAGCTGGGTGGAGGGTCGATTCTCAAGATTATGGGAGAATCGGCCAAAAGAACTGGGCCTTAATCTTGTCTATTGACCTTGTAATGGACTCCAGCGCCTTCACCGAGTTCAGCTCGCCCTCCTGCAGCTGAGTGCGCTTGAGATGCAGCACCCTCTTCTGCTCCTGCAGCGGCTGAGCGTGCTTGAGCTCTTCCTCCTCCGGTACATGATCTCCTCCAGCAGCAGCCAGTCACGCTTGAGCTCCTCCCGCCGTACCCTGCTCCCCTCCCGTGGTTGAGCCGCTCCTCCTGCATCTTGAGCTCCAACAACAACGTCCTGTCCATGCAACATGGCCGGTTAGCCCCAGGGAATCACACAAATATACAGGCCATGCACAAGTACAAATTGTTTGTTGTAACAAATATGCCTGCCACTATTGTTGATAAGCATTCAAGAGGGACTCTAGGAAAGCAAATATGCCTGCATGTGAGTACTGCTAGCTGTGCAAATGACAGCTCCCAAAGTGATTGATCTATTCATCATATGAAACCTGATTATACTGCAAAATTGACTTAGCATAAAAATGTAACCAACCACAACGACTGGTAGAGTATTTTTATATAGGATCAGCAATCCAGGTGCCATCCGGTGGTCAATATTGCTGGACCACATCATCTCACCTCATGTCTAGATCCCTATACTAGTCGTCCCCATTTTCCCTTCACACAGTGGGGGCAAATAAATAATGCAGATGCTAGCTAAACAAACTCACCCACATAAGTAAATCATCACCTAAAACAGAATCAATATCTCAAACCCCATCGTCAGGTTCAGCTGCGGGGTTTTAACAGCACTGTTTTTGTTCACATATTTGGCTTAACAGGGAAAATTACACATTTGCTATGACAAAGATCATCCTACTACAGAGGTGTATATATGAGTGTAGGATGGCTGTCTATCAGGCAGTTTGGTGTGGTACCAAAAAGGCTGACAAAACTAGGTGGTCGGCGGCGCATTGCAGATTAACGTACTAGTTGGGCCTGACACATGTTATTCAATGGCCTCTCAAGCATGGGTGCAAGAAAGGTCAATCCATATAAAAGGTTCAGATCAATAGATAAGTCACTGAAATCAGTGTAAACGTGCAATTCCCTCTGAACTAGCAGCATCATAGTTGTGTCTTACAGGTTACAGCACTATATATGCGAATTCCTAGGTCAACCAAAATACCAAATTTTAAGTATTGGGCAGTAAGGGCATCATGGTTAGAAAAATAATTAATCTCCATGGATGGACAGTGCAAAATTTCAAGTATTGCACAGCCATTCCATCTACATCACCATATAATATATAGACATACCAGAAATTTCTTCTCACCTTGCAAAGTGCGGCGAGAGATGAGGGGCTTCAGTTTCAGTTTCAGTTTCACTTTCACGCGGGGGAGGAGGAGGCTGGACGACGCCGGCGACGGATGCGTGGGCGGTGGAGAGGGGGAACGACGAGCGGGACATGAGGAGAGGGTGGACGGCGCTCGAGCAGTACGATGTGGCCGGAGAGGGAGAGGCGGCGATCGGAGAGCAGCGTGGGCGGCGGATCTAGGAACAAAAAGAAGAGGTAGGCTCAGCCCAGTAGACCCACTCAGCCAGCCCACCTCCACACTAGTCCACACGATCAAATCATCTATCCTCTAGTTTGTCTCAAAAAAGAAAATCTATCCTCTAGTGGTTCTCAAAAAAAAAAAACTATCCTCTTGTAATCCTCAAAAAAAAATAAAAAATTCTCTAGTTTCTCAAAAAACAAAAAAAAAATCCATACATACCCTTCCCCTCAACAATAATCTATACATACCCTGTTTAATTTCCAACTTACTTTCTTTCCCTCGGAGATATATATGTATATCCTATGTAGAGGATATGGCTAACCTTTTTTTGGCGGTTGCACGTGGATTTCACCAATGTTCAATGTTGTCGTCTTACATTGCAAGTTTGGGGCGGGAAGGAGACTTGACCTTGCTCGGCGGTATGTCTCTGCTACCTTTGGCTCGGCAACCTCGCCTGATATGATGCTGGAGTCCGCTCTGGCTGATCGGGCAACATTGCTGCAGAGTTGTCTGGCACGGGGATCAAAGCTTTCTGGAGCGGGCGGAGGCTAATCTTAGCAGGCTCTCCCTTGCACTGGCTAGGTTGCAAGCAACTCCGATGTCATGCCCTTCTGGTGTGGAAGATGTTGGCTCCATGGAGGAAGGAAGGCAAGAGTTATATGGATGTTCCTCCCCTCGTGTTGGGAACGGCTCATCGTCACTCTTAGGCAAGCCCATCGTCGTGTTCGAGGCTCCGGTGTTGCAGGTCATGCCCGAGCTACGAGAGCTATGTCTTAGCCCTGGTTCGCCTCTCTCTGTAGAGCATTTGGAGGTGGTCTCATCGGCGGCCTCGTGTGAGGGGCATGTGTTGCCAAGGTCATATGTGAGCAACTGGAGGTGCCTGAGTCCATCATGTTGGCAGTTCCTGTGGTCGATGAGATTATGTCGGTGATTCCTTTGGTCGAGGATGTCGCTGCGGTCATTGTGTTGATGCCTGCTCCTGGCGGCGTCTTGGTTGACGATAACGACACCAAGAAATTCAATGAGTCTGTATCGGTTTTCGCCCGGTTTTCCATAAATTCACCGGGCAACTCTTTTCTTCTTAATTAATCGGTGAGACAAATATTTTTGCCTCCGTTTCACAAAAAAAAAAGTCTTCCATCGGACATGCATGCTGTTGATTTTTTTTATTATCTTAGCAGTCTCTTTTAAAGAAAAACTTGTTCAAATTTGGTGCTGTCTACTTCAGGGGCATCATCATCCTACCATACTTGGCTTGCCTAGTTCCCAAAGAAGAATTGTATAAAAAGAAAAAAGGAATTGCACATTCATATTTTCATTATATTCAGGAGGTTCCATATCAGTAGATTAGGAGTCTAGCAAGAATATTGCACAGTACAAATCTCCAATTAGATTTTCGCTCTTATGCAGTACAAAATCATAGTTTCTGTTTTGTAACTGCTGTTAATTAGTTACTCCCTCCGTTTCAAAATAGATGACTCAACTTTGTATTAAAGGTAGTACAAAGTTGAGTTATCTATCTTGGAACGGAGGGAGTACATAGTAGCAATCCAAGTTATATGCATCAGTACACCTACTCACTATTTTTCACTAAGATGAACTAACCCGACAACCTTTTGAGGCGCGCAAGCGTCACGCCACCAGCGGAAAGCGCTAGCACCACTTCTGGCAGGCGGTCCATCTCCGCACCCTCTTTCATCCTCACATTGCGTCCCTTCGCATCAAACGTGTTGTTCTCTAAACATCAAAACAAACAATCAGGCACACACTATGTGAACATCAAAATAGAAATGTCTCAATCCTCTCTGCTGCTTTGTGTTTTTTTGCAGCAATTAAGCAGATACTGCCACATACTGCTTCTTCTCTATCGAGCAAACAACAGACACAACAGCAGCATGCAGCAGGCCGCCAGAATACCAAGCAATATCACGCGCACTCAGCAGCAAGCAGCCGGAATAGTAGGCAGTAGCACACACACTCACCAGCAGCTGCAAGCAGTAGCATGAGCATGGATGCATGCATCGAACAAACATCGGCACCAATCAAAAAAGTGGTGATGCATACTAGACGGCTAAGTTCTTTCACATGTGCTCCTCGCTCACTTCCTCGTATGTCTATCTACCAGGACCAATGCATACAATTCTCAAAAAAAAAAAAAGGAATCATGCATACAGAATAACATCATCATAAACATGGACATGGAGATCGACAAGAAATCAGCACACAGACATTTCTACATATGCAGGCATTGTTCGGTGCAATAACGATGACACAAATTTATAAAATTGTTCAAGGAACAGGACAAAAATTGCGCAAATTATTATGATTCGAAATACAACTACATAGAGATATGTGTAGCTGCTCAATATGGCATATCGAAGTCTCGAAGCTCTACGGAAGGGTAAAAGGCACCAAGTTGATCCAAAACTGTAGCTTCTACGGGTCAATGTCCTCGGGTCTCAGCATCTCGTCTTGTTTCCTGCAATATGCTCAACATGCTTAAAGCCATGCTCACCCAGTTTCGAAAGCACAAAACCCTATGAAACCACAACCCAAATAAAATATTTGAAACTGAACAAATCACATGGACAAGTCAATTTATTGGTCTACTATTTAATTCATTTGTGGAACTGCCAAGACTGAAAATTTAACTGACGGGCCAACAAGCACGGTAGGATACATATTGAATCGTGCTCAGTAAATACCAGGGAATGATTACCCACCTGACACTCCACCTTGAGCATGATCATCTCAAATAACCCTCCCAGTCTGACGGGGAAAATGGTTCCAGCAATGGCTCATTGTCATTAGTCTGTTCAACATATTATGATCAGACAATTATGATAAAATATTTAATACATATTGAATCGTGCTCAATAAATGCACTAAGAATTCTGGAACAGCTCATATTTATATGGATGCCTAGCAAGGTAGTAAAAGGACTGCAGCAAGTTGAGAACTGATATTTCAAAAGTGAATATCATCTCCCTTATGATTGCAAGGGTCACATACCATGTTTGTTCCCCACGGTATATAACGCATGCTGTCATTTATAGAGTAAGTGTTGGATGGTATGTTCCTTTGTATTTCAGTGGAAGGATGGTATCCAGAGCTCTACAAACGAAAGGGCAATGGCCAGGGGTTACTTTATAATCTTTCAATATTTATGCTCACCACAATGAAGTAAAAATAAAAATGAGGGTCAACCATGACTATATGGTACACAGTTACATAATGCACATCATAAGTTTTCTCTACAGGAAAAGGGCACTGTTGCTGATATTGTCGTTGAGCAAGCAAGATTTGTAGTTGCAGGCGGTATTCATAGAGAAAAAAATCACTGTATGCAGAAGTCATATTTACAAGGCACTAAGACAGAACAATTAGGGCCCGTGCATTTCGTAGCTAGGGAAAAAATTGACCACCCCTTGCCTGGTAGATTGCTAAGAAATATCTAGTTGAAAATATTTGAGGTGGATATTTTTTGGTGATTAACTGTTTTTCTTCTTCGGGAATTATCAGGCCTAGCAACTCGATGAAATATACAACACAATTAGCATGCATACACTAAAATATCTCGCTTACATTTGGGTCAACTAATGTGATGGAAAAGCCTAAAATGCCAGCAAGTGGAGTGATGGTAAATCCATAATTTGCTTATTTTCATATCCAAGTTCTTCTGCACCTCAGTATAAAACACAACAGCTAAAAGAAAATATATTTGCTCTGTCTAGAGAGAAAAATATGTGGTGGTATGTGAAAATGAGATGCATATTAATTACAGTACCTGAAAAACTGAATTTTTTTCTGAAAGCACAATAGGGGGCAAGTCCTCATCCTGAGTTACAATCTGTTGTGGAACTTGCAGTGGAACTTCCAAGGAGGAATTCAATGGCTGGCTGTAGTAAGTCTGTTTACACACAGTGGCGGAGCCAGGAAATTAAGATTAGGGGGGCCAAATGACAAAAAAATTGATTGCAGGGGCCAAACTATACTTATGCATGTATTTTTTTTCAAATTTCTGCACTGTTCATATCCAAACTAATAACAAATCAGGGATGTTAGGGGGGCCAGGGCCCCTGCTGGTCTCCCCCTGGCTCCGCCAAATTACACAAGTTAGTAACTAAACTACCAGAAACAGAAAAAATGGGATCCAACTGTTGGCGTAGCCTCGCCCTTGACGCCACCAGCCTACGAGTACTCTCCGCTCACCACACGTACGAAGCTATACCAGGCCGCTGGATCAACTCCCTCCGGCCGGAACACACGCGTATACGTACGAAGTGGCCGGCTAGAAACTCACGGGAGAACACAAGGCACCAGACTCGATTATAGCAACAGGGGCTTGTCGCTCCTAATCCTTTATTTCTCTTTTTCTGGTGCTCTTTACAACGTATATGACCGCATATATATATGGGCCAAACCGACCTGAAGCTAGCTAACCTAGCAATCCAAAACTGATTCAAACTAGGACTCCTAATACTTGACGCTCACGTTGGCATGCAAGCCACGTCTCCAACTCTAATACGTAATTTGGATTAATCTCTAACAATCTCTCCCTAATCCAAACTTACCACATCTACGACTCGACTAAACATGTCATGTCTGTACGCTGAGTATGACCCGCCTGGAAACATGCAACGCCTCCTTGCTCTACAATGTTGTGCCACCGCCATTGCTTAGCCGCTGCCTTGCACTCGGTTCGCACCATACTCCTTGTACTTGCTTGCAGTAGATCCACTCTCCACCGGTCGCACACCTCCTCGCTTTACGATGGCTTCGCCTACCACCGTCCGCCTTCGGCATCACACCGAATCCACACTGGCCGCAACCAGGACGCTCCACGAGGACATGGACATGACTCACGGAACACCATGCACACCGCTTCAACTGCAACGAATCCATACCAAGACGAGCACTTGGACACGATGACGACTCATCGACGCAATGACGACTGACCATGCAAACTCCACAACTCCTTGACTCTCTAGACACCCTGGATGACGATCTTGATGATTTCCCGGCACCGCACCTCGGCACCACTGCTCCCATCAACGATCTCCTTCCACCGCCTTACCGACGACAGCTTGTCGTCTCCCTCCTTGTCGCTCCATCGAACGACGATCGCATGATCCTCCTCGTCACTGCAGCACCCAGCGACAACATCGCCCACCCCGAGGCGCTAGTAGGTCGCCACCCCGGGGTAAGCGCAGCTTCAAATCGACCTTGCTCTAGATACCAATTGTTGGAACTTCGCCCACAGGATCGATCACATCAAATCACAAGAACACGCAAACGCAGAAACTTTTGCCAAAGGCACGTGTCGTGCCTCTCTTCTTTATTGCTTTCCCTCCGGCTATTGTAGTACCTCCATCAATGAGTTGCTTTCTGGAAGCTCGGGATGATAAACTTCATTCTGAGATATAGGCAGTAGTGGAATTCCCGAGGAAACAGTCAAAGACTGGGTGTAACTGGTCTGTTGCTGTTCAAACTCAGATTGGTGTGTTCCGAAATACAGCTGCAAGCAGGTTATCAACAGGCAAAAATTTAATTCCACAGAATGAAATCTAACTTAGCGCCAAACAAGCATTCATGTGAGAAGTCACACTATCATAATCAGCGGTGTTAAAATACGTTAAAACAATTGTACTATAAAAATTGGTATGTACGTGTGCTACTGCTGATAATGCTCTCTTCCCGTCCAAATTACCATTTCTGAATCCATGTACACATGACATATGTAAACAGTCAGAGCCTTAGTTCCCAACATGATTGTTAAGTGTATTCTCATCTCTCTCACTCCATTACCAAAATGCAAACTAATGGCATATACGTGTCACCAAAACTTTTTTTTTTGGCATGAGTGTGACCAAAACATACTAACTAAAACTTCTTCTACCTTTACAAGAGATAGTACGTACAACTTGGAGGTACACGTAGGTACATATATATATGCAGGCAAACATATAGATATACATGAAATTGCACTCTAGGCAGGAATAATTTTGTACTTGTATGAAAGGACATTTACCCCACTGCTAGAAGCTAGATTAATGGTGTAATCATCAATTAGACCATTCATAAATCCAGCATCGGGGTCTGCAAACAAGGTAATAAAGCATGTAATTTTTTTTGCCCGTGTAAGAAAGACCATGCAATTTAATATGCAACATCGTAGATTTTTTTTTTGCAGGAACATCGTAGATGATTGGAGCTATTACATGTAGCCAAGATTAAATGCCACAATCAAGGAGGGTAGAGAAAAATAATATGGCTATCTTATGACTGATCAAAATGATTGGAGCTATGTAACCAAGATTAAATGCCACAGTATAGGAGAGCGGAGGAAATAATAAGGCTATCTTATGACTGATCAAAAAGGGTATCCGAAGAACGGACAATACCCTCTTATGAATACCTACCTAAATGTTGTCCCTGGTGTTGCACTGTCATCTGGCCCACTTCATTTGCTCCCGGAATGTTTCTCTGAAACACAAAGGGCGAGTTCAACATTGAGTAAGCATTCTAGTTCAGCAGTGTTGTGAAATAAATTAAAATCATAGTACTATTCAAGTTGGCATGTACGTATGCTACTACTGCTAATACTCCTTTCCCGTCCAAATTCCTTTTGTGGATCCATGTACACATGACATGCAAGCAGTAAAAGCCTTAGTTCTTAATATGATTGTTAAGTGTATTCTCATCTCTCTTACTCAATTACCATTAAGAAAATTAATGACAAATATGTGTCGCGAAAATTTACTAACTAAAAGAACTTTTACCTTTACAAGAAATAGTATATATGTAGGCAAACATACATGTTACACATGAAATTGAACGCAAGGCAGGAATCATGTGTACTGGTATGAAAGGACATTTACCACACTGTAATAAGCTCGATTATTGGTGTAACCAACATGTGGACCATTCGTGAATCCAGCACCACCATGGGGATCTACATGAAAGTTAACAAAGCATGTAATTTTTTTCCCAGTGTAAGACCACACAACTTAATATGCCACAACGCAGAGAATCAAAGCTATTTTATATAGCCCAAATTAAGTTTCACCATATAGGAGGACAAAGAAAAACAATATGGCTAACTTATGACTGATAAACTGCTTCGTTTTATTATTCTGTAGTGATTGATTTATGTGCAATTAATTATTCAGATTCAAATGTATACTATACATCCAGAGTTATTATGACTATTAAATGCATAGTTCAATATGATCATGCAATGATTGATGTATGTTCAATTATGTATTAAGATAGCAGATGACTTTACTATATATATAGAGTTCTATACTTATCAAGTCTTACCTTATTAATTTGTCAAATATTATATATTTTGCACAATGTCAACCACAGGGTTTTAGATTTGTCTGCAGCAATTAAATCTACCAGTAGAGAAATACTAGTAGATATATAAAATCAGGGTATCCTATGTACTCCCTCCGTCCCAAAATTCTTGTCTTAGATTTGTCCAAATACGGATGTATCAAGTCACGTTTTAGTATTAGGTACATTTGTATCTAGACAAATTTAAGACAAGAATTTTGGGACGGAGGGAGTACATAGATCGAAGATCATCATTATACCAACAGAACATAGAGTTGAGGCCTATTTCAGTTAAACTATCAATTACATATGATATTACGGGTACCCTGATAAATTGGTGCCAAAGATGGATTTCCTCCCGGGAAGTATCCCTGAAAGAAGACAGAAGATATCCAGTATTGAGTATGCATGCAACCTTATTCGAAAGTGTGTTGAATCAAAGTAAACTTGCACTAATGTTGTTGAGCTTGTTACATATAGCAAAACAGAGTGGAAGCAATTTCCCTTTTTTATGGTGGCCGAATGAATCAAGTTAATTGGCCCGTGGAATGGATACTGAAGGTTGCAGGTGAAGGTAAACACCAACTGACAGCAATCGTAAATTTCGCGTGAGGTCCACCCCACCCCCTTGCTAGAATTGTACATATAAATTATGGTATCTCAGTCCTTTGATGAAGCCATGGAGGGAAATCCATGAAAATGCCAGCTGATTAAATTCCTCCAAAATTGGTATAATAAAAAAGACAATGGATCCACTAGCATAAGAATAAATTTGCAAAAGAAGGGAAATATTTACCACGTCACAGCATTCCTTTAGATCCCGAACACAATCACGATAGTCTGTCGGATGCAGAACGCAGATGGCAACCCGGGGCTAGAAAAGCAAAGAAAACACACACGCGCACGAAAGATCAACACATATTTGCATCATTGAAATACATAAGAAAAAGAAAAGCCGCCATGGCTGCCGTTCACTGGCTCATCAGGGTTTGGGGTGCGGCGGTGCGCTCTCTACTTGGGCTGCGATGTGGGGACGGGTGGCTTGGCCGCCGATGGCGGCCCTAGAGAAGGGGTCGGGAAGGGGCGAGAAGAGGAGACGGGCATTTCCTATTTGGCGCCTGTGGCGCCATTTAACGTGCATTTTTGTTAACTCACGCCTGTGGCGTCCGTAAATGGGTCGGCCCATCTAGGCGCCAGTTGACTATTTTTTTGATAATTCTATGAAGTTTTTTGAATATTGATGAACTTTTTTAGATTTCAACAGTTTTTTTCAGATTGATGAACTTTATTGAATATCAATGTACTTTTTTGAAAATGGAAGAACTTTTTTTAGATTTATGAACTTTTTTTTAGTTTGATGAATTTTTCCTAAAAATACATGAACTTTTTTTGAATTTCTATGAAATTTTTATGAATTACTGAACTTTTTGAAAAATAATGAACTTTTGCTAAATTGGATGAACTTTTTTTCAATTGAATGAACCTTTTTTTTTAAATTGATGGAGTTTTTTCAAAATTGATGAACCTTGTTTGAAGACATTAACTTTTTTTGTCAAATGGTTGAACCTATTTTTCTTTAAATCTGTTAACCTTTTTTGATTTCCTATTTTTATTTTCGTAACAAATAAAAAAACTGGGGCAACACACTAGTTTTTGATTTCATATTTTGACCATACATTTAACTAACAAATTCTTAGTGCCTATCACCATAAATAATATCATCACAAGCTATGTTCAAATGTGAATCTAGTGATATAAGTTTTTATGACATGCATTAATATTTTATTAGTTAAATTTATGGTCAAAATCTGACCCAAAATACGAAGGGGTCCAATAAACCAGGATAGGAGGTAATAACTAACTATAGGTACTGTGCCTCGCTAAAAAGACAAAAAAAAAAACTAGAGCTACTATCGCTGAGGACATATATATATATATATACATGCGGAGGAGTAGGGCTAGGTAGTTTGACGTGTACGTGACTATGTCAACAGTGAGGAAGCGAGGCACGTACGAGGTTGGCTCTGCTGAGCTTTATATTCGTGTGAACCAAACCAAGTATATTACTCTCCCAATTTCTAAATATATGTCTTTTTTAGAGATCTCAACATGAATTACATATGAACATATATAGACGTGGTTTAGAGTGTAGATTCACTCATTTCACTCTCTATGTAGTTTATACTGAAAACTCTACAAAAACTTGTATTTAGGAAGCGAAATTGATGTGCACACGACTTCTAGTACCCGATGTGCAGCCGATACAAACTCTGCACCGTGAGATTGGCTAGCATCAAATGTACGAACGGCCTGATGGGAAACATCGTCTGACCATCGTGTGAAAAGCATCGGCTGCCAAGCAATGCTCTTTAGGAAGAGGGAGTACCATGCATGCAGTAGTCGAGGTTCACTCGTGTGAATAGAGGAACGAGTAGTGATTCTACCATGCGCGTGCACGTCAGTTGGGAGCTACCCAAGATATTCTGAGGGGGACGGGGGTTGGCGGAGAGCCGAAGTGGCTAGAAAAAAGTACTAGAGGCTTAACACTACTACCAGCACGGAATTTGGAGGAATTAATGGGAGCATGAAATCTCAACCTACTAATTCAAAGGAGCAAACCTGCAGCCTGTTGGAACTTCGCCCACAGGACCGATCACATCAGATCACGACAGAGACGCGACACGTGCCCTTGGCCAAAGTTTTTCGTGCGCGTCTCTGTCGTGATCTGATGTGATCGGTCCTGTGGGCGAAGTTCCAACAATTGGTATCAGAGCAAGGTTCAGGAGTCGAGCGCTTGCCCCGGGGTGGCGACATACTAGCGCCTCGGGGCGGGCAATGAAGTCGCTGGGTGGTGCAGCGATGCAGAGGATCAAGCGATCGTTGTTCGGTGGAGCGACAAGGAGGGAGGCGGCAGGCTTTCGTCAGCAAGGTGGCGGAAGGAGGTCGTTGATGGAAGAGGTGGTGCCGAGGTGCGGTGCTGGGGCTCATCAAGATCGTCGTCCGGGGGAGTCGGATGAACAAGAAGGCGTCGAAGTTTGCACGCTCAGTCGTCGCTAATGCGTCGTGAGTCGCCATCGTGTCCAAGTGCTCGCCTTGGTGATGATTCGCTGCAAGTGGAAGCGGTGTTCACGGTGTTCCGTGAGTCATGTCCATGTCCTCGTGGAGCGCCCTGGTTGTGGCCAGTGTGGATTCGTGTGATGTCAAGGCGGACGATGGTAGGCGAAGCCATCGTAAGCGAGGAGGTGTGCGACCAGTGGAGAGTTGATCTACTGCAAGCAAGTACAAGGAGTATGGTGCGGACCGAGTGCAAGGCAGCGGCAAAGCAATGGCGGTGGCACAACATTGTAGAGCAAGGAGGTTCTGCATGTTTCCAAGCGGGTCATACTTAGTGTACGGATATGACGGTTGTGTCGATGAGTCGACAAGATGCGGATCTTCAGCGAGTAAAGATGAGAAGGAGCATGAGGAAGATGATAAGTCAAGATTATAGTTGATTTGAAAGGAAATGCTGACGTGCCCTTGGCCAAAGTTTTTCGTGCGCGTCTCTTCTTTTTCCTTTATTTCTCCTTTTTCTCACAACTCCATGATGTTACGAAAGACTCATGGCCAGCCCCATATATATACACGAACTACGCCTATAGCTAACCGACTCGACTTGTCCTAGACCTACACGTACTAGTACTTAATAGTACAAATCGGACTCAGCCTAAAAGGCAACTTACCTGATCGATCTTGTCCAAACCGGACTAGTACTACTAACTCCTACTCACGTAAGGACTTCCTACACTAACACAAATACTACTTGACACTATTCAAGATTATGCTAACACAGCCGGCCTGCTGTGGCTGTGAGATGGAACTCGAAAGCGGTGAGTCCGCCCCTGGATCCGTCGTCCCTTTTGAGATACAGCTTGCTGAGGACGACCTCCCCGCCGCTTCCAATGGGTTCTGCACCCGTGCTCTTCCATGTGCCTCCGCCTGCCCCCAACGCCTTCCTGCTAATGGCGCCGCCCCCCATGGGAGTGATGAGCGTGAAGATCACCTTGGCTCTCTCCGCCACAACGTTCCTGTCCCAGTTCTCTTGCAGAAGCCCGCCTGCATGCATGCATGCATGCCAGTGTACGTGCTGTTAGATGAGATGATGTGAAACAGATCGGATAGAGTGAGATTGAGCCACTTACATCGCTGCTGCCAAGGCGGGAAGGAGTGGTACATGCGCACCCAGGGGATCCCTGCTGCGTCTGGGAACCGCCACAGGAAGTCCCTCACAGCCTGGATGGTCGCGCCATGGATGCCGCCGGCGGCGGGATGTAAACTTATGATGGAGCTCACCAGCCTATTCCTCTCATCTAGCAGGGCGTCGGCCAAGGGGGGGTCGCCGTAGAAGCCGGCGTAATGGTGCCCCGCCATATATGTATGTAGCAAGGAGGAATGTTGCTTAACGTCTCACTTCTAGCTAGACCGACCTTCTCTCTCAGCTCCGGCGGCGTCTGCCTAAAGGGTGAGTCGAATGGGAGCTCGACCATCTCCCTCCCCCTATATACATGGTGTCAAGGGGCCCATCCCGAGTCGGAGCCTGAAAAAATTAAAGGGGGAGAGAGAAGTTGCCAGGCGGAACTCAGCACCGGCCAGAGAGGTTTGCGTCGCTTCTGCGTATGCATATATGACCTAGCTAACAATCTTGAGGGTACGAAAGGAAAGGGAATGGGGAAGAAATAACCAGACCCCCAAGTCGGACACATCGTACGTGAACATTCTCTTTGATGGAACAAGTCGGGGTTAAGCTAAACCAGAAAGAAACAAGTGCAGGGAGCGAGCTAGCCCACGCTATGCCGTTAAAGCATCTACGGCCGGACTTGACAAATTTGACCCCTCAAACGCTTGCGGACCAGTCAAGCCTCAAAAAATACATTTCATATCTAGATGCCTCAAATTAGAAACCTCAAATCCGTATTATTACATGCAACACAACGATCTTTGAGCGGAGCTTCGTCCGGTTCCGCTCCCCGGCTCAGCCCTGGTCATGTCTGGCGGTCGGGTCCGCTCCTTAGAGGGTTGCTCGGTTGCCGGCAAGGTAGAGTAGGACATGGAACATGAACCGGCTCACTGGACTCACTAGTGGAAAACAGGGCTATGGTCCCGATTCCAGAGGGCCTTTAGTCCTGGTTCTAGAACCGGGACAAAACAAACGGGACTAGTACCCAAAACCTTTAGTCCCGGTTGGCCTACGAAGCAGGACCAAAGGAGCTCCACGTGGCCGTTGTGGGGCACCCAGGCAGGAGGACCTTTAATCCCGGTTGGTACACCAACCGGGACCAAAAGGCAGCCACGCGTCAGCAGCTCGCAGGCGCTGGGGTTTTATTTTATTTTTGAAAGGGGGGAGGGTTAGGGTTTTGGAAAGTGTAGGGGTTTCATATTGTGTTAGCTAGCCAATAGAGAGAAGTGACCTCTCTTTCTCCCTGCTTGGTCGACGCTAGCTACTACATATAGAGAGAACTCGACGCTAGCTAGTACGCAAATGAAGGAAACCATTAATTACACAAGATCTTCATGAACATATATAGAGATAAGTGACCTCTCTTTCTCCATGCTTGGTCGAACAATAAGTTCTCGTGTATCTATCCGATGCTACTACATATATACAATATAATTAACATCTTTTACAATCACTAACATCATCTACCTAGGATCCATTTGCAATTCCATATGGTATTCTCCCTTGTCATGTATGACGTGGTCAAGAAAGAATCCCGCCAATTCCTCTTGAATTGCTCGTATGCGATCATGTGGTAGGAGTTCATCCCGCATCTCCCACATCTAATTTAAAGAAGTGGGTTAATACATGTATATGAATGAAACTCAACACAAATGATGGTAATAAAATAAAATTGTGAATTTTTTTGTTTACGTACATCAAAATCTTCTTTAGAGTACCCCGCTTAGATTTCGTCGAGTTGTAGATGAACTCGCAAACGTAGTATCCACAAAAATCATTTCCGGCTTCCTGCCACAAGCACTTTACGAGAAATAGATTTCAATCAAACTGATAATCAAGCATGCTTAATGGTTTTGATGAAACTAGCTAGAATCAATAGGACATGCGCGAAACTAGCTAGTAGTACTTACTTTCGGGTGTGTAAACCAGAAAGAAACAAGTACAGAGAGCGAGCTAGCCCACGCTTTGCCCTAAGAGCATCTACGGCCGGACTTGACAAATCCGACTCCTCAAACGGTTGCGGACCGGTCAAGCGTCAAAAAATGCATTCCACATCTGGATACCTCAAATTAGAAACCTCAAATCCGTATTATTACATGCAACAAAACGACCTTTGAGCGGAGCTTCGTCCGGTTCCGCTCCCCGCTCGCCCAGCTCCTCCCAGGTCATGCCCGGCGGCTAGGTGCGCTCCTCAGAGGGTTGCTCCGGTTGCCGGCCAGGTAGAGTAGGGCATGGAACACGAGCCGGCTCACGGAACTCAAGGCGCCGCCATCTCCCATGCCCTAGTCTTCCTCGTCGGGCCCAGAACTCGAACGGTGCCAGTGGATATCAGATCGACGAACGGATCCGTCCAGGGACGAGTCGCGGACGTCGACCATGATGCGGTCATGGTGCCCGGACTGATGCACCATATGGGGCGCAAGAGAACGCGACTCCGCCTTGCCGACGTCCACCGTCGTGAGGGCTGCCGCTGCCTCCTGCACCCGGTACCTGCCATGTTCTAGGACGAGGCCCATGGTGCGTCCGGATGCTCGGCCGCTAACGGAGGGGTTGCACGTCCGCCACCATGTTCGGACACTAGACAGACCGCACCGCCTCTGGCGAGGCAGCAACGGCTGGTGTTGGTATGAAAACCGGCAGACCTTGGGGTAGGGAGTCCTGAGCTGTGGATCTGACAGATGGTAACATGAACAAGGAGACGATGTTTACCCAGGTTCGGGCCCTCTTGATGGAGATAAAAACACTATGTCCTGCTCTTGTTTATATTAATGGAGATGTATTGAGTACAAAGTTGATCTACCTCGAGATCGTGAGATGTGTTCTAACTCGAGGGCTAGGTGAATGAGATTGTGTTGATTTCCCCTCTATGGGCTAAACCCTTTGGCTTATATACACGCCAGACTGGGTATCTAGGGTTATAAGGTCAGTGTCTTGGCGTGGAGGCGGCAGGAGAAGTCTTGGAGTGTACGACAAGTCTTCGATAGATGTAGTCGATCGATATGCCTCCAATGTGTAGCTCCCGGAGTACATCGAAGAATGAGGGCCCATTAGCCCAATCCAAGGAGCATGGGCCGACTAGGTCAGTACCCCCTAGTCCAGGACACCGCCAGTAGCCCCCGAACTAGTCTTCTACGCCGAGGATAATTACCTTGATATGATAACCTCATATATGAAGTCCTTGGCTTGACTGACAAGTTCCCTTTGTGATTTCAGGACTCCCGAAACACTCTTTCAAACTAATCCCGAAGGTAGATGTAGAGGTAGTATGCCGACGGCGATCACATCAACCTTGGAACCATTTCTCGACAGTGGCCAGATGGCAACCCGAGTCGGAGCATAAGATCATGCTACCGAACACGAAAAGTTATCCAAGGACATAAACGCTCTCGTTGATGTTGCCGCAGTTGATCTGCAGATAAGCCATCAATCCTTCTGTCAATGTCACAGCGAAACTCTCAATGAAAGCACCTCGGGGTAGGGGGTCCGAAGCTGTGGATCTTGGACAGATGGTAAAATGAACAAGGAGACGATGTGTACCCAGGTTTGGGCCCTCTTGATGGAGGTAAAACCCTACGTCCTGCTCTTGTTTATATTAATGGAGATGTATCGAGTACAGAGTTGATCTACCTCGAGATCGTGAGATGTGGTCTAACTCTAGGGCTAGGTTAATGAGATTGCGTTGATGTCCTGGGTATCCAGGGTTACAAGGTCGGTATCTTGGCGTGGAGGGGCAGGAGAAGTCTTGGAGTGTACGGCAAGTCTTCAGTAGATGTATTCCCGATCATTCCTGGCGGTTCAAAATGCGTCGGCCAAGGCGGCGTTGTGGCGACGCTCGCCGGAGCAGTGCGTCATGGACACATTCACCCCCCCCCCCAACAATCAAGATGAAATCTTCCAAAGACTTAGCACACACTCTAAGACTTAGAGGCGATCTTCGGCGGGATTACCCTTAGGTGTAACTGACCTATGTGTAACCCTAGCTACCCTCGGCGTCTATATAAACCAAGGGGTGTAGACCGTAGGCGCCAACTCATACACACACGATCTCGTGGTACATCAACTTGTACTTTGTACCTCCTCAATCAATACAATCAAAGCAGGACGTAGGGTGTTATCTCTTTGAGAGAGCCTGAACTGGGTTAAATCATGTGTTCCTGTTAACATCATGCCAAGGCTACCAGCTCGGGACCCCCCTACCTGAGATCTATTGAATTTTACCCCATGAATTGGACCCAGAGACCTTATGGGAGGTGATGGCATGTGTGATCATGCAAGACATGATAGTGGACGATGAGGGTGAATATGCTGCCACAACTTTGTAATTTGAGAACATGGGTGGTCCTATCCAACTTCCATATCAGAATCCAGTCACACTTGATGAATTTGTTCAAATGCAGGAACAAATTTGGCATCGAGCAACTCATGAGTAGCTCAGGGAAGATTTCATTGTGGATCTGTGGGTGGCTAAAGGGGACAACTAGAAGATATGTGCTATTTCAATTCAAGTTTTAACTATTTTATTTGAAATGTTAGCACATTCAAATATTTTTAATCATTGACAATTGGATATGCTATTATTTTTGAGGCTGCAAACTTTAAAAAAAATATGTGCAAGTTTTAGGGGAGAGGGTTGGATGGCCGGCTCCCGCATAACTGTCCACGGACTGGTCCGAACCAGTCTGCGGATGTAAAGTGAGTCTGTTTTGGAGGCCCGTGTTGAAGATGCCCTAAAGGGTATCATTTGTAGATGCTATTAAAATGCCAACATGCTATTAAAATGGTTGTGATGTAGTATGATAGGATGGTATCCTCCTTTGAATGATTTGAGTGGCTTGACTTGGCACATCTTCACGCATGTAGTTTGAACAAAGTCAATATAGCCTCCACGATATTTATGTTCATGGTGATTTATATCCTACTCATGCTTGCACTAAGTGTTGGTTAATTTTAATACACGTTCTCTCTAGTTGGTTGCTCCCCAGTCTCTTTCTAGCCTTCACTTGTACTAAGCGGGAATTCTACTTGTGCATCCACCTCCATAAACCCCAAAGTTGTTCCATATGAGTCCATCATACCTACCTATAAGTAGTATTTACCTGCCGTTCCAGTACATTTGCATGTGCCGAACTCTAAACCTTCAAATGAAATTCTGTTTTGTATGCTCGAATTGATCATGTAACAAATAGGGCGGTCTATATCTTCCATACTAGATGGGTTATTCTCACGATGAGTGTACTCCGTTCATCATTCACGAGAAAATGGCTGGTAATCGGGATGCCCAGTCCCATGCTCAAATCAAATCAAAATAATTGCAAACTAAACTCCCCCAGGATTGTTGTTGGTTGGACGGTACCCGTTGTTTCGGACCAGCCGTGGAGTGTGCTTGTTGGTTGTGGCGGAGTATAAACTTTACCATTCTGTTTGGGAACCGCCAATAATGTATGTACACTACAAGAAATATGTCAACTTATGACCTTCTGTCAGTGACCCTGGAAGAATTAGTCATAGATTTATGACCATTTGAGACCAATTGGTCAAAAGCTGTTCGAGGGGCTCCAAACCCTAAACCATTACGACCATTTTGGTCAGAAAGGTCATAATTTCCTTGCATGAAATGGTCATAAAGCTAACAGCGCTAGTCCGTTGCCTTATTTCTAGTTGTTAACGACCAATATAGATGGTCATAGCCTTGTAAATTGTGGTGGGTTGCTATGACTAGGCGCCAGCTCATCAGTTTTGCCTATGTGTCATGTCCATGTGGCAGTTTTTGCCCTAGGTTGTGAAGCAACCTATATTTATCATTCCCAAAATTCCCAAAAAATCTCATAAATTCTTTGGGTCATATCTTCGTCAAATATGTAAAAACCTTCCTTGCCTAGTTCAAAATAATTCAAAAATATTCATTTTCCTATTCTGCTCAGAGTAACAGCCAGAAGGAAGTACCACTTTGGCATGTCCAAATAGTATCCATTTTCTACAAGTACTTTCCTATGCCCAAATAACCATCCTCCACCAAATGCCAGCTCAATCCATTCATTATTTTGAGCCGAGCTTCAACATTCAGATTTATGTCCAAAGGTGGTGGTTTGTAAAGCAAGTACCACCTAGGCTCCTCCTTTGAGGTGAAAATTTGTGAAGACGGTCTTCTTAGTAACTGATCATCCTTAGCCAAAACTCACGCCCATTAGCCATGTGCATTTCCTGCACTGCAAATCAAACACTTGGCTGCTTATTCATGTTTGAGCATCGATCGGTCTCCTCGTGAGAATATTATGTGTGATTTTCTTCCTAGCACCTACCTGGGGAGTGCCCAACCCACTAGACATGCCTAGGCCTCCCAGAACACATGGAAACGCCACGGTCACGCGGTGACCACGCGGCGGGCATGCTTGAGCCACTGGCAGCTCTAGAGTTGGGGCCCTCGGCCACCGTCAAACCTCGATGTCTCGCAATCGAACCATGTATTTATGATTAAATAGATACTTATTTACCTAGAAATGATTTTTGGAAAAATAAAGAGCAAACTATGAGGCAATTTAGCTCAAATTTGACCCGCTTCCAACCCAATCGATGGCAATTTGTCTTTTTCACCAGAGGTGGATCAAAACTTTTTTCACCAAACCATTTTGTCAATTGTGCATTATATATGGCCTAGTATTTTATAAAATTGATTTGGTACATTTTTGCAACAATTATTTGGTAGTTCCTTCACAAAAAAACCTCCTTTTGGGCACTCGGAAAATGGAAAATGAATTTTCCGTGCAAAGAAAATGAAAACTTCCTTAGGCAACATTGTTTGGAATTCCAAGATTTACCCTTGTGCACAATATGAGATCATTTGAACAAACTATGCCATGAATGTGGCCATAAGATTGATCATTTGGCTTGAAAGCCATGAATCTTCACGCATGATAGCTCATTTATGAGAACACTTTTTTAAATAATTACCATATTACAAGTTTATTATTTTTCCTGGAAACTTGGTCACATATAATGACACAATGCGAAGGTTTTCCAATTTTTCGATTTTTTTGAATTTTTTATGCCCGTTTCAAAATGCGGTCAAAACGGCGGGCTTGACCGTTCCTATCTAGTGGTTGAATCTTGGAATTTTTTTGGTGTTTCTCTGATTAAATAGATACTTATTTACCTAGAAATGATTTTTGGAAAAAATAAAGAGCAAAATATGAGGCAGTTGCAGTTCAAATTTGACCCGTTTCCACCTGAATCGACGGCAATTTGTCTTTTTCACCAGAGGTGGATCAAAACTTTTTTCACCAAACCATTTTGTCAATTGTGCATTATATATGGCCTAGTATTTTATAAAATTGATTTGGTACATTTTTGCAACAATTATTTGGTAGTTCCTTCACAAAAAAACCTTCTTTTGGGCACTCGGAAAATGGAAAATGAATTTTCCGTGCAAAGAAAATGAAAACTTCCTTAGGCAACATTGTTTGGAATTCCAAGATTTACCCTTGTGTACAATATGAGATCATTTGAACAAACTATGCCATGAATGTGGTCATAAGATTGATCATTTGGCTTGAAAGCCATGAATCTTCACGCATGATAGCTCATTTATGAGAACACTTTTTTAAAATAATTACCATATTACAAGTTTATTATTTTTCCTGGAAACTTGGTCACATATAATGACATAATGTGAAGGTTTTCCAATTTTTTGATTTTTTTTTGAATTTTTTATGCCCGTTTCAAAATGCGGTCAAAACGGCGGGCTTGACCGTTCCTATCTATTGGTTGAATCTTGGAATTTTTTTGGTGTTTCTCTGATTAAATAGATACTTATTTACCTAGAAATGTTTTTTGGAAAAAATAAAGAGCAAAATATGAGGCAGCTACAGTTCAAATTTGACCCGTTTCCACCTGAATCGACGGTAATTTGTCTTTTTCACCAGAGGTGGATCAAAACTTTTTTCACCAAACCATTTTATCAATTGTGCATTATATATGGCCTAGTATTTTATAAAATTTATTTGGTACATTTTTGCAACAATTATTTGGTAGTTCCTTCACAAAAAAACCTCCTTTTGGGCACTCGGAAAATGAAAAATGAATTTTCCTGTGCAAAGAAAATGAAAACTTCCTTAGGCAACATTGTTTGGAATTCCAATATTTACCCTTGTGCACAATATGAGATCATTTGAACAAACTATGCCATGAATGTGGCCATAAGATTGATCATTTGGCTTGAAAGCCATGAATCTTCACGCATGATAGCTCATTTATGAGAACACTTTTTTAAAATAATTATCATATTACAAGTTTATTATTTTTCCTGGAAACTTGGTCACATATAATGACACAATGCGAAGGTTTTCCAATTTTTTGATTTTTTTTGAATTTTTTATGCCCATTTCAAAATGTGGTCAAAACGGCGGGCTTGACCGTTCCTATCTAGTGGTTGAATCTTGGAATTTTTTTGGTGTTTCTCTGATTAAATAGATACTTATTTACCAAGAAATAATTTTTGGAAAAAATAAAGAGCAAAATATGAGGCAGCTGCAGTTCAAATTTGACCCGTTTCCAACTGAATCGACGACAATTTGTCTTTTTCACCAGAGGTGGATCAAAACTTTTTTCACCCAACCATTTTGTCAATTGTGCATTATATATGGCCTAGTATTTTAGAAAAATGATTTGGTCCAATTTTGCAACAAATATATTATAGGACCTTCACAAAAAAACTTATTTTGGGCACTCAAAAAATTGAAATTTGATTTTTCGTGCAAAGGAAATAAAAACTCCCTTTGTCAATATTGTTTGCAAATCCATGATGTAAACTTGTACAAAATATGATATCATTTGAACAAATATTTGATAGGATTTTCACAAAAACACTCATTTTGAGCACTGAAAAATGGAATAATTTTTTTTATCTTGAATCGATCACGACCAATTTATATGGTCATAAGGTCATCAAATGGTTTGTTGTGTTCTGATTGGACCATGAGCATATCACGCGGATCACACATCAACCACCGTCGGATGCTTCCGGATCCAACGGCCCAAACCCACCCGAGCCAAAACCCTAGGTCTGTCCTCATGGACATTTTCCACCCACCACCCCCCCGCCTCCAT
This sequence comes from Aegilops bicornis, assembly GCA_021605145.1. Taxonomy (NCBI): domain Eukaryota; kingdom Viridiplantae; phylum Streptophyta; class Magnoliopsida; order Poales; family Poaceae; genus Aegilops; species Aegilops bicornis. The sequence continues at coordinate 7,742,750 of CM038672.1, read as the reverse complement.
TCTTTCTTTCTTTCTCTCCCTCCCCCCTCAGATCCTCTCCCTCTCCCCGATGCAGAACCCCTCGTCCCTCGCCGCCGCCACCCACCCCTCGTCCCCTCGAACCTCGCCGCCACCCAGCTCACTTGCCGCCCTCACTCTCCCTCGTCCCCTCGTCCTCGACCAACCTCGCCGCCCCTACTCAGCCTAACCCCTACCCCATCGCCCACAAGAGAGGAAGGAGCCCGAGGCTCCAGTGGCCATGAGCGACGGCAAGGACACCCTCGACCTCTCAGCCCTCGGCGTCGCCGTCCCCAACAGCGTCCCCAACGCCGCGGTGTGCACGGGCAACGCGACGACGCCAGCGCCGCCTCCCCCACTGGGGCGCCCAGCTTTGGGGCAGCGCAGGCGGGCTCCGGTGTCTCGTCGTCACCACCTCACTCTCCTCCGCCCGTCGATGACCAGGCCGGGGGCGGAAGCCGCAAAGCCGGCGAATCGATCTCCTCGCCACCGCCTCCCTCTGCTCCGCCCGTCGATGTGCGCATCGGGAGCCAAATCTTCGCCGGGGATCGAGCTCCGGCTGCTGCGCGCCGAGGAGCAGGTAATGGCGCGTCTCTTGCGCTTGAGATGTCACAACCTGATGTGTTCCCTTTCGAGTTATTCGAGTTCGACTAAGCGTTTCTTGGTTTCTGTCGAGTAGGCTGGATTGCCGAAGGCCAAGAAGACGATCTTGAGAAAGATAATCAGCTCCGGCAAGGACAAGGTATAGCCTGAATCTTGTGCTTCTTGATTACTCTGTGATTTTTTTTTGAATTAGACAACAAAGGTGGAAGGCAAGGTGGCTGAATTCTGATGCAACGTGATCTGTGCTCTGCTCCTTTGATGTTTCTGAATTCTGATATGAAAGCATGTCCACATCTGTAGAACTGTGCTCTGTGCATGACTAGTGATCGATGGTGACTGTTCCTGTAGTGGATACATCTGTAGAACTCATGCACTTCTGTAGGTTTCTGATGTGGAACACCTACGCATTACTAGCATGGAAATATGGATTAAGTTTCCTGGAATTTGAGCACATGAATGGACTGTTAATTAATCCGTTAAGGTACACAAGGAGTTTGTTTAATCTAGAAATTGTACAAATCTGCAGCATGCATACTTGTGTTGTTAAATAAGGAAGGAGCTCGGGGTTTAGTTCCACGCAACAGGGTTGGGTAGATTCCTTGCAACCTCTAGAAATAGTGAGATGAATCATTGTTGTAATTTGTAAAGCTCTCAAGGAAAGTAGTTTAGCCAAAATATTTATTGTGGACATTCTGTTAGCTAGTGTGCATTGCCAAGTACAACTATTCTACTTTGTATGGAATCATCTATAGATATTATTTCTTTTAAGTGTTGCTGGCTATATTAAAATTATACCCCGAGGCACTAGCATTAGTGTGTTGTTTCGCTTTTGGTCTTCTCTATCTATGCCTATAAGTCAGGTTGTTTTTGTGGCATCCAGGGGCACAATGCTGGAGCTGGTAGGCAAGCTAGCACCCATGGATTCGTGAACTGGCTTGGATGTGTACTTGGTCGCCGGGGTTGGATGAGGACGACAGTAACGAGGTGAGACCATCGTGATCCACCCTCCCACTTCTTTCTCATGATTTCGTGAATCGCTCAACATGTTGATCTGCTCAACATCTCAAACTTGCTGTGTGCAGGGTGACTAGTGATGCGGCACGCCAAGCGACATCGGGGAAGGGGTCTCCTGCCGAGGAGTAGGGGCGCACCCACCGCAGCCCCTGCCCCGCTTGAGGGGGTGAGGGGTCCGCTCTCTGCTTCCATTGCGACCATGGCAGTAGCTCCTCCATCTCCCTCCCCTCTTCATGTGCTCACTACTTCGCTGCTAAGTTGATGAATATGTGATGCACTTGTGCCAAGGAATTTTAGAGGGATCTGTATGAACAAGTCATGTTTTTATTTTATTTTATTTAGGTTGTTAGTTACCAAACAGAGAGAGAAGATGAGCTCCTGCTTGGATTTTTTCTGCCAAAGACATGATTTGTATGTATGCAATCATCATCTTGCGTGTGAGCTGATTCCTTGCTTGGGCGAAGTGTTAGTGTCGATTTGTTGTGGTGGTGCTCATCGGGCCATTGATTTGTTGCTGATAATTAGGTGCTAAAGAATGCTGCAGGTTTATTAGGATGTGCATTTGAAACCATCGGATGTCCTTCATGTACTTGCTATCAATACTTGTCTCATGTTTTGTTTCCTTTCTGGACATGTTATGGTTCAAGTGTTGCTGCTGTTTAGTACTAAGTGCTTAACTTAACTAAGCTTGAGCTACTAAAACCCACTCTCAAATTAATGAAATTCCTGTTTCGTGAAACTTCAATGTTGAGCTCCTCTCCTCGCTGAGCCGTGGCCGTTGATTTTCATTTCGTCCACCACCACTCCAGCTACCTTCTTGTGTAATCAAATTTTGCTCCTGTATGTATGTATGTATGTATGTATGAGGCTGGGTAGTTCAACTCTAGTTTTCCTTCTACCAAACAGATTGAACTTTTAATGCTTGCTACACATGCTTGTGTACCTAAACATTCTGTACATTTGTTGTTGTTGTTGACCTGCAGTCTAAAAAACACACCTGTCTTTTCTTTTCGTGTGTAACAGCCAAGACGATCTGCTTTACACTTACAATTACGTGTTGACTAAATCCGAGCAAGTCTCCTTCCGGTTCCACCATAAGTAACACACTGCAGTACAGCTCAAATCTTGCTCTATTTCTTTTTGTGTTGGCTCGATCAGGTTTCTCCCAAATCTAGTTGATCGGATATCATCATGCTATCTTGTTCCTTTCAAGATGTGCCCACGTATATTTAAGTCGCACTTTTTGATTATATATAGGCATAGCATGGGCTCGGACTTTTAAGCATGCCACATCTCATTACATTTATGTAGCCACCATGTTACATGTTACGTACTTACAGTTCTGGCGATGTATTCAAGCACTGTGAACACATATATTTACACGCACTGTTTATATCAAGGCCTCCTCAGTAGGTTATCTACCGAGTGGCAAACAGTTAGATCTCATCTTGATGAAATGAACTAGTTCTTTTTATATGCTGCATTCAGATTCGTCATGTGATTATTAGTTATTTTTAACCAATGCTAGACCTAGCATGTGTACACTCTAATCTCTAATGATGTTTGTCTTTGTGTTCAGGAGCTCCAGGTCTACAAAATGAAGTTCGAAACCATATAGCTCTACTCAGCAAAGAGTCGTCTCTTCTATTTGATTGTAATAGAATGTAAATATTGTAATATTGTAATAGTAGGCATATCTGGGTTGTAATAACTATGTACAGTTGTAGTAGACTCATTAGTTTTATTTGATGAACTACATTTGTATTCTTCCATTTGAATTATTGATTATGTACGTGATTTGAAAATGTGTGGAATGGAAACCTAACTTGTGGGATTCACTTATGAAAATAATCTAAGCAGTTTTGAATTTTCCATCAAGTGGGCCCAGTGTGTGAGAAGATGACAAGTGGGACCAGCTCCAAAATATAATGGCCCAAACAATGTTAATAGACCCGCCCGTAAATAAATAAAAGGCTGAAATGGGCTTGGCCCGTGTAACTTCTGAAAAAATATATTAAAGGCTGAATTAATGGGCTAGGCCCATGTAGAAAACCGAATCGGACCGGCTGAATCTTGTGCCACATCGACTTGCCACGCTGGATGCCTACGTGGCACAGGGAGGTTGCTAGTGACCAAAACGCCACAAGAGGGAATATTTTGGTCATAAACATCTTTGACCATTCTAGAAGAAAGGTCGCTATAGTCGATTCTGACGGCCAGCTTTTGACCTTCTGTTTTTGGTCACAAAAAGGTCATAAATGGAAATTTGTGACCTTTCAGTGACCAATAGTGGTGGTCATAAGTTGACATATTTCTTGTAGTGGTAGCATGGAAGATTCCAAGTTCTCTTGGTTGTTATGTTGACAATGAAAGCATATCGCTCAAAATATTATTTATCTCTATTTCAAAACCCGAGCTCTAGCACCTTTGCAAATCCCTGGTTCCCTCTGCGAAGGGCCTATCTATTTACTTTTCTTGCTGAGTCAGCATCCTCTTATAAAAAGCACCAGTTAGGGAGCACCACTGTCATTTATATGCATTGCTATTAATTGATATTGAGTATGATTATGAATTGATCTCTTTTGCCATGAATTACAATGTCTAGTCAGTCCTTGATCTTCAGGGGTGCTCTTATGTTTTGCGGTCTCAGATAGGGCTAGCGAGATACCATCTTATTATATCATATCATAATTGTTTTGAGAAAGTGTTGTCATCTGAGATTTATTATTGCTCGCTAGTTGATTATGCCATTGATATGAGTAAACGTGAGACCTAAATGTTATTTTGAATATGGTTAGGTCATAAAGTTTGATGAAAACTCGAATGCTGGCTTTACATATTTGCAACAACAAGATCAAATAGAGTTTGTAAAAGTTTTTCTTTACCACTTTCAGTTTGTCAACTGAATTGCTTGAGAACAAGAATGGGTTAAGCTTGGGGGGGGGGGGGTTGATACGTATCCAACGTATCTACTTTTCCAAACTCTTTTGCCCTTGTTTTGGACTCTAATTTGCATGATTTGAATGGAACTAACCCGGACTGACGCTATTTTCAGCAGAATTTACATGGTGTTATTTTTGTGCAAAAATAAAAGTTCTCGAAATGACCTAAAACTTCACGGAGATAACTTTTGGAATAAATAAAAATATTAGCGAAAGAATCAACCAGAGGGGACCCACAACCTATCCACAAGGGTAGGGGCACGCCTTACCCCTGGGCGCGCCCCCTATCTTGTGGGCCCCCTGGACCTCCACCGACCTCAACTCCAACTCCATATATTCACGTTCGGGGAGAAAAAATCAGAGAGAAGGATTCATCACGTTTTACGATACGGAGCCACCGCCAAGCCCTGTTCTTCCTAGGGAGGGCAGATCTGGAGTCCGTTCGAGGCTCCGGAGAGGGGAATCCGTCGCCATCATCATCATCAACAATCCTCCATCACCAATTTCATGATGCTACCGACATGCGTGAGTAATTCCATCGTAGGCTTGCTGGATTGTGATGGGTTGGATGAGATTTACCATGCAATCGAGTTAATTTTGTTAGGGTTTGATCCCTAGTATCCATTATGTTCTAAGATTGATGTTGCTATGACTTTGCTATGCGTAATGCTTGTCACTAGGGTCCGAGTGCCATGATTTCAGATCTGAACCTATTATGTTTTCAGGAATATATGTGAGTTCTTGATCCTATCTTGCAAGTTATAGTCACCTACTATGTGTTATGATCCGGCAACCCCACAGTGACAATAGTCAGGACACTTCCTGGTGATGACCATAGTTTGAGGAGTTCATGTATTCACTATGTGCTAATGCTTTGGTCTGGTACTGTATTAGAAGGAGGCCTTAATATCCCTTAGTTTGCAATAGGACCCCGCTGCCACGGGAGGGTAGGACAAAACATGTCATGCAAGTTCTTTTTCATAAGCACGTATGACAATATTCGGAATACATGCCTAAATTATATTGATGAATTGGAGCTAGTTATGTGTCATCCTAGATTATAACTGTTGCATGATGAATGCTATCCGACATAATTATCCATCATTGGTCCATTGCCTACGAGCTCGTTTCATATTGATCTTTGCTCAGTTACTTTTCCGTTGCCACTGTTACGATTGCTACAAAACTGCTACTGTTACTTTTGCCATTGTTACCGTTACTTCCATACTACTTTGCTACTAAATACTTTGCTACAGATATTAAGTCTTTCAGGTGTGGTTGAATTGACAACTCAGGTGCTAATACTTGAGAATATTCTTTGGCTCCCCTTGTGTCGAATCAATAAATTTAGGTTGAATACTCTATCCTCGAAAACTGTTGCGACCCCCTAGGTTTGTGGGTTATCAAGACCTTTTTCTGGCGCCTTTGCTGGGGAGCATAGCTCTATTCTCTGAGCCACTTGGGATTTATATCTGTTGATCACTATGAGGAATCTGAAAGACAACAAAACCAAGATCTATCCCTGTACTACAAGGGGAGGTAAGGAACTGCCATCTAGCAGTGCACTTGATTCACCTTCTGTTTTGAGTAAACTTGGGACACCTACACCTGCTATTGATTCTGATATGTCGCGTGTTATTGATGATGCCACTTCTGCTATGCATGATGCTTACGATGATACTACTTCTTTGCTTGATAATACTGTGCCACTAGGTGAATTTCTTGATGAATAACTTGCTAGGGTTAGAGAGAATGAAATTACTGAAACTGATGATTATGATTCTCCCCCTAGATATGAATTGCTTGTTGTAGCTGAGGGTTATATTATGGATGAAGAAACCGCTAGAGACTTCTTTACTTGCAATGATAGAGATGATCTAAAAATCCTGTTAGCTAAGCTGAAACAAAAGTCTTTAAATGCTAGAATGCAATATGATCCTATGTTTTCTACTTCACCTATGTGTGTTACTGATAAGGATTATGAATTATCTATCGATCCTGAGTTAATTACTTTGGTTGAACCTGATGGCTCATCTTACTAAACTGAATGATATAGCCACTCTATTTGCTCATGAGGAATTTTTTTTCGCTATTACTATACTCTTAAATTGTTTCTTTTCTCGTTAAAGGGTGACTCTAAGATATGGTTTAATGATCTCTTGCTCCTCGTTGTGTGCATAGTCCCCAGGATATGATTTACTACTTCTCTGCAAAATATTTTCCTGCTCATAAGAAACAAGCTACCTTAAAGGAAATGTTTAACTTTGTGCAATTTGAAAAAGAGAGTCTCCCACAAGTTTAATGCTTTGCCTGATCATCATCTCAAGAAACATGAAATACTTGATATTTTGTATGAACATGTTAGTAGTTTGTGATGATGGTGTGAACTAGTGCTGAAAACTAATTTGTTTATATTTTGGCCGAGATCAGCTCCTTGGTTGTTTATCAATGCCTGTTCTTATGTTATGTTTATAGTTGTGCTACAAATGTGGTGGTAAGCCAGCCACATTTGAAAGGGATGAGCAGAACATCAACGTGTATGCAGCCAAACAGCTTTGGTGTGCATTTGCTGATGAAAGGACATGTGGTGCCCCCATGTGTGGTTTTGGTAATTGATGACATTCTCTATGGACTAATGGTTGCATTGAGTTATATTTGAAGGATTTGTCCATAGGCATTTCTTGAAGTCCATGTGTTGGTTTCAAGGAGTTTATGTGTTGACCAAGGTGCTATTAAGGAATTATCCAAAGATTGGTCATGTGAGTGTTGAGCTTATTGCAAGCATGTCTTGAAGAAGAAGATTGTGTGATCACTCATGTTTACCTTCAAGACATCATCCAAATGAAGAGAGTTGGAAAGATTCAAGGTTGATCAAGACTAAGTCAAAGAATGAATCAATTTGATCAACACACAAAGCATAGAAGATGTACCGAGAGGGATCAAGCGATCCCATGGTATGGTAAGCATGGTCAATTACGCTTTGTGTACTAACCCATGGTCTTCGTGAGAGTTCTTTGTGGGGTTAGGTTGCGGTGTGCAAATTCAAGTGAAGCATCACGAAGAGATCAAATGCTTGAAGCTTGCCGTCCATTTGGTGACAATGGACTTGTGAAGATGTGTGGAAGAGTGGCTCACCCATAGTGGAGTATGGGGGAGCAATCAACTAGTCTTCTTCGAGCCAATGCAATCAAGAAAGGTGGTCCAACTTGAGGGAGTCAAGATCGTCATCGTCTAGCTCAAGTGGACCATGTGCAAGGCAAAGGTTTGCCCTTGATAGGTTTTCTATTTTACCGGTCTCATGATGGTAGTTGGGAGACCGGGTTATAGGATCGTTTGCCGTACTATCAAGGGGGGCTCTCGATGAGTAGCTTGATCATATCATTCGAAGAGAGCTCAAACCATTGCATCCTTGCATCATCTTTTTGGATTCTTGTTTGGTTCTTCTCCTTGTGAGATTTGGAGCTTATGGTCATTTTCATGACAAGCTCGAGTTCATTGAAAACGGAGTTCTCATGCATCTTCTATGATGTTTTCGATGTTGGAGGGTATGTCGGTTCTTCTTGGTTGGAGGTTTTGATGCTACTCGTCTTGCTCTATCCAACAAGCTTGAGTTTGCTCAATTCGGAGCTCATATGAAGAAGTTATGGCAGTTCTGGTTTTCCTTGGAGTATTCTTTGTTTTCGTGGTTGTGGCTTAAGGTTGGTGCCCGGTAGTCAGTGACCCTCGTGATAGTACCGCCGAAGCTCCCCAATGATGGTACCGCTCTCGGGTAGTAATGCCGCTCAAGTAATGCCGCTCTCCGAGCAGTAATCTGCATGGGAGTTTCGGCCGTAGTACCATTGTCGTCTGGCTACTTCCGCCTCGATTCTCGAGCAAGTTTTTAATGTCGGGTTTTTGCGGCACTAGTAGCGGCAGAGAAGCGGTAGTACCGCTCGAGCGATAATGCCGCTCTACTCCGCCAGTAGTACCGCTCTGGGGCCGATGGCTTTGACTTTCTCTTCGGTAGCAGTAGTACTGCTGGATAGGAAGCGGTAGTACCGCCCTCGGTGATAGTACCGCCCTTCCCTAGCGGTAGTACCACTGTCTTGAGGCTGCTCGATTGGGGTAACGGTTGGATTTTCCCCTCCTATAAAAGGGGTCTTCTTCCCATTGAACCTTATCCTTTGAGCTCGTGTTCTTCCTCCATTGTTGACCTTCTCCGAGCTTGCTATCTCTCAATCCCTCCATGGATTCTTGCTAGTTTTTGGGGGAAAAGAGAGAGGAGATCTAGATCCACATTTCCACCAATCACTTTCTCCTCTATGTGAGGGGAACCCCTTGGATCTAGTTCTTGGAGTTCTTGGTGTTCTCCTTCTTGTTCTTCCTCTCATTTTCCTCCCTAGCATTAGTTGCTTTGGTGGGATTTGAGAGAGAAGGACTTGGGCACTCTGTGTGCCCTTGCCATTGCATTTGTGCATCGGTTTGAGTTCTCCACGGTGATACGTGGAAGTTACAAGTTGAGAAGCTTATTACTCTTGGGTGCTTGGTGCCCTTGAGCTTGTTCCTCTTGGGTGCTTGGGCACCCTAGACGGTTCGTGGTGTTCGGAGCTCAATCATTGTGGTGTAAAGCTCCGGCAAGCGTCGGGTCTCCAATTAGGTTGTGGAGATCGCCCAAAGCAATTTGACGGAGTTCGGTGACCGCCCCAAGGGTTGCCAAAGTGTACGGGTTGGTGACCGCCCCAAGGGTTGCCATTTATGCGGGTTCGGTGACCGCCTTCAAGGGTCCCTTAGTGGAATCACGGCATCTTGCATTGTGCGAGGGCACGAGGAGATTACGGTGGCCCTAGTGGCTTCTTGGGAGCATTGTGCCTCCACACCGCCTCCAAGCGGAGATTAGCATCCGCAAGGGTGTGAACTTGGATACATAAATCGTCTCCGCGTGCCTCGGTTATCTCTTACCCAAGCCCCTTTACTTATGCACTTTACTTTGTGATAGCCATATTGTTCTTTGTCATATATCTTGCTATCACATAGTTGCTTATCTTGCTTAGCATAAGTTGTTGGTGCACATAGGTGAGCCTAGTTGTTGTAGGTTTTGTGCTTGACAAATTAACCGTTAGGTTTATTCCGCATTTGTTCAAGCCTAAACCATAATTATTTTAAAGCGCCTATTCACCCCCCCCCCCCTCTCTAGGCGACATCCTCGATCTTTCAGCTGACCTCTGAAGCACATATGTGTGCAACCAAAGCCACTCTAAAATGGCCATTGATACAACGCGAGCAACCAAACAACATGTACATATCGATATTTAGCCTGTTTTTACTTAATCAGGCTGAAGTAAGACAAATAAGCAGTGCAGGCTGTTGTTGCCAAAACCAAACCACCAGAGCACGACGATCACCAGAGACATGGCCAGAGTGGAGGAGGAAGAACACAGAAGGTTTGCCAGCGCACAAAAGCCCCCCCCCCCCCCCCGCACGTACGGGACTATCGGAGACATGGCCGGAGTGGAGGAGGAAGAACACAGAAGGTTTGCCAGCGCACAAACGTGTTGGGGAACGTAGTAATTTCAAAAAATTTCCTACGCACACACAGGACCATGGTGATGGCATAGCAACGAGAAGGGAGAGTGTCTGTCCACGTACCCTCGTAGACCGAAAGCGGAAGCGTTATAACAACGCGGTTGATGTAGTCGTATGTCTTCACGATCCGACCGATCCAAGCACCGAACGTCACGGCACCTCCGAGTTACGCACACGTTCAGCTCGATGGCGATCCCGGACTCGATCCGGCAAAGTGTCGGGATGAGTTCCGTCGACGACGGCGGCGTGGTGACGATGATGATGCTCCATCGATGCGAGGCTTCGCCTAAGCTCCGTGATGATATGACTTTTCGGCGCAGGCTTCGCTTAAGCTCAGCGACGATATGACCGAAGTGGAATATGGTGGAGGGGGCACCGCACCACGGCTAAGGAACGATCCGTAGATCAACTTGTGTGTCATGGGGTGCCCCCTGCCCCCGTATATAAAGGAGCAAAAGGGGGGGTGCGGCCAGCCCAAGGGGGCGCGCCTGGAGGAGTCCTACTCCCACCGGGAGTAGGACTCCCCCCCTTTTCCTAGTTGGAATAGGATTGGGGAGGGGGAAGAGGGAAGGGGGCGCCGCCCCCCCTCTCCTTGTCCTATTCGGACTAGAGGGGGGAGGGGGCGCGCGGCCTGCCTGGCCGGCCCTTCCTCTTCTCTCTTATGGCCCATTAGGGCCCATAGACCCCCCGGGGGGTTCCGATAACCCCCCGGTGTTCCGGTAACTTCCTGTTTTCATCCGGAACCCTTCCGAAGTCCAAACATAGGCTTCCAATATATCAATCTTTATGTCTCGACCATTTCGAGACTCCTCGTCATGTCCATGATCACATCCGCGACTCCAAACAACCTTCGGTACATCAAAACTTATAAACTCATAATATAACTGTCATCGAAACCTTAAGCGTGCGGACCCTACGGGTTCGAGAACTATGTAGACATGACCTAGAACTATTCTTGGTCAATAACCAATAGCGGAACCTGGATGCCCATATTGGCTCCTACATATTCTACGAAGATCTTTATCGGTCAAACCGCATAACAACATACGTTGTTCCCTTTGTCATCGGTATGTTACTTACCCGAGATTCGATCGTCGGTATCCAATACCTAGTTCAATCTCGTTACCGGCAAGTCTCTTTACTCGTTCCATAATACATCATCCCACAACTAACTTATTAGTTGCAATGCTTGCAAGGCTTATGTGATGTGTATTACCGAGAAGGCCTAGAGATACCTCTCCGACAATCGGAGTAACAAAACCTAATCTCGAAATACGCCAACCCAACATGTACCTTTGGAGACACCTGTAGTACTCCTTTATAATCACCCGATTACGTTGTGACGTTTGGTAGTACCAAAGTGTTCCTCCGGTGGCAGAGTTGCATAATCTCATAGTTACAGGAACATGTATAAGTCATGAAGAAAGCAATAGCAACATACTAAACGATCAAGTGCTAGGCTAATGAATGGGTCATGTCAATCACATCATTCTCCTAATGATGTGATCCGTTAATCAAATGACAACTCATGTCTATGGCTAGGAAACTTAACCATCTTTGATTCAACGAGCTAGTCAAGTAGAGGCACACTAGTGACACTATGTTTGTCTATGTATTCACACATGTATTATGTTTCCGGTTAATACAATTCTAGCATGAATAATAAACTTTTATCATGAAATAAGGAAATAAATAATAACTTTATTATTGCCTCTAGGGCATATTTCCTTGATCTCCCACTTGCACTAGAGTCAATAATCTAGTTCACATCATCATGTGATTCAACACTAATATTCACATCTCGTATGTGATTAACACCCATAGTTCACATCGTCATGTGACCAACACCCAAAGGGTTTACTAGAGTCAATAATCTAGTTCACATCGCTATGTGATTAACACCCAAAGAGTACTAAGGGATGATCATGTTTTGCTCGTGAGAGAAGTTTAGTCAACGGGTCTCAGAATTCAGAGCCGTATGTATTTTGCAAATATTCTATGTCTACAATGCTCGCACGGAGCTACTCTAGCTAATTGCTCCCACTTTCAATATGTATCCAGTTGAAGTCATCCGGATCGATGTAAAAAGCTTGCATCGATATAACTCTTTATGATGGGCTCTTTTATCACCTCCATAATCGAGAAATATTTCCTTAGTCCTCGATAAGGATGTTCTTGACCAATGTCCAAAGGATCTACTCCTAGATCACTATTGTACTACCTTCCCAAAAATCAGAGCAAGGTATACAATAGGTCTGGTACATAGCATAGCATACTTTATAGAACCTATGACTGAAGCATAGGGAATGACTTTCATTCTCTTTTCTATTTTCTGCCGTGGTCGGGATTTGAGTCTTACTCAATTTCACACCTTTGCAACACAGGCAATAACTTTTCTTTGACTGTTCCATTTTGAACTACTTCAAAATCTTGACAAGGTATATACTTATTGAAAAAAACTTATCAAGCGTCTTGATCTATCTCAATAGATCTTGATGCTCAATATGTAAGCAGCTTCACCGAGGTCCTTCTTTGAAAAACTCCTTTCAAATACTCCTTTATGCTTTGCAGAATAATTCTACATTATTTCCGATCAACAATATGTCATTCACATATACTTATCGTAAATGCTTTGTAGTGCTCCCACTCACTTTCTTGTAAATACAGGCTTCTCCAAAAGTCAGTATAAAACCATATGCTTTGATCAAATCATCAAGCATATATTCCAACTCTGAGATGCTTGCACCAGTCCATAGATGGATCACCGAGCTTGCACATTTTGTTAGCTCCTTTAGGATTGACAAAACCTTCTGGTTGCATCATATACAACTCTTTTTTAATAAATCCATGAAAGAATGTAGTTTTGACATCCATTTGCTAGATTTCATAAAATGTGGCAATTGCTAACATGATTCGGACAGACTTAAGCATCGCTTCTGATTGAGAAAATCTCATTGTAGTCAACACCTTGAACTTGTCGAAAACCTTTTGTGACAAGTCGAGCTTTGTAGATAGTAACACTACTATCGATTGTCCGTCTTCCTCTTGAAGATCCATTTATTTAACATGGCTTGCTGATCATCGAGCAAGTCAATCAAAGTCCATACTTTGTTCTTATACATGGATCCTATCTCAGATTTCATGGCCTCAAGCCATTTCGCGGAATCTGGGCTCATCATCGCTTCCTCATAGTTAGTAGGTTCATCATGGTCTAGTAACATGACTTCCAGAACATGATTATCGTACCACTCTGGTGCGGATCTTACTCTGGAAGACCTACGAGTTTTGGTAGCAACATGATCTGAAGTTTCATGATCATCATCATTAACTTCCTCACTAATTGGTGTAGGAATCACCGGAACTGATTTACGTGATGAACTACTTTCCAATAAGGGAGAAGGTACAATTACCTCATTAAGTTCTACTTTCCTCCCACTCACTTCTTTCAAGAGAAACTTCTTCTCTAGAAAGGATCCATCTTAGCAACGAAAAACTTGCCTTCGGATCTGTGATAGAAGGTGTACCCAATAGTTTCCTTTGGGTATTCTATGAAGACGACTTCTCCGATTTGGGTTCGAGCTTATCAGGATGAAACTTTTCACATAAGCATCGCAGCCCCAAACTTTAAGAAACGTCAACTTGGGTTTCTTGCTAAACCACAGTTCATAAGTTGTCGTCTCAACGGATTTAGATGGTGCCCTTTTAATGTGAATGCAGCTGTCTCTAATGCATAACCCCAAAACTATATTGGTAAATCTGTAAGAGACATCATAGATCGCACTATATCCAATAAAGTGCGGTTACGACGTTCGGACACACCATAACGTTGTGGTGTTCCGGTGGCGTGAGCTGTGAAACTATTTCACATTGTTTTAATTGAAGACCAAACTCAGAATCTCAAATATTCCTCTCCACGATCAGATCGCGTAAACTTTATTTTCTTGTTACGATGATTTTCCACTTCACTCTAAAATTCTTTGAACCTTTCAACTATTTCAGACTTATGTTTCATCAAGTAGATATACCCATATCTGCTCAAATCATCTTGTGAAGGTCAGAAAATAACGATACTTGCCCGAGCCTTCATACTCATTGGTCTGCATACATCAGTATGTATTATTTCCAATAAGTCGGTAGCTCGTTCCATTGTTCCGGAGAACGGAGTTTTAGTCATCTTGCCCAAAAGGCACGGTTCGCAAGCATCAAATGATTCATAATCAAGTGATTCCAAAAGTCCATCGACATGGAGTTTTTCTTCATGCGCTTTACACCAATATGACCTAAACGGCAAGTGCCACAAATAAGTTGCACTATCATTATTAACTTTGCATCTTTTTGGTTTCAATATTATGAATATGTGTATCACTATGATCGAGATCCAATGAACCATTTTCATTGGGTGTGTAACCATATAAGGTTTTATTCATGTAAATGTAACAACAATTTATTCTCTTACTTAAATGAATAACCGTATTGCAATAAACATGATCAAATCATATTTATGCTTAACACCAAATAACACTTATTTAGGTTCCACACTAATCCCGAAAGTATAGGGAGTGTGCGATGATGATCATATCAATCTTGGAACTACTTCCAACACTCATCGTCACTTCCCCTTCAACTAGTTTCTGTTCATTCTGCAACTCCTGTTTCGAGTTACTACTCTTAGCAACCGAACAAGTATCAAATACTCAGGGGCTACTATAAACACTAGTAAAGCACACATCAATAACCTGTATATCAAATATACCCTTGTTCACTTTGCCATCCTTCTTATCCACCAAATACTTGGGGTAGTTCCGCTTCTAGTGACCAGTTCCATTGCAAAAAAAGCACTTAGTCTCAGGCTTAGGTCCAGACTTGGGCTTCTTCACTCGAGCAGCAACTTGCTTGCCGTTCTTCTTGAAGTTCCCCTTCTTCCCTTTGCTCTTTACCTTGAGACTAGTGGTCTTGTCAATCATCAACACTTGATGCTCTTTCTTGATTTCTACCTTCGTCGATTTCAACATCACGAAGAGCTCGGGAATCGTTTTCGTCATCCCTTGCATACTATAGTTCATCACGAAGTTCTAGTAACTTAGTGATGGTGACTAGAGAATTCTGTCAATCACTATCTTATCCGGAAGATTAACTCCCACTTGATTCAAGCGATTGAAGTACCCGGACAATCGAGAACATGCTCACTAGTTGAGCGATTCTCTTCCATCTTTTAGCTATAGAACTTGTTGGAGACTTCATATCTCTCAACTCGGTATTTGCTTGAAATATTAACTTCAATTCCTGGAACATCTCATATGGTCCATGACGTTCAAAACGCCTTTGAAGTCCCGATTCTAAGCCGTTAAGCATGGTGCACTAAACTATCAAGTAGTCATCATATTGAGCTAGCCAAACGCTCATAACGTATGCATCCGCTCCTGCAATAGGTCCGCATCACCTAGCGGTGCATTAAGGACATAATTCTTACAGGCAGCAATGAGGATAAACCTCAGATCATGGATCCAATCCGCATCATTGCTACTAACATTTTTCAATACAATTTACTCTAGGAACATATGAAAGCAACAAACATAGGGAAGCAACAACGCGAGCTATTGATCTACAACATAATTTGCAAAATACTACCAGGACTAAGTTCATGATAAATTAAAGTTCAATTAATCATATTACTTAAGAACTCCCACTTAGATAGACATCTCTCTAGTCATCTAAGTGATTACGTGATCCAAATCAACTAAACCATGTCCGATCATCACGTGAGATGGAGTAGTTTCAATGGTGAACATCACTATGTTGATCATATCTACTATATGATTCACGTTCGACCTTTCGGTCTCCGTGTTCCGAGGCCATATCTGTTATATGCTAGGCTCGTCAAGTTTAACCTGAGTATTCTGCGTGTGCAACTGTTTTGCACCCGTTGTAGATGGACGTAGAGCTTATCACACCCGATCATCACGTGGTGTCTGGGCACTACGAACTTTGGCAATGGTGCATACTCAGGGAGAACACTTCTTGATAATTTTAGTGAGAGATCATCTTATAATGCTACCGTCAATCAAAGCAAGATAAGATGCATAAAGGATAAACATCACATGCAATCAATATAAGTGATATCATATGGCCATCATCATCTTGTGCTTGTGATCTCCATCTCCGGCACCGTCATGATCACCATCGCCACCGGTAGCGACACCTTGATCTCCATCGTAGCATCGTTGTCGCCTCGCCAACTATTGCTTCTACGACTATCGCCATCGCTTAGTGATAAAGTAAAGCAATTACATGGCGTTGCATTTCATACAATAAAGCGACAACCATATGGCTCACGCCATTGCCGATAACTTCGGTTACAAAACATGATCATCTCATACAATAAAATATAGCATCACGTCTTGACCACATCACATCACAACATGCCCTGCAAAAACAAGTTAGACGTCCTCTACTTTGTTGTTGCAAGTTTTACGTGGCTGCTACGGGCTGAGCAAGAACCGTTCTTACCTACGCATCAAAACCACAACGATAGTTTGTCAAGTTGGTGCTGTTTTAACCTTCGCAAGGACCGGGCGTAGCCACACTCGGTTCAACTAAAGTGAGAGAGACAGACACCCGCCGGTCACCTTTAAGCAACGAGTGCTCGAAGCGGTGAAACCAGTCTCGCGTAAGCGTACGCCTAATGTCGGTCCGAGCCGCTTCATCTCACAATACCGCCGAACCAAAGTATGACATGCTGGTAAGCAGTATGACTTATATCGCCCACAACTCACTTGTGTTCTACTCGTGCACATGACATCAACGCATAAAACCAGGCTCGGATGCCACTGTTGGGGAACGTAGTAATTTCAAAAAAATTCCTACGCACACACAGGACCATGGTGATGGCATAGCAACGAGAGGGGAGAGTGTCCGCCCACGCACTCGTAGACCGAAAGCGGAAGCGTTATAACAACGCGGTTGATGTAGTCGTATGTCTTCACGATCCGACCGATCCAAGCACCGAACGTACGGCACCTCCGAGTTCTGCACACGTTCAGCTCGATGACGATCCCCGGACTCCGATCCAGCGAAGTGTCGGGGATGAGTTCCACAAGACGACGGCAGGCGTGGTGGCGATGATGATGCTCCACCGACGCAGGGCTTCGCCTAAGCTCCGCGATGATATGACTTTTCCCAAGCAGGGCTTCGCTTAAGCTCCGCGACGATATGACCAAGTGGAATATGGTGGAGGGGCACCGCACACGGCTAAGGAACGATCCGTAGATCAACTTGTGTGTCAGGGGGTGCCCCCCTGCCCCCTTATATAAAGGAGAAATGGGGGGGTGCGGCCAGCCCATGGGGGGCGCGCCTGGCGGAGTCCTACTCCCACGGGGAGTAGGACTCCCCCGCTTTTCCTAGTTGGAATAGGTTTGGGGAGGGGAAGAGGAAGGCGCCGCCTCTCTCCTTGTCCTATTCGCACTAGAGGGGAGGGGGCGCTGCCTGCCCGGCCGGCCCTTCCTCTTCTCTCTTATGGCCCATTAGGGCCCATAGACTTCGGGGTTCCGGTAACCCCCTGTTCCGTAACTTCCTGTTTTCATCCTAACCCTTCCGAAGTCCAAACATAGGCTTCCAATATATCAATCTTTATGTCTCGACCATTTCGAGTCTCCTCGTCATGTCCATGATCACATCCGGGACTCTGAACAACCTTCGGTACATCAAAACTTATAAACTCATAATATAACTGTCATCGAAACCTTAAGCGTGCGGACCCTACGGGTTCGAGAACTATGTAGACATGACCTAGAACTATTCTTGGTCAATAACCAATAGCGGAACCCGGATGCCCATATTGGCTCCTACATATTCTTCGAAGATCTTTATCGGTCAAACCGCATAACAACATACGTTGTTCCCTTTGTCATCGGTATGTTACTTACCCGAGATTCGATCGTCGGTATCCAATACCTAGTTCAATCTCGTTACCGACAAGTCTCTTTACTCGTTCCGTAATACATCATCCCACAACTAACTTATTAGTTGCAATGCTTGCAAGGCTTATGTGATGTGTATTACCGAGAAGGCCTAGAGATACCTCTCCGACAATCGGAGTAACAAAACCTAATCTCGAAATACGCCAACCCAACATGTACCTTTGGAGACACCTGTAGTACTCCTTTATAATCACCCAGTTACGTTGTGACGTTTGGTAGTACCCAAAGTGTTCCTCCGTAAACGGGAGTTGCATAATCTCATAGTTACAGGAACATGTATAAGTCATGAAGAAAGCAAGAGCAACATACTAACCGATCCAGTTCTAGGCTAACTGAATGGGTCATGTCAATCACATCATTCTCCTAATGATGTGATCCCGTTAATCAAATGACAACTCATGTCTATGGCTAGGAAACTTAACCATCTTTGATTCAACGAGCTAGTCAAGTAGAGGCACACTAGTGACACTATGTTTGTCTATGTATTCACACATGTATTATGTTTCCGGTTAATACAATTCTAGCATGAATAATAAACTTTTATCATGAAATAAGGAAATAAATAATAACTTTATTATTGCCTCTAGGGCATATTTCCTTCAAAACGCCCCCCCCCCCCGGCACGTACGGGACTTTCTGTTATTCACCACGAGCACGAACTCGTCCTCCTCAGCGATTACACAGGGGTGGTGTGGACCTTATACCCGCAAGCTCCGATATCCTAGGCCGCGCTCAAATGCACCCACCTGCCACTCGCCATGTCCTGCGCGCATCGCTCACAAGGCCCGATCGCGCCAAGACGCGATCGCCATGCCACGCCAGCGCCGACGCGGTCCACTCCCCCTAAACCTCGCTCAGAGACGTGCAGCCTCGCGCACACACGCGCTGACCCGCACACACACACACACCCTACACGTACGCACGCACCCAGCCTCACTCCGTCTCGAGCCCGACACGGCCACCACGCGCACACACGCGCTCGCCGTGTCCGCGACGTAGTCGAGGCTTATATGCCCTACATTTCTCCTACTAAGCCGAGACTCAGAGGAGGCCATAGTCCCCGACGTCAACGTCCTCCAGCAGCGCCTGCTCCGCCGGGCCGTCATCATCGTAACCGCCATCGCCCGCTGCCGCTGCCGAAGCTCACAGCTCCATGCGCCGCCGCGCCGTGTCTGCGTGCCACACCCCACGTCCCCGCGCTCCCGGCCCGCGCTCCCGTCGCGCATGTACGCGATCTGCGCACCAGGTCCAGCGCCTCGACGTGGTCCACACCCGCGGTCCCGGCGCGCCCGACGCGTCCCGCTCGCGCCCATACACGAGCTGGTCGCGCCCGGCTCGCCGTCGCGCCTCCATGCCAACGCGCTGCAGTATGTCGTCGCCGCGCCTCTGCATCCACCGCACGAATGGTGTCACAGCGAGCCACAGCCGCGCCCGCCGTCGTGCTCACCACGGACTCGCCGCGCCACAACCCCGAGCCGCGAGGCTCTGATACCAAATGTTGTTACCAAAACCGAACCACCGGAGCACGACGATCATCGGAGACATGGCCGGAGTGGAGGAGGAAGAACACAGAAGGTGTGCCGGCGCACAAACGCCCCTCCGCACGTACGGGACTTTCTTTTATTCACCACGAGCACGAACTCGGTCTCCTCAGCGATTACACAGGGGTGGTGTGAACCTTATACCCGCGAGCTCCGACATCCCGGGCCATAGCTCAAACGCACCCACCTGCCACTCGCCACGTCCCGCGCGCACCGGCTCGCGCGCTCCGATCACGCCCACTCGCGATCGCCGCGGCCACGCAGCGCCCGACGCGGTCCACTCTCCCTAAACCTCGCTCAGAGACATGCAGCCTCGCGCACACACGCGCTGACCCGCACACACACACACACACACACACGCCTACACGTATGCACACAACTAGCCTCACTCCGGCTCGAGCCTGACACGGCCACCACGCGCACACACGCGCTCGCCGTGTCCGCGGCCTAGTCGAGGCTGTAGAGAATGATTTGGTATACCGATAATTGATTGATCGTGCACTAGGCACATATATATATATATATATAGGTACAAGGGGTGGGACCGGTATCTTGTCTCCTAAGATACACGTACATACAGAGGGAGACAGATACTACAGGTACTGCAGACAGAACCCAGACCTACGTACATGTACACATATTCAACACCCCCTCAAGCGGCCGCCTGCGTGACGCAAAGATCGGACCGAAACCCCTCGAAAGTCGAGGTAGGTAGCCCCTTCGTCATCACATCGGCGAACTGCTGATCGGTGGGCACATGGAGAACACGAACACGACCAAGTGCGACATGCTCCCGGACGAAGTGGATGTTGAGCTCAATGTGCTTCGTCCGTCAGTGATGGACAGGGTTGGCAGCGAGGTACACCGCGGAGACGTTATCACAGTAGACAAGCGTCGCCTTAGTGACCTCACATAGCAACTCCTGGAGTAGCTGTCGTAGCCAGGAACACTCCGCGACGGCGTTGGCCAGGGCTTGATACTCGGCCTCGGCGCTCGATCGTGAGACCGTGGGTTGTCGTTTAGACGACCACGAAATCAGAGAGGGCCCGAGGTAGACGCAGTAGCCGGAGGTGGAGCGTCGAGTGTCGGACACCCAGCCCAGTCGGCGTCGGAGTAGGCGACAAGGCTGGTGTCTGGCGAGGCCGTCAAGGTGAGACCCATGGCTGTGGTGCCACGTATGTACCGAAGTATACGTTTCACGAGAGCCCAATGGGTGTCACGAGGAGCGTGCATGTGAAGGCACACCTGCCGACAGCATATCGAATGTCCGGACGCTGCTGTGTGAGGTACCAAGCGCACCGACGATGGAGCGGTAGAAGGGAGCGTCGGACGCGGAGAGCCCTCAACGGCGGACACCTTAGCCTTCAGACGACAGCGTGAAGCAGGCTTGCAATTACATGCCCGCCGCCTGTAAGCTCAGAGGCGTACTTCTCTTGGTGCAGGAAGAAGCCAAGAGTCGGCGCACTACCTCGATGCCGAGGAAGTAGTGGAGAGCCCCCAAGTCCTTGAGGGCGAACTCGGTGCCGAGGCGAGCTATGATCTGCTGAAGAAGCGCTGGCGAGGACGCAGTCAGGATGATGTCATCGACGTACAGGAGGAGGTACGCGGTTAGGGGTGGAAAGTGGCAGCGGATAATCCGAAATATCCGATATTCGTATCCGAGAAAATACCTATTCGTATCCGAAACATCCGCATCCGAACTAAAATGGAAATGGAAATTATCCGTATCCGAATTTATTAAACAAATACAAAATAAAATATGGTAGGACATTTTGACACAAATATGGATACGGAAGTGGATATATCCGTATCCGGATAAGATTATGGGAGGTAATTTTCAAAATTCTAGCCCCAATATTCCAATTATCCAACATAAAAGCCAAATTAGTGGTCAAATTTAACTCTTTGTGTATTAAACTTAGAAATTATTATGCACTACAATAGTATTTATTCATAAACCTATTTATCATTGACTTATTGTATGTCACAAGTTGATTATTTTATGTTACATAGCTATTGACTAATTTACTTAAGGAATAAGTTGATATTATTCGTATCCGTTCCGAATCAAGAAAACATCCGATATGTATCCGTATTCGAATAACATCCGAGCCGCATTCGTATCCGATAACATCCTTATTCGGATTCGGATTCGTTTCGAAAATATGAAAACGGAAGTGGTAAGAGCACTATCCGATCCGCATCCGGTCCGTTTCCACCCCTATACGCGGTGGCGTGGCCCTGGTGGTAGACAAACAGGGAGGCATCGGACCGTGTGGACCGGAACCCCTGTTGCTGTAGGAAGGCCGCGATCCGCTGGTACCAGGCCCGAGGTGCCTGCTTCAACCCGTAGAGAGAACGGGAGAGCAAGCACACATGGTCTGGATAGTCGGCGCTTCACGAAACCAGTCATTGCCGACAGAACACCTGCTCATCGAGATGACCATGCAAGAACGCATTAGACACATCGAGCTGGTGAACAGGCCAAGCGCGAGAAACAGCGAGCTGGAGAACAACGCGAATCGTGCCCGGTTTAACAACCGGGGCGAAGGTGTCGGTGAAGTCCACGCCGGTGCGCTGGCGAAAACCGCGCACCACCCAACGCGCCTTGTAGCGCTCGAGAGAACCGTCGGAGCGAGTCTTATGGCGGAAGACCCACTTGCCAGTGATGACATTGGCACGGGGTGGCCGCGGGACAAGCTGCCACGTACGGTTGCGCTGCAGGGCGTCGAACTCCTCACGCATCGCAGCTAGCCAGTTCGGATCCCGAAGGGCTGCGCGAGCGGAGGTGGGGAGCGGTGACGGCGTCGAGGTAGAAGCCGCGCAGGCGTACTCGTCCGACGAGTAGCGCGTGCTGGGACGCAGGGTCCCAGTCCGAGCCCGAGTGACCACACCGGTGAGGGGTGCGGCCGGGGCGACAGGAGCCGCCAAGGGGGCCGCGGCGACGGGGGCTGCGGTAGGGGCCGCAGCGACGGGGGCCGCGACGGGCCGCTAAGGGGCCACGGCGACGGGGTCAAGCGGGGCGGCCGAGGAGGCCGGTGTCGGGGTCATGCAGGGCCGCAGCGCCAGGGATCGAGGAGGCCATGGCGTCATGCGACAAGGGCCGCAGCGCCAGGCCGCCGCGCAGGAGCGTGGCAGCCGGACCGGGCGCGGATGGGCGGTCCGCCAGAGGTGGAGGCAGGGGACGAACCGCGCCGCAGGAGACTTCGAAGGTGACGGTACCTGCTGAAACGGGAACACGAGCTCATCAAAGTACACATGTCGCGAAGTGAAAACGCAGTGGGCGATTGGAGCATAGCACCGGTAACCTTTGGTCTTGGGAGGATAGCCAAGGAAGATGCAAGGAAGGGACCGGGGCGCGAGTTTGTGAGGAGCAGTGGACGCGGTGCTAGGATAACAGAGACACCCAAAAATGCGAAGACCATCATAAGATGGAACCGCACCGAAGAGGAGCTGGTGAGGGGTGTAGTTCCAGCGGGAACGACAGGGGCGAATGTTAATGAGGAGGCTGGCGGTCGCGAGTGCGTCTGGCCAGAACCGAGCAGGCACGTAGGAGTGGAAGAGCAACGTGCGGACACAGTCATTAAGCGTGTGAAGGACGCGCTCGGCGCGACCATTCTGCTGAGACGTGTAGGGGCAGGTGAGGCGAAAGATGGTGCCGTGGGACGCAAGTAAAGTGCGGACGGCGACGTTGTCAAACTCCTTGCCGTTGTCGGTTTGCAAGGCGAGAATGGGACGACCGAACTGTGTGGTGACATATGAATAAAAAGCGGTGAGTATGGCAAGAGCGTCGGACTTGCGACGGAGAGGGAATGTCCACACATAATGAGTAAAATCATCCAATATCACCAGATAGTATAAATAGCCCGTGTTGCTAGCAACCGGGGATGTCCAAACATCACTATGCAATAACTGAAACAGAAAGGTGGAAATGTTTGTACACTCGCTAAAGGGAAGACGAACGTGCTTGCCAAGACGGCAAGCCTCACAAGTGTGATCGTCGACCTTATTACATGAGAAAGAAAAACTTTGAAGAATCGGCGATAACGGTGGAGTTGGGATGACCGAGACGGCATGCCAAAGATCGACATCGCGGCGAAGGCGGCGAGGCGACGGGTAGTGGTGGCGCCGGAGGATGTAATCGGATAGAGCTCGTCCGGGCTATCACATCGGTGGAGCACCATCCGTGTACGGGCGTCCTTCACAGAAAAACCGATATTGTCAAATTCGACAGTTATAGGATTCTCATGAGCAAGGCGAGGAACGGAAACAAGATTAGTGACTAAGTCAGGAGACACAAGAACATTAGACATATGCACAGGAGCGGAAGTAGAAGGGAAAGACATATGACCGACTGAGTAATGGGGAGGGAGGAACCGTTACCAACGGTGATACGGGTAGGAGTATGAACGGGAGTGGCAGATGTGAGGTTACCGGGATGAGCAGTCATGTGAGCAGTGGCACTCGAGTCCATGTACCAGTCACCACCGCCACCATAGGAGCTCGGCGACGGGGCGGAGTGCAGTGCAGCGAGCAAGGCCGGGTCCCACGGCGGCGGCACCTGAGGAGGGTAGAACCCTCCGTAGGCCGGCGCGGGAGCAGCCCCGAAGGCCGGAGCAGCGGCGGCCCCGTAGGCGGCCGCGGCCCCATAGGCCGGCGCGGCGGCGGCGCCATAAGCCGCGCGACCAGAGGCGGCGGCGGCGGCGGGGTGGCACCATAGCCGCCAGATGGAGCGGCGTTCTCAAGGGCGAAGAGGGCTCGGTGCCCACGGGCGGGGCCCAAGGATGCCCGGGGCCGGAGCCCGAGGGACCGGCATGGAGTACGCGTGGACCGCCGGGCCACGGGTTGGTGCCGTATGTCCATGGGGGAGTCACCTGCTGCTGCTGACAAGCCCCCGGACGCCGCTGTTCTGCTTGCGGCCCCAGCGGTTGCCGCGCCGCCACCCCGCCGGGGGCAGCGTGGGGCGGAGGCGCGGGCGGAGGGGAAGTACCGGAGGCGCTGGTGGCGGCGGCTGGCCTTGGCGCGGCGGGGTCGGTGGAGGGCGCGCGAGAGGTGCCGGCAGGGCGTGGTGCTGCACACGCTTCTTGACCCCTTCATCCGGCGCCTCCAACCTCGGCACGCCACAAACTTGCGAAAGGAAGGCTCCGGCATCAAGGTGAGGTTGGAGGCGGCGTTGACGAAGTCCTCGTTGAGGCCGGCGGTGAGCGTGCTGAGGAGGAGGTCGTCGTCCACTTTGGCTCCAATGTCACGGAGCTCGTCCGCCAACGTCTTCAGGCGGCGGCAGTAGTCATCAATGGACTGGTCATCCCGGTGACAACCAAAAAATTCCTGCTGCAAAAAACGCGGGCGAAGCTTGTTGTCGGTGAAGAGGCCGTTCACCACCCACATGGCGCGGGCGTCGCCGCCGCCAAGGCCGACGACCGTGTGGAACAAGTCCTTGGAGATGGTGGTGAAGAACCACCGGATGATCGTGACGCCGATCGCAGTCCACTCGGCGCCGCCCACCATGGTGCGGGAATCCACGGTGCCATCCACGTGATCCACGAGATTGTTCTCGCGAAGAGCAGCGTGAAGTACGCCTTCCACGCCAAGTACGTGGAGTTGGAGGCGTCGAGGGTCACGAGGACGCGTGCATGGACGTTGATGTCACGGATCTCGGCAGGGTCGACGGCGAAGGGGTTGGAGTAGGTGGAGGCGTTGGAAGACAAGACGATGAGATCGTGGGGAAGGAGGCGGCGGCGCGGCTAAGGAGAGGCGGCGCGGCGGCGGGAAGCAGGCGGCGCGGCGGGAAAGGGCGGCGCGGCGTGTAGGCGCGCGGTGGGGAGGAGGTGGCGCGCGAGGAGGAGGGGTGGTGGCGGCGGCGGCGGGAGATCGCGGCGGCGGCGGCTAGGGTTAGCGGAAGCGGGGAGATCGACTTGCGATAGATACCATGTAGAGAATGATTTGGTGCATCGATAATTGATTGATCGTGCACTAGGCACATATATATATAGGTACAAGGGGTGTGACCGGTATCTTGTCTCCTAAGATACATGTACATACAGAGAGAGACAGATACTACAGGTACTGCAGACAGAACCCAGACCTACGTACATGTACACATGTTCAACAGAGGCTTATATGCCCTACACATGCAATATCTGAGACGACTACGACGATGCCCTCCGACTCCGAGGCTGGCCGGACAAAACCAGTCACCAGGATGCACATGTGACAGCTCTCGCTTTACTCTCCCTGGTGTACTGCACTGTTTACCGACTGTTCTCAAACGTCATGCAAGCGCATTCGTTTTGGACGTTACGAACATGTACTCCAGGGAGTACTTGGGTCCGTATACATTGTTAGCGATGTTCTACTAAGGTTGAACTAAATAATCGTATGGTAGCTAACTGACCCCGGTGTTTTTTGATGGATGAAATAAATGAAATGCGACGCCGTTACACGCCCCACCCGACCAGATGCAAAGCCGCCACTTGACGCCGTTACACGTCACACGCCACCGCGTGTCACTAGTTTGGGTTTGCGCCAAGCCAAGCCAGTGTAGCAGAAACTCTCTCCACGTGCACAGCAGTAAAAACTAAATGTAGCCCGGGTTGCTAGTTGAGCTGCTCCGTGTACACACACACACCGCTGATCCCCAGGTGCACTGTTATTACACTGGTACGTACTCCGTACTACTGGCTAGCCTGTGTCGGTTGGCTCCTATACGGCGGTACGGAACCACTGTACAAACGACGGCTGGCGGACGAAAATCGCACGACATCCATGATCTATGGCTGTAGCTAGCCCAGCGAAACGCAGAGGACACATGGCTACAATTTGTTGTCATGCAGGAATCGGCCGCCGACCACAGCTGTCCATGTAGATGTAGCAGTGCTCGTGGCGATATATGCAGCTCGTGCGTGACGTATCAAGCGTGACGTAGTACTAGCTAGATCCTAGATGTAGTAGTAGTATTTCTCAGCTGATACTGGCGGCCCACGGGTCCATGCGCAGATTAGCCACGGGTCCATGAGGGACTCCATTTGCTTCCCAGCGAAGAATGGGAAATTCCCAAGCTCTTTTCAAGGACGCTCGCTCGTCATATCATAATTAGAACATTTGACGGCTCCGTTCCGTCCCAGCGATGCCACATGACCGGTTACACGCACTGCCGTCTCAGCCCTAACACCAACACCACGGCACGGCACGCATGCTGATGCATGCGCTCCTACGCCCCTCGCCGAATGGAGCGGACCCGACTCAGTAGTTTCATACACTAGGCGCGAGCGACTTCAATATTCCTTTCGCCGCGCGCTACTTTAGAAACAGTAAAACTTAGGCATCTCCATCCAACTGTGACCCGTAAAACATAGGTATATGTCCGACCGGACACATTTATTCAATTTTGCAATCCAGTAAGAACCTGTATCGGTCCATGCAGCGGTCTGGATGTCCATTTTTTGGCAAAACGATGACAAAAGTGGGAGAGAGATACTGAAATCCAGATATCCACTTGACCAACCAAAAGTCTTTGCGTGATCCTCTCTCCTCTCTCTCCTTCCACCACACCGCAAATAACCACCACATGCATGGTCCTCACCAGGGCCGTCTTCAGGAATTCGGGGCCCGGGGCGAAAGCAAAATGGGGCCCTAATAAGATTTTAAAATATGTTGTACTATAACTCGAGCATTAGCACACTTGATTATATAACGGCAATGGAATCATACCTCTATCATGAGAATTCACGATTGTTTTGGTTTATGAATCCAACAAAAATAATATCAATACATTCAAACTCAAGGAATTCTAGGCTTGTAAAGAATTGGAGATAGATTAGAAGAAGATCAACCATGAATTATAGGCTTGTCAAGATAGGAATTATAGGCTTGTCAAGAATTGAAGATAGATTAGAAAAAGATCAACCATGAATTTAAAACTGACCATGCAGTTAATCGCTCCGTTTTCCGCGAGAGGAGGGGTTCCTCCACCCTCCGTTGGCCGCTCTGGCAGCAGGAGGAGGGAGGAACCTCTCTACCTCGCCGATTTCATGTAGATAGGTTAGGGCTAGGTTTGTGCTCGTCCGCTGTTACCGTTTCTATGGTGATGGTGGCGGTGTCTAACAAAAGTGCCCCAGATTTATCTCCGGTAGTCCATTGCGTAGTGGTCTACGACGGATCTGGTGGCTGTCTTGCCAATCGGGGTTGGGCAGGGATGTGGTTGTCCTTGTTGTGGCTTTTGTGCTATTGCCTCGTCGTTGCGGCAACGCGTGTGGCGGCGCTTGTTCCGGTGCCGGTTCGTGGGTATGGATCATGTACATGTGTGTAAGTAGTTCGTGGACTTTGGTTCTGCTGATTCTCGTCGGTAATGGTGTCTCGACATGTTATGTTCTGTTGACCTGGCTTTCTCTGACGCGCTTGTCTTATGGGGCCGAGGATGGTGACTTCCCGTCGTCAATAGTCCGTGCGTATGATCAAGGTTATCAGCTGCTCCAGGAGGGAGCGGTGGCAACGGCGACGTGACGCGCCCTCATCCCGCATTAGTGGTTGCTGGATTGGTTTCCAGGGTGTTGGTTGTAATTTTTTTCTTGGGTGCGTTGTACCACTGCTTAATTTCAATGTAGGCTAGGGTCCCTTCCGCCAAAATAAATATAGATGATTTTTTTTTTGACAGACCGCCAAGATGGATGAATTGATGGGTAGCCAATCGTTGGGGCAGCTGGCAAGGCACCGATCGCTTCAAACCTCCAACGCTTCTGTTCCACGAACGGCGCTTGCGGTCAGCGGTGTCGGCCGGCGTCTGCAATTCCTCTGCCATCCTTGCGTGCTGCCAGACGTCCATGTGGCCTAGCCACACACACACACGTGTGCTTATGAACTAGGCCCGGTCCATAGCCCGCCACCGGCGCGCCAGTCATCGGCCCGCACGAGACGGTTCCAAGCCCAGGAAAGGTGCCCACATGCGCACGCTGCCCAACAGATGAAAGGTTCGTGCATCTTTTTTTTTTTTTGCCTTCTTTTCTTCTGTTAGTTTGCACACCCTACCCAGCTGCAATATACTTGCCCTAAAAAAAAAGCTGCAATATAGGAGCACTTATATGCATCCGTCTATGCCTGAAGGTGGCCGCATCATACCTCTTTTGGTCAATATTGCTGCTGCAACATCCGGCTCATAGGGCAGTGCTTACACGCCATACATCCATATTTTCTCTCTCAAGCCAATCCATGGCATAATTTCATGTGTAAACCAGAGAGACCTCAACATTCAATGTGCTTGTAAGGTGCGGTGTAAATACTCCGCAAGTCCAGAACCAAAACACATTCTCTTCCCGGAACTGCCCAAAGGACAACTTTTGTGCAAAAATGTCTTATC
Source organism: Aegilops bicornis (assembly GCA_021605145.1). NCBI lineage: Eukaryota > Viridiplantae > Streptophyta > Magnoliopsida > Poales > Poaceae > Aegilops > Aegilops bicornis. The sequence continues at coordinate 7,713,763 of CM038672.1, read as the reverse complement.
ACACAAAAAAGGTCAATTAGTAATATGTCTGTTTATTTGTTAGTAAGGCATATGCTTATTTGTTTTAGCTAGTAAGTAACGCAAGTTTATTTGTTTTAGCTGATATATGCATCTCTGTTTGGGAGATGCGGCAACTGAATCTTTGAAATGGCAGCACACACCTTGTCAGAAATTTCCCAAAGTTTCACTGGAATATGGAAAGGACATCCTGTGCCATGCCATATGTCAAGCTTTTATAAAAATATTAACATAACATGGAGCACACACAATGTTAGAAATGCCTAAAGTCAAACTGTCAAATGCTGCTACATGTGTCACGGACGTCCTGAAAGTTTTGTTGGCTCCCCATTTCATGCAACAAGCCATCGCCGCATGCTTGCTAGTGTTTTTTGGTTGACTTGACGAGTCTCTCTAGGACCAGGTTTTACCTGTCATACGAATTGGACTGTAGTCTCGGCGGTTGGTGCGCAAGCGCAATCGGCATTTGGCTAATTCTTGGCGGTTGGCTTCACAGAGTCTACCTGCACGTACTAATCCGTTAGCTGGACTGGACAAACATGTCATTAGTTAGCTAATTGATGACGGCAGTTAACAACCAGGCCGTTCGGCTATGTGTGCGTGTGAGTTGTGTTTTTTCTTTTTAACATAAGATAAGAACCAAAAGAGAGGTTGTCTGCATCTGATTTTTAGAAAAATCGGCTGTTTTCTCTAGAGAATGTAACATATTTTTTCTGCTAGAATATCACATACCGTAGATAGTAAATTTCCCAGAGTAATCGTCAAAAAGTAATTTATATATGAGCCTACAAGTTATTAAAATCGGGATGGCACTCAATCTACCAAAAACACTATGTTACTCACTTTGTTAAAAAGGGGCACCGTTCATTTCTCGCAGCTGACCAATGGATATATATTTTAAATACATGATGTTTTAACATATCTGTTTATATTTTTCACTTTTGTAGTTCACATAAAAACTTATGGATTTGGATGATGCTTTGAAAGTGTCGCTGACATAGGCACCGACGTTGCGATGATGGGCCAGACTAAAAACTCAATGAGGTGTACGCAACCAGAAGAGGTGCATTGTTCTTCTTTGTTATATAATACGCAAAAGATGTATTTATATATATGTTTAATTTCCAATGGACTGGAAAATTTATATTTCATTATCATAACATTAAAATACAACCACTAATTCTTGATATCACTATATTGGAGGTAAAATTTATAAATTAAATTGCAGGGATGTGTCTGGCTATTTTATTTCCGATTTTGTGTTCTCGTATGCCGGTAAAGAATTGCTTCCTTCGATTTGCATGGTGAGTATTCTCCGTTGCACATTTTTAGACCTTCTTCGTGAAATATTCGTGCTAACTACATATATTGCTTCTGTACGGTAATTATGAGTTGAGGAAGAAGTTTTTTTATTATACTTTTGCTCAATTATCATGCGAATCAAGCTGGAAACAACATTGTTGATATTGTGTGAAAAAATATTGAGCGCATCTAGAAATCTTAATTCATAACAGATTATTAGTTCGATCATCACTCTCTATGTACATATCGTCAAATTATCTTTTTTTCAACAACTTGCATTGCAGGTGAAGTGGATTCAATTATTATTCGATTTTTACGGCCTATTTTTTCTATACATGTGAAGTTTAAGATGCATTGTGTTATATTACATATATAACTTCAGTAAAATATTACAAATGCCCGTGGTAACGCACGGGCATTCTACTAGTATAGACATATTTTAGAGTGTCGATTCACTCATTTTTCTCCGTATATAGTACTCCCTCCGTCTAGGTGTGTAAGACATCTTACGAAAACCAAATAATCCTAAAACACTTAGGCGCGGTACATTAACTTCTACCTCGTTTCTTGTTTCTGGACATATCAACAAATAAGAGATGTGTGGTATGCATGCTTTTAATGACTTGAGACTACCAAACACGACATGCAGCGGTTAGTTCATTGCATGCAATGCTATTAATTAGCAAATAAACATTAAGTTCTCTCGTTTTCCCCTCCTCCTTGGTCACGGTGCACAACTTAACATGACTTATTCACCTAGACGGAGGGAGTATGCATTGGAATCTCTAAAAGGGCTTATATTTAGGAATGGTTGGAGTACGGGAAAAGCATCTTGGCACTTTATTGCGCCGGACGTGCCAACCGCAGTGTTCGCACCGCCTGCATTAGCCACGCTGCCCGCACCTCCTGCAGATACATGTGAGGGAACTTGGAAGCTGAGGGATTTGTCATCGTGATGCCCTTCTTCTTGGGAGCCATCACCGATGAAAAAGTTGATGAAGCAAATGAAATCAACGCGCAGTCTGCTGACTCAGGTTCACCACTGGTGGAAAAACAGGCTTCCGTCCAGCCCCATAAGTCGCGAAGCTGTAGGAACCGCGACTAATGGGACCTTTAGTCGCCTTCGAGGTGAACCGCGACCAAAAACTGAGCCTGTGGCGCTCGGTGGCCATGGCGCCGCGTGAGGTCTTTAGTCGCGGTTTGCCGGGACAACCGCGACTAAAAGGCTCGAACACCTTTAGTCACGGTTTGCCAACCAACCGCAACTAAAGCCCTCCCTATATATACCCATCCAGCAGCCAACACTTAGCCATTTGGAGCCATTCTCTTCACAAGTGGGTGTAGGTTTGCTTTTGGTTCCTCTTATGCACATAAGGTGTTTGATGAAATGCCCCAAGAGCATGAAACAAACATGACATGAAGTGTTGGAGCCACACTCCTCGATCGCGGTTAGCAACTTGATGAACCTTTGATGTGTCATTGATAAAATATGCATGTGTGTAGTTCATTGTTTAATTTATATTGTTTGTAGCTAGTTAGTTTAACAAATGCATGATGGTTAATTATATATTTTATATTATAATAATGCTTTTGAATCGGCAATGGATGTACGGTAACCGACTCTCCGGCGAGTTCACTACGGGTTTGAAAGATTTCCTCGTAGTGGCTAATGCGAACAAGCGGGGGTTTTGTTATCTGTCCATGTGTTATCTGTAAGAATCGGAAGGGTTACTCTTCCTCAAGAGATGTTCACATGCATCTGCTTGCACGGTTTCATGCCAAGCTATAATTGTTGGACCAAGCATGGAGAAAGAGGGGTTATAATGGAAGAAGATGAAGAAGGGGATGATTTCATCGATGAAAGCTATCTTGCTCATTTCGGTGATACTTTCATGGAGGATCTGTCAAGGTGAAGGGAAGGTGAAGAAGAGGCACGTGATGATCCCGTTGATGATCTTGGTCGGACCATTGCCGATGCACGGAGACGCCGCGAAACCTGAAAAGGAGAGGGAGAATTTGGATCGCATGTTAGAGGATCACGTAAAGGCGTTGTACCCGGATGCGATGATGGTCTCAAAAAGCTGGGCTGCACTGCTGGATTTGCTGAAATGGAAGGCGAGGCAGGTGTAGCTGACTCGGCATTTGAAAACTTGCTGAAAATGTTGAAGAATATGTTTCCAAAGGATAACGAGTTGCCCGCCAAAGACGTCTGAAGCAAAGAAGGTTGTCTGCCCTCTAGGTTTAGAGGTTCGAAGATACATGCATGCATCAACGATCGCATCCTCTACCGCTGATGAATACGAGAATTTGAATGAATGCCCGGTATGCACCCATTGCGTTATAAGATCGTGAGGCGATGACCACGGTGACGATGTTGAGGGCCGTAAACCCGTGAAGAGGGTTCCCGCCAAGGTGATGTGGTATGCTCCTATAATACCACGGTTGAAACGTCTGTTCAGAACAAAGAGCATGCCAAGTTGTTGCGATGGCACAAAGAGGACCGTAAGTTGGACGGGAGTTGAGACACACCGCAGATGGAACGCAATGGAGAAAGATCGACGGATGGTTCAAAGATTTTGCAGGTGACGCAAGGAACATAAGATTTGCTCTAATGCGGATGGCATGAATCCTTTTGGCGAGCAGAGCTCCAGCCATAGCACCTGCCCGTGACTCTATGCATCTACAACCTTCCTCCTTGGTTGTGCATGAAGCGGAAGTTCATTATGATGCCGATGCTCATCCAAGGTCCGAAGCAACCCGGCAACGACATCGATGTGTACCTAAGGCCATTAGTTGATGAACTTTTACAGCTGTGGGTGGTGTCCGTGTGTGGGATGAGCACAAACAAGAGGAATTTGACCTCTGACGTTGCTTTTCAGAACCATCAACGATTGGCCTGCTCTTAGTAACCTTTCGGGACTGTCAAATAAGGGATACAATGCATGCACGCACTGCTTACATGAGACCGAAAGTGTACATTTGCCAAATTGTAAGAAGAACGTGTACCTTGGGCATCGTCGATTTCTTCCGAAAATTCATCCGAAGAAAGAAAGGCAAGCATTACAACGGCAAGGCAGATCACCGGCGAAGCTCGCGAACGACCGGTGCCGAGGTATTTGATATGGTCAAGGATTTGAAAGTCATCTTTGGAAAGGGTCTGGCGGACAATCAGTTCCGAAGGGAGCTGACGGGCACGCAGCCATGTGGAAGAAGAAATCTATATTCTGGGAGCTAGAATATTGGAAAGTCCTAGATGTCCGCTCTGCAATCGACGTGATGCACGTTACGAAGAATATTTGTGTGAACCTCCTAAGCTTCTTGGGCGTGTATGGGAAGACAAATGATACAAAGGAAGCACGGCAGGACCATCAACGTTTGAAAGACCCTGATGACCGGCATCCGGAATGGTTTCAAGGTCGTGCCGCCTACGCCTCGACCAAAGAAGAGAAGGTCATCTTTTTGAATGCCCGAGCAGTATGAAGGTCCCGTCTGGATTCTCGCCCAATATAAAGGGAATAATAAACATGGCGGAGAAAAAGTTCCAAAACCTGAAGTCTCACGACCGCCACGTGATTATGACGCAATTGCTTCCGATTGCTTTGAGGGGCTCCTGCCGAAAATGTTCGAGTAGCCATTGTGAAGCTATGTGCATTCCTCAATGCAATCTCTCGTAAGGTAATCAATCCAGAAGTTCTACCACGGTTCTGAGAATGATGTGATCCAATGTCTTGTCGATTTCGAGTTGGTGTTCCCGCCATCCTTCTTCAATATTATGACGCACCTCCTGGTTCACCTAGTCGAAGAGATTTTCGTTCTCGGTCTGTATTTCTACACAATATGTTCCCCTTGAGAGGTTCATGGGAGTATTAAAGAAATATGTTTGTAACCGTGCTAGGCCAGAAGGAAGCATCGCCAAGGGCTATGGAAATGAGGAGGTAATTGAGTTTTGTGTTGACTTTGTTCCTGACCTTAAGCCGATTGGTCTTCCTCGATCGCGGCACGAGGGGAGACTAAGTGGAAAAAGGCACGATCGGAATGAAATCAACGATATGTATGGACGGCCATTCTCTCGGTCAAGCACACCACCTTTGTCTTGACCAATTCCAGCTTGGTGGCTCCGTACTTTGAGAAACACAAGAATATTTTACGTTCGACAACCCGGGAAGCCTGAATCCTGGATTAGGAAGGCCCACATGGAGACTTTCGGCAGTTGGTTGAGAAAACATTTAATGAATGACAATGATGTTGTAGATCAGCTGTACATGTTGGCCAAGACACCATCTTCGACTATAACGACTTTCCAAGGGTACGAGATAAATGGGAATACATTTTACACGATCGCCCAAGATAAAAGAGCACCAACCAAAACAGTGGTGTCCGCTTTGATGCAGCAACCGAGAATGGGCAAGAGGTCACATATTATGGTTACATAGAGGAGATATGGGAACTTGACTATGGACCCTCCTTTAAGGTCCCTTTGTTCCGGTGCAAATGGTTCAAGCTAACAGGAGGTGGGGTAAAGGTGGACCAGCAATACGGAATGACAATGGTGGATTTCAACAATCTTGGTTACCTTGACGAACCATTCGTCCTAGCGAAGATGTCGCTCAGGTTTTCTATGTGAAGGACATGAGTAGCAAACCGAGGAAACGGAAAGATAAGAAAAGCGATCAAGACATCATGCGATGATCCAAAGCGCCACATTGTTCTTTCGGGGAAAAGAAACATCGTGGGAGTGGAGGACAAAGATGTACATGTCGAAGATTATAATATGTTTGCTGAAATTCCGCCCTTCAAAGTGAACACCGACCCAAGCATTAAGTTAAATGATGAGGATGCTCCATGGATACGGCACAATCGTAAGCAAGCAGGGACACAAGGGAAGAAATGATGTGTAATAATTTATTGTACCAAACTTTGTTGAATGGATCATGTGAATTATATTACCCGTGATGTGTTTGGTGTCCATTTTGAATGATTCGAGATACCACTGATGATACATGAAATTTGGAGTGATTTAGTCATACTCCTGCCTAGGCGTATAATATGCATACTGTAGTCTTCATAGCCGCCGTAAATGCGTTGTCTTGGTAATTAAATCGCCTTCTAAGTTGCCGCCGTAAATGCGTCGCTGCTTTGTCGTCGCTCTTTGTCGTCGGCCGTCGGGCGGCGCCGTGGCTCGAATCGAGGGTAGCGCAGCGGGGATATCGCCCGGCCGTGATGTAGTCCATGACGCTCTGCAGAGTCCGCCATACCACCATAGCCGACGGCCCGGCCTCGTGGAAATTCCCAGAGGCAGACCGTCCTCCTCATACTGGCGGCGCCCTCTCACGCCGATTGATGAAGAAGGCGTCCCAAGTATGCTGGTTATCGGGATGCCAGCCGATTCATCCGCTGCTCCGGCGTGAGGTCGAGGTAGTAGTGGTTCGTGATGGCCGCCTGCCGCGCAGTACCACGAGGGACGGAGGGACCGCACGCCGCCGCTTAGGCTCCAAATGGTGGGGACGCTGATAGCCCGGTGGACAAGGGTAGTTCGAGGCGCAAAGCTCCTCCACCTGCTGGTAGGTTAGAGTGGGTGCGGTGGAAGCCATGAGAGAGTGATGAGAGATTGTAGAGATGTGATAATGCTGGCCAAGCCGGGCTACATATATGTAGTGAGAAATGGCGGGAAAAATGGGAGCGGGAAGACAGGAGGCGGGAAGAAAGTGGAGGGAAATTTGTTTGAAATTGTACATTCATATGCATGTATGTAGTACCGTAGAATATGTGAAACTCCTTCAAAATTAAAATAAAGCACAAAAGAAATAAAACAATACAAATTAAACAGAAAACAATACAAATTAAAAAGAAAACAATACAAATTAAACAGAAAACAGGTTTGGGGGGCTAAAACCCTAAACTCTGCAGGCTTTAGTCGCGGTTGGCGGAACCAACCGCGACTAAAAAGGTGGGAGCATAAAAACCGCCAAAAACCCTTTAGTCGCGGTTGGGCAGGCGACCCGCGACTAAAGGGTACCTTTAATCATGGTCTCGTCGCCAACCGCGACTAAAGGGGGGGCGCATAAAAAACCATAAAAACCCTTTAGTCGCGGTTGGGCAGGCGACCAGCGACTAAAGGGTACCTTTAGTCATGGGTCTCACGCCAACCGCGACTAAAGGGGGCTATAAATACAAGGCTCGATTCTCGTCTTCTCCGATTCCGATTCTACTTTGTTCGTCTCTGCCCGCGCCCTTGGCGCGCCCATCGCCCTCGCCCTCGGCGCCGCCCGTCGCCCTCGCCCTCATTGCCGCCCGCCGTCGCCCCTCGCCTACAGCAGCGCCGCCCGGCCCGGCCTCGTACTGCCGCCTCGCTCGCCCGCCCTCAACGCCCGCCCGGCCTCCCTCGCCCACAGCCTTGCCGCCTCGCTTCGCCCACCCTCGACGCAACCTGGTAGTGCATCCGCCAAGGCCACCTCCGGCTACTTCACATGCCGCGCTCTCCAACGCCTCGACCCATTCTTGGGCTCACCGCGGCCTTGACGCCCGCCATGACGCATCACCCTTCCTTGGCTTCTCCAGGCGTGCCTTGGCGGCAAGCGGCGGCGTGCCCGGCGGTGGAGGCCGGCAATGGATAAGTGGCGATGATGGCGGCAATGGATAAGTGGCGATGGTGGCGGGGGTTTTCTATAAAATAAAACATTATCTCATCAGAACACACTTAAAGTAGGACTGTGGGTTGAATTCTCGTAAACGAAGGGACTTTCATGCAAAATTGCCGACGACGCATTTACCAGAAACACTATTTGCTTTATTAAAAACTAAAAATTAAAATAAAAAAAACAAAAAATAAAAATAAATTATTAATAATTTAGGGAATTAGGGATTAGGGATTAGGGAAAGATGTGTTAGCCTGTCCGTCTGCATCACCTATTTATTTATTAATTTTGTGGCTGCTTATTGGCCCTTATTAACTTTGGGCGAGATGTCGGGCCCGACTAATAAGAGGTGAAAAGACCTTAAAGAAACAAGAAAAATCTCGAAAGTGGTATTACGAGCTTGAGCTTACGTGAGCTCGAGTGACAAGTAAAACCAAAAACAAATTGTATTTTTTTACCAAACATTGACAAATGTTTAATTGCTTGCAAAGTTTCTTCACAAAATGACATTCGTGAAGACGTGGTTGTCTTTTGTCCTCGCCTCCCTCTCCGTGTGTGTTGTCCTCGCCTCCCTCTCCGTGACGCCTGGCTGCCCCGCCGCCTGCCTCACGCTCTACCACGACACCCTCTCCCACCCCGTCCGCGCCCCCGCCGTTTGCCCCCGCCCATTCGCCACCGCCCCCGGCCCCGCCCCCCGGCGTCCCTTAATTAATTTGTTTTTACTACATGTTTTCAGGACTGACATAATGGCGGACGATAGAGCTGACCCGATTATGGACAACTATGATCCGGACGGTGAAGCACATATGTTCGGCATCATAAACGGCGATATTCAATATGTGCCGACCGGAGAAGAAGAAGATGATATCTCTTCTTATCTGAACCTTGACGGTGAAGATGAAGGGCACCGTCAGCAAGAAGATGCCGAAGAAACGTCGATAAACGACGATCTTCAAATGGAAGTAGCAACCACCTCCGGCGCCGAGGTATATATATACATTGAGCCTCTGGTGATACAAACTAACTGATTTGAATAAATATGTGTGTACTAACGCAGCGACTCTCTTTCTTATTTTAGCCCTCGGCGGATCGTCGAAACAATCGAGTGCGTCGTCAAAGCGTGGGCGCAACCAAGACGATGAAACAAGGAGAAACATGCACCATCGAGGTTGTCGACGGTGCAACCGGCAGTCAGCTGGAGCCCCGCAAGAACGCCACCAAGTTTGTCAGCCAATGCGGAGCCATTGTTAGAGACAACGTCTCGATCACCGCCCGTGAGTGGAATGAGCCAAAGAAGGCACGAATTGATGGTTTCACTTTTGTCGATAAGAGAACAAAAAAGATTGCTTCAAGAAGCTTATGGAACATTTCGTTCTACCTCCGGAATACAACAAATTCGATGAGGAGGGTAACAAGATTGAGGAAAACAAGGAGAGGAGGAGGCTAGTCAAACAGTTCGCTCTTCATAAGATGGCCGACGCATTCCGGAAATTCAAGCAAAATCTAGCCCATGACTTTGTCAAGCAGAACAAGACTCCGGATTTCAAAGGACAATATGAGAAACTGAAACATGATTGGCCAGAATTTGTGAAGCAAAAAGAAATCGGAGCAGTTCATTCAAATATCGAAAAAATAAGGAAAATGCGGCTAAGAAGGAGTACAATCATGTTATGGGGCCAGGAGGGTATCGCATTTGGGTGCCTAGGTTGGAGAAGATGGAGAACGAGCTGAGGCGCGAGAATCCGTCCAGTACGGAGGGATGGGACCCAAGGGCCAAAAGCTGGTGGTACGGGCATGGGGAACGCTGAACCCGAGAGGCGGAGTGTGTTTACCGGGCAAATTAATTAAACCCACCCAAGCCCTTATTGGCGCAATGAAGGATGCTCAACAGGGAAGATCATGTTCAACAGAGAACGACGCCGACAAAAGCCCTCGGGAATCCGAACACGGAGGGCGTGTACGAGGCATGGGGCACATTCCGTGGAAAATAGGGTTCCCCGTAGCGATGACCCGTCACGGTTACGAAGCCGTAAGAGAAAGATGGATCGGGAATCAGATGTTGTGGCGCGGTTGGCATCGAAATGGATGTGATGAAGAAAACCATGAGTGTACTAGTAGCGAAAGAGATGCAGCTCGGGTGCAGCATGAAGATCATCCAGCGGATCTCGGAAGCCAGCAGCGGAGAAGCAGCGTGGCTTCCACGGAGGCCCCACCGGCTGGTGCAGATGCACCGACGATCGAAATTACTGCACCGGAGCCTCTGGTGGTCGAAATTACTGCACCGGAGCCTCTGGTGGTCGAAATTACTGCACCGGAGCCTCCTCGCTACCCGTGGGCGATATAAAGGAGATGAAAGAATGTCATCTGTATTATCCTATCGGGAACATGTCCATGAAGGTAGCCATCGGCAGTGCTTTACCATGTTTACTCGAGCACTCCACCACAACAACCCCATTCAAGATGGCTATGCTCGTGTCATGGTGGAGGACATAGTCCAAGGGTTTGAGGACACAGAGATTGACATTGCTACACACGAAGGGAGAAAAGACTTGGAGATGTCAAGCGCCATTTCATTCTATGGCAAAAGAAGTTTATCAAGTTTCGTGCGAGGCGCCAAGGACAACAAGTCCACCCCTACGGTGGTGGTGGTGGCGGTGGCGGTGGTGGTGGTGGTGGTGGTGGTGGCGGTTCACCTACACCTCCGTCCACGTCGGCCACGCCGCCCCGATCCCACAACGTCCGTGGGTGATCAGCCGCCCCGATCCTCGTCCGTGGTGATCGACGCCGCCCCAATCCACCTCCGCAAAGAAGCGAGCAGTCTGGATTATTAACCCGGACCCTTATGTACCTAAGACCACAAAGGTACCAGAGCCATCACTGAAGCCTCTCCCCACATGGCCTTGGGAACATAGTGCCGATGAAGTCGACGCGTCAGCGGCTGCTGATTTGGAGAAATGGAAGGCGGACTGCAAGAAGAAAAGAGAGCCCGAGCCCAAGCCGGATTTTTCGATGAGCAAAAGAAGTGGGCTAAGTCATTTTTGAGCACACCGTCCCAAGCCGCGAAGAATCTGCCTGACGACTATGCACGTGAACTTTGCAGGCAGGCACTCATGTTCAAGGAGAACAAAGAGCGGGAGAAGGCCGAAAGTAAAAAAGCGGAAACAAGTTGCCCAGCTCGGGGAACAAAGTAAACAATCGATTGCCCCGCTTATAGTGGAAGCCTTCCGTCCGGATGCCCCGAGATCATACAAGCTGCGGCAGCATGAGGATTGATCATAACGAGTGCGGAAGAACAAGCGGCCAACTTAGGTATTACTCTTCGTGAACTGTTAGGCCTTGATGAGGCGCCGGTGAAGGAGGTAGTAATTACATATGTCAAGAATGGGCCTCTCGTCGAGCCTGCGCAGAAAAGGATCTACCTCCACAAATGAAAGGTCTGCTGAAATGGTACAAGGGTTACATAAAAAATAAAACGCCAAAGAATATATTTATGCGGAAGTTAGACATGAGCATCACTTCAAACATTACTATGTACAAATTGAACTGAGTGAATTGTTCCAGCTTTTCAATCACATGAGCTCGACAAATCTATCATCGGTTGCTACGTTACGTAAGTGATTTATTAATTTCTACCCCATCTAGTTCATATTGCCTGCACTATATATATGTCCTAACTATATTGTTGTGTCCGCTATTATACATGCGAATGAAGATTAAGGAATGCGAGTAAGGAACATCCATGATGTTGGGTTCATTGACCCACACATCGTTAATGGACATGTGTTGGAGGCGTCACCACCCGGCGTGGAGGCAGACACTGTGGCGATTTCTTACAAAGCAGGAACTCAAAAGTGATATTCTATTTCCTTACCATTTTGGGTGAGTGTTTACATCTTGAGCACATTCTCTTTTGTTTACTCCATGCATGGTATGTGGCGGCTAATCGATGAGTTATGCATGACGTCTTGTGCATGTATCGTGTCCGCAGGTTCCACCGGATTCTGCTAGTAATTAAAGTTAACACCTCGTAATGTCTCGCCCACGACTCTCTGAATATGGATCCAAAGCTTTGGGGCGGCATGAGAAGAATGCTGCAGAAGTAATTATTTTCATTCATTTGCGCTCTATATCGATCGGCCTATTTCGTTCATTTCCTAATATCAAGTAACTAATAACTCTCTTGTTCATTTAATTTTCTTTGCCTCGTAGGGTTTGGAGGCAGTTCGTAGATACAAAGGTCGGTGAATTCAAAAAGAGCTAGAATTCAAAAGGTCAAAGCCTAAGAATGCTTGGGGATATTCAGCCACCGGAGACCAATCTATGTGGATACTATGTTCAGGAGATGATCCGAGATACACCTCTGAGCGGGTTCCGAGTGATACCAATGCTCGGAGGAATAACCTCCGGATGATGCTTAGTCCGTAAGCTTGCTTCCGACCACTTCAAGAGGAACTAGCTGGATGGTTCAGCAGGGAAGTCCTCCATCCTAAAGGAGAACACTATTACGAGGACGTAGAACTTTATATGCATTAAATCATGTATGGAAACTTGTTCAAAATTGTATATGGTCATCCGATGATATTGAATATATATTGTATATTCCTCTTGAATTCTTTTGGTTCTAATTTCAAATTTATTTGAAATTGTACATTCATATGCATGTATGTAGTACCGTAGAATATATGAAACTCCTTCAAAATTAAAATAAAGCACAAAAGAAATAAAACAATACAAATTAAACAGAAAACTGGTTTAGGGGGCTAAAACCCTAAACACATGGCGGCTTTTAGTCATGATTGGCGAAGAACAGCGACTAAAGGTCCTCCGCCGACGGCCGCCTGGCGCCCACGTGGAGGGGCCGTTAGTCGCGGTTCTTAAGCAGCCGCGACTAAAGGTGGGGGGCATTAGTCGCGCTTATTTGGTCGCGGTTGCCCAACCGCGACTAATGGCAGTTGCGAACCGCGACCAAAGGCCTTTTTTCCACCAGTGCACGCAAGTGACTCCACTGCCCAGCGCGTCAAATATGTCGTGCTTACGACTATCTATGGGGCCATCTAGCCCCTTTGCAGTTTGGTAGGGGATTGCACAAGCACAAAGAGCAGAATCAGCAGAGAACGCAACTATTTTTACCTAGGTTCTGGCCACCGTGAGGTATAAAACCCTACTCCTTCTTTGTGTATTGGATGCATAGGAGCACAAGTACAAGGAGCACGACATGGTGTAGAGAGAGAGAGAGAGAGAGAGAGCAGCTACACATGTAAGTTATGCAAAGGAATCAATCCTTGTAAATGTTGCCCTGGCCCTCCTTTCATAGCTCAAGGGGTCACCACGGTGGCAAAACAGTCATTACATATTAATTGACTAGATCAAACATTGCTATCATATCTAACTATGCCGGTTTAGAACAAAAGTATTAAATGCTCCGTTAGGTGTCATCTAGAGGAGGAGCCCCGGCAAGGTTTGTGCACCGCTTGCCCAGCTACCTCCTATTTGCTTGACACGCCTTTTGGACGGGTGTCATTAAAGGTAAATCTTCTTTCGGCATGCTCACACGTGCCCAACAAAATCCTACCTAACTGCATGCGGGCTCGACACCTCATCGATTAGCGACTAGCTGCTCGATGAGGTGGAGCTAGCGCTGGCAGCTAGCGAGGGTTTGACGACATGGAGCTTGCCGAGCTTGGATCTTGGCGGGCTTCGATAGCTTCCCCTCCGACAAGGATCTTGCCAGGTCTCCAAGTTGTATCTTCATCATTTGAGATCTCTGTCTTTTGAGATCCTCTTTGCTTCTTGTAATCTGATATTGAGTTTGGCATTAGCTATTCTCCGGCAAGCCTTGCTGACGAGAAGGCTGCCATAGCCTGTGCATAAGTATGAGGTATTAAGGACTCAATTCTTAATACACCGACAATAGGCCTCCAATATGGTCAATTTCATGTAAAAATTAGAAAGGTTCAATTTTCAATCTTATTTGTGGTACTTGCTTCACAAGAAAAATCATTTTTCGGACTTGAAAAATGATAAATTTACTTTTATATCAAAATTTTGGAATCTTCCTTTGGCAATCTTGTTTGGCATGGTAAGCCTCATGGTTGTGCCAAATATCATCACCTTAGATCAAAATATGACATGGATATAGCTAGGAACTTGGTCATTTGGCTTAAAAGCCATGAACCTTCATAGAATGTAGTCCATTTTGTGAACATTATGGGACGAGGGGAGTATTTTAATCCATTGATTGAGTCAATTCGACATCATACATGACCTGCACTCTTGACCCATTTTTTTTACCAAACACATACTTGCCTAGCAAAAGTCCTATACACACAGCATTGGTAAAAAAAACTGGAGATAATTATCCAAAACATCATATAGTTCAAAAATCACAATGAGATGAAGATATATACAACTACTCATATGACATAGCGCGACCTCAAAACTCTCCATAACGATTGTAGAATAAGTTCCCTGTTGACGTCTAAGTAAACACGCGGATGATGTCCAACAGGCCGCAAAGAAATGGAAATATAAGGTCAGTTTGATTTTAGTATGCGTGGCAACTGAAACACGATAATCGTGGGTGGGTTATACCCATGATCCTATAAATTTTTTATCTTGTTACAACTACATTTGTAACCAAACTATAACACACTTGTAGTTCAATTTTTGAATTACATTTGGTAAATGTCTAGAAATTCATTTAATCAATGGAATATAGCACAAAAATTCAAAAACTCAAGATCTTTCAGTAGTAGGCCTCCAATATGGTCCATTTCATGTGAAAATTGCAAAGGTTCAATTTTCAATCTTATTTGTGGTACTTGGTTCACACAAAAAAAAATCTTTTTTGGCACTTGAAAACGATAAATTTATTTTTATAACAAAATTTTAAAATCCTCCTTTGGCAATTTGTTTGGCATGCTAAGCCCCATGTTTGTGCCAAATATCATCACCTTATATCAAAATATGACATGGATATAGGCAGGAACTTGGTAATTTGGCTTGAAAGCCATGAACCTTCATAGATGGTAGTCCATTTTGTGAACACTTTTCAAAAATAATCATTGTATTCCTACTTTATCATTTTTTTCCCGGAAGTTAGTACGTAAAAGGACTCCATGCAAATTGATTACATTTTTGACTCTTTTTTCATTTTCTTTCACCTTTTGCAAAATGGGGTCAATATTGTCAAAATTGCTATTCATAGATAAGGGTTGAATATTTGAAGTTTTTTTGCGAATACTGCATATAATCCTACCTAAGTACCTTAAAATGATTTTTCCACCTTTTATAACCAAACTATAACACACTTGTAGTTCAATTTTGAATTACTTTTGGTAAATGTCCAGAAATCCATTTAATCAATGGAATATAGCAAAAAAGCTCAAAAAACACAAGATCTGTAGGCAGTAGGCCTCCAATATGGTCCATTTCATGTGAAAATTGTAAAAGTTCAATTTTCAATCTTATTTTTGGTACTTGCTTCACAAAAAAATCATTTTTGGCACTTGAAAATGATTTATTTACTTTTATAACAAAATCTTGGAATCTCCCTTTGGAAATCATGTTTGGCATGGTAAGCTCCACGTTTGTGCCAAATATCGCCACCTTGTATGGAAATATGATGTATATGGTCCATTTCATCTGAAAATTTCAAAATTTCAAATTTATTTTTAGATTGCGGCGGCCAAAGTCGGGGACGAAGCGGTTGATTCGTTTGTTACACTACATCAAAGCACATATGACTGACGGGGATGGAAGTGGATGGTGTGGCGGTCTCCGAAGTGCTCTCAATTTGTCGGGGTGGTCGAAGAAGAGCGCACGATTCCGACCAAGCCGATGCTTGGGTTCCACCGGGAGGAGATAGTAGAGAGGGAGAGGGAGCGTCCGAGCGAGAGCGAGAGAGAGAAGAGCGAGGAGAGCATCCTTGATGAGGGAGTCTATGGGCTGCCTCCAGCCATGGAGCCAGCTCCGCCGTTACTAGTGGCCGCCGACAAGGCCAGAGATATAGGGAGCTTTTTTCTTCCTATTTCCCTTTGCTCTATTGGTCCCACATGTAATACAGAGAGAGGAGGACGAGGTGATTAGGTTCCCAAGCTCAGCTGCACCCGTGATGAGCAGAGAATTCATAAAAATAGTAGAATAATTCAAAAAATATTACAATTCTTTTTTTGATGGAAGATAATTTGGTGTGTGAGGCACGCTCCAAATTTCAAATCATTTGGACATGCGAGTAGCTCTCAGTAAAAAAGACAAATTTGAATTATAGCGAGGTGATTCGGTGCCCAAGCTCAGCTGCACCCATCATGAGCACAAAATTCACAAAAAATAGTAGAAACATTCAAAAATTTCCACATGTTTTTCTGATGAAAGATAATTTGGTGTGTGAGGTGCGCTCTAAATTTCAAATCATTTGGACATGCGAGTAGCTCTCCGCAAAAAAGACGAAGTTGGAGTCTATGAAAAAGTTTACCGTTCATGTTTTTTCTGACCGAATCTTTCTTTTTGCCGAGAGCAACTCATGTGGCCAAATGATATGAAATTTCGAGCGCACCTCTGGCACTAAATTGTCTTCCATGCAAAAAAATTGGAACGTTCTAAATTTTTTAGTATTTGTTTTGAATTTTCTCCTCACCTGGTGGAGATGAGCCCGGGCTAAAAAAAGGATATTCGGAGTGGGTTTGTTTTTAAGCAAGGGTCCGTTGACATGTCAATATATTAAGATGCCCCACACATGAGCATTTTTAATGGTCCCACTTGTCATGAACTCATCCATCTAACGGTCAACGGGCTTGACCCAACGAAAATGGTCTGTTTGTCCTTCTGTGAGCAGATGGTGGAGTGGGGGGGGGGGGGGGGAAGTGAGGAAAGTTAGTTGGCTTGAACAAAAGTGAGCACAACTAAGGAACAAGGGGCACACAAATAGAAATCCCTTTTTTTATTCATTGGTTTATTTTTCTCTCCACTCTTTACTTGCAAACCAGCACTTTCCTAATGTACGAATGATTTACTTTTCCTAACTTAATCAAATCAACCGATCCATATCATTAGTGTAATTTCCTTTAGGAAAGAGATTTTAAGGGAATAGATAACGGATTTTAAGGATCCTTTTCCTTAAAAAAACCTTGTATAGTTTTCCGATGTATGAAACCCATCTCCCCCATTTCCTTTCTCTTTTTTTTCTCCTGAGGTCTCGCTTTCTCTCCCAAACCACCCGTTGGTGATCCCTCCCGCGGCCATCCCTGTGGCTCATCTCCCTCCCATGATTTCCCGGCGCCATCTCCCTGTCTATCTCTCCATTGCCTTCCTCTCCATCTACCCTCGACTCTCCAACGCCCTTCCTCACCCCGGCGACTTGGATTTGATAAGTACAGTTGGATGACCGACTCCCCTAATGTTGTCCGTCTACACGTCTTTGTTGTGTCCGCTTTGGTGTGTCGCATTGGAGTTGCCCTTAGAGCATCTTCAACACTTCCCTAAAAAAACTTCCCTTGTAAAGTGATTTTATGCCAAACACATACTTATGCATTTAAATCTCTTATAAACATAACATTGTTCAAAAAACTGAACGAAACTATCCAAAATATCATAGCTCAGAAATCACAATTAGGTCGATGAAGATATATACAACTACTCATATGGCATATCGTGATCTCAAAGATCCCCATAAGGACTGTAGAAATTGTGGCTTGACGTCTCATAAGCATGAGAATGATTTTTTTTTTGAAGCCTTAAGCACGAGAATGACGTCCAGCAGGCTGCAAAACAAAGGGAAATATAAGGCAGATCAGTTCGGTTGCAATACGTGTCAGTTATGCCCATGACCCTCTAAATTTCTGATCTTATTACAGCTAAATCATAAACATGGACATAGATTGGTGAATGAGGAAGGAAATGCCTAAACTATCCAAGCAAGACAATGAAAGAGAAGGCTGTCAAGCAAGCCTGTTTTGAACAAGCAAGCAAGCTGGGGCACCTTTCACTCTCGGACATATACTTGTCTACCAAAGTTGTTATGTGTATATATAGCATTCTCCTAGGAATGGGACAGAACTTTCCTCAGCGTCATAATTCAAAACAGTGATACAGAGATATTGTTTTTGCTGCAAATACTTCCCTTCGGGTCAAAATTAGTTGTTGGTTTAGCTCAAAGAGAACAGAACACAGAAGGATCAACTAGGGATGAAAACGGCGCGGAAACGGACGGAATTGGGTGCTACCATATTTGTTTTCATATTTTTTTGCAGAAGCAGAAACGAATACAGAAACCCCGGAAATGAATATGGAAACAGATACCACCGGAAACAAACACGGAGCGAATACAGAGCGTACACGGAAACAAAACTGTGTGTTAACCGGAACTTAAAGACCTCTTGAATCATGGAGAAATATAGATAAAAACAAACAAATGGATGGAATTGTTAACATGGCAACAAAATATTATGGTTGTGTTGGTAACACAGGGTAGTATTGTAGTGAAAATTACTTGTCATGGTGAAAAGCGATGTTCTCAATCCTATGTTACAACTAACTGCAACAGCAAAAGGAAGCGTACCGTCGCATCCTGGACTGCAGTAATAGCCTGGATGTTACTATTCCCAATCAAAGTAAATGGCGGAAGTCATTCATGATTGACATATAAGCAGAATGAGAATGTTGCCCACCAGACTGCAGACACAGGATAATATAAGTCAATTCAATTTCAGTATATATGGCAACTGGAACATGGTAATCATGGGTAAATTATGGTCGTGATTCTACAAACTTATGATATTACTTTGCTAAGATATTAGCACTATTAACAGACGAGCCGGCTGCAAAACGAAGACTGTATACTTGAATCAGTCCACTTAATCTAGGTCACTGACAGAGAAAACAAATGTAATAATTCAACAAGACCTAAGATGCATATTAATTGTAGTACCTCGGGCATTGAGTTATTTTCTGATAAAAGAAGCTCAGAAATAACATCGAATGGTGCAGGCAGTGGAGCTTCTCGGGAGGAATGATCTGGTTAAATGGTCTGTTCAAACTCAAGTTGTTATGTTCCGAAATACAGTGGATAGCAGAGTATGATCTGGTTAAAAATCACAGGTTGTCCATGACTACGGGGACTTGATTGCTCACGTCCCCATACTCATGGGCCGACCCATTAAATGGGCGACCTGGTCGCTCGGCAGGGTGCATCCACCCCGCGTGGTTCACTTGGTCAACGGTTCACTAGTCAACCATTGACATTTGGAAGAAATGCAAAAAATGAAAAAAGAGAGAGAAAATTGTGAATTAAAAGAATTTCACGAGTTCAAAGAAAAGTTAGTGGATATGAAAAAAGTTCATGAATGTAGAATAAAGTTCAAGATTTTGAAAAATAGTTCATAAATTTTAAAAAGATCATGGATTTTGAAAAATAGTCAACGAATTTGAAAAAGTTAAGAACTTTGGAAAAAAAAGTTCACTGATTTTTAAAAAAGTTCATGAAATTAGAAAAAATTGTAAATGTGGAAAACTTATGTGGATTTGAATGTATTCATGCATTTGAAAAAGGTTCACGGATTCAAAAGAAAAAGTTCACAATCTTGAAAAAAGTTTCATGATTTTGAATATTTTTTCAGGAATTTGATTTTTTTGGGAGTTTGATAAAATAAAAAATGGAAAAGAAAAAGAAAAAGAAAAAGAAAAAATCCGAAAAAACTGTCCAGGAAGGCAAAAAAGAACAAAAGAAAAACCA
This sequence comes from Aegilops bicornis, assembly GCA_021605145.1. Lineage (NCBI taxonomy): Eukaryota > Viridiplantae > Streptophyta > Magnoliopsida > Poales > Poaceae > Aegilops > Aegilops bicornis. Next base: position 7,694,080 of record CM038672.1, on the reverse strand, counting down.
GTCGGAAGCTTCTAGAAGCTTCACAAAACCGGCTGGGGTTGCTTAAAAAACAGAAATAGTGTCACATGCGGTCAAAGAAGAAAATAAAGTGAAATGAGTTGAGCCCAAGTGGAGAAGGGGGTGTGCGCTTGTTTGTGATGGACCCAATATCTGTCGCTCAAAGCGCTAAGTAGGGTTTGGGCCGAACTACACTAAAAAGAATAAATTTCTACTTTTTTTGTGTTAGTTATATTTATTTACAATCGTGCATACTGAGATATTTTTACCTGATGGATGCACTGCCTCAAATCCCGAACGCAGTGATGATAGTCCGTTGGATACAACACACAGATAGCAAATTGAGGCTACAAACAAAAAGAAACAGAGAAGGTCGGTATATAATTTAGCTGCATCAGTGAATTACTGTAAAAAGTCATTTTTAGTAGTGTTTGGGGTTTGGCTCCGCTGTTTACTTGCTGGGCCAGGGATCTGAACTTAAAATTGGTGATTCATTTCGATGTTGCGGTTGAGCCCACATCCGCACCCACTCACACACACGGCCGAGCCAACAGTTGAGTCTGTGTTGTTTGAAAGCGAAAGATATAGTTCTAAAAAAGAAAGGTGCTTAATTGTTGGACTCAAAGTGTGATTTCTCTTGCTGGGCATACAAGTCATCGCCGAATTTTGAGTCTAATTTTGACATAAAAGTTGACTAATTAATACATTATGAGTTAAGTATTATGCAACAAAAGGTATTTCATTAGAATTTTGTTTGAAAAATAGATCCAATTAGATACTTATTGCGGCATAGCCACATAGATCACATGTTCTGTTTGCCAAATTTAGGATCAAATTCGATGGGGGCCAATAGACCCGGACGGAGGAAAGTACTAACTAATATGAGATTTGTATACGGGGCATATATAGAGATTGAATAGATTGATTAACTAAGTGTTAGCAACCATATATAGCATACGTAAGGTGTGTACCTGGTGGTTCATGGTGAGATGGAACTCAAAACCAGTGAACCCGTCGTCCCTGGCCCTGCATGGCATAGTGTAATTCGCCCTTTTGCAGTAGAGTTTGGTGAGGACGACGTCGCGCCCTATCTTGACGGCACCCGTGCTCTTCCATGTCCCACCTCCCAATGCCTTCCTGCTTATGATCCCGGGCCCCATTGGGTTGATGAGTGTGAAGATCACCATGGCTCTCTCCGGCACGTACGGCGTCCAATGTCCCACAGTCCGACTCTTGGTCGTGCATGGGCGGCAAAGATGTGAGTGAGATGAGATAAGACCGGTGTGAGATGGCCCAAATCAGAATGCATGCACGTGTTCCGTCCGTCTAGAAGAGTGGACTCAATTACTTACAAGGTTGCTGCCAAGCCGGTAATGCATTGTAGATGCGAACCCAGGGGATTATTCCTGCATCGCCATGGAAATGCATGAGGAAGTCTTTTTAAATCCTGAGCGCATTGCCTGCTCAAGGAAAGGCCATTTGACTTTATCATATGCCTTTTCGAAATTCACCTTAAAGATGGCCCGATCTAGCTTCTTCGAATGAACTTCTAGGATATATTTTCATGCCTCCATCTGGCTCGCTTGCACGAGGAATGTGCGATCCGTGTCAGTTTATTGGTACCCACTTCCGTGAATATTTGAAACTCACATTTAAAAGACATATTGACCTGAACTGCTCAATGCAAATTGCTTCTTCTTTTTTTTGGCAATAACGTTATCATACCAAAGTTAAGATGAAAAAGTTCCAAGTGACCATTGAAGAAATCGTGAAACATAGACATAAGATCATCCTTTTTAATATGCCAACATTTCTAATAGATTTCCATGAGGAACCCATCTGATCCCAGTGCTTTATTTTGCTTTGTATGTAGTTTATATTGGAATCTCTAAAAGGGGTTATATTTAGGAACGGAAGGACTAGTATTCAAGCCCCGAGTCAAACTGCTTCCAAGCATTCATAGTTTAGGCTTTGAGCACAGTAGCTCCCGCTGACAATTGGCATCTAAACCCTGGCTACTTATCTAACCTACTCCGGACCCTCGCGCTCCATGCTACTGGCCATCTCTTGTATTGTACTGCCTCGAGCTGAGTGTATTTTATTTTCATGCATGACATATAGTAGCATACAATTTATGATGATATGGTATCATAATATGACACTGAACCCTTCCTTTGTTTATTTAATTCTATGTCAACTCATGAAAATTGTATGGTTGGCATGCATGATACTAGCTATCAGTGGCGTAGTGCTTTTACTCCATGTAAAGTCGTTAATGAGTTTAGGAGCTCGAATTTCGAGACTCACAATCTAGCGAAGCATGCTTTATATTTGGTGACCGGCCGCCATGTCTGGTTTGGCCAACCTAGTGGCCTTCGTTTCGTCCCCACAAACATTGATTTTATGCCAAACACGTACTTGCGTACCAAAGCTCTTATACACATAACATTGTGCAAAAAAACAAACGAAACAGGCCAAAATATCATAGTTTTGAAATCACAATTAGGTCGATGAAGATATATACAACTAATCCCTCGGTGGATTGCACATCTCCATGGTGATCTTTGGCTTATAATTAGGGTGCTTAGTCTTCGTTGGGGTGGTGTTTTCGGTGCTCTGCACTTTTGTATCTCGCCTTAGGTGTGTGCGTTGAGTGCGGGTGTGGAGTGTGTTTGTATCTTCTTGCTTGATGTTGTGGTGATGATGCTTTATATATAAAGCGGGGGGAAACCTTTTTTCATCGTATATAAGTCCGGCGGTGGAATCTGACGCCGACTCCAACTCGTCCTACCATTGAATTCCTGGGCCCTGGCCCATTCTTTACAAGGAAATCAGGTTGCTTTTCAGCACACATCGGCCCACAATCCTTGTCGCTTTGGGCGATGGGCCGAGGGCACGCCTATTCATCGCGTTACGCGAGACGAGGGCGAACCCTCGCGTCGGGGGAAGCCCCAGATGGGCCGGCCCAGCTGCGCGGGAGGCCGCGGCCTGTTCTATTTATTTTCTATTTTCTGTTTTTATTTTTTGCATTATGTTTGTATCATTCTTTATACTTTAAAGTATTCTACATATATATTACAAAACACTCTTCAAAACTCATTTCAAAATGTGTTAAACAAGTATTTGAAAAAAATGTTGAATAAGTATTAAAAATGTTAAATGAGTATTAGACAAATGTTGAACAAGTATTTGAAAATATTGAATAAGTATTAAAAATTTTGAATAAGTATATGAAAAAATGTTGAATAAGTACTAAAAAAATTTGAACACCTATTTGAAAAAGATTGAACAAGTATTTGAAAATGTTGAATAAGTATTTAAAATGTTGAACGATTATTTGGAAAATGTTGAATAAGTATATAAAAAATATCAAATAAGTATTAAAAATATTGAAATAGTATTTGAAAAATGTTGAATAAGTATTTAAAAATGTTGAACGAGTATTTGAAAAATTTTGAACAAGTATTTAAAATATGTTTAAAAAGAGTTCGGACAATGTTGAACATGCATACAAAACACATTGATCACTTGTTAAAAAATGTTTTTGGCACATGCGAAAATGTAGAGTGAAAATGAAAATAAACATAAGAAAAAACAAAAAACAAAAAATGAAGAAGAAAAAGGAAATCAAACAAAAAATTAAGAAAAAAGAAAACCAAACAAAAAAACGAAGCAAGAACGAAGCAAATCCTGTCAAAAAACAAAAAGAAAAAAGAAAAAAGAAAACAAAAACAATGAAACTCGGGCAAACTTGGCCTCAACTACATCCCGCCCTATTATGTGACTTGAATCCAGACCCTAGCCTGGTGGCTTTCACCGGTGAAAACTATCAGCTTGATTGGTTCGATGCCAAAAGTTGGCATGCCAATATTTGGCGAATACCAAATGTTGGCTAGTGAATGGTTGGCTATCAACTTTTCTTGTCAACCTCACAAAAAGTTGCCAACATTTGGGAACTTTTAATTTTTCAAATGTTGGCTTGCCAAATATTGGCAATGTCAAATGTTGGCATCAAACCAATTATGCTCTATCTTTGCAACCAGGGTTCGAATCCCACCCACCACGCTCCCTTTTTCCATTATTTTCGTTTTTAGTGTGGGTGAGTGGGCCGGCCCGTTAACAGTGGAGTTCGCAGCAAGAGTTCCCGTAGTGCTCGCATAATGCGAGAAATAGCATTCACGATGGGCCGAAGACTATTTCCAAATACTTCCTTCCTGTATATGGGAAAGTATTAGTTTGGCGATCCCGATTCCCAGCGCCGTCGATCAAGTCCACCAAACGCAGCTACGTGTTTTGGACCGCCCAAGTAGCATTCATCCCACTTCCGGTTTGGCAAGGTTCTAGAACCTTCCAAGAACAAGTTTTTTCATTTTCTTACTTTTCAACGTTTTCATATTATTTTTATTTTTTCCTTTGTTGTTTATTTTTATGTTTTTGGCTTTTTCCTTTTTCATGCCACAAACATTTTTTGAAAATCATGAATTTTTTTTTCATTAAATTAAAAACTCAGACATTTGGTGTGCGCGAGTCGGCCGGCCCGTTAAAGGTGGAGCTCGCAGCGAGAGTTCCCGTAGCGCTCGCATAATGCGAGAAATAACATTCACGATGGGCCGAAGGCTATTTCCAAATACTTTCTTCCTGTATATAGGAAAGTATTAGTTTGGCGACCCTGATTCCCCGCGCAAGTCGACCATTGTCCACCAAACACGCTACGTGTTTTGGACCGGCCCAAGTAGGATTCATCCCACTTCTGGTTTGTCAAGGTTCTAGAACCTTCCATGAACATGTTTTTTCATTTTTACTTTTTTTATTACTTTTCGTTGTTGTCATATTATTTTATTTTAATATTTCCTTCATTGTATTTTTATTTTTTGGATTTCCCTTTTTCATGCCGCGAACATTTTTTTGAAAATCATGAGCATTTGTTGTTCATTAAATTCAAAAAACTGACACATAAAGATTTTGATCCTTGGTGGCATTTCTAAAAGAATCTCAAAATCCTACCGTGTATGTCCCACTTGCTTGTAAAAAGAAAAGGAAGCAAGCTAAAAGTATGAAACCTCTTCCGAGAATCCTAGAGAACCTATTATTAATGAAGAAAGTAAAACTCAAATGATCAAAATGAAACTCTATGTTTGATTCTGAATCTCAAAGGGGTGATGATCAACAAGAACGCACTCAAGATAAAAATTATGATCCTACTCAAGAAGAGGTCGAAACTGTCAATGCTAAAATTACTAAGAGCACAATAAAGAAGAAACACCATAAAGTCATAGTAAAAGGGATTAGATACCTAGGAAACATGGGAAAGAAAGACAACCACAATTACACAAGTCTATGTAGTTTCTTAGTCAAACTTATAAAACTAAAGACAATGAAATTTTTGCAAAAAAGGAATTGAATTACTTAAAACACTTGGTTTGCTAATTTTGTTAACCAATACTAAGTTCTCTATATCTATCTAGGGATCTTTTTGTGTGGTTTTAATTGTTTATCATAGTTAAAGTCGGCCAACCGGTTCTAGCCACGTGCTATAAGTGGGGGACCGGGCGGTACGTTCCTGGGTGTCTTGCGAATTCAAGGATTTAGGGACATTATTTTTGTTGCGTTGGTGAACACGAAATATGTACATTCTTGTGTAGGGCTATAGCCCCCCCCCTCCCGGCGCAAATATATGGTAGTTTTCTCAAAACTGAGAGGTAATCTATGGTGGGACTTGATAGGATTACAACCTCAACTCAAAACATCAAGTACTAATAGAGCATCAATTATATAGATAGAGCGGTTGAAATCTTTACATACCATACCAAAATAAATACCGCCGTCACCGATGCATCTCAGCACATAGACAAAAATTTGCGATGCCCTACCCCTGACCAAGAAAAAATAACCGACAGACTAATCACCGCCACAGAACACCCGCGAGGCGACGAGGAGACCGAGGCACGATTGACCTGATCCAGGCGTTAAGACTCGCCGAGATAAGTGCAAACGCAGCGAGGGCATAATCTGTCATGCGGAACGCCTACACAGAAGGAAACAAACGTTAGATTTTGCATAAGGCGTAGATTTCAGCTGCATAAATCTTCATAACGGTTACCTGCTCTCCTTCTTCACCTTGCACAGCGTGGCTCCGTTGCAGCTCGCGTTTGGCAGCAGCAGGTGACCGATGTCACTAATATTGATTCTATCGATAGTCCGACCATCGGAATGTATCTCCAGCTGGCTGACTCGTCCGGGTGCAAGTGTGATAGAATGAATCTTAACCTACGAAATAGGCACAGTCATCGAGGAAAATCATCAAGCAATAAGTCACTTAATCAGTTAAATGTCTCTTGGTTGTTTTTTCTAAGTAGCTAGACAAGTACATTTCTCTGAAGATACAAAATTATGCGGCACCTCCCAGTGTCGTAATCAACCACGAGCAGCGGACTCACAACGGGGCCTTCTCGAATTCCCCCTCATCGCAGATCAGCCTCACCGGACAAGGGGCGCTCGAATTAAAGCTCAACTCCTCATCGCAGATCTTCGAGGAGCTTTTGCATGAGCGCTGCCAAACGATTCCTGGCTCCAGGAGAAGCTAGTGTAGCTAGGGGTGGTGACTTTTACACCGAAAACCTAACACCGAACCGTACCGAACCAAATTAATCGAGATTATGAGTTTATTTGGTTTTCGTTATTCGTTGCGGTTTTCAAATTGACGTCGTTCGGTGTTTGATTGCATTTTCGGTTTTGAGATAGGTAGAATCCGAACAAACCACTTACACCGAACTCTCTAAGACCTACCTGTCACGACCTAGCTCAAGGCGACTAAATAATTAGCTAGCTCAAAGCCCAGCAAACCTTGGTCCTGATTCTCACACAGATTCCCATTCGCAAGTCAAGGCGTACACAGCCAGCTATCTCAATCAAATACTACTTTCTCATTGAAAAAAGCTCAATAGAACTAGGCCATGCTAGGTTGCCGAAAGCCCAACTCAACGCTTCTTTTTTCTGTATCTAAGGTGAGCAGTACTGTTCGTTTTGTGTGGAGTTTCATTCATGTTTTCCTTTATATTTTCTTGTGCGTGTGAAGCTATTATTCCATAGTCCGGTTCACCAAAACACCGGACAAACCAAACCGAAATATATCAGTCTATTAGGTTTGGTTTTTTCTATTTTACTGATTTTTTCAGTTGTTGTTTCTGAGAAACAGAAATTTTATAATTAACCAAATAAACCGAATAGAAATAACCTAAAAAGCCAAATGCCCGCCCTTAAGCGTACCACGAGAAGCCAGAGAGCTTCCGAACGGGGTATAAGGCTGCAACGTGAAATCCCGTGCACCAAACTAATCAGTAGTTAGCTCCACCTATTCGTATTTCATGCAGCTAGCTCATATGCCCATGAACTCTCAACCATAATAAATTGTACGCAAAGTTCTACTACAGGCCGAGCTACATGGTACTCCCTATCCCTACCGTCAGTTCGCTTTGTGATCTGTGCATCTGAGAGCACCACGAGAACTCAACCAGACTGCGCCAGTGTAATTAGCAGTCGTTGACCAGCCTATATGAATAGAGAAATGTAGATTGCTAGTCCTACGGGTTCTGCCTTTGCCCGAGAACCTTTGCACGTGGCAGCTGTACTGTTGAAACGTGACTTTTCCATCCAACTTCTGACAAGCTTTTGCATGCTTCATATTCTCTCCTCTTTTCTTTTCTTTGAGAAATTCCATCCTCTTTCATTCTAAAAACCTGCTAGTACTAGTAAGAGTACATGCGCAGAAAAGTGAGCGTTAGATGTCAAAAACTGAGTCAAATTTTTGAGGCAAAAAAACTTTGTCAGTTATTTCAATTCCTAGCACCTTACACATGCACTGTTGCACTCGTGCTAGTGGAGTCGTCGGAGTACATGACATGTGCTACAGTAATATGAGGAAACAGCTAGCTAGTGCAGTCGGCCTCCACCGCTCGCTTGTGGACAAAAGCCTCCATCTGAAAAGTCAGACACATGCCGTGAACAGTTGCCTAGGCGGCCCATTCTTTAATAAATTCCGTAGGTCTCAGCTAGTGTTGATCGGTCAGACTAATATATTTCTCTTCAGAACAGGGCTCACATCTCTATGCAGAGTAGTCCATAAGGAAGGGTTGGGATAGTGGGTGCCGTGTAGCTCGGTCTATGAAAAACCTCGTGTGCCTGGAATGAAATAAACATGCCAACTTGCTAAATCATCTGTACCCAGCGCCCCTGAGTTGTATTTCTAGTTGGTCCTCAAAGATTTAGTAACTTGTATCACACACACCCCTCTTTCATTCCTGGCTCCGTCCATGGAAACTTGGACCGAACCTTCTACAAGGATGAAAATTTTCTGGCTTGTGGAGGACCACGAACAATGTTGTGATAGGAAAAGGGTGGAGTGAATGATCTGGCTCGTGCAATATTGGCTGAGCGGAATGCACATTTGACTCAACATTTCAAGATGGAAAAAATTGTAGATCAAAGCAAGCTTATGCTTTTAAAATATTCTTCTACAAAGAGGACATGCTTTTGGCTTGGCTGAAAGTAATCGGTGTACCATAAAATATTTTAGTGATCATTTGGAAAAAACACACACACACACACACGCCTCTTTCACTTGTGATGTGCGATAGGTAAATAGGTAACCAGCATCATATATCTACACCTGAAATGCGGATCTTTCACTAACGCACAATGGAGAACATAGAAGGAAGTGGCATCTTTCAGGTGCTCAGTATGGCTTCGGACTTCTGACCAAGGTACTGCTGCCAGGTCTTGCCGGAGCCTTTTTCTTGATGCTGACCGTCATCTTCAGAGCAAACGTTCTTGGGTCCGTCGTAGTAGATAATGTCTGTGTTAGCATTTGCACGCTTCCAATTTGTTGGGAGCTTTAGATAATTGTCATAGAAGGCTAAAGTCATTGCCCACCTGACTCTATCCCTGAAAATGGATGTATTGAAAATGGTGTTATAATATAACTAGGTGAATATGATTTTCTAATTTATGCGGATGATGGATATTTTTGCCCGGAACGCATTTTGGGTCACTGACCTTTCATTAGCTACGTTGCCAACATTAGACCAGAATGCGATAGAGTCAATCAAATTCCTCTTTAGATTACGTGGCTCCACCAGAAGCACATCAAAATCAAGTAAGCACGTGTTCTTGTCATAAGGTTCACTATATACCAAATCTTTTGGAGCCATTCTTCGAACAACATTCAGAACATCCATACTGATGTAATCACCAAGGCGCTCGCTACAATCTTCAGCAGCACCGATGGCATAACTGCCTAAATCAATGCGAACAAGGTCTTCAATTTTTCCCTGGGTAGGAGAGTGATGTTACACAAAAGGTAATGCGAAGATACTAAGAAAATGCTTGCTTTGGTCTATACTTGGACGTCATAGATTATGCTTTGTGTTTCAGAATTGGATTTGCATGCTCAAAATGTTCCATGGATCTATGCCTTCTAACCCCGGCAATATGGTCCTATTACAATAACTCGCAAAAAAATGACTCACTTACAATAAGTAGGTCTATTCTGTTGATTGATCTATTGTTTCAAAAACACTGGTAAATCCGTTTCAAGCAAAGTAAAGACTGGTAAAATAAAATTGCAATCATTTGACAGTACTAATGCAAATGGTCAATACAAACTTCTCTCTAGAAACTTTTTGATGTGCAATTCTGGCATTCTACCTAAACTATTATCAGTTACCACTCACTATGACAGCTTAGATGATTGAGAGAGCGAAGAAGCCTGGCGTGGCATCCTCCTCATTTATTTCTTTAGGGCTTGTTGAGCTGGTGCCCTTAGCAAAACCACATTTTTTTCATGAGACTCATTTTATTTGCTTGCTTTGGTTTGTTGTTGCTACCTTGTGAGAACTTTGTATGCTTGTGGCGGTTTGCTTTTATATATAAAGCGGGGCAAAATCCTATTTCCGTAGAGAGCGAACAAGCCATACGACCAGCAAATGTAATAGAACTATACTCTGGCAGAAAAGGTCTTGATGGAATAACCGGTTCTTTCTTTGGAAGTTCCGTAACAGGTTTGAATAAATACATAAAACATATGCATATGGTACCTTTATGATTGAGTCTGCTGAGATATAAACATATCTCTTTCGCGAGAGTTGAATTGTTGTGATAATGATTGGTGACAATTCATTGCGGACTGCCCAAAGAAAGTTTCCTTCTGGAGTGGTAACATTTAGCTTGTCCTTGATTTTCTTTTGACTGAAGAGGTAATAAGTATGAGGACACTGGAATTCCAACAATAAATGAGCATTTTAATCTGTGTGGTCACCTAGTAAAAGTAATATCTGAATCAGCTGGTAGTACTGATTTTAGCTTGTAGTAGGGCAATTGATCATTGCCTCCTTCAGGTATCAAGAAATTGAAGGATACATCATGTGGATGGCTGCCAAAGAAGGACAAGGAAACACGACGGCCATATAAGACACCACTCAAAAAGTACTTGGAAGACAAGACACAATTCTGGCACAAGTTCTACTATATCACTAGACCACATAGGTGAAACAACCCGATACCAAATTAAGGGTTATCACTTTTATACAACATGGGGTTTGTCACTTATATTACATGCAAGTAATCATGAAGCTTCATGCAAGTAATTCAGACAACCGATTTGGATGACAGTCCAGTAATAGGATAGGTGTTTATAGTCAACTCGTTCTATTTTCGTCGGTTGTGCCACTTTATACTTTTTTGTTCAGCTCTGTGTGAGCTTGTTCTGGATTACAAACTTTTTGGTCACTTTGTTTAATAAAGGGGCTGCATGCATCACTCTGATGTAGAGGTCGGAGGTAATACTCCTTTTCTACAATAGAACAAGAAAATCATGAAGCTTCATCATGCAGAACAAAAATCTTGTATATCAGTTGCAGAAGATTCTGGTAGTCGAAGTTGAATGTTATCGTGCCAATTTCCTTGTAACAAAATTGCAGAAATACACGCGAAACGTAGAAGCTGCACCTTGAGCTGGACAGGGTGGAGTTTGTGAGCACAGCAAGAGTACGAAGATCCAGACAGCTTATCCAGGAGAAGACATCTACACTCGTAACCTCGTGGGACAGTTCCTGCCGCGGGTAAACAATCCCGGCTATAGTAATATCATATGCATGCGAGAAATATACAGAAAATACAGACAAAAGGGAGCTCCAGAGAGCCGGGAGCGAGACGGGCATGGCGAAACGAGCTGGCGGCATGTAGTACCTCGGGGTGGCGCGAGAGGTCCAAGGGGACCCAGGTGCGGGCTGTGCGGCCGTTGTCACGGCCGGCTGGGTGGCGGAAGTGGGTGGCCGGCAGGAAGTGGAGGCCCACGAGCGCCAGGATGGCGGCGACGGCGAGCTTCGGCATCCCGCGGCGCCGGCTCGACGTCGGTGTGGATGACGCGCTGCCCTCGCGTTGACGGGAGGCGGGCGGCGGTGGGAATGGAAATGGAAACGGTTCCAGCTTGGGAGTCTTGGTCGCCGTGGGTTTGTACGTGCTACTTTGTAGACGGGCTCTCCGCGCGAAGCCTTTTGGATCTTGTGGCGATCAGGCGTTGCGATTTATGTACTGTTCTTGGCACTGCTTGGCATCGTGTTCCATCTCAGGGAAAGCATGCCCTTGTTTGCAACAAAAGATTTTTTAATGAGTTTCATAAGGTTTTTTCTTTCGTTCTGAAAAGATTTTTTAATGAGTTTCATAAGGTTGTGCCATTTTATTCTTTCACTAGGGCGTCAAGGGGGGACATGCATGTTCAATGCTCAAGGCTTCACGCGAACACCTTAGCTAGGCTGGTTATCCGAAATTGTTTGGATTTAAAATTTGGTCCAAATTTTCATCAAGGGAGGTGGCCCGCGCCAACATACAATTACCAATTCCCCTTTAATAGTTGAGATTGAGACTAGAAAATATGCCCTTGCGTTCACCGGCCTGTCCAAATTAGAATGATTATTAAAGAAAAACAAAATTGATTGAAAAATAAAAAGATACAAAGTTGATTAACATTCAGTAAGATGGCACGTTTCTTTTGACTGTAAGTTTAGTATTAATTAACATCAACAAATTGAGATGAATTTAAAATTATTAGAACTTCTCTACCATGAACGTTCACCGGACTGTTCAAAAGGATGTATTGTATTGCAATAATGCTACACTTAGGCTGGTTGTAATGGAGAGGACGTTCCCGCAGTTCAGCTTCTGTGTGACACGGCGAGGGTCCTCCGAGGCAGCCCGGCCGGCGAGTTCCTCACATGGCCGCGCGGCGGGTTGACCTCCTCTGTGACGGCCTGGCGAGGATATATGTGGTGATGCACCACGACAGGCTCTCTTCATCGGCAGCGTCGTGATGAGCTCCTGCTCGACGGAAACTGAGCTCTTGGCAGTCATCAGTGGCGGGTCAATCACTTAGTCGTCAGCGGGCGGCGCAGCGATATCTTGCTCATCGGCGGCGGTGGCGGAGGTCTTGGTCGTCGGCGGTTGCCGCGCGAGCTGTCGGTCGTCGTCTGCGGTGTCACCGGATTGCACCATCGAGATGGCATGGTGAATGCCTTGCTAGCCATTGTGCTCTATTGACCAAAAAGTTGTATGAAAGAAGAACAGTACAGTCTGATCCTGCATTTTGAGTTCAGGCTTTTGTCTGAAAGAATAGCAGCTCAAGGTGAAGCTAGCAAGGTTGTCACGATGCCAACGAAGGAGAATATTGCTGATTTCAATTCTACAGGGTAGTTTAGTTCTAGCAATATTGTTTGGCTGTAGCTTGTATTTTGTGTTCATACTTTTTCCAAACAGAATCATGAATAAAAATTTGTCCATCCTTATGTACTGTTGTTGGTCTGTCATTGTTTGCTGAGAATGACAAATATACAGTATGAAGCTGAGAGATACTAGTGTGATACTTGAACCAGATGATAGACACAAATTCATGTACCTTGCAGAGTGACAAATATACAGTATCGAGCTGGAAATAAACGGATACTTAAACCAGATGATAGACACAAATTCAAGTACCTTGGAGAGAAACAAGATGACAAAACATAAATCATCTACTTTCTAGTGCCCTGTTGCATATCATGTATTAGGTACTACATGAATGAAAGTTGACAGGTGCAAAGAAAAGTACTACATCCAACATCTGGTGACTACATAAATCATGTCTAATTCTGATCCATAGTAATGTTGAGCCCTCCAGTTCCATCAAAGTATAATTCTGGAGAACTAGACACTACAGTCAATCCTTGCTGAACTTGAAACAGCATACTTGTATATTCTCCCAGAACTTGAGGCATAACCATTGTCGATGAACCTCCAAATGGTACTGTAGTCGATCCTTGGGGTAAGTTGTCAGTTGTAATGCCCAAGTCAAATGGTTCCTGCTCCAAAGAAAGTGATAAAATGACATTTTGTTCCATCTTATACTAGAAAATGACATCTTGTCAGTTGTAATACCATTGTCGATGAACACATCTGGTTGAGCTTCACCATGGTCATGTTCAAGTTCCACATTGCTTTCCTTTTGTGGCTTAATGCCGTCATCATCGCTTGAAATAGACATATTTTGACGGGCCTATGGCGGGCTTATGCCGGCCTGAACCATTTCATTATAAGATAGAGTACATTTACAAAGGTTGAAAGTTGGGGGAGGGAGAGATTACAAAAATAGTTGGGTTACAATCTCATAGATAAGTGGAACAACATAGTACACCAATCACGCAGAAGGTTCACGGCCTGCTCATTGGAGCATCTATTGGACCAAAGCATGAGGTCGTCTGCAGCTGAGCGGGCGATGATGTGGATAGGTTGCAAATCCTGCCTAAAAACTTTTGCATTTCTTCTTTTCCAGATATTCCAGAGAATAGCAATGATGACCGTTGATCGTGGTCTGTTGGCCAGGTCCATGCCCCAAAGATGCTGAAAGTCCGACGGCATCAAGCAGAAAGAGAGCTCAGTTCCTGCCAAAGAGGGCAAAGATCGGGGCATTGAAGGAATAGGTGACTCGTTGATTAGGAAATTTGGGCGAGCGGGCAGCAGTTGGAGTCAGATATGCCCCTGTTGAAGCATCTTTCGTTGGTCAAGAGTCGATTTTTACTTGCGAGCCATAGAAAAATTCTGCATTTGTTGGGTGCATAATTTTTTTTGAGTGCGGTTTTCTGTAGCTCAGGCTACACGGTACCCCTTATCTTTGCCATCCATTTATGCATCAAGATCCGTGCAGAAACATTTGTCTTTTTTGTTTCTCTCAAACGACACAACATATGAACTTTAACTTTTGCAGAACAACAATACATTCTAACTACAATCTAGGAAAAAAACTTTCAGATTTTTTCATGCATTTTAAATACTTGAAATAATATTTTTAGTCAAAGAAAATCTCATTTTTATATTTATATCAGACCAAAAATCTGAAAGTTTTTTCACACATTGATGTTCTAATGTTTGTTCGATCTGCAAAGTTTGAAGTTCATATGTTGTTTCGTTTTCGAGAAACAAAAAAGAGAAATCTTCTTGTTGTAAGTTAGTTGGGGAGTACGGATCTCAAAGCAAGGCCGGAGGGTTGAGGATAAGAGGTTCCATGTAGCCTGAGCTACAAAGAAACTTTGTGTTTTTCCAAATGGCCGGAGCAAAGTAGTCGATTGGCTTGTCGCTCCAAATAGCCTGACATATCACTTGATTATTGAACAACATAAGTTTCAGCATCCATTCCTATAAATCATGAAAATTTTAAATGTTCATGTTCAAAGGCAATATAACTAAATTGATATGCTGACTTATTGCGCTGAAATTAGGCATGTGAACCATGAACTAGAAAAGATTTATACAGTCAGAAGCAGAGGGGAAAGCATGAATAATGTGCTATAGTTCTGTAGATTCAAAAAGAAAAAGGAAAAACAATAATAGATCAACATGCAACGGCCTGGGCCTAATCAAGAAAAGCTAGATCTAAGATGCAAAAACTGAACATAGTATAACAAAATTTTGGGGAAGAACCTCGGCTGCTCTGGATGCCCCCGTTCATGAGCTCCCAGGCACACGCGGATCCGGCAGAACCTTGGCCGCGGCGTTGAGGTTAGGCAGTTACCGGCTGCGGCCAGAGCAGTTTAGGCCGGCGGCAACCACGATGCCATTCGCCCTAGAATCCCAGCGGGCGTCTGGAGAACAGGAGGCGGCGGTCTCGTGAATTGGAAACGACGGCGTCCCAACGACTGCTCTGCTTTTTTTTTTCTACGTTAAGGCTGGTCATAGTGGGGAGTAACTTAGACTAGTAACATGTATATGTTACTAGGCTATGTTACTACCTCTATAGTTGGTAGTAACATATATGTAGTGTCATGCATCACTTCATTTATTACTTCATAGACTCAATTAGCATTGGGAACCGCTAGGTGATGGTAACATATTATGTTACTCTATTTGTCTCTCTCTTCATTAACTACTTGACACATCATGATTTTTGCTTATGTGGCATCTATGTTACTACTTATGTTACTTCTATTATGACCAGCCTAATAGTGGTCTGTTTCCTTTTGGGTTCCTCGTTTAGCGCGGGCTTGCGAGCGAACACGTCGGACTCCATCCTAATCGGTGCCTAAAACGTCCTTATCTCTTCCGTAAGTGTTGCATTATCGATTGTATTGTATTGTATTGTGGATGGGGTACAGAGTAAAGGTTGATCTAACTTGAGATTGTATGTGTGAATGAACCTACCTCTGTGGTCTAAACCCCTCAGCTTGTATAGACACCGGGGATACCTAGGGTTACTCGTAGGTTGGTTACATTTGGGAATAAACATGCCGAGGACCACATTTGTGCCTTGGAGTGTGCGACAAATCTTTGGAGGATTCCATCTAGATTACTTCACGATGCTTGACGAATGCAGCCCACTGGTTGGTGGTTTTGGGGTCCTCGACCTAGCCATATCTAGGAGCTGAAGTGGTTAGCACCCCCTATCCAGGACACCATGTCATCCACAGTAATGCTGGATATGGTGTTGGACCTAAAACGTTCAGTTGCCATTGCATGAAAAAATTTAGTGTTCTCTTCCCCAACCTTAATGGACCTAGTAGTGCATCTTTGCTTCCAATATATGAACTGAAGTCTAAGTACTTCTTCCAAATGAACCTTCACAATTCTTCTAAAGTTGGATTCAGGCAAAGAAAGAGGCCTATGTTCCTCAAGAGAATCAAGGCATAAAATTAAGGGCTTAACCTTTGAAAGATTAGTATGCCATATCTTGAGTGTGTGTCTGAGGTTTTTGAATTTAGATGTGATGACAGCAGCAGAGGACTTTTTGTGCACTGGTTTGGACCAAGAATCTTTAACACAGTCAAGAAAGCCAGGAAGGTTAACCCAATAATTTTCAAAACAATTTTTTTTTTGCCTTTGGGATCATTGTTCTGATAGAAACCACAGGTGTATGATCAGATGCAGTCCTGGCAAGTGGAAGCACCATTGTGTTTGGGTAACTTCAAGTCCAACTGACAGTTGTGAAAATCCAGTCAATTTGCTCCAATAGAGGTACATCTTGCATATTGGACCATGTAAACCTTCTCCCTTTTAAGGGCAATTCAATTAGCCCCAAGTGACCAATGACTTCATTAAAAAGAAGCATGTCATTCACATTTCCTCCTGGTTTATTTCTGTTTTCCATAGCTCTCAAGAAATTAAAGTCACCCAACAAAATCCAGTTAGCATCAACCGGGATGGTCAAATTATGTAGCCAATTAATGAACTCTTCTCTGGCAGGGTTTTGACAAGGGCCATAAACAGTTACTGACGTCCATATATCAGAATTATGTTTACACTGAAATTCCACAGTGATGCCATAGCTTAACGAACCAATCAGTTTACCACTAAAAAGTGCAGAGTTCCACAACACAATCATACCACCTGCATAGTGGGATAAGTCTTGTTATAAGTAATCATGTGAATTTGGTATTCGTTCAATATTTTGATGAGATGTATGGTGTCTTTCCTCTAGCGGCGTTATGTCAACGTCGAGTACATGACACTTCACCGATTTGGGCCTAGGGAAAGACACTGGGAAGTAATAAGTAGATGATGGGTTGCTAGAGTGACAGAAGCTTAAACCATAGTTTACGGGTTGCTTCGTAAGGGGCTGATTTGGATTCATATGTTTCATGCTATTGTTAGATTTATCTTAGTTCTTCTTTCGTAGTTGCGGATGCTTGCGAGAGGGGTTAATCATAAGTGGGAGGCTTGTCCAAGCAAGGATAGCACCCAAGCATCGGTCCACCCACATATCAAATTATCAAAGTAACGAACACGAATCATACGAGCATGATGAAAACTAGCTTGACAGTAATTCCCATGTGTCCTCGGGAGCGCTTTGCTTTATATAAGAGTTCGTCCAGGCTTGTCCTTTGCTACAAAAAGGATTGGGCCACCTTGCTGCACTTAGTTACACTTGTTACTTGTTACCCGTTACGAATTATCTTATCACAAAACTATCTGTTACCGATAATTCCATTGCTTGCACAGAATACCTTGCTGAAAACCGCTTGTCATTTCCTTCTACTCCTCGTTGGGTTCGATACTCTTACTTATAGAAAGGACTGTGATTGATCCCCTATACTTGAGGGTCATCAAGACTCTTTTTTAGCAGCGTTGCCTGGGAGTGAAGCGCCTTTGGTGAGTGGAATTTGGTAAGGAAACATTTATATAGTGTGCTGAAATTTACTGTCACTTGTTACTATGTAAAATAGTTCTTTGAGGGGTTTGTTAGGGGTATCTTCACCCCGACCGGAAGAGCAAAGAGTTGCCCCTCAACCTACTGAACCTACTGAAAATATTTATTATGAAATTCCTTCGGGTATGATAGAGAAACTGCTGGCTAATCCTTATGCAGGAGATGGAACATTACATCCTGATATGCACCTAATCTATGTGGATGAAGTTTCTTGATTATATAAGTTTGCAGGTTTGCCCGAGGATGAAGTCAAGAAGAAGGTCTTCCTTTTATCTTTGAATGGAAAGACATTACATTGGTATAGGCTATGTGATGATATCGGATCCTGGAACTACAACCGATTGAACTTGAAATTTCATCAGAAGTTTTATCCTATGCATTTGGTTCATCATGATCAGAATTATATATATATAATTTTTGCCTCATGAAGGAGAAAGTATCGCTCAAGCTTGGGGAAGGCTTAAGTCAATGTTATATTCATGCCCCAGTCAGGAGCTCTCAAGAGAAATTATTATTCAGAATTTTTATGCTCGGCTTTCTCATAATGATCAATCCATGGTCGATACTTCTTGTACCGGTTCTTTTATGAAGAAGACTATTGAATTTAAATGAGATTTATTGGAAAAAAATTAAACGCAACTCTGAAGATTGGGAACTCGACGAAGGTAATGAGTCAGGTATAAGCCTTAAGTTTGATTGTGTTAAATCTTTTATGGATACCGATGCTTTTCGTGATTTTAGCACTAAATATGGACTTGACTCTGAGATAGTAGCTTCTTTTTATGAATCATTTGCTACTCATGCCCCAATCATGAGCTCTCAAGGAGGACGTTATGCACCTGTCATACAACCGCTCCATCAAGATCGCCGAGGACTGGTCTCTTGGCGACAGCTCACGCCTTGATGGTTGCAAGGCCGCCGCCAGGGCTCCGAAGGCCATGTCGGAAGTGGCCGCGGCGGCACTCCGCACGACACAGCAGGAGGCGGAGCGGCAGGCAACCACCGAACAAGGCTGTCGCGTCCCTCCGGCATCGTTCCGCCGCTGGAGGGACGACGACAACAACGACGACACTGACGGAGAAGGCGGTGCAGCAGGGCAGGGCGGCCACGCGTACGAGGTGGTCGTCCGGTATAGGGTTCATGTTTTTTTCTAGGTTTTTAGTTAAACAGTCGAAATATCAACCATTTTATGTAAATTATATCCGAATTTGAATGAAATCCATCCGATTTGATCGTATTTTGTGAGGTTGGTTCGAATTGGTGGCCTGAGGTTTGCGGCGACCGTTGGATGTCGTCCTTCCGCATTCGTGCTGCGGACAACCCCGCGGGTTGCCGTTGGAGATGCCCTAAGCTATGGATTTATAGGCTCGGAGCTCATTCTTCTTGTACTAGGGTAAACCCTAGCTGATGTGTTCATGGTTGGCCCTTAGGTGTATATTAAAGCGGCTTCATTCTTCATAGTCGACCCTCAAAATCTCTAAATTTTGCTGCAGTGTGATCTCCGTTTGTTCGTCAGTTCTAGGTAGGTAGGACCTCACAATTGAATTTCAGGGCTAGGTTTAGTCCTCTTCAACCCTGTTCTCAGCGTCGGTGTGGTGTTTCCGATTAGCACCCAGCGGTAATTTCATTCAGGTGCAAGTTCGGATAGGAAGTACTCCCTCCGTAAACTAATATAAGAGCGTTTAGATTACTAAAGTAGTGTTCTAAACACTCTTATATTAATTTACAGACGGAGTACTATGTTGCTAAAGCACACTGTTTTAGTGGGAAAATTCCACCCACCATCACTCCAGTGTACCATCTGCTATACAGGGTCTGGTTGCAGTGTTCGCTGTGCTTACCCCCTCCCCCACTTCCTTGTTGGTGCAGAACAGGTATACTACTCCTTCCAAACCGTCACCAAATCACGGGAGGAGGTGACGGAGGTTCGATTTCCACCCACAACTTGGGAGTCCATTCCTTTCAATTAAGTAGATGCTAAGCCTCGCCCCTCCCTCGCCTCCCCCTTCCCTCCCTCGCGTCGCCCGCTCGGGCGACTCGAGGGGTGAAACCTAATCCCGCCGCCGCACCTCCCCCCTCCTCGATCTCCCCTCGCCACCACCGGAGGCAGCTGCCGGGCAAGCTTGGTGTGCTGCTGATGACGGTGGTGGCGGGGTCCTCGCTGCCTCGCCTCGCGCGCGGGGGGCTGCGGGATCTGGGGCGGCGGCCCCGTCTGGTGTGGCGCCTCCAGCCCTTTGGCTCCTGGTGGCGCGGGCGTGGGCCGGCAGTCTTGACCGTGAGGAGAGTGAGACCTTCGGAGGATGCGGATCTGGGCTCGGTGTCGGCTCCGGCTTCAGCGGCGTCAGATCTGGCCGCCTCCACACCAACTCTCCAGCGCGTGCTCCTCCCCCTCCAGATCCGGTCTGCTACGTCGTGGGGGGCTGGTTCCGGTGGGTGGGAGCGGATGGAGGGGTTCCAGGACCGGGGGAAACCCTTAGCCAGCCTTGCTGGCGCGACGGCGGCGACATCCGCGGGCACCGCTCACCTCCTTGGAGGCGCCGGTCAGGTCCTGTCCTCCACATCCCATGCCCCCTTGCTTCCCGTGTGAAAATCCAAACTTTGTTGGACGGCGGCGACGCCCCAGGCGCCGTAATCTTCTTGAAGACGCTGTTTTTGGGAACAAGTGGGGCGGTGGGCTTCAGTGTGGTGCGATTTGGTGTGCGGCGGCGGCGACAGCAAGTCTCCAGCGGCATCCATGCCTTCCCTGGTGCGGGGTTCTGCTATGGTGGTGCTCTTCGTGCGGCTATTGAGGGCCTCCGGTGCCGTGGATCTCCAGGAAGGGAGGGGATAGGGTTCCCCTCCTCCGGTGGTTCCCTCTCCAGCCGAGGGTGCGAGCTTCGAGTTTTGGTCTTGGCCCTTCTTTGTTGCCCTTCGTCACAGCAGCTCACCCTCTTTCTCGCCCGATCTTGATTTTGGGGCTGCTTGGCTCTAGGTGAGTCGCCGTCGAC
This sequence comes from Aegilops bicornis, assembly GCA_021605145.1. Taxonomy (NCBI): domain Eukaryota; kingdom Viridiplantae; phylum Streptophyta; class Magnoliopsida; order Poales; family Poaceae; genus Aegilops; species Aegilops bicornis. The sequence continues at coordinate 7,673,377 of CM038672.1, read as the reverse complement.
ATGTGAGGAACGCCTGGTTCCACTCCCGTTGCTTCCTTGGGTGCCATTCAGGCAGGTTCTAGGGTGAACTAGTCCATCGCTCAACGGTGTGGCGCCTTTCGAGCCAGGCGAGGAGGCAGGGGCCTTCTTTGATGATGGAACTGTCTGATTGTGTTCTCCACAAGCCCCTGGTGTTCTGGCAATGGCTGCATCTCATCGTCGTCGTTTCCTTGCCCTGAGCCGGCAGTTGCCTCCCCCTTGGTTGCGTGTGTGCAAGAGGTCCCTAGCATCTCCTAGCTATTAGCTTCATGTTATCTGGAATCTAGCTGGTTGTGTGCTATGCGAGCTGTCTCCCGGCGCCTTTGTATCTTTGCCATGTTTGTTTTCTTTTTCTTTGTGTGATTCGTGGTTGTAATCTCTGTAATCCTGGCCGGTTGATGGCTTTGTTAATTCAAAGCCGGACTCTTCTTGAGCCTTCGTTCTAAAAAAAAAAGTAGATGCTAATACTCTGCAAACCAATAGAGTTACACAGAACAGAGTTTTTGGAGTTCAGTCAGCATGTCACAACCGAATTTCAGAGTGTTCAGAAAACCCTCAATGGCCTACAATACTCCCTCCGTCCCAAAACAAATGTCACAGATTTAGTACAAAGTTAAACTTGAAGAAACTACAGAGTGCCATTCAAACTTTGCCGCAAACCAACCGCACAATGTTGATTGAGATATACCATATCTTTGCTTGCAAGAGCAACAGCCATTCAAATTATAAATGCGTGGACCGGCAAGGAAACATAACCTGGCATTTGTTTTCAGGCACAAGACACTGTCGGACCATAACCTGGCATGCATACAGATCTAGGTACTTATCAATTGGTATTCAGGCACAAGGCACTCTTTCCCTTATTATTTTTAACATCACCAGCCACCCTGCAAAATGGACAGTGAATTAGGCTCCTTTCAAGAAATTGAATTGGCAATAAATAAATAAATGAACATTACGAAGGTGACATTCAGCAGATTTAGAAGCTATTCGCTTCTGAAACTGCTCATGGTCTTACAGCAACCTGGTGAGTCGTTCTAGCTCCAGAACCCCTTGATTCCAAAAATAACCTTCCTATGCGATGTAAGAAAAGTTGAAGAAATTACATTGGCCAAAAAGTGGGTAAGCATGTTTGGTCGATTGAACCGCACAGCTCCTAGTGGGGGTGGCTGGTTGGGCGGTTCGATCCACCAGGTACAGAGAATGGGTTATTCTGCACGCATGGCATCTAATAGAGTTCCTCCTAATATGAACCCTTTCTGATGGTAAGCCTCTGACTTGCAAATCGGCGTACAAGGCAGTGTGGCTAGGATCACAGATAGACAATTTGGCAGAGGCCATTTGGAAAAAACTATACACCAAACAAGTGCAGAATTTTCCTATGGTTGGCACCAACAAAAGAAGATTTAAAAGGGCAATAGATATTTCAGCTTGTTGTCCCTTCTGTCCGGTGGCTGAATCAACAAACCACCTGTTACTTCACTGTCAAAATCCTTACATACTCCTGAAGACCTTCAGTGAAGAAGATGCAAATACTATAATCTCAGTCCCAATACAGGAGGGAGCAGAAGATATAATAGCATGAAATTTTGATAAAAAGGGGAACTTCTGTGTAAAATCAGCATGCCAAGTTGTTCTGGACACTCAGGCAAGGGAAGCAGATGAGGCATCAACATCCAAAACGCACACTCCTGAAGGGAATATTAAGCTACCATGGAAGAAATTATGCGCTTTACCATTACCAGGTAAACTCATACATTTCTTATGGAGTTTCGTACACAATAACCTCCCGCTCAGAATGAAACTGGAGAGAAGGGGAATTGAGCTTGACACGAGGTGCCCAGCGCGTTACAGGCTAGATGAAGACGGCGGGCACTGTTTTTTGAAATGCAAATTCATGAAGGCTCTTTGGAGGGTTGCAGGGTTGGAAGATACACGGATACTTTTGGTGAACTGCCCCAATGCTAAATGGGTAATGATACAGATCCTCCAACTGAATGAAGAAACATGTACAAAGGTATGTGCATTACTATGGACTAAAGAATTAAAGCCAACAAAGGACAGAAAATTTGGATCCTAAATGAAATTTTTATTCTCTAATCAACTCCTTTTTACAGAGTACTGGGGGCACTTGAAAAAGAGAAAAGAGAAGAGGCAAAATAAGATACAGGTCTGGTCCCCTCCTCCCAATGATTTCCTGAACATAAACTCAGATGGGGCGTTCAGAAAATCAACTCATTCCGGCGGATGGGGGTTTACCATCAAAAACGAATTAGGGAAAACTCTGGTGGCAGGAGCAGGAAATCTAACATTTGTTGCTCACCCAGGCAGCAGCAATGTTTCACACAATCCAGGAAGCAGCAATAATGGGATGTCAAAAGATCATACTGGAGACTGACACCCGAGCCGAGTATTTTGTAAGAGTAGTAGATTCCACGCTCGTTTGGTGTGGGTCAGGAAAGGGGACACTATCAAGTATGGTTAGACCCGCTTCCATCCTTTGTAAAAGACCTTGTTGCTGGCGTATGCCCAGTTTGTGTAAGTTAATGGAATGCATTTTGTGTTCCTTTCAAAAAAAAAAACATACTTGATAACCACTCTTTCAGCTTTGGTTGGAAGAATTGTCCTCTATCGCCCCGGTGCTCGCAAATGACCTGAGTCATCTTTGGGGCACTGACCTTTAAAATAAAGCTTGCTCCACGGTCATCATTGCATTTCTCTGGAATATACCAACCACTCTTTCAGCTGCTGATGGCATCATGCTTTGGTCTAACAGATGCACCAACAATCAGGCTTCAAATGTGCTACAAGAGTGGAGTACCATGTTGTTTCAGTTATCTATGAGATTGTAATCTATCATTTAATCTTTTCGTACCCTCACTCTTTCTCTCTGTAAATGTACTCTGATTTATTAGTGAAATGGTTCAGAACTTCAGACCAGCGTATCCCGCCGTAGAACCATAATAAAAAATCCTTTACATGAACCCTTTCAGCATGACTGGACACAGACTTAAATCTAAAAACGATGTGACCATCGCAACAAGTCATCAACGGCTATCAATGACAAGACATTGATAGCAGGTTGATGCTACCTGCGCAGTGAAACCGGTCTTATACCATATTTCGATGGTGCTCCTTTAGAATCATAAGCTCATTCAACAAGGTATGGCCGAGGGAGATGAGTAATTGAGCTCCAATATAAGAGCAAATCATAGTGTACTAGTGAACTAGTAGAAAAGAGGCAGGGGAAAGCAACAACCTGATAAGATTAATTGATGAATCCCCCCCTTCCAGTCAGGTCCTTGAAGCCCTGGCCAATTGATCTGCTAGATAGATATGAGGATATGTAGAAAAGCAACGCAATCAATCAAATAAGACAAGACAGGCATCAGGTTGCGGATCACCTTGTTACAATCAAAGAATTTCCCTGCAGCAGCTGTAGATGGACTGCAACCACTATGTATGCAGAGGAGAGGAGATGAACAAGCAAGAAACAAGCAAACCGCTGCAGTCAATCAATCAATATCAATATGCAGAGGAAGGAACAACAAGCAAGAAACAAGACACTAGTCCATGATTTCATTGATTAACATAAACAGTTGTCCATAATAGACAAACAAAGTCGCCATGCATCATCGATGGTCACAATTATTGAGCACACACACACACACAGACAGATTATAGATGGTCGACAACATTCATTAATACTTGATGAATTAGACTGCTGCTGCTGCTGCGGAAGGAAGTAAGGAATCGATAACATGCATCAGGAGGAGGAAGGAGTAGCTAGCTAGCTAAGGCTGAATCAGTCCTTCCAATTCCGATTCCGATTCCATGGGCGGCAAGGGGAAATCGGATGGCGGAACTTCCTCGGACGACGGCCACGACGGCAACCCGCCCAAGATCTCCCGGAGCACCTCCTTGGACGTCTTGCCGTCTTCTCTTGGGAAAGTTAAACGGGACAAGACGGCTTCAAGGGGATCGACGCCGCCCGCCGGCGCCGGCGGGGGATACACCATCGTGTCCTCCTCACCCATGGCCTCCTCCAGCGGAATAGTCGTGGGAGTAACCCACACCCACGTACTCCCCTCCTCCCCATCCATGGCTTCCCTTCCCTCTCTTCCTCGGCTCGCGTCGCTTGATTCTTCTTCTCTTCTCTTCTCTTCTATCGATCGAGACCTGGCTTATATAAGGAGGAAGGAGTCCGACACCGAGTCCATCCAACTTGTTGTACACGACAACAAAATCCACGTCGGCCCACAGCCACGCGTTTGCAGCGCTTTGGGCTTTGTTTCTCCGGCCCGACGGCTATTTCATACTGCCTATACGATCTCTATGAATGTCTCAAAAAAAAATCTGTACGATCTTCCCCTCAAAGAAAAAATACGGTCTGTACGATTTGCGTATAAAATGGGGTGTGGAAAATGCAAGTGCCTTCGGAGCTTAAGATGTTCGCCTCGAGACTTGCACAACACTCTCTGTCCACTAGTGACGTTCTTTTCCCCAAGGGTGTTATTTCTAGCTAAGCTTAAGATGGAGAACGAGCAAGTTTTTTTTTTTTTTGAAAAAGGGGATTCCCCGGCCTCTGCATCAGATCGATGCATACGGCCACTTTTATTAAAAAGTAAACAAGATCTCACAAGGTCTTACAGTACGCTAGCTCACCTAGAGCATCAACTGCAAAACATAAGCCCTAAAAGCCACCACCGGCTGGCATAAAAACAGATAGGTAAACTAAAAACCTATCCTATTACATGATCGCCATCCAAACCGGTTGAAGATATCCCGCACTACCGTCTCCCACCGGACAGATCCAATAACCAAACGCTCCCTGGCCTCCGTCGGAGTGAGTAAGGACCACGTACGGATCATAGCTGTAGCTCGGAATAGCACCTGCAAAAAATGAGTATTTGTTGTTCTATTAAAACCAAATCATTTATGCAATTCCAAATTGCCCATAGCAACGCTAAGATACTCCTACACGTATGTGTCCGGCTGTTTCGACTCAATTCCAACAAGCCACGCCCCAAATAACGTGTTAACCGATCGCGGAGGAGTAATATTAAAAGCAATTTGCACGGAGCGCCACAACCCTCGTGCCAACGGACAGTCAAAAAGTAAATGCTTGATAGTCTCATCCCGATCACAGAAACTACACCTAGTAGATCCTGTCCAGTTACGCTTAACCAGATTATCCTTTGTAAGAATAACTTGTTTATGCACAAACCACATAAACACTTTAATCTTCAAAGGTACCTTAACTTTCCAAACCTCTTTGGAACTAGGGATCACAGTAGAATTAATGATATCAATGTACATCGATTTAACCGTGAACACCCCAGATCTAGTTAGCTTCCAACTTATCTGGTCGGGCTGAGGAGTTAGCTGAACTTCCATCAGTCTACGGACCAAGTGAAGCCATGCTTCCCATCGAGCCCCCACAAGCACCCTCCTAAACTGAATATTGAGAGGAATAGACTGCATAACCGTGGCAACGAGAGCCTCCCGACGCTGAACAATACGATATAGGGTCGGATATTGTGAAGCCAAAGGCGCGTCACCAAGCCACGTATCCTCCCAGAATCGCGTATTAGCACCATTACCGACAATACATTTCGTTCTGTTAAAGAAAGCGGCTTTGACCCTCATAAGCCCTTTCCAAAACGGTGAATCTGTAGGTCTCAGCGTAACCTGGGATAAAGTCTTTGAGTGCAGATATTTACTACGTAAAATCTGCGCCCAAGTTGCCTCTGTCTCAGAAGACAACTTAAACAGCCACTTACTGAGCAGGCATCTGTTCTTGACTTCAAGATTTTCAATACCAAGTCCCCCTTGGTCCTTTGGTCGACAAATAATATCCCATTTGGCCAATCTGTACTTCCTCTTATACTCGTCACTCTGCCAAAAGAAGCGAGAACGATAGAAGTCTAGCCTTTTCCTAACCCCGACTGGGACCTCGAAGAAAGATAAGAGAAACATAGGTAAACTCGTGAGCACCGAGTTAATAAGAATCAACCGCCTCCATATGACATGAGTTTTCCTTTCCAGCAGCTTCGCTTTCTTCTCAAACCGATCCTCAATGCACTTCCACTCACCATTTGTTAGCTTACGATAGTGAATGGGAATACCAAGATACGTGAAAGGTAAAGCCCCCACTTCACAACCAAACAATTGTGTATACGCTTCTTGTTCGTCTTTGGGTCTCCCAAAGCAGAACAACTCGCTTTTATGAAAATTAATTTTCAGCCCGACAATTGTTCAAAAGGCATAACACTAACTTCATGTTCCTCGCTTTTGCCAAATCGTGTTCCATGAAAATGATTGTATCATCAGCGTATTGCAGGATGGACAGACCACCATCAACCAGATGAGGCACCAATCCCTCCACCTGACCGGCCTCCTTGGCCCTCCCAATCAGGATCGCTAACATATCAACCACAATATTGAACAGAATAGGTGACATAGGGTCACCCTGTCTCAAGCCCTTGTGAGTTTGGAAGTAATGACCTATGTCGTCATTAACTTTAATGCCTACACTTCCTTTTTGCGTAAAGGTTTCGACCTGACGTCGCCAGGTTTCATCAAATCCCTTCATCCGTAGAGCCTGTTGGAGGAACGGCCATTTGACTTTATCATAGGCCTTCTCGAAATCCACCTTGAAAATAACACCATCCAGTTTTTTCGTATGAATTTCATGGAGCGTTTCATGAAGGACCACAACCCCTTCGAGGATGTTCCTATCCGGCATGAAAGCCGTTTGAGAAGGTTGCACTACTGCATGCGCAATCTGCGTGAGCCTGATCGTCCCAACCTTGGTAAAAATTTTGAAACTGACATTCGAGGAAAGGCGAGATAGGCCGAAATTGCTCGATTCTCACGGCCTCTGTTTTCTTAGGCAACAGGGTTATCGTTCCAAAATTAAGTTGGAAGAGCTGCAAATGTCCCGAGAACAAATCATGGAACATCGGCATCAGGTCCCCTTTGATGATATGCCAGCACTTCTTGTAAAACTCAGCTGGGAAACCATCCGGCCCCGGTGCCTTGTTACTTTTCATCTTGGAAATCGCCTCGAAAACCTCCTTTTCCGAGAAGGGGGCCGATAAGACATCGTTCTCCACAGCAGTAAGTTGAGGGATATCGTGAACCCTAGACTCATCCAGGGACACACAGTTCTCCTCTGGTGGTCCGAACAACCGTTTATAGTACTCAGTAATATATTACCTTGTTTATACCTACTCTTCCAGGGCAAACAAGCGCATAAAACACGATTCACAACATTTCTGACTTGTAGGGCCCAGATGCCATGCGTGTATTTTTCTAAAAAAAACATACTATACCACACACAGATGTTTTGCCTTATAGGCCATACATGCGGAGAACGGCGTTTCGGTGCCCGGGTGCATCTGCACCCGGTCAAAAAAAAATTCGTAAAAAATTCAAAAAATTTCAAAAAAAATTTGGGTGGTAAACAATTTAATGCGTGAGGTACGCTCCAATTTTCAAAATATTTGGACTTCTGTGCAGCTCTCAGCAAAAAAGACAAATCAGACTAGAACAGTATATGAACAGTACACATTTTTACAGACCTCCGATTTGTCTTTTTTCCTGAGAGCTCCACAGAAGTCCAAATGTTTTGAAAATTGGAGCGTACCTCACACATCAAATTGTCCACCACCCAAATTATTTTTGGAATTTTTTGAATTTTTCTAGTATTTATTTTGATTTTTTTCGTGAGCGCGGGTGCAGATGAGCTCGGGCTCAGATTCGAATTTTCCATACATGCGACTTTGTTTTATGGCTCACACCCTTGGCCTTATCAAGGTAAGAAGAGAAGGTATACCTGTTGGAAATATTAGCACTTTTTCGACTAATCTAATCCACGAGTAAGCAGTAAACATGGCAAATACGGTATGTGAAGGAAATATGCCCTAGAGGCAATAATAAAGTTATTATTTATTTCCTTATACCATGATAAATGTTTATTATTCATGCTAGAATTGTATTAACCGGAAACATAATACATGTGTGAATACATAGACAAACAGATAGTCACTAGTATGCCTCTACTAGACTAGCTCATTAATCAAAGATGGTTGTGTTTCCTAACCATAGACATGTGTTGTCATTTGATTAATGGGATCACCTCATTAGGAGAATGATGTGATTGACATGACCCATTCCGTTAGCTTAGCACTTGATCGTTTAGTATATTGCTAATGCTTTCTTCATGACCTATACATGTTCCTGTAACTATGAGATTATGCAACTCCCGTTTAACGGAGGAACACTTTGGTACTACCAAACGTCACAACGTAATCGGGTGATTATAAAGGAGTACTACAGGTGTCTCCAAAGGTACTTGTTGGGTTGGCGTATTTCGAGATTAGGTTTTGTCACTCCAATTGTCAGAGAGGTATCTCTGGGCCTTCTCGGTAATACACATCACATAAGCCTTGCAAGCATTACAACTAATGAGTTAGTTGTGAGATGATGTATTACGGAACGAGTAAAGAGACTTACCGGTAACGAGATTGAACTAGGTATTGGATACCGACGATCGAATCTCGGGTAAGTAACATACCGATGACAAAAGGAACAACGATATCGTTATGCGGTTTGACCGATAAAGATCTTCGTAGAATATGTAGGAACCAATATGGGCATCCAGGTTCCGCTATTGGTTATTGACCGAGAATGGTTCTAGGTCATGTCTACATAGTTCTCGAACCCGTAGGGTCCGCACGCTTAACGCTTCGATGATGATTCATTATGAGTTTATAAGTTTTGATGTACCGAAGGTTGTTCGAGTCCCGGATGTGATCACGGACATGACGAGGAGTCTCGAAATGGTCGAGACATAAAGATTGATATATTGGAAGCCTATGTTTGGACTTGGAAAGGTTCCGGATGAAAACAGGAAGTTACGGAACACCGGGGTTACGGAACCCCCTGGGGTCTATGGGCCTTGATGGGCCATAGGGAGAAGAGGAAGGGCGGCCAGGGCAGGCCGCGCCCCTCCCCTCTAGTCCGAATAGGACAAGGAGAGGCGGCGCCTTCCCTCTTCCCCTCCTCCAATCCTAATCCAACTAGGAAAGGGGGAGTCCCTACTCGGTGGGAGTAGGACTCCTCGGCCTTCTTGGCTGGCCGCACCCCCCTTGCTCCTTTATATCTGAGGCGGGGGCACCCCTGCTACACAAGTTGATCTACGGATCGTTCCTTAGCCGCAGCGGTGCCCCTCCACCATATTCCACTTGGTCATATCGTCATGAGCTTAGGCGAAGCCCTCGCCGGAGAAGTCATATCGTCGCGAGCTTAGGCGAAGCCCTGCATCGGTGGAGCATCATCATCGCTACCACGCCGTCGTCTTGACGGAACTCATCCCGACACTTTGCTGGATCGGAGTCCGGGATCGCCATCGAAATGAACGTGTGCGTAACTCGAAGGTGCCGTGACGTTCGGTGCTTGGATCGGTCGGATCGTGAAGACGCACGACTACATCAGCCGCGTTGTCATAACGCTTCCGCTTTCGGTCTCACGAGGGCACGTGGACGTACACTCTCCCTCTCGTTGCTATGCCATCACCATGGTCTTGCGTGCGTAGGAAAATTTTTGAAATTACTACGTTCCCCAACAAAGGGCATCCGAGCCTGGTTTTATGCGTTGATGTCATGTGCACGAGTAGAACACAAATGAGTTGTGGGCGATATAAGTCATACCGCTTACCAGCATGTCATACTTTGGTTCGGCGGTATTGTGAGATGAAGCGGCCCGGACCGACATTACGCCAGACGCTTACGCGAGACTGGTTTCACCGCTTGAGCACTAGTTGCTTAAAGGTGACGGCGGGTGTCGGTTTCTCTCACTTTAGTTGAACTGAAAAGTGGCTACGCCCGGTCCTTGCGAAGGTTAAAACAGCACCAATTTGACAAACTATCATTGTGGTTTTGATGCGTAAGTAAGAACGGTTCTTGCTCGGCCCGTAGCAGCCACGTAAAACTTGCAACAACAAAGTAGAGGACGTCTAACTTGTTTTTGCAGGGCATGTTGTGATGTGATGTGGTCAAGACGTGATGCTATATTTTATTGTATGAGATGATCATGTTTTGTAACCGAAGTTATCGGCAACTGGCGTGAGCCATATGGTTGTCGCTTATTGTATGAAATGCAACGCCATGTAATTGCTTTACTTTATCACTAAGCAGTGGCGATAGTCGAGAAAGCAATAGTTGGCGAGACGACAACGATGCTACGATGGAGATCAAGGTGTCGCCCGGTGACGATGGTGATCATGACGGTGCTTGGCGATGGAGATCACAAGCACAAGATGATGATGACCATATCATATCACTTATATTGATTGCATGTGATGTTTATCCTTTATGCATCTTATCCTGCTTTGATTGACGGTAGCATTATAAGATGATCTCTCACTAAAAATAATCAAGAGGTGTTCTCCCTGAGTATGCAACGTTGCTAAAAGTTCGTAGTACCCAGACACCACGTGATGATCGGGTGTGATAAGTTCTACGTCCATCTACAACGGGTGCAAAACAGTTGCACACGCGGAATACTCAGGTTAAACTTGACGAGCCTAGCATATAACAGATCTGGCCTCGGAACACGGAGACCGAAAGGTCGAACGTGAATCATATAGTAGATATGATCAACATAGTGATGTTCACCATTGAAACTACTCCATCTCACGTGATGATCGGACATGGTTTAGTTGATTTGGATCACGTAATCACTTAGATGACTAGAGAGATGTCTGTCTAAGTGGGAGGTTTTTAATATGATTAATTAAACTTAAATTTATCATGAACTTAGTACCTGATAGTATTTTTGCTTGTCTATGTTTACTGTAGATAGATGGCTCGTGCTGTTGTTCCGTTGAATTTTAATGCGTTCCTTGAGAAAGCAAAGTTGAAAGATGATGGTAGCAATTACATGGACTGGGTCCGTAACTTGAGGATTATCCTCATTGCTGCACAGAAGAATTACGTCCTGGAAGCACCGCTGGGTGCCAGCTCGCTGCAGAGCTACGCCGGAAGTTGTGAACGTCTCGGCAAAGCAAAGCCGATGACTACTCGATAGTTCGATTGTGCCATGCTTTACGGCTTAGAACCGGGTCTTCAACGACGTTTTGAACGCGTCATGGAGCATATGAGATGTTCCAGGAGTTGAAGTTAATATTTCAAGCAAATGCCCGGATTGAGAGATATGAAGTCTCCAATAAGTTCTATAGCTGCAAGATGGAGGAGAATAGTTACAATCGGTGAACATATACTCAAAATGTCCGGGTATAATAATCACTTGATTCAACCGGGAGTTACTCTTTCGGATGATAGTGTCATTGACAGAATTCTCCAATCACTGCCACCAAGCTACAAGAGCTTCGTGATGAACTATAATATGCAAGGGATGACCAAAACAATTCCGAGCTCTTCGCAATGCTAAAAGCCGCGGAGGTAGAAATCAAGAAAGAGCATCAAGTGTTGATGGTCAACAAGACCACTAGTTTCAAGAAAAGGGCAAAGGAAAGAAGAATGGAAACTTCAAAAAGAACAGCAAGCAAGTTGCTGATCAGGAGAAGAAACCCAAGTCTGGACCTAAGCCTGAAACTGAGTGTTTTTACTGCAAGCAGACTGGACACTGGAAGCGGAACTGCCCCAAGTATTTGGCGGATAAGAAGGATGGCAAGGTAAACAAAGGTATATGTGATATACATGTTATTGATGTGTACCTTACTAGAGCTCGTAGTAGCACCTGGGTATTTGATACTAGTTCTGTTGCTAATATTTGCAACTCGAAACAGGGACTACGGAATAAACGAGCACCGCAAAGGACGAGGTGACGATCGCTGCGTGGGAAACGGTTCCAAAGTCAATGTGATCGCAATGGCACGCTACCTCTACATCTACCTTCGGGATTAGTTTTAGACCTAAATAATTGTTATTTGGTGCCAGCGTTGAGCATGAACATTATATCTGGATCTTGTTTGATGCGAGACGGTTATTCATTTAAATCGAGAGAATAATGGTTGTTCTATTTATATGAGTAATATCTTTTATGGTCACGCACCCTTGAAGAATGGTCTATTTTATTGAATCTCGATAGTAGTAATACACATATTCATAGTGTTGAAACCAAAAGATGCAGAGTTGATAATGATAATGCAACTTATTTGTGGCAATCGCCGTTTAGGTCATATCGGTTTAAAACGCATGAAGAAACTCCATACCGATGGGCTTCGGAATCACTTGATTATGAATCACTTGGTACTTGCGAACCGTGCCTCATGGGCAAGATGACCAAAACGCCGTTCTCTCGAACTATGGAGCGAGCAACTGATTTGTTGGAAATCATACATACCGATGTTTGTGGTCCAATGAATATTGAGGCACGCCATGGTATCGTTATTTTCTCACCTTCACAGATGATTTGAGCAGATATGGGTATATCTACTTAATGAAACACAAATTTGAAACATTTGAAAAGTTCAAAGAGTTTCAGAGTGAAGTAGAAAATCATCGTAACAAGAAAATAAAATTTCTACGATCGGATCGTGGAGGAGAATATTTGAGTTACGAGTTTGGTTTACATTTGAAACAATGTGGAATAGTTTCACAACTCACGCCACCCGAACACCACAGAGAAATGGTGTGTCCGAACGTCAGAATCGTGACTTTACTTGATATGATGCGATCTATGATGTCTCTTACCGATTTACCGCTATCGCTTTTGGGGATATGCTTTAGAGACGGCCGCATTCACGTTAAATAGGGCACCATCTAAATCCGTTGAGACGACACCGTATGAACTATGGTTTGGCAAGAAACCAAAGTTGTCGTTTCTTAAAGTTTGGGGCTGCGATGCTTATGTGAAGAAACTTCAACCAGATAAGCTCGAACCCAAATCGGAGAAATGTGTCTTCATAGGATACCCAAAGGAGACTGTTGGGTACACTTTCTATCACAGATCTGAAGGCAAGGTTTTCGTTGCTAAATTCGGATCCTTTCTAGAGAAGGAGTTTCTCTCGAAAGAAGTGAGTGGGAGGAAAGTAGAACTTGATGAGATAATCAGATTCGCTCCTTATTGGAAAGTAGTTCATCACAAGAAACGGTTCCTGTGACAACTACACCAATTAGTGAGGAAACTAATGATGATGATCATGAAGCTTGAGATCAAGTTACTACCGAACCTCGTAGGTCAACCAGAGTAAAATACGCACCAGAGTGGTACGGTAATCCTATTCGAAGTCATGTTACTTGACCATGGCGAACCTACAAACTATGAAGAAGCGATGGTGAGCCCAGATTCGCGAAATGGCTGGAAGCCATGAAATCTGAGATGGGATCCATGTATGAGAACAAAGTATGGACTTTGGTTGACTTGCCCGATGATCGGCAAGCCATTGAGAATAAATGGATCTTTAAGAAGAAGACCGCCGATGGTAATGTAACTGTTCACAAAGCTCGACTTGTTGCGAAAGGTTTTCGACAAGTTCAAGGGGTTGACTACGATGAGACTTTCTCACCCGTAGCGATGCATAAGTCTGTCCGAATCATGTTAGCAATTGCCGCATTTTATGATTATGAAATTTGGCAAATGGATGTAAAAACTGCATTCTTGAATGGATTTCTAGAAGAAGAGTTGTATATGATGCAACCAGAAGGTTTTGTTGATCCAAAGGGTGCTAACAAAGTGTGCAAGCTCCAGCGATCAATTTATGGTCTGGTGCAAGACTCTCGGAGTTGGAATAAACGCTTTGATAGTGTGATCAAAGCATATGGTTTTATACAGACTTTTGGAGAAGCCTGTATTTACAAAAAAGTGAGTGGGAGCTCAGTAGTGGTGACCCTTTGACTCTTCCACTGACTTATATATGTACCGAATGCTCATACGGGAAAGTGAACTCCTGGGTATGGAACCAGGGGGGGTTGCTCAGAGAAAAAATCCTTTCTTTCTCGTCCACTCTAGGGTGCGGACACACTGCGCGGATTACAGTGACGGTTACAAGAATGGCGGAAGTGAAGAGTACCCGACGACATTCGTGGATGAATGTAGACCCATCGGGCGGGATAATCATTCCGGTCCTGGGAGAGGTGGCGACACCACCGAGCTGAGGGAAGCCAGCCAATTGAGTCACCGAACGACCGCAGGAGGCGCACCTAAGCCCACTTCTCGAGTCTGCTATTGCGAAATACGGCTTCCTTAATATCCAAATTTCAACACGGGGGCTGGGCTGCTCGCCTTCATAGAAAGGCGACCGGGCCTAGATTAGATGTTCGCCTTTTTATAGAATAGAAAGAGAAGGTAAAGGGGGGGGGTTTGGAGATTCTTGAAAGAATGCATGGCTTCCTCCTATTCCGCTTCAACAGAAGCCCTTAAAATCCTGCTGCTATGGCAGCAAGGGTTATCCATTTCATAGGCGAGGTGGGGGAGAAGCAAGCCGAACCTCGATCGACCGGACACGCCAAAAATTCTCGGCCGAGAGAAAGACGAGATTCAGTAAGTAATTCAGTGAGTGCTTTCTTTTATAAGAAGAGCGTCGGCTTGGAAGAAGAAAATGAAATACGAACAACCGCTGGTTGTAATAGATCGACTTGAATGCGTCTTCTTGCTCCAAAGCATTCAAGTTCCATTTCAAGGGAGGACGACGTACCATGATACTTTCTGTTTTGTCGAGCCCTGCTTTGGTCTCCGGGTTTGATGGTTGTATGCGTGCTAAAAATCCGGTACATTCCGCTTTTGTTTCCCATCCTAGTCTTTTGCGACACTTCCGGTTTACTTATTTTGTTAGGTCTCGACTTCTCCGCTATGATCTCCCGAGAGTTCATATAGGAGCTATTGCCGTTCATTCCTATTCGTGGTTATGATGTTCAATATTCAAATAGCGGAGATTCACGAAGAAGTATTGCGCTATTTACCAAAGTGAGTGGTATTATTGGACTGATCTTTTGGTGGGAAATGTTCTTCATTTTAGATAATGAAACCATTCCATTACTACCAACCCACGTAAATACGACCTCTCCGAGATATACGGTTTATGCCGGAAAGGTACTGTTGGACTAATTTGGAAACATTGGGCAATTTGCTTTATACCTACTATTCCGTCTCGGTTTTTGGTTTCTAGTCTGATTTTATTAGTAGCTATGATTGGGGCTATAGTACTTACTATGCATAGGACTACAAAGGTGAAAAGACAGGATGTATTCCGACGAAATGCCTTGGATTCTAGGAGGAATATAATGAACAGGACTATTTCTCCTTTTGGCCATAGCCATAGAAGAAGCTTCTCCTCCAAAGCGGAGGGAGGGAATCTCGTGATTCCTATGACCCTGCTTATATCTCTT
Source organism: Aegilops bicornis (assembly GCA_021605145.1). Classification (NCBI taxonomy): domain Eukaryota; kingdom Viridiplantae; phylum Streptophyta; class Magnoliopsida; order Poales; family Poaceae; genus Aegilops; species Aegilops bicornis. The sequence continues at coordinate 7,658,003 of CM038672.1, read as the reverse complement.
TCTAAGAGCTCGTTTAGGGTTTTTCCCGGGTTTGGTACCAAATCTGGATAAACTCCTTTCGGTTCTTAAACCTGAGGAAATTCTATTTCTGGCTTTTCGCTTCCCGCGGGATGCGAACATGTTTAAATTGCCCCTAAAGAAGATCAAAGATATGATTCAAGAAGCAATGGCTAAAGAGGAGGAAAACAGAGAAAAGCCTCCGGTGGAAGGTTGTGAAGACCGTCAGATGATTTGAGGAGGAAAGGAAAAATTGCTTGAAGCATTTTCTTTCCTATGGGAGAAAAAACAAATAATTGGAACTATGGAGTGGTGTAGGTATCCATATTAGCAAATAGAGATAACGAGGCCCACCAACCTACTACTTGTTGGTTTGGTGGGGAAAGAGGAGTGGGTATGAGGGCTTCTTTCACTTTTTTAGGCTAGTTTACATCATTCCACATGATGATTTGCTAATTGTTTTATGATCCTTGACTAGCTATATAGACCCTAGGAACTTGCATGTGCTATTACTGCTGTATAAAGGAAAGGTGGCTCACGTTACCACTCTCCCCTATTCCTACAGGAAGGAAGAGTCCATCAAATGCAAGTCGCTACCAGTTTCCTATTTTGGATGAATACCATCGCACCATTTGACCTCGAAGTAACTAGTACTCAAGGAATCCTCTGGAATTCCAGTCATGATGATCAGTACCCGAGTACATCACCCTCATCGGGAAGAAAAGAGAGAGAAGTGGAGTAAAATGGATTCAAATGCCGCATTGCAAGTGAACAAAAGAAACCAGTGGAAATAGAAAGAGAATGAACAAGTGTATCAATTCATGAGTTAAGGAATACTATTGGGAAGATTGGGTGACTAATATCCCGAGAAAAGCGATCTCTTGCTTCCCTTGAAACATGCCGAGAGGACCATTTCGATTAGTGAGAAGCTCAGTTCATGGGTCATGACGACAGATCATATCGTGTACCAAAGGTAATCGTTTCTTTATAGATCTATGTTCAAAGTGAACAAGAATGTAGTGAGGGGTGCTACTTTAGTGTTATTCCTAGACCGATGAAGTGAAGACTTTAGGCCTCGCTAATAGTGGACCAACCGAGAATGTTTGTTTCTCTTTTCTCGTAGATATCTCAATATTCCTTGAAAGCCTTATGAATGGTGGCGAGGATGTGGAAGAGCTAGTCATATAGTCCTTTAAGCTTGATTCCTTTTATCGGTTAGCAAGGAGTTTGAAGCTTGAGTACTTTGAAGAGCATTTCGTAACAGCTCATAAGCAATTCCAAGTGGCAGAGATGACTCGAGGGACCTCACGATAAGCATATCCTATGGTAAATGTGGTACCTGGTCCACTCAACTTGGAAGTAGAAACCGACCACTAGTGGGTGTCAATTAAAAAGTCACTGTGGCTAACGCTTCATCGCTATCGGCAGGGCTTAGTCTCTCGTGGTTCATTTCCACCGGAGAGCATCTGTTTGAATAATTAGCGTATATAGTTGATCACTCTAATGACAACGGATTCGATTCGCAAATTTCTCGTGATTGACCGAAGGAAAGGTTAGCGATCGCTCTCCCTACGGAATCTCCAAGAGAGCCATTGCATAGCTGGCGGACACGATGGGCTCGTGGTTTCGACTGCTGTTCATTCCGATCTTAGGTCTCGCTCGTAATTCGTAAGGGTTGGGTCCTTTGTCAATGACTTACTTTCCTAGTAGCAGAGATGCAAGAATAACTACTTTCTTCCGCTAGGCGTTTCTTTGTTGCCAGCCGAGAAATAATACTGCTTTTATCGGATGAGGGGGAGTGTCTTTGTTTGTTCAACGTGCAGATCCGGGAGGAAGGGGCAGGACTTGTTGTTCGGGCAGTCTAGTTTTGTTTTTGTTTGGTGCCGGTGTCCCAGTTGAAGGAAGTAGGGCTTGCTGTTCCAACAACCGCTCTCTTCTCTCTCCGCTCCTCGATGTCTTCTCTTTGTCTTCGTATAGTATATATTTTTTTTGATTCAGATTCACTCATAACTATAAGAAGAGTGTGGGATGGAGGAATGGATTACGGAAGGAGACAGATTCCTTATAAAATGGATTAAGGTGGGTTTCGGAAGGAGGAAGGCTCGTTTCATTATCGAATATCGTAGAACTCACTTGCCCTGCCTTTTGCTAGGAGAGTGTAGTTCGAGCATTCTATTGTGTGCTCGATCCGTGATACGCAAAGCAATCTCATGTTTACTATTGATCTAATGACAGTTGATTGAGACTTGCCATTGTCGTCTTTCGAATGCGAACTCTTATCTGGTTGCACTCGGGTTCTCCTGTCGACTTGTTTTTCAATAGTAAATCACAGGCAGTATGCCCTATTTGAAAACATGCAATGAGGGTACGAGCAACACTCCCCAAACTTGGCATGACTCATCGCCATCTTGTATTCATGATCTTACCTCTATTGGTCACAAATGCATAGCATAGGATCGAGTGGATCGGCACCCAATAGGCCAGATTTTCCTATCTTTGATGTTAGAAGTGATTCCAATCTATTTTTCTATAGTGATAGTTCACACATTAGCAATTAGCACTGCCTCAAAGCAAACATAGGAACTAGGGAGTTCATCGAGAAAGTCCCTTTAGTTTCGTACTTTCCCTGTTTCGGATTTGCATATGTCTTTAATCGCAATAGTTGTAGAGAAATCCCTCAATCACGGGACAATCCTCCAGGGCAAAGGTACTTCCAAAGCTCGGAAGGTTCATCTGTGCATGAAAGGAATGAAACAAATTCCACAGAAAAATAGGAAAATCCCCACCGAGATCGGTACCTATCTAGATCCCCAGCTTCGACAACAAAACTCCTTCGCATTTTGCGACCATTCCCGCGAGGACTACGATTCGGATTATCTAATGTCATCCCCAAACAGAATGACACCTCTTAAGAGGAAGGGACGGCCCTCTATCCGGTGTGGGTTCCTACGAATTATTGTAAGGTTCCGGATCCAGGTCCCTCTGCCCTTGCTTTTTGTTATTCCATAGGGGTATGGATTGAAGTAATCACTAATCCAGGAAAGATGGATCTTTAGCTAGAAAAACGAAAAGCCAATACGCCATGTATCAAAACAATAGGGATAGGGGTAGTTGTATACCACCTACGAATAGGAAGATCCTGGGTTTTGTAAGAAAACTACGAATAGGAATATCCTGGGTTTTGTAAGAAATCCAATTTCATCAATTCTAAGCACGGTAACGGCAGTGCTCCTATCCAACGGCCGGGGATCTATTCGATTTCTCAATTTGCTAATGCCGATAAGCTTAGGTTGTTATTTCATCGTCTTGCGCTAAAAAGGCACCCTCCTATTATGCTAACAAAGGGACGGATAACGGCAAAGCGGAACAGCAATAGCGAAAGCAGGTACAAGAACGGCGCAATCCCTAAAAAAGAATCAAAATAGAGAAATTTAGAGCGCTATGCAATTTCCTTCTTTTGATAATGCTACCCACACGATCCACGGCTCCTATCCGGTCACCGGGTTAAACAATTGATTCCTCTCAACGCATCCCCGCGGGAAAGAGCTAGTCGTATTCTTTTGATAATTCTCTAGTTGTATTCAAGCAAGAGTCCTCGGCATCCTACGAAAACAAGCGCTAGGAATATCAATAGCGTTAGCGTTAAGCGTCTGGCCTTTGCTTGGGGATTCCTCTATGGAATTCCAAACATGCCATTGCTTTGCCTTTGCTCGTCCCTTTGATTCAATCCTTCTTCTCCTCGAAAGCTACAACTAGAAAATAGATTCTTCTTTGCCGGTGCGAACCCTTCTTTTGAATAACAACCATTGGCAAGACCAGCGAAATCCGAATACTAATCCGAGGAAAGCCCATCCCTACTTCCCTTTGCTGTTGTTCCTCGAAATCCTCTACTAGTCATTGGTTTCAAAGCAAAGGTATCCGGTATAGGGGTCGTGGGCAGGTTAGTGTTTCATTTCGATAGGTGATAGTGGTATACCCAAACCATATGGTATAGGTCTTGGAAAGGAAAGTAAATCAAGTCCATCTTACGTGATTTCTTCACTTGCTTGGGCTTAAGCGGTACCAGCATGCCGGAGAATAGTTCAATTCTCTTTCTCCACATGACACCCTTGTGTTGTCAAACTAATGAATCCTCTCCGCCTCGGCTCCGACAAAGCAATAAGCACTAGGGTATCCACCCACCCGCCAGTTCGAATAGCCGGTTTCCTCCCCTTCCGCTCAAGCTAAAGGTTCTGGGCTACGGCTTCCGGTTCCGTATTCCGATTCGTCTTCGGATAGCATTAGAAAATCCCTTTCATGCCTTGCCAATACAACTATGATTTTTCTTAGCCGAGGAGCCTTTGGAAGTACCGTTGTTGGATCGGATTGAGCCATTATAGGATCGGATAAAGATTCACTCTTTGCCAATGCCTGCTTCCTTGGTTTCCTACTTTCTGCATCGAAAGTGACTTTTTGCTCGATATCGAGAACCACTTCTTCTCCTTTTCGAGGCGTAGATCGCCCGTCATCTGATTTGCTTCACAAAGCGGATAGCATTATGGAATTGATTATATTCAGAGAAAAAGCACCCCTATTTAATAAGTCCTCGGAAATGATCTCATCCAAGATTTCTCTCAGCCTATTTGCCAAGACTTTGGAGCATAGCTTTTAAATGACATTGCACAAAGATATCGGCCTATCTTGTGAGATTTCTTGGGGTTCTACTGTCAACAAGTGCACTATTATTTACTTCACCGCGTACTTAAAGAATTGTTGGTAGCAAAGAACAGCACCTGATAGAAAGGATGCTAACCAAGCCTCTTCTGTTTAAGCAAGGCTAAGCTTTAATAAGGGTACAAGAGGCTGGTGACCTGACGATAGCACTAAGACTGCCTCGGGAATCTCCTCAATCGTTGAAGAGTGCCTCGAATTGAATAAAAGCACTCGATATCCATATAATCCTACAATTATGCTCTATTCTCTTGAAGAGAAGACACTTGAACTTCGTCATGTGCTATTGATCCTTTTGAACCTAAATTCACATTGGCTCTTTTTGGCATACAGCTTTTGTTTTTCTGTGAAAGTCCTCCTTCCTCCTGGACAAAGATTACATTAGAGGTGCCTCGACCGAAAGAGCATGATACAATCAATTAGGACGTAGCTCGCTACAAGAAAGGATAGGACTTTTGCCAAGTCTAGAGTTCGACTTCTAAAAGAGAAAGCCACTAACAAAAAGAAAGAAAAGAGGAGGAAGCTGGACTTACCTCTGCTCGAGATACAATGAATCGAATAAATAAGTCTTATGGATGAATGTTGAAGACGGACGATACAACCCTACTAAAAGTCACAAAGCTCACTTCGCTATCGTGCCTAGCAGCTGCTTCATAATATAGGTGAGATAGATTAATTGATTGTTTCTTTTTTTTGTTATAGAATTCTAAATCGAGCATTAGTTTGAACGACATAGAAAACTCTTTTCCAACTAAGCACTCTTGAGCATCAAGCAATTATATGGCTTGGATTCGGTCTGTTCCATCTTTTACCTTTGGAAAAATAAAGGGATTGGAGCCGCAAATCCTTGTTGAAGAGGATATCGAGCACAAGAGTGAAGAGTGAAGAGTGAAGAGTAGAGGCGCATTGGATGTGCGCTCCCTATGAACGATGTCCCACTAGAAATGGATCTTCGGAAAGAAGAGTGTTTCTCTTGATATTTCTATTCTATTCTATTTCTATAAGTGAATTATTGATCAAGATCAAATGGAGAAAATGTAGATGTGAAACTATGTTCTTTGAACACCTTCTTCCATGCTATTGAAGCTGGCAAACAGGGAGTGAGTGAAGAGAGAAGCCATGCCTCTTTCGATGTGAGGCAAGCGATGAACGAGTAGATGCTGCCCTTAGACCAATGTTCTCTTCGGTAGCTGACACCGAGATGGGCTAGGCTAGGAAACCTTATTCGAGACGATAGGGATGGTAAACAAAGCGATGGGGTATACGTATGAATTGGAATACAAATGAAATCATTGCCTATAAAGATGAACCCGTTAGCGTATAGGAACTACAGCATATGAAAGTTGGGTGGATACTCCTATTTCATTGGTTTAACCAGAAACAGAGGATAGGATTCGAAAAGTCAACCGGAAACCGAGCCCTAACCTTGAATTGACGAGAATTTCAATACCCCTACTACTCGTATGTATTGGCGTGGGTTCAGATGTAAACATTCAGATTGGCTTAGCAGAGCACTTCGTATCCCGCCACAACCGATCCTTTGCTTCCTTCTCACTCAGCTTTTTGACTCAACAGTCGTTCCCCTGCTACACAAAGCTACGTATACAGGGGTAGTTGTTCATCCCTTTTGCTCGTGACATATCCCCTCGCTCTGTCTTCTATTCCTTCTGTGCGTTACGTTACTAAGGCCATCGGTCTTATGGAAAGAGAAGGCATATAATCGATTCTTTGACCGGCTTTGCTTCTTTCGTGATTCACGTAATTGGAATTCACTTTCTTTAGGGCATGGCTAGTTTCGGGTTTTCTAAAACCATCGCCCAACTCTTTCTTATTCAGACACGCCAACTGATATGTTGGATTAACAAGCTAGGGAATAATTGGGGCTTATGTGGACCCCTTCCTTGAATTTAAGAAAGAGGTCTTCCTAGCTGACTTGAAACTAGATCTTCTTCCGAGTTTCGTTCTCTATGGCTTGTGAATTGCTGTACCGCCTGTTTCACTCTCTTCTACGGGATCTCCTCCTATGGAGGTATGTAAAGTGGGTTCTATCGCATTTTCCATCTTAGGGCGAGCAATATAAGCAATTCAGGTATCAACAGATACATTGTTTGGGAAAGAAAGTGAAAACAATAGATCCAATTCTTGGTTTTGGGGATGGATTTCTCACAACCCTGAGGTGCTTGCTAATCTCTCGGACGAGTCGATGTCAATAGCAATTCTGATGAAACATCTTAAACATCTTTAGTGCCTTTTGCCTTTGAGCTCAATCGATCGTAAGAAAGGGAATATAACCTGCCCTCATTGTCCTTCAATCATGGTGCAATGAATATCGTAGATAGAGTGATTTCGATCTCATATAGCTAGCTTGCCTTTCAAAGTGAAACGATTTTCCTTTTATGTTGAGATATTTGAATTGGATTTTCTTTCACCACTACTATCGTAACGCATGTAAAACACCGACGTTTCCGCCGCTTTCAACCACTGCCACTTTACTCGAGCACTGTGACGCAGTCGGTCAAGTATTGAGTTTCTGCTAGTATATTAAGGACTTATGAGAACTGAAAAGAAAAAACGAAAAAAGGAATTCTCATAGTTCATTGAATTAAGGGAGGGCCATTCGTGGGGGGTTCGTGGAAGAGTTGGGTTCGATTCCCTTTATACGCGATGTGGCGAAAAAGACTGATTCAACGAAATATGCCATGCCAGCATTAAGATTTAAAACGTGTCGTCTACTTCCAGGAAATGTTAACAGAGAACTTTCTCTAATCCAACGCCGTATTCTCCGAAGATTGAGGAACAAGAGGAGATCCATTAAAAGAAATCTTTCTCGAGAGAAAATCTAAACAAGAACATCAAATCACAAACTACACGAAAGTTGTCTCTTTATTATGGGGATTTACCCATAAGGGAGATGCACAGGAAGAGAACGAACTTCATATATCCCTTTTACTCAATCAAGAAACAAGATCGGACGTGATTCCGGTTCGTCTCCATTTTAGTGACACTCTTCCTCAAGCAAGGCAGCCGATAAGTCATCGAAGGGTTTGTTTGAATAATGGACTGGTAACCATTACTCATTTGAAAGTTTCCCACGGTGATCTAATATCTTTTAAAGAAAATGACGCGAGAACCCGCGGTTTTGAAATAAGGAGATCTTTCTATATCGACATATCAGTTGGAAAAATCATAGGCAAATTCCTATCGGCCATATCAGTTGGAAAAAGAAGAGGCAAATTCCTACCGGCCAGAATCTGGAGAAGAACAAAAAAAGAATGGTTCCGCTTTACTCACAACTCGTAGGGGATGCCGCTTACTACTCAAATCCAAGGAATTGCAAAAGTTGCGTTCTTATATGCAAGAAGAAGACTTTGAAAGAACAAAGAAGTTTGGATCCGCAAAAGTATGCTTAGGCAGTTCCTTCACTGAGCACAACAGTAATGAAGAGGAATTTGTTTCATTTCAAATACTTCTTCTTATTGAAAAGAGGGAAGGAGAAAAACCAAAATCTTCCTACTCGAACAATAAGTCCTTTTGTAGAAAAGTCTTCTTTATATAGTAATTCGACCTATTGCTCCGGATCCCCGTTTACTAGGAAGATAAGAATCAAAAGGATCGAACTACCTACTCATTATTCGGAGGTGAATCATAGAACACTAAAAGCTGTGGTATCTTATGGACCTAACATAGGTCACATCCCTCACGACATAAGATTGAAAGATCCAAACCTTCCTCTTCGGAGCGGAAACGGACGTGGCCAAAACATATAAAAAAAGATCGGCCTAGTCGCTCATAGGGACATATCTATCCGGATAGAGGATAGTCTAGATCAATTTTGAGAAAAATCTCTCTCTATATAGATAGGTATCTCTGTGGATAGAGATAAAGATAGGGATCCCTATAAATCGAAATATATGGAAAAAGTGCACTTTTTGACTACTACTACTATTTCTTAGACTTTTTCAAGGAAACATCGTTTTTTCGATTTTGACTGAATTGGTCGGAGCGTGAGACGAGCAAGCAGAGCCTGTGAAAGAGGTCGATCGTCATAGAGCAAATGACTATAAGTATAAGACTGCTGGCCCGAGAGAAGGCAGTCTCTCTCGGGAAACATGGCCCAATTTCTCTTCTTTCTTTTCACACGGGCAACAATTGGGAATAAAACAGACCATGAACATGAGTTTAAAATGTAAAAAAGGGAAGAGTGCATTCTCCACTTTCTTATCTCGAAAATGCGTAATATAGTGATTTCATGTGTCTGCTTTCTCTGAAAAGGTGGGTCGGCCCTTAGGGCAAACAGTAGTGCCAGGTTCCATTGTGGAACGGTCGCTTGCCGGTGACCTTTGTCCGCTGTAGTACGAGTGATCAAGCGCATCGCATCCAATCTCTCATGTCAATGAGTCAGTTAGAAAACAGCTCCAAATGAATCGCTGATTTCCCTTTATTTCCCTCGAGCGCAAGGGGAAACAAGATTGAGAATGAATTAAAACACACCAAATGTTTCATTTTTCCTATTATCGCTGGTCAGCTCTGATACAAACCAGGGAAAAAGAACCTGAACGCCTTCTTTAAGGCACTACTATTTATAGCGTCATAGGTGCTTTATCACAATACGAAAGATGTACATACGAGGACTACGATTCCTATTTAGAGATATTCCTACGAGCGATAGACGTAGTAAGGAAATTACGTACGCCAATAACAAATACGAATACGAATTACGCCTACGAGCCTACGCAATGGCATGTTTCGGCGTATAAAGCTAAGAACGAGAATAGCCTACTGCCTCCACTCGGAAAAGGCAAAGGTATCCAGTATAGGATATCGATGAACGGAGGACAAGGAAAGCGGGCAAGGTGAACCTCCTTTGCCAAAGCCCTTTTGAAATACCTTCTTTTGAACCTTTAGAAAATACCTGCTAGCTATCCCTAGTTTTGTTTAACCAGCTTTCCCCAAAAGGGAGATCCGCTGCCATCGCTCACGGAAACATCCGACCTTATGGTCAAGTCGTCCGCCTAT